>CM056722.1:5439166-6078333 GCA_029844215.1 Przewalskia tangutica
CAAGAAAAGAAATATCAAGTCTAGTCAGTGTGAGATAATTCAACTTACCAATCAACCGTCTACATCTTCCAGGATCATTGAGTGGCTCTCCTTGTATTGGCAAGAGCTTAGCATTCAGATCCATAAGAATGTCAATAGGTCTACATCCCATCATTCATGTCTCATCAATAATGTCTAAGGCATACGTGCGTTGCGAAATAACTATACCTGACGTGGATTGGACAACCTCAATACCTAAAAAATACTTCCGAAATCTTTAGTCTAAATATGCTGAAAGAGATGTTGCTTTAAATTAGAGATATCATCTTGATCATTGCCAGTTATAACGATCATCAACATAAACTACCAAAAAATACTCAAATGTGGAGCAGAATGTCGATAAAACATTATTAATGTCCAACTTATAAAGTGACCAATAGCGGATAGCAGCTATGGATAGAAAAAGATGAACAAATGCTATTTTAGCCACGGGAGAGAAAGTATCACTGTAATCGAGCCCAAATATTTGTGTATACCCCTTCGCAACAAGACGAGCCTTAAGCCGGTCAACTTGGCCGTTCGAATCAACTTTGACTGCATAAACCCAACTACAACCAACAATAGATTTACCTGAAGGAAGAGAAACAAGCTCCCAAGTACCACTCGTGTGTAAAGCAGACATCGTCAATCATAGCCTATCGCCATCCGGGATGAGAAAGGGCTTCACCTGTAGACTTAGGAATGGGGACAAAGGATAATGATGATACAAAGGCATAATGAGATGATTATAACTTAAAAGGGTATAATTTGGGTTAGTATTACGAGTGGACCATTTACCTTTCTAAAGTGCAATTGACTGATCAGGAGGAGACAAGTCCCTAGTAGGTGCAGGGTCCGACGCATGAATGATCATCTGGATATGATGTTGGGTTTGATACTGAATACGGTCGACGATGATAAATCAGAAGTGGTGGCACTGTGACTGAAGATGTAGAAGTAACTGTAGATTCCTCAAAGGCCGGTGTAGGTAAACCCTGATGTATAGGTAAGACCTTAGAGATAACAGGATGATTAGAAGGAGACCTAAAGTAAGGTTAAGACTAAAAAAATATTTTAGGCCCACCCAAGTTGTAGACTTTAGGCCCACCTGATGGCCTGACCTTTAAGTAGAAATTTTACCGGGTAGCCATTTTTAGGACATTTATTTATGTTTTATCCAATATTCCAATACTTGTACATTATTTAGGGTCTGTTTGGTCAAGCTTCTGGAAAAGTGTTTCTGTTTCTTAGAAGTAGTTCTGCAGAAACTGTTTCTGGAGAATCTGTTAGAGTGTTTGGCCTATAGTTATAGAAGTACTTCTGAGAAACAGAAACAGTTTTCTGTTTGGGTCACATTTATACAAATTTACTAGAATATTTTTTTTAATAGATTTAAAACTATTAAAAATATTCTTTTCTATCCTATGTTTCTAAAAATTAGTATATCTTTACAATTTAATTAAAAAAATTAAAATTATTTAATTGCAATATTTAATCAAAAAAAAATATTATATTGTACATAAGAAATGTAACGACAATATGATAGTCAATGACTCAAATATGTTCAAACCTACCCCCGTCCTACCCACACCTACCCCTGCCCCTACCCTACCACCCACCACACCCCATACCCCTACCTCATCCTCAAATTTCTATCATATTTTTTGTTACTTTTATAAAAAATGATTGAAAATATGAAATTTTTTCTTACCTCCCCCTCCCCCCCTCCGTCCACCTACCACATTCTCAAATTTCTATTTTATATATTTTTTTTACTTTTATAAACAATTTATAAAAAATATGATTTTTTTTCTTACACCCCCCACCCTACCCCGTCCTTAAATTTCTATTTCATATTTTTTGTTACTTTTATAAAAAAATTGATTTTTTACCCCACCCCATTTGCCCTACCCCGTCCTCAAATTTCTATTTCATATTTTTGTTACTTTTATAAAAACAATTATTAAAAAATATGATTTTTTTTTTACCCCCCGCCCTACCCCCACCCCATTGCCCTACCCATCCTCAAATTTCTATTTCATATTTTTTGCTACTTTTATAAAAAAAAAAAAAAAAATATGAATATTTTCTTATCCCCGCCCTACCCCCTACCTCCACCCCACCCCATTGCCCTACCCATCCTCAAATTTCTATTTCATATTTTTTGTTACTTTTATAAAAATAAAGAAAAAAAAATTCTTACCCCGCCCTACCCCCTACCCAATTCCCAAATTTCTATTTTATATGAGGATATTATATGATATTAAAAGAAATTTTGTGAAAAGAAAGGATAAATGGGTCCAAAAAAAATTCATTTAATGAGCAAAAAGGGCTTCTCGAGAAATATTTTTCGAGAAGCACTAAATTTGTGTTTCTGGTTCTCTTCCCATCTAGAAACACTTTTTGGTTTCTGGAAAAAGTGTTTCTGGAAAAGTGGTGAAACAGAAACACTTCCAGAAGCTTGATCAAACACCACCTTAGTATTTAATCACAACTTTAAAAAGGGGTCAGATGTGCTTCTTATTCGAATTTTAGGACGATGCATTTTGAAGTTGTTTTTCGGTCTAAAACTTTAGGACACTTTCTTAGTTCAAAACTTAAGTTTGTTTTTTCAATTCAAAACTTCAATATACAGGTCTTGAAGTTCAATTTTTTAGTTCAAACCCTAAATAGCTACTATCGAGGAATTTCAAATTTCACAGGTGATTGTCATAAAGTTTTACCAGTGATTAGTGAATTTGAAACTCGATGACAATGACTATTTTTCAATTACAAGATTGAAAAGTGGAAGCTTTATTCAAACCCCTTCGCCGCCGGTCACATTGTGTGTTTAAGGTTAATTTTTTTAGTGTATATATAGGAGATGATGCATCCTTGAGTTGGAGTTGATCTTCTCCTTCAAAGAAATTGACTGGAATGCCATGGTTGTTGGTGTCAAATGCAAAGCAATGGTGCGATTGTAGTTCAACCAGTTTCTCTTGAACATAATGATCACTGTATTTGTGTAGTTGTCTTACCAGAGTTTGTGCATCTTTCATGTCCTCATAATCTCTGTTTGTCTTTAACATTGTATAGTACTTTTCTTAAGAACTTCATTTGACAAGATAGAAAATAAATCTCAATCCTATTTCTGTTCCCTTTTGCTGCACCAGCAGAGGAAGGAGGTGCATTGAAAAGATCACTAGAGTCGATGCTGGAGAATCTTTATGTTCCTGGAACCCTAGAAGTTTATGGTACCTACAATGATCTCAACTTAACTATAATAATAACTAGTTCACAGTCAAATATTTATAAATATTTAATAATTTTTTTAATATATATACATTGTCTGCACAGAAGCAACTGGTTCCTGTTATACAGTCCTCTAGATACGCCCCTGTGCCTGGAACACCTCATAGCTAGTTAACTAAGTAGTAATTAATCATGTGTTCTTCCAATAATACTTAATAAAATTTTCAGGTCTGCAACTTAAAAAATTCGAAAACCAGTCTCCAAAGTACACAGTAATCAACAATCTTATTCACAAACCAGAGAAGAAGATATCCTGAAAGATCACTTTCACAAGAAATAGTAAAAAATCTATTAATACAAGGGATGTTGTTACATCAACATGACCTAGACACCATATTGTTATTACAGTGCTTTTCAAAATGAATCTATCAACAATTTGATGTGTTCAGACAAGAAAATAAAAACTTAAACCTCTATAAGGAACAAATCAGTCTTTCATTAGGATGATATTCCTTTCATCCATGTGGAAGTTAATCTTGTAGCTTTATAGGGTGCCTTGGTGAAAGTTGAACAAAAAGGAACTTTAACTTGGTACGATTTTCAGGAGCTCAATATCGAATAGGAGCGTCTTATCAATCAATCCCTGGTTCCTCAGCACAAAATCCAAAGCTCTTTGTCCCTGTAAAATTTAAGAAATAAAATTTTGAAGAAAAAAGGATCTGCGCGCCATAGAACACAGATTTAAAAGGAATTGAGATTACCGAAAATGTCGTTGGTCTTGGACCTTTCTTGTTATAGTCATTATCAGGGTATCCCAGCTCCGGAGGAACTATGATTCTGCACTATTACAATGAGAAAATGAAATAGAGAATACACCATAATTTCCTCATTGCAAAGATAGTAATACAGAAGCCATGTAGAAGCGACACAGAGATGTGATATTGTTGTCACGTCCCAATGCTAGGAAACTCAACATAGATGGGAACAAATTAGCTAATACGAAATCCCCCTAAACTAGGAACACTATCTCAGTTGACGAAGATCAAATCTAGCATACAGAGAGACCACATTGACCATATAGATAAAAGATCAACATCACGTGTGAAGACTCAACTACCGTTCTTTAAGGCACTGCTGCTCATCAGGCAACTGTATTCAAGTCGAGCCCATATTTACAAGAATATAGAATCATTCACGATGAGCTATCAGTAAGACTACCAGGGACGGAGCTAGAGTGTTGGTTGCGGGTTCGGCCGAACCAAGTAGCTTTGGTTCAAACTCTGTATTTGTCTTTAAAATCCATTGAGTATGGTACAAACTATTAATTTAGAACCCAATAACTTAAGAAGATTATAATCCTGAACCCATAAGCTTCAAATCCTAGCTCTGCCTCAAAGACTATCAATCTAAATCCCACCAGCGATACCCTAGTTTTAACTTTTAAGGGGCGAGGTGGATTTTTGACACTCTTAGTATTTGAAAGGGTTACTATAGGCCTGATTAGTCTATTACACTTATAGGCACATTATTGCTTTATAATCCACTGTAGTTTGATTTATGCTGATATGAGATCTTTAGTGTATTTTGTTTAACTTATTTAGTTGTGTTAGCTACCACTCCCTTTTGTTCGAATGCACTTTATACTGCTTTAATTCCTTACTGACCGATTCTCTTGCTTTACTCGTGCTTTGTTTTGATTGTTTTGCTTGTGATTATGCTTTGTCTTGAGTCGAGGGTCTGCCGGAAATAGTCGCTCTGCCTACCAAGGGGGAGTTAAGGTCTGTGTACACTCTAACCTCCCCAGACCCCACGGTGTGGGATTCCCTGGGTATGTTGTTGTTGTTGTGGTTGTTAGTATTTCAAAGGCAGAAAAAACCACAATTTAACAGAACTTGCGGATACAATGAAGGTAAGTGAAGCTGTTCATAGTTAAATAGAGCTATATCACCTTCTGATACCACCAAGTGCCATGCCAGTAATAGCTTCCTCGAATGCCGGTATGACCTGAACATATGATAAACAGCAACTCTGTTGTAAACCTTTCTCACAGTCTCAAAAAGTGCCAGGAAAAAGGACATCAATGTAATTTGATTGTCCTCATTTATGACATCACCAAATGCATGACTAATGAACAGACGAAATATAGACATATAGCAACTATTTAATCAGCATTGTCTGGAGAGCATCAGATGTTTATCGGAAAAAACTCACCTCTTGAGATCCTACTCTGAATTTGAAGAAGTCCTTATCACCCCCCTGCAGCATAATGAACCATGGCGAACATTAGACCATATAATTTTACTAATATTGTTCCCAAAACTGTCAAGAATCCATAATTTAACCACATCAATCTGGATTAGTACCTCAAACGAACCACCTTTCGTCTTGTTACGAGCTTCAAATATCCGACCATAATAACCTATTGTGTAACCATCCCAGTCGACCTAAATTCGGTTGTTAAAGATACATAAATTAGCATCCAATAGAAAACAAAAATGCATCGACTCCAAATGATCCGCAGATTAACGTAAGCTTGGAACCACAGCTGTCTCAATTACTTCCTTAAAGGTAAATTGCTAAAATATATTAATCCAATGAAAAACAATAGAAAATGACTCGTCCAAAAATTCCATTTAACATGGCCAAACATTTATTAAAGACTGCAAGAAACTTCTGTGGCCAAGCTTCCAAGACTACACCAAGTCAATTGATTGAAAAAACTTAAATGTTTCTGCAATTATTCTCGCTTAAAACCGATTATTGAAACAAAACAAAAATTTGTGCAAGAGATAAATTTGAGCGGGACATCACAGGCTTACCACCACTGTCTCTCCGATCTTTGGAGTGGGCCCACTTCCAACTCTCAAATCCTGCATGTTTTGTCAGACTCAGTCAAAATCCAGTGCATCCTATACATGAAAAAACACAATTGAGTTCCTTATGTATAGTTCATATTAGTGACCTTATACTGGAGACCTGATTGAGTTTCAGTATAGTCAGGATACCGCATCTTTGTCTTCCCGTAGTCCTTTCCTCTCAATGCAGGCACTATGTGATCAGAAAGAAATCAAAGAATTACAGTCCTTCATCACAATGTAGGCACTGTATATCCAGAAAGTAATCAAAGAATCAGTTTTTGGCCCTAAATTTAGAGCCAAAATGTCTCAGTTCTTCCTTAAAAGACAACTATAGAATGTCAAGCTACTAGCTGATTAATTACAAAATAAGCACTACGATTGGTGTAATGGCAAGTTGGCAACCTCAAAAGGACTGGCATTCTAGGTCTAAAGTACAAAACCATATTAAGTTAGTATGGCTAGTCTACAAGACGAATAAGTTGTGAGGTGAAGAGAAAGAAAAAGGAAAAAGTAGAACTTTCTTTAGAGCATCTTAAATTAGGAGTAGTTATAAATATCTGCAAAGCTAAGTTTCTTCCTCTTCTATAGCCAAATGTACAATTGGAAAGGGAAATAAAAGAGAAATCTTTCTAAACAGCGTATATTCAACTTCAAATTCCATCTACACTTGTTGAAACCACACAGAAACGGATCCAAAATTTAAACTTGATGTGTTCAACTCTTAAGGTTCTTAAGACTGAACTCAATGAACTTTTGAAATTATGGATTCAGAAATAATATTGTTGAAATTTTAGTGGGTTTTCACATATGCATTTATACTCGATTTTAGAAGTACTAGATTCAATTAAACTCATTGAAATAGGCACCATCCGCCTCTGCCACCATGTCCCACAACTATAAAAGATAGATAAATTGTTTAGTATTATTATGAAATTAGCCCAAACGGAGGGGAATGAATTCAGACAATTCATATAACCAACTCAACTAGTTTGTGGTGAAGAATTTAAGCAATATTGGTAATATGAAGTGGCGGATGCCGCCTTGGGTCAATGGGTTCATCGAGACCAGTATTTTCGAATGGGAACATAGATATATATATATATATATATATATATATATATATGTGTGTGTGTGTGTGTGTGTGTGTGAAAATCACTAAAATTTCAACAAATATTAAATCTGAACCCATAATTCAAAAGTATAATTAGTTCAAAGTTAAGAACCTTAAAGATTAAACCCATCTCCTGCCTCGTATATAGTAAAATGAGATAATGGTCAAAAACACACCTAACTATCACTTTTTCGCGAGTTTCACATCCCACAAATAACATGTTCCCTTTCCCTACCTGAACATCATCATCTATGTATTAAAACACACCTCAGTTGTTCCCTTTTCCTACCTGAACGACGGTGATAGTTTAGGTAGAAAAAAAGGAACAACTAATACTTGAGGTATGTTTTTTATACATAGATGGTGATAATTCATGTAGGAAAGGGAACAACTTATAATTGAGGTGTGAAACTCACGAAAAAGCGATAGTTCAGGTGTGTTTTTGATCTTTAACTCTAATAAAATGGGAAAAAAATATAAATAAAATGTAGCTAGGAATAGATATTACTGTCAGCAAATTCAGCTGCTGCCCTTCCAGCATTACAAATGGATGCTACTAAAAATCCCACCGATGACAGCAACACTTGTCTTCTATCGACTACAAATCTACAATCCAAGCTTTCAGTAGCATCTGAGGTCAGATAAAAATAATCGAATTCAAAATTTCACAATAATTGGAAGAAATTAAAACCATTAAAAAAAACTGAAAATATTACCAACCAGGGGAACTGGATAAGTCTACACTGGGTTCAGTAACTGCCCTACATACAATTTGCCGTTGCCCTAACTAATAAAACCCAGAAATCATTAGTTTTCAATTCTTCTTATATTAATATGATAATAAAATATAACTCAAAATATTGATCAAATTTCATCTTGAAAAGCGTAATGCGACAAGTATTTCGGGACAGATGTATTATTTAGTAAAAGTGTTACCGTGGATGATGAAGAAGAAGAAATCTTGGTAAATATTGATGAATTTGGGATACGTGGGAATGATCCAAGAGATGAAAAAGAGGCCGTTGCCATTTTAGTATAATGTGAAGGGGGAGAGAAGAGAAGGTTGTAGGTGAGGTGAGATTGGAACGGAAGGCTACGCTTCGAGGGAACAAAATAACGTCCTCATATTTTCTTCTTTCTTGTCACCAATCCATCATATACCCTTTTAAAGCTTCTCTAGCTATTTTAGTTATTTTCTTTTCTTTTGTCATAATACATACTCCGTCCGTCTCAATTTATATGTTGTAATTTGACTGGACAGAGTTTAAGAAATAAAGGAAAAAAAATTGAATTTTATGATCTAAAATAAGTCAAAGATATTTATGTGGTTATAGATATCTCGTTTGCGTAAAAGGTAAAATTTAAAGTTAAATATTATCAAATAAGGAAATATGTTATTCTATTTGAGAATGACTAAAAAAGCAAGTATGTCATGTAAATTAAGACAGATGGAGTATAAAAAGACTTCAAACTTCTCTCCAATTTGGTTGGGTGTACTTGTCTTCATTTTGTCAGAATCAATTATGGATTGATTTTGGCTAGTCAAACATATGATTTTCACGAAAGTATGTGATTCTGGGTACCCAAAAGCTAATACAAACATGCACTTGAGAAGGTATGAATAGTCACAAAGCATAATACGATAACAACAACAACATACCCAGTGAAATCTCACAATGTGGATTTGGTCACAAATCATAATACGATTAGAATAATATTAAGATATTATAAAACTAAGATCGTGGGATTATCCTCGATACGTTGTTGTCGTTGTTGTTTATTATAAAACTAAGATATTTCATGCAATATGGAGGAATGATTTTGACCCTTTTCCCAAGTTTACATAATGAACTTCGCTGTCTCAAACTTTAATAGAGCTTTTTCCCAATTGTAGGATACCAATTGGGATTTTCAAGTCCTGCAACTGGAGCAACCAAGAATGTTGACAACCACAAAATTTAAACCAATATCAAATTTCTCATCAAGAAAAGTATTATCACCAAATATCCTCAGATTATACATTACAATGCAGCAAACTCAGTCAACAAGACGTAACATTTATTCAATCATTATCTCCTAGCAAATTGAACAACTTGTTTTACAGGCTCACTAACTTGAGGGTGTTTGCCTTCTCCTGCAGGCTGTCAATCAAGCTATCAAAAGCCTTCTTGAAGGAATCCACACCCTCCAATTCAAGCTGAGACCCAACAAAGCCCCAGTCAATCCCCAACTTCTCGAGGGCGCTGTAGATACCTTCTGCTTCAGACACGTTTGAATCAATCGTCCTTGCAACAGAACCGTGATCGATAAATGCTTGAAGAGCTTGATCAGGCATCGTTGAAACCTAGCAGACATTTGATTAGAGGTCAGCCATCACGCAAACACAAGGTAATATGGATATATTCGCACTGTATGGCCATTTTTTAGACCACTCTTTAGTTATGTCCTCATTAGCCTGAGATGTTATATT
The DNA here is from genome assembly GCA_029844215.1 of Przewalskia tangutica. Taxonomy (NCBI): domain Eukaryota; kingdom Viridiplantae; phylum Streptophyta; class Magnoliopsida; order Solanales; family Solanaceae; genus Przewalskia; species Przewalskia tangutica. The sequence continues at coordinate 5,448,855 of CM056722.1, forward strand.
TCTCTTTAAAAGTAGTTGAATAAATTATTCTTTTTACAGACAAATATATCCCGCTAGGCTAAAGGGGAGATATAATTTAAATAGTGGCCTTAAAAGAGGTCATTTGTGCAAATTCCCTAGAGTAATATTTCATTAGAGGCCAATTCAAGAAAAGTGATTTGATGTCTTCTACGAGGCATTGATCACAATCACCACCAACAAGAAGGTGAGAAGATGGATTATTCACACTGTATGGTCTTTTCTGAGGTCACTCTTTAATTTTTGTCCCCATTAACACAGTGGGTAATATTTCCCACTTAAAAGTAGTAGAATGAATTACGGTTTTTACAGACAAATATATTCCGCTAGGCTAAAAGGGAGATAGAATTTAAATAGTGGCCTTAAAAAAGGTCATTTGTGCAAATTCCCTAGAGTAATATTTCATTAGAGGCCGATTCAAGAAAAATGATTTGATGTCTTCTACAAGGCACTGATCACAATCACCACCAAGAAGAAGGTGAGACGATGGATTATTCGCACCATATGGTCTTTTCTAAGGCCAGTCTTTAATTTTGTCCCTGTTAGCCCAGTGGGGTAATATTTCCCCTTTTAAAAGTAGTCGGATAAATTACTCTCTTTGCAGATAAATATAGCCCGTTAGGCTAATGGGCGACAGAATTTAAATTGTGGCCTCAAAAACGGTCACTTGTGCAAATGTCCCCGAGTAATATTTCATTAGAGGCCAATTCAAGAAAAGTAATTTGATGTCTTCTACAGGACCACAAATCAATCACTACAAACAAGAAGGTGATAAGATGACTCACCGTGTCAGGTCCAATGAGAGGATCGACATATAAAGTGTCGGGATATGCTGGGTTCTTAACACTAGTTGAGGCCCACAATAACCTCTGTTTCTTGGCACCTTTCTTTACCAAAGCTTCCCATCTAGGACCAGAAAATTTCTTCTGGTAAAGCTTGTAAGCCAGAGCTGCCTGTGCATTTGCAGCCTGCAATGGAAGTACAACATGAGGTTATCTTGTATCTCTCTACCATCTTAAAAAGAGTAGACAAATTCATAGATGTAGTTGTACCTTCCCACGAAGATCAAGAGCCTCTGGAGTTCCAATCTTCTCAAGCATCTTGTCGACAAGTGTGTCTACTCTGCTAACAAAAAATGAAGCAACACTTGTGACTCTGGAGAGATCACTTAACCCAGAGGCCTCAAGGCCATCGAGGTAAGCATCAATGACTGCTTCATATCTCGCAAGAGAGAAGATAAGCTGTGCATACACATAGGTTCTACTTCAGTATTCAAGAAACCGATAATGTACAAACAGGCAATGGAAGAAGAATCACATGAAACATAAAAAAAAAAGTTGAATGAAAACTTTAAACAGCAACAATATAATTCACTTTATCAGCATTCACTAATCAAGCGCTATGCAAGTATCTCTCTTAAGCACCAGAAGACAAGCAGCCTTCAGGATGTGTTCGGTGTATTTTCTCGTGTTTGGTTGGTCAAAATGTTTTGAAAAATATTTTCTCTTGAAAAAACAAGTTCCTTAAAAATGAAGTGGAAGTAGGGAAAACAAGTTCCACAAGTTGCATTCCCCATTGATTGTGTCCTCCCCACCCTCCAACACACCTCATCTTCACCCCACCCCTTAGCCCCCATCCCCACACCCCTACCCCCAAACCCTCACCTCCCAATTGTCTAGATTATATACAAATGTTTTTAGGATAATATTTTGTGCTTACGTACCGAACACAAGAAATAAGTAAAAAACCCACTTATTTTCCAAGAAAACATTTTCCTTCATACTGAACACACCCATAATTCTCTTTATCAGCATTCACTAATCAAGTGCTATGCAAATATCTCTTTAAAGCACCAGAAGACAAGCAACCTTCACTCTCATGCATGAAGCGACAAACATCAAAGGCAAAGGAATCAACTTACCGTGACATTGACACTTATTCCAAGTGAAATGACTTCCTTGATGGAAGGAATGCATGGAGCAGTAGCAGGAATTTTTATATACACATTGGAACGTTCAACCTTCTTATGAAGCCACTTTGCAGCCTCTACAGTGCCTTCTGTATCATCAGCAAGTTTAGGTGACACTTCAACAGAAACATACCCATCGCCACCATCTGTTTTATCGTAGATCGTCTCAAAGAGTTTGCATGCATCTTGGATGTCCTTTACCACAAGTTCCCAATACACGCTGTCTATATCTTTTCCAGCTTGTACAAGTTCCCTGTAAAGAGCAGTCAATGAATATAGGCATAGTGAAAAACAAGCAAAACGAACAGGTCTAGACGCACTGTGAAGAAAGCATGTATTCATTTCTGGTAATATGTTGTTGAAAGGAACCTTTGAAAAACATATAACATCCTACATAATTGCAAGTCCACAAAACACTATTAACAATGTGATTAAGAACAAACTAAATAATAACCACAACATCCTTCACTCTTCAATTTTGACACTCACATTCAAATCAAACAAAATGGTTTCTAAACCCCTTCAGCATCATTTAACAACAAACTGTTACCAGAAAGCACAACCACTAATGAGAAAGATTTCAAAGTTTAGGTTACCTGAACTGGTCATTGTAAGCATTTGATGTTGATATAGCTTTCTGGAAAATCTGCAATCATCAAGCTAACAGTTAGGCAAGTTGATGAAGTTGTAGAATAACAAGTAGAACCTAGAAACTGTAGAATTTTATCCAAATAAATCTTCACCGGTCACATATTGTATCTATAGGTAAGCAAAATAATAACGACAACAAGTTCCCTATCCCTAGAGAAAGAAGGGTTCAGTAAGGAATAGTTTACCGCAGGATTGCTGGTTACACCTCTGACACCACTCTCAATCAATGGAATCAGATCCATAACGGGACGGCATAGATTGTCGTACCATGGGCTCTGGCCTTGCCTCTCATAGAGATCATGGAGAGTTGTTCTCTTCACTGAGCTTCCATTTCCATCAGCTTGGGAGCATTTGATGCTGCAAACAAATTGATCGTTAAGAAAAGCTTGGGAGCATTTTCTCTTCATTCAGTTAAGAAAATCTAAAGGGTAGAAACCTTTACTAACCATATTATACGGAAAAAAAATTGTTACCAATTAACTATCCCTCATAAACAGTTGCGAGAGCTTTATATTTGCACATCCCAATACATAAAGAAGTCAGTTTCACTATCTTCTACGCGTAAATATTGACCACTGGGGCTAATCTTAACTTTTACTCTTACACAAATTATAGGCCACAAGTTCACAGAATTTAATCCTTTTTACTTTAAACATCCAAGTCGGCTGCCACAAATTAGGTGACTATGAAGTTGTTAGAGCAAGAACAAGACAAAAAACACCTAGAATAGCTACCGCATAAACTTGATAGATGGATTGGTGAATAAAAATGAATGGTGTAGACAACTAATTCAACAAACCAGTCACCACATCACAGTCCCAGGGGTTAGCTATATGAATCCACTACCATTTTGCTTTTTTCAGGTGCATTTCACATAGAGAACTAATTAGTAAACAAATAATACTCAAAAACTTTAGTCATCACTTAAAGCAGATCAGAGCTTTACTAAAATTTGTTGTCTTAAAAAAGCATATAGGACTTAGAAGGTAGGGATCTAGTAGCTCAGTTGTTACCTGAACTTTCACCTTGTTGGTGAGGGTTCGAATCCCACGGGTAATTCCCACCCCATTTCCCCTTCCCCTACCCCCTATGTTCTAAATTTTAATTTTTTCTTACACAAGAGTTTGAGGGCTCATTCATTCAAGTACTACTATCCCAAATTCTGAATTCTGATTGATCTAAGATTTCAAAAACAAAAGCTCTTCTCCCTAAAAAAATCACTGTTTTTGGCATAAAATGAGCTCTAAGCAATCAAGAATTAATTTTAGTGAAAAATCAACAAATTACTCCACTACCTGGAGCATGTACAGAAGAAATATAGCAGTGATCAAAATAATTTAATTTAAATAAAACTCTGAATGAATAGAGAAAACTCATATAGCCAGCCAACCAACGAAGGAGAGAGCTAGGGACCGAACCCTTTAAGCGGAAAATGTTGAGAATATAATCACATATTAAAAGTATGAGGTTAAGCTATCACATGCTTCAACATGATATCAGAGTCAGACCAAAGGTCCTTGAACATGAGGATCCTGTTGAGAATATAATCACATATTAAAAGTGTGTTCTCTCTACCAGCTTAAGCTTTTAGATGAGATTGTCACACAACTCAACAGAAAAGTACACTGTATATAAGGTCAAGATCGTTTTTTTATTTATATTATATAATAGTTATTAAATCCCATTGATTTTTTCGTGAAAATTATGACTCTGTTACTGCCGTCAACCCCAACTTCAATCTAATATGATTGATCCTGTAACAACAACAACAAAAACTACACATGTATATAAATAGAAATTTTACCACAAGGATCCTCTGTTAGAAGGATTGATAACGAAGGACAACTTAGAACCAGATAGTCTGTTAGTGTTAGTGTTACTGATGCGAAGATCAATAAAAAACTTAGGTGCTGATGATGAAGATCTGGTACCAAAGGAAGTTGATGAAGAGTAATTAAGGCATGGATTTGAGAGCTTAAAAATGGTAGCCATGGTTTTCGGTGAGATGAGTTGGTGGGTGTTATACTTTGTTTTCACACAATGGACGATATAAACGAGGACGGAAAGAGGGGTTTATGGGGGAAAGTTGGTATGGCTCATCAATTATTACGTTGATTTTAAGGGGTTGTTTGGTTGACAGGCTTGTTGCCTCATTGATGTTGTAATGCGGGTATAGTTTAGTCTAGGACTGGCCAGTGGATCGGGACGGGCCCACCGGGTCGGGTTAAGCGGTGTCGGAGCGGGTCGGGCGGAGAAAAGGGGCGGGGTCGAGCTGGGGCGGGCCTGGCGGGGTCGGGTCGGGCGGGACCATAACGTGTCCCGCCCCGCTGGTAGGGTCGTCGACGCGACGGTCTCGCGGTTTTTTTTTAAATTTTTTCACTAAATTAAAAATACTAAATTACTAACAAAGTAACATTAACATATACTTGTCATATACATATACTATAATATTATAAATTTATAGTATTATAATTATAGTATTATACTCATATATATAATATATTGATAAACTATAAAGTATAAACTATAACAGTATAAAGTATAAACTAAATAATTAAACAAAGACAAGAAGAGTGTAAAAAAAACATCACAAGGTTGTTTTTGTGCCTCTTATATTATTAATTATTTCATTGAAATATACAAGATTCAAAATTACAACATTGTAGTGTACTGTTGTTGAAAAAAATTGCAAAAGACATAGAAAAATTAAAAAATTACAATGAAATAAATTACCAATTTGAAAATATTTTTTCTAATTTCTTTATAATTTCTTGTGGTTCTTCGGTTGGAATTGGTATATCTTGGTCAAATTGTTCCACGTCGCTACTCATGCCTTCAGATAAAATGTCGTTGTAGTTGTCGTCTTCTTATTCGTTAATCTCTGGTTGACCGCACCTCCTTCGCTCCGCTCGTATCCAATCTCTGAATAGTACCGCCATCTCCAAGCTGTCTCCGGCTAATGAGTGTCTGTGCTCTCCTATTTGAAATCTGCCTGCAGAAAAAGCGCTTTCAGAAGCGATTGATGACGCTTGAATGTTCAAAATATCTCGGACCATCATTGAAAGTGTCGGAAATGTCTTCTCATTCTGCATCCAATATTTCAGCAAGTCTTCCTTTCCTTATTCATTAATAACTGCTTGGTAAGGTAAATTACCCTGCAAAACAAAAATATCGAACTCGCTAATTTGGTTAGCACTGGTACCACCGCACATTCTATTTCTGAGGCTTTCAATAGAACTAATAGTACTAGCCCCAGAAACATCATGCCTTTTTTTAGGCTGTGTTGAAGAAGAAGATGGTACACAAGTCGGTTGGTTACTAGCACTTTCTTGCTGGTAATGCTGATATACTTTTTTGCATTCATCTTCTACGATATTCAACACTTCTTCTAGCGTTAGTTCAATAGGTGGCTCAACATTTAAATTTTTGGGAGTTGGAGGTGGTAGTACGTCCATACAGTTATAAATATTTTCAATAAAACTTTTACAACCCTCTACTTTAATAGTCGGGTTTAATACAGCACCAATAATATAAATAGGGGGAATAGGAATAAAATATTTCTTTAATTTCATAAACATTTTTTTAATAGCTGCAGTATAAGCAGATTTTTCCATATATTCTTTAAGAAGTAAAAATATTATAGCTATATAAAACAACATAGTTGAAATAGTAGGATAATATAAAGTAGAAAATTCTTTTGTTCTTTCGTTGAAAATTTTCTAAAAATACAATAAGTTCTCTAATTTTCTCCCAATCATTATCCACAATCATATCATTTGGATTTTGATTATGGGCGTTAAAAAATAAAGTAATAGGTTTTCTATAGTCATAAGCAACAACTAGTTGGTCATATAAAGAATTCCACCTAGTTGGTACTTCTTCGGGAATTTTTCTGTAAGATAGTCCACAATCGTGATAAGTTTTTTTATATTATTTTCTCTGTTGAATTCTATTATTTTTAAAAATAAAGTGTATAGCAAATTGTATTTTTTCAAGAATATCTTGAAAAAGTGAAAGACCATCATTTACAACTAAGTTATAAATATGGCACACACATTTGATATGAAAATATTTTGGAAAAGACGAAGTTAAAACATCTCTTAAAATACTAATAGCAGAATTGTTAGAAGATGCATTATCTAATGTAATACTCATAACTTTATCGGTTATTCCGTAATAATCACAGACTGAATAAATATTTTCTGAAATAAACTCACCAGTGTGCCTACTATCTATATATCTATATGCTAAAATATGTTTTTGCATAGACCATTTATAATCTATCCAATGACAGGTTACCGTTAAATAATCATGGTCGTTAGTACTACGACCTATATCAGAAGTTAAAGCGACTTTGCAATTTAAATGATATAATGCATAACGTAAATACTGTTGATATTCATGTGCAAATTTAAATACATCTCTTTTAACAGTTGATCTAGGAAAAATTTTATAAGCAGGATTATACATATCTCTAATATAATGAATAAAACCAGGAGATTCAGGAAATGAAAAAGGCAAACCCTCCACAACAACTAATTTTGCTAGTGATTCCCTATCTTTATGTTTATCGTATTTAGGGCCTCTGACTCCCCGTCATAGGGTTAATTTGACCCTGTACTTTTTCCGAAACAGTATGTGAACCTTGTTCCGATTGAGAGGACGTTTTCTCACCATCTTTTTCAATCATGTATTGGGCATGCAAGGCTTTGTGTTTTTGCAATAGATGTCTTCCCTGTCCCACTATGACCTTGTCCAGTTTTAAAAGAATAAACATTTTTACATACAGCTACTTGATTAGCTACGTCCCTATCAAAATATTTTCATACAACTGATTTTAATGGTCGTTTTGCCGGACCTCGTCTCATAATAGGGGGGATAGGAGACATTTCACTAGTGGGTGTATCATCATCTTCATTAGTAGGTGTATCATCATCTAGAGTGTCATCTAAATTAAAATCTTCTTCAATTTGAGGATAATCATTTGTGTCAAGATCATATGGTATTTCAGGAAACATTTCAGGATCTATAAAATCATCTTGTCTAGGAATAGCTGGAACAAGAATACTAGAAGAAGTACCCTTACACTTGTTACCCGCCCTACTAGAAGAAGTACCCTTGCCGAAAAGACTTTTTGCTCTTTTCATTTTAATTATGATAATAAATAGTCAATAATAGTTAAAGACTTAAAGATAATGAAATTAAATGTGCTAAATGAAATAAAAACAAAATAATAATTTAATGAGAGAACGAATGTACCAAACGCCGATGTAGAGTCGACGTGTAATCGAGAGGTTGAAAATTGAAACTTTGCTCGATAGATAATCCTCAAGCTAGTTGCCAACTTCACTCCCAATTTTCAAAATTAATAAATAGATTGAATATGTAGTAGACAATGTTGTATAGAGATTGATTGATAATTGATTGAGAGATTAGAGAATAGAAAGATTTGTGAAAATAATAAGAAGAGGAATGAGGTATTTATAGTTGAAAAATTGGGTTAAAGTGTAAATATAATAACTTAGGGGTTAAAAATAAATATAACGGGGTTGGGGGGTTGGGGAGGGGGAGAGGCCAAAAATGGCGGATTTGGACTATTTTCTGCAGCGAGGGCCCGGTGGGGCGGGTGGTCGGGGTCGGGGTCGGGGCGGGATCGGGGCCTGGCGGGGTCGGGTCGGGCGGGACTGACCACTCTCGCCGGTCGAGCCAGTCCGTTTTTATTTTATTTATAGCGGGGTCGTGTCGGGGTCGGGATCGGGACGGGGTCGGGTCGGCCCGGCCCACAAACCAACCCTAGTTTAGTCTTAGACAGTACAAAATGTGAATATATATATATATATATACCTTAAATTTTTGTTTTCCTTATTGGTTGTCTTCTTCATTTCCGCATTTAGATTCTCAATCTGCTTTGAAATGTTTTAATTGAGTAGAATGTCTTAACAAAAATAACATTTCTACCTTAGAATTGTGCATAATTCAGATATATCCGAGAATTCAAATCATTACGCTATTTGGATGATTGGATTTCGAATTTTAGATATTTTGGTTCGGATATGAGTAGTGTTTTTTTTTATTTTGGATATATGGATCGAATATGAATTGATATATTTTTTATCAATTCGATCCGAAATTTCAATTATATGAATACAAATAAAATGTTACACTTCTATTTTAGGTTATTAGACATTTATTTGAAATTTCAGTTTACTTTTTTTACGACTGAAGTTTATTTTGTTGATGATTTTGTTTAATGAACTTTATTATATATTGGTTGATAAATATTATGAACTATGTGTTGGGATGTGGGCATGGTGCACCAGTGCTACAAGCAGGGCTGCACAAAACTCTCAGACCGGATCGAACCGGATCGAATCGAGGACCGAAAATCCATAAAGGTTGGATCGAAGACCGGATCGAAAAATTCGTTCCGGTCCGGTTCGGTCCAGGGGTTATTCTCGGTCCGGTCTATTTTTTGTGAAGCCCTAGCTACAAGCATCTTAATAAGGTGTATAATCTGATTGTACAAAATCTGAACTCCGAAATATGCTAAATTGGATTCATTCTGACCGATAAACAGACATACTCTACCTCCACGAGGTAGGGATAAGGTCTGTGTACACTCTACCTTTCTTAAATTACACCTACAAAATCATATCGGGTATGTTATTATTGTTATATTAAAATAATAATGTAGATATTATTATTATGCAGAGAATAATAATCCTATCGTTATCCCAATGTAAGCACTTTCAGTTTGATCACATTTATAATTATTTTATTAGTAATATTTTTTCTAATTTTCAAATTACCTTTCGTCAATCAAAAATTCTTAATTTTTTGTTCACTCCATATTCCATCACTCACAATTTCTTTACAAAAAAACTTCTAAATTGCTTACATGACTTTTATTCAAGTATGTAATTGTTTATTTATAAAATTAATTTCAGCATTTAAAAATATTTTTCAACACTTAATTATTTTTAGTTATTTACAATCAAATAATTTTTAGCACATATACTCAACTAATTGATAGCGTCTATATAGATACTAAGCCTATTTATTCTTGGTAACTATATGTTGCATTAGCTATGTAGGAATCAATTTATTATATGTCAATCAAACACTGTATTAGTTACGTGGAAATTATTATTTTTTGAGTTCTCCAACTAAATATAGGAGTAGTATATTGTTGGAATTATCTTTCATAATGTTTCTAACCAAACAACCCTTAGACTTAATGTTTGGTAAAGTTCCAAAAATTAATAAAGAAAGTATAAAGGGTTGTTTTCAAATTGGGGCTGGCTTTAGGTGACAGTTAAAAGCCAATAAAAGAAGGGTTATCTGGGAATAATACTTACTGGTCAAGTGTACGTAATTTAAGAACTATTTCAGTGGTAGGTGGATTTTGAAATACTCTCTCCGTCCAAATTTAATTGTTTATTTGTCTCAAAAAGTCAATGATTATGGGTCGCTCCTGCCCTTTACCTAAAGAGTACAAAAACGGCAATCCACTTATTGGTGTGCTGCTGCCCTCAACCGACGCTCTCATTAGTATTCACGGAAGGTGGCCAACCCGCGAGGTGTGAAGCGATCTCGTACTAAACGAAACGACTTTCACTTTTCATAACCAAAATGAAAGAAAGTCAACCTCTCAGATGTGGAAATTTTATGGAGATTTCTTTGGCGTTTAGTTGGCTGCATTAATGGTCTCACCTAAGATCCTTAGTATGTCTGAGGCCTATTATTTACAAGCTAACCGCAGGGAATCTTTGATTAAATATAACAAGATTCAAAAATATTCCTTTATTTTTTAAATTATGTATCTAGTCAAACTAAGACATTCAAATTAAAATGAATGGAGTAATTTAAAATCTCTCATTATAGTGTCAGGGTGGGTGAACATTCTGATGACATAAAATTCTATAAGATGTATGATTTTTAGATTATGTGTTTCTAATTATAATATTGATAAGTGTAGTTTATATAATTATGATATTAGTATTGATTTGAGGTTATAGACTTTTAAATAAAAATGAATTTTTATTTAATGATAATTGTTTCCATACTACCTGCTTATTATTTGTTTGATATTGAAATATTTTTTGTTAAAATACCTTCTATATTCCTTCCCTTTTTAGGTTATTAAATGATGAAAATATATGCACCATTCTTTATAGTCGTGCAGTTGTTATATATAAAATTGTCAAAGCATCATCAATTTGGTGTTGTTGTATAGCTATATTAGAATTTATATTAAGTAATTTATGATATAAGGGTATTATTTTATCTAATATTTCTTGTTTAGCATTATTCTTACTAATAATGTTGTGTAATGTTTCAGAATGTTCTAAAATTTTATTTACTTCTTTTAATTTTATGAGCATATCTTATATTATCAAAAGAAGGATGAGTTTTCATTTTTAATATCAATATTATGTATCAAATTATTCTAAATTATTATCTGTAATGCTAATATTATTTATTATAATATTTGTATTACTCGATGGGCCTATCTTCTCTCTTCTCTCTTCTCTCCTCCGTCAAATAATGAAAACTGTGGGGCCTGTTTTGCATATTTTGTCCAGTGGACTGTTTTGATGTCCAACTCTGAATGAGGTTATTTTAATTATTTTTTATGGCCTACTGTTTGTCTGAATCTTAACCAATTAATACTTAGCATAAAGTGTTTATTTTATAGTTGATATAATTATGTGTGTTCTAACTTGTACATGTGGTTTCCACTTTTATACTATGATCTTGGGTCCATGGGGCCCACACATCCTCCTCTTTGCGCAAAGTTTGAGTTGTTGGGCCTACGAGCCCAACAATTTCATCCTTCATCTAGTCCGATTGATTTGAAGGCGCAATCATGGATAAAAATAATAGAAAATCCAGCCATAAGTAAAAATGGTTTAGACAATATATATTTTTTCTTTTCTGTATTTTCTGAACGATGTTAGGTGGGTAGGGATGGCAAATGGGGCAGGGTGGGGTAGGACAGGTCAAACATTAAACGGGGCAGGGCAGGGCAATGCTTAAACGAGACAGGGCAGGGCAGGTAATATGTTATATTTTTTTGAAAATTCTAACTAGTTTGGATTGTGAAATTATAATATGTTACGATGGGTTGTACTTGTTAGAATTGGATAAAATCTTATAGAGTTGTACATCTTTCTGTTACGGTCTTATTGAGACTTTACGGGGATTAATCCGACTTACGATTTGAAATTTGTGTCTCCAATCAACTGAAATCTGAAAGGGCAGAATATATAATGTAAAAACTGTACAAATCGGTAAAGAATCTGAAAGTTTGTGTTGAATAAAAATTCTAGATTACTCCCTTATCGACAATTTGATACTTTACGGGGATAAATCCGACCTACGGTTTAAAAATTATCACTGTTTAAAGTTTCTGCCTCGGATCAACCGAAATTTAAAAGGACAGAATGTATAACGTAAAAACTGAACAAATCGGTAAAGAATCTAAAAGTTTGTGCCGAATAAAAGTTGTAGATTACTCCGTTATCGACAGTTTGAGACTTTACGGAGATAAATACGACTTACGGTTTAAAAGTTATCACTGTTTAAAGTTTGTCTCGGATCAATCGAAATTTGAAAGGGCAGAATGTATACGTAAAAACTGTACAAATGGATAGAGAATCTGAAAGTTTGTGCTGAATAAAAGTTCTAGTTTTCTCTATTCTCGACAGTTTGATATTTCATAGGGAATAATCCGACTTACAGATAAAAAGTTATGACTATTTTTGTGTCTTGTTTCATAAACAGAGCATAACGGGACAGGACTTAACGGGGTAGGACAATTTTTTTTAAAATGCTAAACGGGACAGGGGAGGGCGGATAACATCTTAGCAGGTCAAGGCTTGCTCTCCCCTAACCTACCCAATTGTCACCCCTATAGGTGGGTCGGTATATCCGCCAACCCGTTCGCTTTGCATTTATATTTATTATTTGATATGTGTGAAACACTATATTATTGGAACCTAAATAATTTGAATTTACTTAATTAGCGTTGCTATATCGTACGCTTGAAATAAATAATTATTTTCGGATAATTGAAAAGTTTGCTTAATGATCTATTATGTCTTCAAATTAAATCAAGTTTGTAAATGCTTTGAAAAAATATGAAATTGATTTAAATAAATCAAGTCTTGAATAAATGCATTTTGAATAGCTTGTAGTTGTCTTTCGATATAAAAAATGAGAAAATGCCTTTATTAAACTAGAGTTTGGGAAGGGAACAAACTCCCTTAATGGTTGACCTCTTTTAATTAATTTTTTTTTATTTTAATCATGTTCCTATACTCATTTTTACATCAAAGAAATATTTTATCTCTTTGACTATAAAAATAAAAGAAGTATTTTTGCTAAAAGGAAGAATTTTGCGAAAAGGGGGTCTGTCACGACCCGATCCGACGGGACGCGACTGGTACCCTAATTGGACATCCTTATACTGACATGTCACGCATAATCCGACTGATACCAAAAACAATACAAAAATCTTGTGATAATAAGTTGCTGACTCATAACGTTGTATATATCAAAATAAACTTGTCTCCTGAGGAGTCACAGCTAGTCAATCATAAGAAAATAGGCAAGCCGACAAGGATGTCACTATATATGGGAACATCCCGAAATGAAGTGCAACAGTATAGCCGACCAAAAACATGTCTACAATTCACACATGTCCAACTCACACATGACTACAGACCTGTAAGAGTATAACGGTGAACTAGGACGGGACAAGGCCCCGTCGTACCCCTGAATATACATAAGTCAATAGCAAGGATCTGTACCAAAATGACTAAGCTCCAGAACAATGGAGTTCTCCCAACAACTGAGTGAAAATCTTAGACCGGAGGATCACCAAACTGGTACATGTACCTGCGGACATGAAACGCTTCTCGAGGAAAGGGTCGATTTAAATAATGTACTGAGTATATAAAACATGAAGTACCGTAAAAAAGATCATAACTGGCCAAAAGATAACAGGAGACATGTATAATAATCAAAATACCAATGCAATTGTGTAACGACCCGTTGGTCGTTTAACACTTTAAGACTACGAAAAGGGTATGAGACTTAGGGTATTTAAATTATTGAAATACAATCTGGGCAGAATTTTAATTAAGTAAATAAAGTGGGTCAAGCCCACTACCTTTTGGTAGGGCACGTGAATAACATAAGTAAATAGGAGAGGGGGGAAACGAAAGCATGCAAATTGAAAAACAAAGAAAAGAAAACGTGGGCAGCAACAAAAAAGAAAGAAAACAAAGAGAAGAAAAGAGAGGAAAAACCCTAGTAGCAAAAAACGAGAAAATAACATGTACAGCAGCCAAGAACAAGAAAGAAAGGCAAGAAAATAAAGGAAACGCTAGTAGCTAGACGATGAGGAAACACTCAATTAATTTCAGGTTAGATTCTATGTCATATGGTTGAGTTAATCTATTCATGATCCTTATAATGATGTGTTGTCAGAATGAAATCAATTTTTTAAAGGAGTCATTACACGAAAATCCACAATCCACTTGAACAAGAGAAACTTGAGGGATCATCATGGCATAATGATTACACATCATATAAAACGTAAAATGTGTACAAATTCGTAAGGAATATGAAAATATAGACTGAATGAAAGTTGTAGATTACTTTGTTCCCGTCAGATTAACATCTTAAGGAGATAAATCCGACTTATGGTTTGAAAGTTATGACTGTTTAAAGTGTATGTCTCATTTTACCGAAACCCGAGCGACATAGCATATAAAACATGAAAACTGTACAAATCCGTAAGAAATATAAAAATATGGGCTGAATGAAAGTTGTATATTACTCTGTTCCCGTCAATTTGATATCTTACGAAGATAAATCCGACTTATGTTTTGGAAGTTATGACTGTTTGAAGTTTCTACCTTGTTTTGCAAAAGTTCTGGCAACACATATTTCATAGGGTTGTTTTCTTCGTAAATTTTCACCAACTACATTAAGTACTGACATATGGATTCGGTATAATAATAGATCCTAGTGTTGTCTTCGATGTGGTACAATAAACACCTGACTCAGAGTTACGAATTTAATGTTTTATCCTTTACAAGCGGGAGATACGAGAAAGTTAAAAGAAAGAAATATTATTTGTTTGTCCTGAAGTTATGCTAATATTTTTACACGGGTATGAGTTTAGTCATACAATGGAAATGGTAAAAATCTTGTTAATATAAATATAGCAATATGGGTGTCCTTAGATTCGTATTATAATGTAGTTCACATATTTTCTAGATTTTAATCGTTCAGAGACTCTACGCAAGCAGAATACATTTGTTTGATTGTTCGTGGCACCCGCTCGATATTGAGGTAGGTTATGGTTTATTTTAGTTAGACTCTGATTAGAGAATCATATGCAATTGTAGGAAGTGACAGGGATAGCATGATAGGCATTCGGGCATGAAGTGAAGATAAATTACAATTACGTTGGTTTCGTTAGCTGTTATGTGGCTTATCGCCATATGGGTTATTTTATGTGATTATCACTTGATATGACTTGTACTTGTCGATTATCTATTTGTGATATGTGTTGAGACTGATATCATGCATGTCATACTTTTTCAATATTATTGTTGTGATGATATTGATAAATTCTGAGGTTTCTGTCGGAGATTGAGAGTGATTGATAACTCTGAGGCCTTTGCTGGAGATTGAGAGTGATTGAGAAACTCCGAGGTCTTTGCCGGAGATTGCTATTGATTAATAGCCTCCTAGGTTCTATCCGGAGAGCACGAGTGGTACATGGACTTCGCGGGTCCCCCATGGGCCATAGCTTGAAGGCACTGCCTTAGCATGTGTGTACGCGAGTGGAATGAGGGAGAGGTGACTATTGTATTGCATTGCTTCCATCTACTCTTAATTTTAACTGCTCATTTGGTGAAATTATATATGTCTTGGTTGATTTCATAGTTTCTTATATTTTGACTTGTATAGGATATGTAACCATACTTGTTTGTTCTATGTGCTACTTGTTAGTTTCAACTATCCATGCGTTATCTAATCACTGCTGGCCTATGATGCTTACAGGTACTAGTGTTGTACCGATACTACTCTTGCTGCATCTTTGTTGAGTGCAGAGTACGATCCAGGTTCCAGTTCTACGCCCCGTGGCTGATTCGTGAGGTGGATATCTTTCAGTCATTCATGGTGAGCTACTTGGTCGTCCGTGGCCCCTGAACGACTTCTTAGTTAATTCCATTTTTCTTTGGTTATTGACAGACAATATGTAGCCTTCGGGCATTCTTTCAGACTTTTATTTTCCAGACTTGTTAGTGCTCTTGTACCCGTTTAACCATATTTTGGGAATTAAGTATTTAAGATTTTATAACTTCTTTTCTTTATTTTATCTCCGCTGATTTAACTTGTTATTGAGAATATGGTTCGCCTACTCTGGGAAATAGGGTAGGTGCCATCACGACTGGTGACTTGGGTCGTGACAAATTGTGCCTTATGAAGGAGAGTCATATATGTCCATATCATATACCGTACTCGACCCATTATGAGACTCGGTGAATAAAGTCATATACATATATACCGTACCCGGACCATTATGGGACTCGGTGAATGAAGTCGTATCCATATACATACCGTACCCGCCCCCCCTAGTGAGGGTCTCGGTGAAATCATATAATGTGCACATACCGTACCCGACACATTTTGGGACTCGGTAATATCATGTGGATGCATGTCCACATATATCGTACACGGACCATTCTGGAACTCGGTAAAATCATCATATATGTACATACCCGGCCCGGGACTCGGTGAAATAATATAATCACATCAAGCACGAATAAAATAACATGAGTAACTTTATACATATTAAATTATTACTTGGCTCTCAATGGAATAAATAGAATGAACTATCATTTGTAAAATCAAAGGCACTATCATATCATGTTTCACTAGGAATTAGGATTCAATGAAATTATGTACGTCAGTCGTACACTCATTTATGTAAGTCATGCCAAAAGAAAGAAAAAATAGTTTCACATACCTTATTGTCGAACTAACCAACTTTATAATTAATATTCGTCTCGATTAGCACCTCGACCTATAATAATAGCAACATGCCCGTCAACTCTATGATTTTTAGTGTAAGTTATATCGAATGATGACTAAGTCTATACCACATTTGTTGTATCCAAAATTATTTCGGGATTACATACTTTGTATACTAATTTCCTTATTAGCATATATAAATATACTTTATATCCAATATTCGAATCTATTTTCTTAATTACGTTATCTAATTATCGCCTTAAAATTACGAGGTGTAACAGGGTCTTTGTGCATTAATTTTTAAAGTGTGTGTAAAGCTTTTGGCGGAAAATTATTTGAAATGATATTATTTTGCGATATTTTAAACCATAAATAGTTTTAAGAAAATTTATATTATATAAGACCAGAGGTCAACCGTATTTTAGAAATCCTTAGTACCGGACTGCCTAACACATTTCCTGGGGATCATTTGAACCCTTACCCGAACTCTGGTTAATATTGAATATTTCTCTGATTTTGAAAAATCCTTTGAATAATGGTTTTTCTATTTTTCCTTATAAAGTATGTGGCGACTCTAAAAATAAAATAATCTTATGAGTCCACATGTTATTAAGTAACTTTTGTGCTCCACGTAAAAGAGAACAATAACAACTGTCATCGGAGATGTCATCAAAAGCTCATACGTCACGTTAGTAATGAATAAGTTGAAATCTTCAAATTCGCAAACTCTTCAAGTTGAAATTTAAAATCCATCACGTCATCAAGTTGAAGTCTTCAAATTCGCCAGAGGTTGAAGTCTTCGAATCATCTAACTCTTCCAAGTTGAAGTTTCAAATCTACTGCATGTTAAAAAAAATTAAATATGTCAAGTCTTCAAGTTGAATTTCAAATTCACCAAACAAGTTGAAGTCTTCAAAATTCAACTCACATCTATCAAATCTACCAAGTCTTCAAGTTGTGACCTTTTGCTTTGACAATAAGTGAACAATTTCAATTCCTAGCACCTTACGCTAATATTTTTACGAATTTATCTTTATAATGATTTCAAATTTATCAGTTGAAAGATGTAAAATTTTAGTTCTTTTGCACCTTAGAATAATCTTTTCACGAACTTGTCCTTAAAATGATCTCTAAATTTGTCTGTCTTAAGGTGGACAATTTCAGTCTTTTGCACCTTTCGTGTATTTATCCTTACAATTATTTATGGACGATATTCAAAATCAAGCTTTAAAATCCCGAGTTCAAATATAAGTCAAGATCAAATTCATCAAAATTCATGATCAAATTAAAAAACACTTGAATTTAGTCGAGAAAAGAAGAATTAGAAAAATATAAAATTATAATGTTTATTAAAATAAAATACTACATTTAGTACATTATTTTCTTGTTTCGATTAATTTCTTTACGCGAAACTTCATTGTCTACTTTAAGAAAGAAGCTAAAAAGACTTTCAAAAAATATTACTACTCCATAACAAAAATATAAATATTTGTGCGGCTATAATCATGTCATCTACTATAAATAAAAATTTAAAATTTATTTATTTTAAATATAAAAAAATTATCATTCTTATTTACTTTTTTTTATATGGAGCAGACGAGACTTACTGATGACATGATCTTAGATATGAGATTGCGGAGGACACATATTAGGGTAAAAGGGTAATAAGTAATTGAGCGTAGTCCTGCTTACGCCCACAATCTGGTAAGGGTATGGTTATTACGATAGACATGACTAGCATATCATATGAATAGGTGTAGTTTTGCTTTAATAGTCTTTTGTAGCCTTATTTCTTCTGCTATACGCTCCTTAATGTACTTGATTTTTTTTTATCTGCATAATTACTGATTAATTTTCAGGATGCACCACAATGGCGTATTCGAGTTTGCTATTAACATTGCTTTACTGCTTTAATTCTTTAACTTTTTGACCGAATCTGACCTTTTTATGTTTTTGTTTTTGGTTGTGCTGAGCTGAGAGTCTCCCAGAAACAAACCAAGGTAGAGGTATTGAACAATTTAAACTCCTAGACCCCACTTCGTGAGATTGTGCTGGTAGGGGTGTTATCAGTACGGTGCGGATCGAGAACCGGACCGATAAGGTTTCGATCCCGAGTCCAGATCCGTGATCGGACCGATAAGAATTTTCCGGGTCGGGTTTCAGGGCCCGGAATTTGTTTTTAATTTTTTTAAAATTGAATTTTCAATATTGAAATTGACATTCTCGGACACATTACCACGAAATTTTGGCGTTGAAATCTATTGTATATCTCGAGATAGTTAGCTTTGAAAAGGAAAAAAACGTAACGATTTGGGGAAAAAGTGAAATTGATTGGCAATACAGACGTTTTTTGAGAAATCGGCTGCTCCATAGTTTGTCCGGCCGTGTCTCGAAAAAATACGTAAATAATTTTTTTTTAGATGAAACAGACGTCCGAGCACAAAATTACGATCATTTAAATTTTCACTAACTTACAACTAATTAGAATGATCAAATGTGAGTGGACTGGTGAAAATGGGCTGGACCGACTTGGTCGTTAATTGCCATCATTCCGTAATTTTTTGATACTCATATCCGGGCCGTTAACTTTACTGTTTGAATATCGGTCCGGTTCTCGAGTAATTATCGGGAGTATCCAAACAGCTAACAACCCTAATCCTGTATGTTGTTGTTGTATTCTTATTTACTTTTTTTTTGTAAATACACCAACAAAAAAACCCAAAAATAAGTACTGAGTGGACTATGGAGTGGGCTATAGTACCGCATGCGTATAGTTCGTGGACTCACTACATGCGCACTTTCCGTTCGCCGCCACGTAATCTCCACTAATTTCCCTAAACCCTACATCGGAGCTCCTACTTCTACTATGTCCGCCGCCGCCGCCGCCGATGAAGACTCACTTCGCAGAGCTCTTGCACAGAAGCAATCGAGTATCGACGTTCAAGGCGGCGCCGTTCGTCAATTAAAATCGTCAGGTGCTTCCAAGCCGGATATCGAAGCTGCCGTTAAAGCTTTAAACGCATTGAAGCTCGAGAAAACATCAATCGAGAGCCAACTCCAAGCTGCTCTCGCCGGAGGTTCGTCGTCCGGTAACAGAGATGCGTTCCGTCAGGCTGTTGTTAATACTCTTGAACGACGGCTTTTTTTCATTCCGTCGTTCAAAATATATCGAGGTGTTGCTGGACTTTATGATTACGGTCCTCCTGGTTGTTCCGTTAAGTCTAATGTACTCGCCTTCTGGCGTCAGGTTAGCTCCCCTCTGTTAACTATAAGGTTTCGTTTGGTTTGAAACAAGTTATGCTGGGATTAGTTGTGCTTGATCTAGTTATACTGGGATTAGTTATGCTAGAATTTATTATATTAGAATTAGTTATATTGGGATCAGTTATGCTAGAATTAGTTATACTAGAATTAGTTATGCTAGACTTAGTTACACTTGGATTAGTTATATTAAGATTAATTATGCTAGAATTAGTTATGCTGGGATTAATTATGTTCGGATTAGTTATACTGTGCTGAGATTAGTTATTCATTTCCATACACTCCGTGCTAGTGTTTCATTACCTTTTAAATCAATCAGTCAATCAACTAGTTTCGTGTAGGTTAGTGAATCAGATTTATTACTGTATCCCTTTCTGCTCTATTCAGAAATAGATTTATGAAAACGTTCTTACATAGTTGACATTGATTGACCTCTAACTAGAACGCTTAAATTCCACGCAGTGAGAACTGGCTGATTTGCAGTTTGATTCTCGCTAACATTTCGTATATGGTGAAATAATCTAGTTAGTGAATCATCTGTATGACTGTGTATCCCTTTTGCTCTATTCAGGAATAGATTTTTGAAAATGTTCTTACATTGTTGACATTAATTGACCTCCGATTAGAATGCTTCAACTCCACGCAGTGAGAACTGGCGGATTTGCATTTTGATTCTCACAAACATTTGTATATGGTGAAATAATGTAGTTATTTCTTTATCTATTTCTTCGTATGCCTTAACCAATATTTAGAAAACAAGCTTACACATGACACTTAGGTGCCTAACACCTTCCCACCAAATGAACTTCCTTACTTAGATAGTCTTATAGGCCAATTGAGTCAGATAAATTCAACTGGGCTCGTTTTATAAGACATAATCAAGGATATCAAAATGATCGGATCAGATGATCTAACACACTATAGGTAAATAGGTAACTATAATTCAGCAAGGGTCTTAGAGGTGCCTAACACCTTCCCACCAAACAAACCTCCTTACTTAGAATCACTAGGTTTAAGGTCAGTTGAGTCAGATAATTTCAATGGGGTCGTTTTATAAAGCTTAATCAAGGATCTCAAAATAATCGGATCAGGTGATCTAGCATACAATAAAAGGAAGAAAATGTTTTTTGCAATTTTAGAAAAACAAGTTGAAAGGGGTTAGAAAGACATACATGACTAAAAGACAGCAAGCAGTTGCACATACCTTAAACTGGATAAATGACCATCAGCTCAAGTTTTTGAGCCGTTAGGCTTTGTATTCACCTTCTCATATTTTTTGACTTTGGTTTTCTTGTCATATTCCAGCATTTTGTTTTGGAGGAGAGCATGTTGGAAGTTGACTGTCCATGTGTAACCCCCGAGGTTGTCCTAAAGGCATCGGGTCACGTAGAAAAGTTCACCGATCTTATGGTTAAGGACGAGAAGACTGGAACATGTTATCGAGCTGATCATTTGCTCAAGGATTATTGTAAAGAGAAACTTGAGAAAGACTTCAGCCTGTCTGCGGAAAAGGCTGCAGAATTAAAGCACATTCTTGCTGTCTTGGATGATCTCTCTGCTGAGCAGCTTGGTGCCAAGATAAAGGAATATGGTATAACTGCACCAGATACAAAGAATCCACTTTCTGATCCTTATCCTTTCAATCTAATGTTTCAGACATCCATTGGTCCATCTGGCGTGAGCCCAGGGTGAGAATCATGTTTCTGAATCTATCAGTTTAGTGAACGTATAAAAATGACTAATAAAAAAAAGGTTTAGTGAACGTATAAAAGATCTATTGCTTTAGTTAAACAATTGGTACGGTGGAGTTCATATTTCAAATATTTCATAATAGCACCTTTTATGCAGATGAAACTTCCCTTGTTTTTTCTTACTTAACAAAGTTCCATTTGAACTTAAGAGTCTGTCTATCGTAGTAGGTCTCCAAGAACTCCCTATGGTGGTTATTCTATGCTTATTATTCTTTTGAAGCTCGTCTCACTTAAGTGCTACTGTTTTCTTACGCTGCAGGTATATGCGACCTGAAACAGCACAAGGCATATTTGTAAATTTCAAAGATCTATACTATTATAATGGAAATAAGCTTCCTTTTGCTGCTGCTCAAATTGGGCAGGCATTTAGAAATGAGGTCATAAGCCTTTCTTTTCAATTGAGAATTACAATGTCTTTATGCACTTCCTTTGTGCCTATTATTGTTCTGGATATGGTTATGTTATGTGTGTTGGTAATCTTTATAACCAGATTATGCTCATTAAGACTCTTTTCCGCATCAGATATGTACATCATGTTGCAAAAGAAAGTAAAGTAATAATTAATCGTTGTAGAATTTGTTTGTGCAGATATCTCCCCGACAAGGTCTTCTCAGAGTCCGTGAGTTCACTCTGGCAGAAATCGAACATTTTGTTGATCCCCAGGACAAATCTCATCCAAAATTCTCAGATGTTGCAAAATTGGAGTTTCTAATGTTTCCTAGGGATGAGCAAGTTTCTGGACAGTCTGCAAAGAAACTACAGCTTGGTGAAGCTGTTTCTCGAGTGAGTTTCCTTTGTGTCTTCATACTTGTTCCTCTTTCTTGTGCCCTTGTATATGCAAGCCATAACGTCACTATCTGAACCAATTTTGGGCAGGGAACCGTCAATAATGAAACACTCGGATACTTTATTGGGAGAGTTTATCTTTTCCTAACTCGACTTGGAATAGACAAAGACCGTTTGCGTTTCCGTCAGCATCTTGCAAATGAGATGGCTCACTATGCTGCAGATTGTTGGGATGCTGAAATTGAGAGTTCTTACGGTTGGATTGAATGTGTTGGGATTGCTGATAGATCTGCATATGATTTGCGTGCCCATTCGGTAAATGTTTAACCTGTGTTTTAGCTTAAAAATGTTTTTGGATAATTGTGGTTTATCTGAAAATATGTGAATGAAAGAACTTCTGTTTGGGAAACACCGGAAACACCCTCCAACCACTTCTTGAAAATTCAGTATTTTTATAAGGCATTTTGCAAGGGCTTTAGAAAAACTTAAAAATAAATGTTTTTCCAAGAGTCCGAAAAAGATAACTCAAATAAATGCCAACCTAGATCTTTTTGTAAGTAATTTACTTGACAGAATTCATCTTAAGGGAAATAAGTAGTGTTTTTTGCTTCTTAAACACACGATAAACGTCTAATGACATTATCCAGCTTTTGGATGAGGATATGTGGCCAATAAATTATAATGCTTTTGCATTGTCTCAAGTGGTCATTTTTGAATGCAGCAGGTGCCTTGAAAACTTGAGTGAATGTCTTCATAACTCAAACATAGAAATGCCTTTGAGAAATCAGTTCTTGGCGTGGATGGGGTGGTGGTGTTTATGGGTTTGAAGAACTTGTGCAGTTTTAGACTTAGAGTCCTAACCCATTTTCTGTAGATTCTCAGCTTTCTCTATGAGTCTATGTTTTATTCTTATTCATCTGTGTATATGTATATCTACCAACTTTTGCATTCCCCAGTGTCTCTTTAAATATGCATCACTCTTTACTGGCATAACTGGTGTATTCCATATGTATTATCCATTTTGAATAAGAAGCATTAGTGATGACATCGATGACTTAGACCTATTCAGAAATCCATTACAGTGTTACTAATCAGAATGAATTTTAAATGTCAGCATATATTTTAACTTCTTAAAATATTATTCTCCTTGGTGATCTGGATATTATCTTGCATGTGCTATCATGTTGGACATTTTTGGGTGACAGGAAAAAAGTTCTGTAGCTCTTGTGGCTAGCGAGAAATTTTCAGAACCAAGAGAAGTAGAGGTAGCCGTTTATTTAAGCTAATTTTCATTCATGGATATGATTGGTGTGCATTTTGGTGACCACCTGATTTTAATTTTTGTGTAACATCAGAAACTGGTCATAACACCAATCAAGAAGGAGCTTGGACTTGCATTCAAAGGAAACCAAAAAATGGTGACTGAAGCCTTGGAGGTAGCTTGTGCATTCACTCCCTCACCCTATTTTCAATTGAATTCAAACATCTGCTACATTTACCTCATTGAAGCATTTCATGAATACACTGCTATGTTGAAATGAAACTGGCAATCAATGCTGATTGCAACACTATATTCTTTTTATAACTTCTGCTAGTCTCCTAATAATAGTGGTTTTATTGGAAATTCGACCAAATGATTGATGGTTAACTTTTTTCCCCATGATCCATTTGAAGAGTTTTTGGGAAAAAGCGAGTACTAAAGGCATTGTCTTCTTTTATAGAAAGTAATGCAAGCATGATTAACATTTATCCTCTCAATCAATCTGACTGTTCTTAGTTACTAACATATGTATCTAGGGCTGCAAAGGACCGGACCGAACCGGTAAGTTTCGGTCCGGTCCTCGGTTCTTTTAATTTAACTTTTCGGGTTCCGGTCCGGTCCAGGGTCGGTACTATCCATAAGTTCCGGCGGCGTTTGAGCATTTTCCAGCGACCTGAGGTAGATTCGACGGGAGTGGGTAATACCACTGTGACCACCATCACCTTGCCGTTCTTTCTACACTACCCCCGTGCATCGAATCTTCCCCATTAGCGACGGCGGCCAGATCGATTTCAACAGCAAACCCTAGCCGCCGCCAACAGGTTTCCGGCCACCTGAGCTACTTTCGTCGGTCAAGGTTGGTACCAATACACTCAGCATCCTCTCGCCGACATTCTACACCCACTTACCACCATCAATTGTTACCCAACATTCAGTCCGACCAAATCGGAAAATTCGAAAGGTTTTCTAACTTTTCCGGTCAACTCCGGTATCGACGAAGGCTGTACCACTCGTCTCAACATCCTCTACAAGGACTCATTTGTAGTCAAGATTGGCTTCGTGCAACTTTGAAGAACAAATCCAAAATTATTAGAAGAGGTCCATTCGGTCCATATAACCGGATCGGACCGAAAAAGACTTGAACCGGACCGATAAATTCGGTCCGGTCTTCGGTCCTAATTTTCTGAATATTCGGTCCTCGGTCCGGTCCGGTTTTACCCTGTTGTGCAGCCCTATATGTATCTATAGGAAAGGAAAAGGTTCTGTCAAATTTGATGGACAATTTCACTGTGCTGGTCCATGTGCTGTAAGGTTATGTTATCATAAGCAAGATTATTTATTTGGATTTGCACTTAATATATAAAACCTTAAACAATCTTTTTGGATTCACTGCTAGAAATTGGATTTTTTTGAAGTATGGTGATGTTGCATTACATTTGGGTGATATTGATTAGGTTCTGCTGTAATGGAACTTATTATTGATTGGATCAGCGGATAATCACCCAAAAAGTAGAATAAGATGCCTGTCTCTCTTCTAAGCTGAACTGGATTTACTTAACCAGGACAAGCATGAGGTATACCTCTTTTTTGAACAAAATTGAAATATACCTGGTAGATCGTGAAAATCGTGAAAATGGGTCCTAAGGCTGATCATTATGAACTTTTAACTTTTAAGCTGAAAGGGATGATAATAGGTAAATGTATGGAGCATAACGAAACACAGAAATAGTTTTAACTTTTTAGCCCTGCTTTGGGAAGAGTAAAATGTACTGGAGCACAGTTGGTTGATGTTTCTTCAGATACTCCTGTTTTAGACTTACGGGTATGGATGAATAGTGGCTAGCAATCAAGAAGAAGCTTCATTACTTTAGAATAAAGATTGGTTTTTTATATTTACCAAGAAAAAATTGGAAAGTAGTAATAATTGCAGAAATAGAGGAAAGTTTGTTCTGGTTCCGTCCTAGAGTTTTGAGGGGAATACCCCTTGTGATAGGGGTGAACTTGCGAGTATCAGAAATCAGTTCCTCAAAGCTAAGATGTGTTGCACTATAATTTTATTGTGCAAGCTCTATGATACGAATAATCTCTAATAGCAAACTTTGTTTTTATTTCTGTGTTGGTAGGTGAAATTAATTGCTAACATATTGTTAGTTACGTCTTAAATTTTGACTCGTGATATCACACCTTTCTGTTTTCCCAGTATGTAGTACTTGACTTTCTTCTTATTTAGGTATTTAACTACCATTCTCTAGCATGAAACCGACTTATTTCTTTTATGGATGGATGAAGAATGACAGCTGATTTGACAAGAAACTGCTACGTTTTGGGTTTAGATAAAATTTTAACCAGGGCATTATGATGGTAGTTTACACTGTATGACTGTCAGCCCAAATTCAACCTAGAGAAGCTCTCAATCTCTAACTGGAGTATAGACTTATTTTCCATTCTTGAATAAAGTCAAATTGCTTAAATTTTTACTCTACTCCATTAAGAAAAATTGCAATAATTTTTAATAGGTAGAAACAAAAAGACAGTAAATCAGAAATAAAGACTCCACAACAATTATGCAAGTTGGGATCAGCTCTATGAATCCTCACTCCATTTAAGCTCAACTCATGTTATCCTCATACCAAATTTAGGTAACTTTGGCTCAATTTTCAGGCTGCTAAGAAGAATATCCGACTTTTTCGATCTTTTTTCCTTCAGTATTTGATGAGCTACATTTTAAAAGAAAGTAATGCTAAGTTCTTCTGCCTGCCTTTGTTTACACCAGGCAATGGAAGAAAAGGTAGCTATGGAGATGAAGGCTGATCTGGAATCCAAGGGGGAGGTAGAGTTCCATGTATGTACCCTCGGGAAGAATGTCACGGTTAAGAAAAACATGGTCTCTATTTCCAAGGAAATAAAGAAAGAGCATCAGAGAGTGTTTACACCTTCTGTGATTGAGCCCTCGTTTGGAATTGGGCGGATAATATATTGTCTTTATGAGCATTCATTCTACACAAGGCCAAGTAAAGCTGGGGATGAACAACTAAATGTCTTCCACTTCCAACCCCTTGTGGCTCCCATCAAATGCACTGTTTTTCCACTGGTTCAGAATCAACAATATGAAGAAGTTGCCAAGTTAATCTCAAAGTCTTTGACTGTTGCTGGAATCTCACATAAGATTGATATAACAGGTGTGTTGCTAAGAGTATTTCAATTGATTCCTTTTTGTGATGCTTCGGTTTAAGAACTTAATGAAAATGGAATCATGAGAAGAGGAGGGAGACCGTTGCTAGTTTTAGTCCGCATGTGTTATGATACTCTGCCCTTCATTATGCCCTGCTGTACTTGTACCCCCGTGTAAGAGAGACATGGATACTGTCAGAATACCCAAAATATGAACAATACTTGCATCGAGTACATATTCGGTAGTCAAACTCTATGTCCGGTACCATACCTTAATGTTTTTCTCATACCTCAATTGACTTGATCAATTTTTGGATCATTCTCTGTAACTTGCCCAGATTGTTTTGTCTATAATTTGTTTCTACATATCAGTTTATGCACTGATGTACCTCTTTCCACTGGAACATTTTGCTTTCTCTTCTCTACTCTAGATATATATTCAATGACACTGCTGCCATTCTTGTGACAAGTGTCCTATCCATATAGAGGTGTAAATAAAAGATGTTTTCTCGTTGCGAGTGGAAGCATATTAGCATTATCTACTCTGATCTGGTGCTATATCGTTATACTGATTAGTTAGATGCTCCCTGTGTTATTTGAAGTTGGTCAGTTGGTGGCTTTTATAGTAGAAAAGGTCCAAAGGGTAATTCGACTGATCTTGGCCCGCCACTGGGGCTGTATCCACGTCTTCTGAGATGAAGTGGTTGTGTTCTGTTGCATTTTTATCCATACTAATTGTTCTCACTTACGTTGCAGGTACATCTATCGGGAAAAGGTATGCAAGAACTGATGAACTTGGTGTTCCCTTTGCCATCACTGTCGATTCAACGTCGTCTGTGACAGTGCGAGAGAGGGATAGCAAAGATCAAGTCCGGGTGGACGTGGAGAAGGTGGCATCAGTTGTGAGGGAAGTAACTGATGGAATGATATCTTGGGCAGATGTTTTGAAGATGTATCCTCTACATTCTTCTGGAACTGCAGAAGAGTGATCATCAAATGATAGCATTTATCACTTTCAGAAATTCTTATCCCTTGTCTTGTCTTCAGGAATTTTTGTAGACCTATTTAACTGAGGTAACTTCTTCTGTCCCAAGGCTAATTTGACTATTTTATATTTTACTCACTGCTATAACCTATATTACTCAATGTACTATGCAATAAAGTTACAAGGCTATTGTTGTTATTGAGAGATGACAAGAATTGTGTGAGTAGTATTTAATTCATTTTAATTGTGTATTTATAGGATGCAAAATCACTCAAAAAGTTGGAAAAGTGAAGTAGCCACTTAATTTTTGAACAATTTGAGGAAATATTCATATATAAAACAACGAGAAATTGGACAACTTTGAGGATGAATTTTGCTAGAAGCGCCTTTATATATTCAGATTGGGTGTTAGACATGATTGAGCTCCGTAGTAAATTGAAAAAGGTGACATTTCTATTGTCGAGAATGGTGGAATCGTCTTATGCTAAAGAAGAAAAAAACAGAAGTATATGCTTTAAGTGAACATATCTCTCTGTACTGAAATGTGGTAGATATCATAGGCGGTGATGCTCACAGGTTCCAGTTAAGTGGCAAAAATAACGTTATGTATTTGAAGCTCGGATGCCATGAGTGAACTTTAACCATGATTTCAACTAATTATATCTTGATTGTGATTTTTTCATGTTATGATACTTTATTTTGGAATTTATTCATGCAGGAGGAACATTGTTTCTCTGGTTTCTGCTACTTTTGAAGGGAATTTATAAATCAGTATGGCTCATTTGAAATGAGCCGGAGAAAAACTACGTGTTCATTTCAAGAATGATGTTGACTGCATCTAAAATTCTCGGTTTGATATTGTCAAATTAAACAATCAAGTATAAAGTTGTCTCTGTCAAAGCCTAACTGATGTTCAAATTTAGACCTTTCGCTACGAATCGAGGTCAAATTTTGAATTTGGCTTTTTAAACTTCAAATCTTGGGGTGTTAGAAGCCCATTTGCGCTGCAATTTAGACAGAAATGAGATTGTGATGTTGAGATTTAGGGTAGAGGTGTGATAGTTTTATAGTTAATATTAACACCCCAAGTCATGAAAGAATCGTTACACTTCGAAAAGTAAATTGTCACGAGCTATCTTTTATATTCACGCATTTGCTTCAATAAAAACTTATTTACAACTACCTATAGGTGGCAAGGGTGAAACTATTTTTGTTTGGTTTCCTTGACCTATAGGTGGCAAGGATGAAATTACAGGGCAGGTAACGAATAATTGCTACTAAAATTGGTACCAGGTAGCGACTTTTAGGGCTGTTAATTAATTTAAATATAGATAACCTTTGCAACGTAACTGAAAAATAGTCGCAGTTCAAAAATACGATAAAATAGTTGAAAACAAGCACATAAACTTCAGGAAATTTTGTCGGAATTTGAAGTGCTGCAAGTGAAACTCCATGTATCCTAGAATTTAAAAATTATACAAGTCAAATTATTGCAACAACAACAACATATCTAGTGAAATTCCATAACGTGGAATCTGACAAGTCAAATTATTGCAATTTCCTTGAATTTGAAACTTTAGTAGTGAACTTTAGGATTGTGTGGTAGAATTTGAACATACAAAACAATTGTCCACGAGTTCCTTATCTTACACAAGTGAAGTTTATGAAGTTTTTCTAAAGCTTAAACTTCTACTGCTTGGCCTCACTTAGTATCTCAATATTTTTAAAACTATGTTCTGATACTCTTGCTATTGTTTGTTTTCAAGTTATTCCTCAAACTTGATATCGACTTGCCTTGGTGCAAACTTTATTTGGCTTTGTTCATTTCTAATAATTATATGCTACCCAATTGACGAAAATAACCGCTCTACATACCAAGGTAGAAGTGAAGTCTGTGTACATTCTACACTCCCAAATTCCACATTGTGGGATTTCACTGGTAACGTTGTTGTTGTTGTATATGCTACCCAATTGTTTTCTCATTGGGAAGACAGTTTTCTCGATGTGAAGGGAATAACATGGACAAAGAAAAAGTAGAAAAACACAAGAAGCAGAGAAGGAAAAACAGAGTAAATATCTATGCTTCTTTGAGTTATTATTAAGTAATTTTCAATTATTTTGCAAATACCTATTATATCCTTAATTATCAATCTTAAAAATAATTATTCATCCAATCATTCACACTAGGATTGGGCCTGTGCTCAGCACGGCCTATCTCCCCGCTAGTGTTTTAAGATACAAGGAAATGTGACCAATTCAATTAGATTAACACGTATGATTGTGAATTAAAAAAAAGATAAATTTTGAAAATCCATTTCAATTTTTTCATAAGCAAAAAAATTATTCAATTCAAAGTGAATCATAAACACCAAAAAGAAAAATAAGTAAAAAAAGAAAGAGAAGTTCGAGTCTGGATTGACTTATTTACGGTGTTTTTAAGTCAAAATAACTTTTAAATATTTTAATAATATTTAAAAAGTTAAAAAATATTTTAAATAAAAAGGAAAAAAACAAAGTCATAATATTCTTCTGTGCGTTTCATTTCCCCTCCATCATCCTCGAGAAAAGAGAAGAAACTTTCCCAATTTACAAGCGAAACCCTAAATCACAACAGAGATGCTTCGACTAGCAGGTAGAAAGCTCTCTTCATCTTCAGCCGTTCGATCTTCATCCACCTTATTCACCAGAAACACATCTTTCACCGTTACCGATGATTCATCTCCGGCCAGATCTCCTTCACCGTCCCTCGCCTCTTCGTTTCTCGATCAAATGAGAGGTCAGCTTAATTATCATTTTCATTCCTTAATTATCACTTAATTTGATCCTCTATTTTGATATTTTTGTTGTTGTTGTTGTTATGATTATCAGTTTTTCTTTTGGTTAAAAGTTTCGTTTTTTTTTTGGTACTGAATTATCGGAGATACGAATTGTAGATCTAAGTTTCGATGTATCTGTATTCCTTAAAATAAATAATAGAGTAAATAGAGAATGAGATGTACATATGCTTTATTGATACGCTGATGAAGAATATATAGGAGTAGATACAACAATGAATCCTAAAGTGATACAACGACTAATCTTGATAACTATGACTAAAACTCGGAATATTTAGGAAAAGAAGTTGCAAACAGATAACTACAAACAATTCAAAATTATTCAAGTATATATTCTTTTACGCCTCCGCAAGTTGGTGTTGATTTCTACAATATCCAACTTGTCAAACATACGACTGAAAGAAGCACGCGGCAGTGGCTTGGTTAGGACATCAGCAACCTGATCAGCAGCATGTAAGTGCTTGACTTCGACCTCTTTGCATTGCACCTAGTCACGAACACAGTGGAAGTCGATGGCAATATGCTTCATCTTGCTATGAAAAACAGGATTCTCACAGATGTATGTAGTTCCAATATTATCACAGAGTATGCGCGGAATGGCAGCAGGGAAAAGTGAAGCTCACGCAATATGTTGGTGATCCAGTTGGTTTTTGCAAGAGCAGCAGCTACAGCTTGGTATTCAGCTTTGGTAGATGACAGAGAGACGGGGCGTTGCTTCTTGGAGGACCATGAGACTGGCTATGTTGCTTCCAAGATATATAACATTGCCAGTTGTGGAAGTCCTATCAGTAGGGTCACTAGCCCAATCAGAGTCAGAATACACCATAATTCGATTATCCGTCTCACGGGTTATTCGAAGCCCAAAAGAGGAGGTTTCATTGATATATCGGAGCAACCGATTAACAGCCTTCCAGTGATTAGCTTGAGGACAGTGCATAAACCGCGAGAGTTTATTTACTGTAAATGCAATAGCTGGTCTGGGGAAGGACAAATATTGTAGTTTTCCAACAATTGTTCGAAAGAAAGAGCCATCAACAATAGGATCAGCCTGGTTTACACTGAGAACAGTATTGATGGACATAGGTGTTGGACACCTTTGCTTTCTTGCATATTGACTTCCTGGAGAAGATCTTACATATACTTCTGTTGAGACAACAGTGACCCACCTTGATATGACAGAGCCTCAACACCCAAAAAATAGTTTAAGTGGCCAAGGTCCTTGAGAGAAATGCGTTGAGCAAGGGCATTGATAATTTATCGAACATCATGGTATTGATTTCCAGTAACAATGATGTCATCCACATATACAAGGATATAAACAGTAAATTTAGAATTATGTAAGATGAACAAGGACAATTTCGATTGTGATTTGAAGAAACCTTGTGTTGCTAGAAAGTTCTTGAGCTCGGTGTACCAAGCTCTAGGTGCTTGTTTGAGACCGTAGATGGCTTTGTTATGTTTGTAGACATGATTAGACAGAGTTGGATGTTCAAAGCCAGGCGGCTGTCTCATATAAATCTGTTCCTCTAAATGACCCTGCAAAAATGCATTATTTACATCAAGTTGCTGCAAACGTCAATTGCATTGGACAGCGATGATGAGAACTGACTACCGGATTAAAGGTCAAATGGTAGTCAAGTCCAGGCCGCCGAGTAAAGCCTTTGGCCACTAATCGAGCTTTGTACCTGTTAATAAAACCATCGCGACGATGCGTAGTGCGAAATAGCCACTTACAGTCTACTACATTCTTCGAAGGATCGGTGGGAACCAAAGTCCACGTTTGGTTTCTCACAAGAGCATCAAATTCAGCTTGCATAGCAACATTCCAGTGCGGTTCACACTGAGCTTTCTTGTCGGAAGGTGTTTTCGGACTTGGGAGTGAGCAATAAAATTAGGGAGTTGTTTGGGCTTGTGGATATTATTTTTGGAATGGGTAACCATCGGGTGACTCGACGTTGTGGTTGGAGGTTCGGCTGAAATAGTTTGACTGGGTTGTGTGTTTGGAGGCGTGATAGTAGCGGGCGAATGTGGAGGAGGTGCAGGAGGGGAAGGTACCGAAGGAGGCAGATGGGTGTTTTTACCGGATGAAGGCAACAGTTGAGGAGCTGAAGGAGGATTGCGGCGTCTGTAAGTTAAAAGGGGCTGGTTTTGTTGTTGGAAATGGGTGGTTTGATCGTTTGAAGAGGGTGCAGGAGGATTGACTGAAATTGGAAGGAAATCACAGCTTCATTAGATATAGAATTTTGAGGAGAGTTAAAGATAATATATGAACTTTGAGTTTGCTCTCTGCATGTGGCGAATGGCATGGGTGTACTTTGTGGGCAAGGTGCACAGGGGATAGCAGGAGGAAGATCCACGTTTAAATTTTGAGTTTCACATAGACTCTGGTCATTTTCCTTTTAAATTATTTCTCATGATTTAATTTGGAATTTTGATAAATGAGAGAAAATATTTTTAAAAGGAAAATTATTCTCAAAAAATAAAACCTCCATGGATAATTTTTTTTTTTGAAGAAGTTGGGTCAAAGCACAGGTGGCAGTAATGTTTGGAAAAACTCAGGTAAACACATGGAGTTGAATGAGGCTTGAGCTTGTTTTTGGTGTATGGTCGAAGCC
The DNA here is from genome assembly GCA_029844215.1 of Przewalskia tangutica. Classification (NCBI taxonomy): domain Eukaryota; kingdom Viridiplantae; phylum Streptophyta; class Magnoliopsida; order Solanales; family Solanaceae; genus Przewalskia; species Przewalskia tangutica. Next base: position 5,482,215 of record CM056722.1, read on the forward strand.
AAGGATAGCATAAACAACGGAAAGTTCTTATGGAATCAAATTTTGGGGGTGTTTTGAAAAAGAATTTCAAGAGGGCATTTATCTTTTAGGGTAGCTAAGGGTAATCTATTGATAAGATAAACTGCCCGATGGCAAGCAAAACTCCCAAAATTTGAGGGAAGCGAGGCTTGATGAATTAAAGTTTTGGCTGTTTCAACATGTCTGTGGCGTAGTTCAACTATAGCTACACATTGTGGTGTATAAGGAGGTGAAACAAGATGTTCAATACCATGTGCTTTTAAATAGGGAGATAATTCTTCAAATTCACCACCACCATCTGTGTAAAATGAGAGATTTTTTGTGTTAAAGCGACGTTCAAGCAGCAGATGTAGACTTTTAAAAACATCTTGAACTTCACTTTTATTTTTCAGAGTATATATCCACATATATTTCAAAAATTGATCAACAAATTGGGCATAATAACACTTATGATCAATGGATAACACCGGGGAAGGTCTCCATAAATTTGCTATAAATGATTTGCAATGGTGGTTGACTATGCCGTGTATTTTCAGAAAAAGGTAACCTGTGCATTTTATTTGAATTGCAAGAATTAGACTGAAGAATTTTTTGAATCAGAAAATGGAATTGAAAACTTCTCTAACAGTTTATTTAAAGTTTGACGATTTGGGTGTCCTAATCGTCAATGCCACAGTCAATTGGAAGACGACGAACTGCCAAATTTGATTGAGGGTAGGACATGCGTGGTGTCTCTTGCGGCCACTCGTACAGCCTATGTCTTTTCTGCCCGCACACCAGAGGCGCCCATGTAGTCAGATCCTTCACAAAAAAATGAAGAGGAAAGAATTCAATAGATGTTTTGTTGTCATGACAAAATTTAGAGACAGAGAAGTTTTCTTTTTATGGCTGGGGCACAAAGGGTATCATTTACTTTGAAGCTTTTATTTGATGCACATAAGTGGGTGTTACCAGTGTGAGAAATTGAAATGATATTACCATTTCCCATTGAGATCTCTTCGGTTATGTGGTAGTCCTGAGAAGTGGCTAAGCTGCGAGCATCAGTTGTGATGTGATGGCTAACTTCGAAATCAACAACCCATGGATCTTGTTGCTTCTGGAACTGAGTAGCATAATTAGCACGAGCCTGAAGGTGGTTATGAGACTGGGATCTACACACTTTGGTAGATTGACCGGGGCAATCACAGAGTTGACAATGAAGGAAATTGTCAAAGTTTTATGGCTGCTGATTTCGACGAGAGCGCCATTGCTGGGTATTTGATGAATCTCGGGCTGTCTGGGAACGCCATGGTTGGCTATCTTGTGAAGTATTACCTCCTTGCTTTCAATTATTGTTGTTTCTTGCAGGTGCTTGGTTGTTTCTCTGAGCAATTGCAGTAGTGATTGGTGGTGTCTGTTTGGCTTTTTCATGCTTAAGAAAGATCTCATGATCAAGGAGTTTCTCAGAAGTTCTTCATAGGTGATCATTGTTTCACGAGACTGGATGGCTGCAGGGATAGCGTTATATTTGGAACCAAGGCCTTGGAGGATTCTCACAGTAAGTGGCACATTTGTGATGGGTGATCTAGCGATTGCAAGTTCATCAGTAATGGAACGTATGCCACGTAGATAGTCAGTGACAGTACGAGCCAGTTTATCTTGGAGACTGATAATTCTAGTATGCGATTTGTTGGCGAAGGCAGTGTGCAGGGATTCCCAAGCTTTATGTGCTGATGTAGCTGTTGCAACAGTAGATGCAAGTGTAAGTTCTACCGATGCTAAGATGGCATTCTGAACAAGTTGATTTTGGTGAAACCAGTTCCGATAAGCCGGATTCGGAGTGGTTTCATTGTTTTCTGTAAGTGTGGTAGGAGGAGCAGCAATGGTGCCGCTGAGGTGACCGAAAAGGTTATGTCCGTGCATGAACATGGACACCTGGGCCTTCCAGGTTGTGAAGTTATGGCTGCCTGCAAGTTTGATAGGTAGTTGAGAGGCATGAATAAATTGCACGATGGTAGTGTTGTCCGCGTTAACAACAGTGGTGTTGGGGGCCATTTTTGCGTGAGGCAGTAGCTAGGGTTGGAAAAAAAAAGATTGTACTCGTCTGAGTTTTAGAGCACTGATACCATAAAATAAATAATAGAGTAAACAGAGAACGAGATGAAAGGTGCTTTATTGATACACTGATGAAGAATATATAGGAGTTGATACAACAATGAATCCTAAAGTGATACAACAACTAATCTTGATAACTATGACTAAAACTCAGAATATTTAGGAAAAGAAGTTGCAAACAGATAACTACAAACAATTCAAAATTATTCAAGTATATCTCTTTTATTTCTAACTCCTAAGGATGTATATCGAGAACTTAAATAGAGAGGATTGGGAATCGAAAAGCTGTTGTGATTATTAAGTTTTTTTATTTTTGGTTAAAAGTTAGGTTTTTAGGTTTATGTGTTTATTTGATACGGAATTATCGGAGACGGGAATTGTAGATCTAAGTTTTAATGCGTTTGAACTCGTAAGGATGTTCTATATCGAGAACTTAAGCAGAGGGGATTAGAAGCTGTTGTGATGTTGTGATTATTGTTTTCTTTTTTGTTATTAAAAGTTCGATTTTTTCTGTTATGTGTTTATTTTAGTACTGAATTATAGAAGTTTCGATGTATTTGTATTCCTAAGGATGTTCGATATTCAGAACTTAGTAGAAGGAATTTGAAACGGAAAAGCTATCGTGAAGTTGTTGTGGTTATTAGTTTTTTTTTGGGTTAAAAGTTCAGTTTTTTTGTTTGTTATTTATTTATTTGGGGAATTATCTGAGATGGGAATTGTAGATATAAAGTTTCGATGTATTTCTAGTCCTAAGGATGTTCGATATCGAAAACTTATGTTGAGGGGATTGGGAATTGGGATTTGAAAGCTGTTGTGATGTTATGATGATCAGTTTTTTCTCCTTTTTGTTAAGGAGATGGGAATCATAGATCTAATTTTCAACACATTTTCACTCATAAGGGTGTCTGATATTGAGAACATAAGTTAGAGGAAATTTGGAATCGAATAGCTGTTGTGATGTTATGATTATTAGTTTTTTTCTTTTTGTTAAAAGTTCAATTTTTTTGTTTGTTATGTACTATTTATTTAGTGCTGAATTATTAGAGATGGGAATTGTAGAACTAAGTTTCAATGCATTTGCACTCCTAAGTATGTTCGATATCGTGAACTTAAAAGTAGAGGGAATTTGGCATCAAAAAGCTGTTGTGATTATAGTTAGTTTTCTTTTTGTTAAAAGGTTGGGTTTTTATTGTTCTGTATTGATTTGGTATTGAATTATCAGAGATGGGATTTTTAGATCTATGTTTCAAGGCGTTTGCAGTCCTAAGGATGTCCCATATCGAGTACTTAAGTAGAGGGAATTGGGAATCGAAAAGCTGTTGAGATGTTGTGGTTATTAGTTTTTTGGGGTTAAAGTTCATTTTTTTGTTAGTTATGCATTTATTTGGTAATGAATTATCGGAGATGGGAATTGTAGATCTAAGTTTCAATGTATTTGCAGTCCTAAGGATGTTCAATATTGAAAGCTTAAGTAGAGGGAATTCGGAATCGAAAAGCTGTTGTGATTATTACTTATTAGTTTTTCTATTTGTTAAAAGTTCGTCTTTTTGTTATGTATTTATTTGGTACTGAATTATCGGAGATGGAAATTGTAGATTTAAGTTTCAATGTATTTAGACTCCTAAGGATTTTCGATATCGAGAACTTAAGTTGGGGGAATTGGGAAATGAAGAAGCTGATGTGATGTATTTTTGTTTGTCCGGTAAATCTGATACCTGTAGATGAGAACTAATTGATAGTTTTCTCCTGCTAGGGGATAAAAGAGATGATGGTGGACTAGATTAACTCATTTGAATTAGCTTATGCAAGGTAATTGGGAATCCACTTATTATACGACTGTTTTTTCGGTTCCAATGCCTTGTTGGGAATTGCATCTTGGAGCCCTGTTTATGTGTTTCTGCATAATTCATGTAGGCATTCTGTGAATATAGTTAAGTGCTCATGGTCTCATTTTAATTATTAGATGCCCAGAAAGTGAAGCATTGTGTTTGTGCCAAGATTTGATTTGCTTTGAGTGTTGTGGTGTCCTTAGACCACAACAGCAGTTTAGGGCAAGATGGAGATGAAGGTAATGAAACTTGACTTTCTTATGAGACGATGCTAGCTTATCCGTTCAAAGTTTTGTATGACTGAGGATCGTCAACCAGACTTGTATGGCTGAAAATGGAAAAATGTATTACAAAAAGATTTCCGTCATAGAAAATCCGACACAGTTATTGGAGAGAAGAATTAAACATTAAATCTGAACATGGAGAACAAAGGGAAAAGAAGCTGGAGCTAATATACGATACAATTTTCTCACATATTTTGAAATAGTGAATCACAATTAGTTCATCTTGGTCTTTGAATAAAATGAGATTTAGAATAGAAGAAAAGTCCTAAAACGATGAGTTTAGTAGCATTTTATGCCACCAAACCTCTTTACTGCCAACTTTTTATCTCCAAAAGGGAAGAATTCTTCTTGATTTCGATCATAGTTGGGATATTATGTGAGTGAAAAATTGTCCGGAGAGATTGTTTCAGGAGTGGAGTTGAGTAGTGCGCACAGAAACACACATAATGTAGAAGGAAAAGAAAAAAGGGGCATTAGGGCTTTTAGTGGGCGTTAGGGGTGTACTTTTGGGATTATAACGTGTACGGGATAATAGGGTATATTATCTGGCCAAAACCTAAGCTTTTAAGCTGAAAATCTATAAATTGGGGTTGTTCAACTTACGATTTTTGGCTTATTTTAGCTTAAAGCACTTTTGGTGTTTGCAAAATAAGCCCAAAAGTGTTTTTAAGCTGGGTTGACTAGCTTTTGTGCCTATCCAGACACCCTCTAGATGTCTAAAAGCTGGTCAAACTAGCTTAAAACACTTTTTGGCTTGTGGTATTTGGCGAACACCAAAAATGCTTGTAAGCTAAAATAAGCCAAAAGTCATAAGTTGGGAAACCCAACTCATTGTGGTTGAGCTTAAAAGCCCTTTAGGTTTGACCAAGTCTTTTACATTATTATCCTTTTTTTTTTGTCATAATTCCCAAAATAGGCGGTCTCTATCAATAGTTCTAACTCCACTTTTTCTATTTCGTTGCCTTTCCTCCACTAATTTTCCATCTCTACCTTCAAATTCTAGATTTTGGCTACTTTGAACATATCCTATGTTATAAATGATAAATCTAGCAATGGTGGAGGACCCATGTTATTTTCTTTTCATTAGCTATTTGTAATTGGACTCTATAAGAGAATGAAGGCTAGAGACGGATGAAGTGAAAGTGTGAAACCCATCGTTGCATATGAGAGAGATGTGAGTTTGTTGTCCACCATAATAGATGGAGTCAATGAAAGCACCCATGCAACAAACTAGGCTTTGTATTGATCAAATAAAGGAACTTGGAAGAAAATTCTTCATCAACTGTAGTAACCAAAGAGCAAAAGGAAATAGAAAAGAGAGGTTCCCTATTACATATATAGCTAATGAAAAGAAAATAACACAAATCTTAGCATGAATCCTAATAAATTATTTACATCTACTATATATAGGCATCTTTTCTGGTTCCGAAATGTAATTTGACATATTCCCACATGGATCCTCCACCATGGCTAGATTTATGACATCCTGATATGATTCATTTTTGCTGTACTCCTCTGGGTGGAATATCCTCCTTATTTCTCTCTTTAGCAACAATTTACAAAATGTCAAAACCTATTTGGTTTGTCAAGTGCCCATCACCTGCGTAGCAGCTAATTAGGATATTTGGGTTGCCAACATACAAACTCTAGTAAATTATTATTAGTTCTAAGTTATTTAGAAATAATTTGTATTTATTAAAAATCGTTTCTCCTCAATTTAGAATTTAAAATGAATTTAGACAATAATCAATTTGTACATGAATCAATTTAGAAATTGAAAATCTAGCAGGACGTAGCTCTTTTATATTGTTAAACATATTAATTAGGATAGTTCAGACATTTTAATAAGAGAAGTGCTGATCAACACTTTCTAATCGAACACATCAACAATGTAATTTTAGCTTCAACACGTCTATCCAAACACGTAATTGCTTGTTTATAAAACTAGCTCCAACACTTAAGAAGCACTTTTGAGCGCTTCAAGCTTAAAAGCTACTTAATTCAGCTAAGCCCAATGGGTTGTATGATAACATCTATATTTCACAACTTTGCAATTGTCCTTTTTGCCATAAAAAATCTCCCATTCATCTCAGTCAGTATTGTCCATGCAGTGCTTCATGAAAACTAAGTTTTCTATAGTTATCTAGGTAACTACTTGGAATCAGAACTAGTTTCTGCTAGTATGTAGCTATTGTTTTTATTTCCTTGATTTATAACGTTTAATTTTTCCTGATCAAAAAGAGAAGTATGTAGTTATTGTTTTCAACCTAATGATAAAAAAGTAGGAAGCTATTGTTGTCCAATTTACAATAATTGGCAATTTACAATAATTGGCTTGTTTCTGGAAAGCAACCAAAGTTCTGGAAAACAACCAAATAACTTTTCCAACTCATAGAACTAGTTTATTTATTCATTTTGTTATTTTTTTCAGGTAAAATAATCGTACAAAACCGCTCGCTGAAACAAGTTTAACACATTGTTTTCCAAAGAATAAAATCAAAACAAAATCAAAATCAAAGTCAGACTAAGACCGAACTGTTTTCTGATCCAAACAATGGAACATGGAAAATCTTATTGTGATGTAGTTCTTTGGTTTATTTGGATATATTATTAGTAAGTTCTGGAATTGTGGTTGCCCTACTTTGGATTGTTATGCAGTAATTGTTAGCAAACTTTCAACAATTTCAAATGTTTCAGGTTTCTCATCTAATTCAGTTTCTCCCGCACATCAGATGGGTTTAGTCTCAGATCTTCCAGCCACAGTGGCTGCTATTAAGAACCCCAGTTCAAAAATTGTATACGATGAGCACAACCATGAGCGTTATCCACCTGGTGACCCGAGCAAACGTGCCTTTGCTTACTTTGTCTTGACAGGAGGCAGGTTCGTCTATGCCTCGTTGATTCGCCTCTTGATTCTTAAGTTTGTTCTGAGTATGTCTGCTAGTAAAGATGTCCTTGCACTTGCTTCTCTTGAGGTGGATCTTTCAAGCATTGAACCAGGGTCGACTGTTACTGTTAAGTGGCGTGGGAAGCCTGTTTTCATCAGACGCCGCACTGACGACGACATCAAATTGGCTAACAGTGTTGATCTTGGCTCCCTCCGTGACCCGCAACAAGATGCTGAAAGGGTCAAAAATCCAGAATGGCTTGTGGTTGTCGGGGTATGTACTCATTTAGGGTGCATACCTTTGCCAAATGCTGGTGATTTTGGTGGTTGGTTTTGCCCATGCCATGGCTCCCACTACGACATCTCTGGTAGGATTCGCAAAGGACCTGCACCATATAATCTGGAGGTGCCTACCTACAGTTTCTTGGAAGAGAACAAGTTACTTGTTGGTTGAGAAATTAATCAATTATGTGTAAGTTGCAGGACAACTTGTAGTTGCTGGACCAAAAATGGATCTTGCGTTTAGCTTTCTTGAGTTATACATGGATTGTATTTACTGACCAGTACTGGTAGCACACTATTTTGAGCGAATAATTCTACTGGCTGCTTGTTAAGAGATTTTCTTATGCTTCAAAATTTATTTTGAATAAATTTCCTAAGATTTATATATTTACTCGTCCAAATTATGTGATTGTAAGTAGGGCCTGCACAAAAGGTTAAAATCGGACCGGACCGAGGACCGAAAAGTCAGAACATTAGGACCGAAGACCGGACTGAATTTATCGGTCCGGTCCGGTTAGTATTATTATAATTCTATTTTTTTTTTAACATCCCAAACAGCCCCCTCAGTCACCCCGGTCAGGACGTATTGACATATCAATTATAGGTTGTAAATTAGTGAAACTTTAAATGGTAATAACTTTGCGCTCGGACGTCCGTTTGATCTAATTTTTTTTATTTCGCGTATTTTTTCGAGACGAAGCCGGACCAAATTGACGCAAGCGGTTTGGAAACACCAATTTCTCCAAAAACGTCATTCTTGGCAATCAATTTCACTTTTCTCCCAAATTCTTATGTTTTTTTCCTTTTCAAAGCTAAATATCTCGTGATATACAATAGATTTCATCGTTCAAATTTCGTGGTAATGTGTCCGAGAATGTCAATTTCAGTATTGGAAATTCATTTTTTTTTTAAAAAAAAGAAAACCTTGCCCCGGAACCCGATTTTTTTAAATATATATTATATATATTAGGAATTATATAATATAATACATATTTAAAATTCGGTCCGAACCGGACCGAACCCGGACCGGACCGGACCGGACCGAAAACTGAAAAAATATTTCAAAGGACCGAGGACCGGACCGAAAATTATCGGTTCGGTCCATTTTTTCGGTTCGGACCGACTTTTGTGCAGCCCTAATTGTCAGGTATATTAACCTTTTCTTTTGCATTGAAATCTCTTCGTTCTTCACCCATCCGTTCTTGAATCTCTCTCTCACACACACACATGAAGTTCCTCTAGAGCAATGTTCAGCTGAAATCCACCACATAACAATTCAACAAACTTATGAACTATTGAAAAGGTAAAAAGACTTCCCTATGATTCATCTGAACAAACTTTTATACTGTGCATTGGTGTCTGGTCCAACATGACATGGTAAAATTTCTTGATTGGTGGCAGCATTTTGCTGCAAGCTGAAGGTTGTAAGCAGCAACCATAAAGGCTTGTTTCCTCTGCCCAAGTGAAGAGACAGATTTGTGCAATCGACCAATATTGTTGTTCAAGTGATGTCTTACGTTTACTTGATCCGAGTGACTGACCAGAAAAGTTGAAAATGTAGAACTAAAAAGAAGATTAAGGCCTAAACCAAAGTTCTTATGAAGCATGCTTTTTGGTAGAGCCCCCACCTCTCCCACGGCTACAGCCAGCCATGCCAACACGGGTAGTTTAACTCATCACCCCGGCCTTCCCTGGTTCTTCCATCGTCCAGGTATCAGAATTCAGAAAATGTTTCAATTTGAAGCTCCTTATTTTTCTCTTACAAGTTAGGAAATGGAAATCTCAACACGGTGACTGTAGAAGAAATTTTAATTTTACGTGGATAATCTAAAGGAAATTTTAATTTTCATGTTTTTGAATTTCAGTTATAATATATACCATAAATTTATTTTTTTCTACTTCTTCATAAAATAGAATATGGCCTACTTTAAACTAAAAGCATTTTGAACACGTCTGGGTGGCTCAATGGCCTAAAGCCAAAATTCAACGAGGGGCCTTAACTTTTTTTTCCCATAAAAATGAGAAAAGAAAAAAAAATCATACATATTTTTCATTTGAAGTCTAGAGGATCTATATAAGATATATAGCTCATTAATCTCATTTTGAGATTGTATCAAAGATTTCATTCTTTTCATTTTTTTGAGTTCTGAACATCAAATTCATATTTTATATTCAAATAAATAGTTAAAATGATAATAATAGCGTAGTAAATATCAAAACAAGTAAGTTTGAGATGAAACAATACTAAAAAGTTTAATATAACTTGATTCAAGAAGTTGATAACTTGATTTAAAACTATCTGTTTGGTACTTCAATATACTTTTTGCAATATTTGGTGGCCGAAAAAAAAAAGCAAATTCATATATGGTAACTCTTATCTTTCAGAGCAATTTAACCAAAAAATCTCTTGAATAAATAATGAAGAAATATAAAAGCATAGAACTATACTAAAGTCTTAAGAGAGAAAAGCTAAAAATAGATTAAGTATCGTAGATAAATCAACAAGGATTCTTCTTTTTGACAATATACTAAAAATTGATTCAATATTTGTACTATATATACGCTTTGCCTTCTTTTCTATCAATTTAGTTAAGTATTTCTTTTTAAAGACAAAAAGTTCAAAGTACATTATAATTTTTCAAAAAAAATAAAAATATAAACTATATTGATGAAAAATGGAGCCCAAAAAAATAGGGGGCCTAAAGCAGACTTTAGAGGCTTTACCCAAAAGTCACCCTGCATATGAATTTAGGCTCTACTACTGCCTAAGTCCAAACTCCGTGTCTCAATTTGAACTGCATTATATTAAGAAGTTAGATGTGCGGATTTATTTTTAACAATAATGTATTCGGTGTAATTTCATAAATATGGTTTGGGGACAGTAAGATGTACCCAGATCTTACATCTAACTTTGTAGGATAAAAATATTGTTTTCGATAAACACTCGACTCAAAAGAAGAGAAAAGAATTTGAAGCATAATATCAAGTAAAATATGACAAACAATAGCAAGAAACAACATATAATAATACACATTGAAGAAAAGAATAATTATACAGAGTACTAACTAAATACTACTACTAATAAGGAGAACACTCAGTTAATTACTAGTCTTCTAACCTAATACTCGATTTACACACTTTTCTATCTAGTGTCATGTACTCAGTAAGCTGTCACCTGTCTAATCACCTCCTCACGGTTGTTTCTCTGCCTAGCTTTACTTCTCATAACTCCTATTATAGCCAACTTCTCACACCTAATCCTCCACCTCCACACATCTGAATTGATTCTAAGACATTGAAACTTTAAAAACTTTGTTAATTTAGGCTATTTTCTAAATAGGGAGTTTTGGATTTGCAATTTATGTGCTTGCTCTAAATTACGGTCCAAATAATCCCGGGCCCAATTAGTGCTACATCCATAACTTATACGGTTATACCTAAGGTCCTAAACCCCATTTGTCTTCCGACTCTCAGTGTAGATTTTGCTCCTGTCTCCTCCAGCCATCCTCTCCGAAAACAACAATGATAAGCTAATACTTATTCCGTCCCAATTTATGTGATATTTTTCGCTTTTTAAGAGTTAATTTGACTAAAATTTGAAGCTAAATTATATTAGATTAATTTTAATATTTTAAAATTAAAATTTATATATTTGCAAACTACGTGAAAAATAGTATATCTTTTAACATGTTTAAAGTTCGTACAGTTTGAATCTCGCGAAGTCAAAAGTGTCACATAAATTGGAACAGAGTAAAGAGCACTAAACAATAATTACACTCTCCTCTTCTTCAACTAATTAATATTATCTTTAACAATTTTCATAACTGTAGGCTCCAAAGAAAGGCGTAGTAGCAGCTAAAAAGAAACCTGAAAAATCAAAGGTAGTGAATCCATTATTCGAGAAAAGGCCGAAGCAGTTCGGTATCGGTAGCGCATTGCTGCCGAAAAAGGATCTAACGAGATTCGTGAATTGGCCACAAGTTGTTAGAATTCAGAGGAAGAGGAGGATCCTTAAACAGCGATTGAAGGTTCCTCCTGCTCTCAATCAGTTTACGAAGACACTCGATAAAAATCTTGGTTTGTATTATGTATTCTGTGTTTATGATTTCAGAGTTTTTTTTTTGCTAAATAGTCCCTCTGTCTCATATTAGTTGTCCTGTTTCGCTTCTACGAGAGTCAGGTTGACTAATCTTCGGATTTAAAATTATAATCTACATATTCGATAACTACACGAGAACGAGAAGTAATGCAAGGTGCAATTCTTCTCATATCAATATGGGAGAAAATATATCAAAATGTTGGTCAAAGTTTATATAGTATGACTTTTAAAAAAGGAAAGTGGACAAGTAATATGGGACGGAGGGAGTACTCTTTCCGTTTCATATTATGTGTCTTATAGGTGCCTCCTGCTCTCGACTAGTTTTCAAAGACACTCGATAAAAATCTAGGTTTGTATTATGGTCTTTGTGTACTGCTTGTTGAAATAATATTTTAACTGCAGTGTAAAATGCAACTAATTGTATCCCATTGTTTATGATTTCAGAGTTTTTTTGGCTAAAATTATAATTTAGATATTCAAAAACTACACAAGAATTACTGCAAGTTGCTATTCTTTTCATATCAATATGGTGAGAAAATATATCTCAAAATGTTGGTCAAAGTTTATATAGTTTACAACAACAACATACCCAATGTAATCCCAAAAGTTTATATAGTTTGACTTTTAAAAAAGGAAAGTGGACAAGTAATATGGGACAGAGGAAGTAGTCTTTCCGTTTCATATTATGTGTCTTATAGCCTGTTTAGCCAAGCTTTTTTGGAAGCTAAAAGTGCCTATTTTTATGTGACGCTTGTTGAAATGCTGTTTGAACTGCAATGAAAAATGCGACCAATTGTATCCCAGTGTTTATGATTTCAGACTTTTTTTTTAAAAAACTCTTTCCATTTCATATTATGTGTCTTATAGACTGTTTAGCCAAGCTTTTTTGGAAGCTAAAAGTGCTTATTTTAGAAAGTTGAGGTGTTTGGCCAAGCCTTTTTAAAGAAAAAATAACTGCATTTGAGCGGTAGTAGTAAAAGCTGTTAGCTTTTTCCCAAACTCTCTTTTGAAACATTTGTCAAGCACAAAGTAATGCTCTAATATTGACAAACGTTATTTTCAAATTGAACACAAACTGCTACTCTCCTAAGTACTTCTAACAAAAAACACTTCTCGAGATATGCAAATTTTGGAAGCTTGGCCAAACATGCTATTAGTTTGACTAGGCTAGGAGTTTTTAAAAGTAAGAAAGGCTTTTGAGTCGTGTTCTTAAACTAAAATATATGTATAATGTATCAAAATGTCTCTTGAACTTGTGGTTAAACATGTTACTTGGATGTTGGAATTAGGGAATTACTAAAAATAGAAAGTTACTTTAAAAGTGAAGTGAGACACATTAATCAAAATAGAGGGAGTAGCATTGAGAGGCCTTCAAGCGTGTCAACTTCAAGATGCTTGTGTTTCTGACTTCTGTTTAGTTTTTGCTCCAGCATTGTCAGTCCCTTCAGTGGAGAGCTTCCATGCAACCTTTAGGAACTGCTCCCCCACGGTGTTTGTCTGATATGGAGTTTAAGAAAGAAAAAAAGCCTTTGTCACATCCCAAAAGTTCTTGTGATTTTAAACATGTCATGGCCATAGTAGTTTGAAAGTTTAACTTCGAGGAGTCTTCAAACTTGGAGATCATGGAATCTCATTAGAGTGATTTGTTCTCAACTGCGTACACTGGTTAGAGTTACCCGGTATCCGTGCTAGTTGGAGGTGTAGTCAAGGGAAAGTTGGTCCGGACATACTATCTTATAAAAAAAGTCTTTAGATTACATAGAAATGTATGGAACACATTAAAAAGAAAGAGTCATGTAAATTGAACATATGGAGTATTTGTTAATATGATTTTCTGTAACCAAGTAGATGAATGGAACTGTCTGATGTTTTTTACCCGGATTGTTTGAGAACCTTTCTTGAGATGATTTCAGTCTCTTTCAAGCCATTGTTCCTAGCTCTCCTTTAATACGATGGCTGAGCAAGTTACGTACTTACGTAGTGTCGTGTTAAAGAAATTTGGTTCCCTTTTTTGTACCATCCCAAACGGCAAAGCTACAATATTTTAGTACCAGCCCATTAATCTACCTGGCTATTTTCTCATCTTAGTATTTATCTCTTATCCAAGTAAAGTGTATCATTTGCTATTACAGCTGCTTTGTCATGAATTTCATTAGGGCTGAACTGATTTTTTTTTGTTGCTCGCCTCTCTATCCCTTTCTCCTCAAAAACTATGCAGCTACAAACTTGTTCAAGATGCTGCTCAAGTACAGGCCTGAGGACAAAGCCGCAAAGAAGGAGCGTCTTGTAAAAAGGGCTCAAGCTGAAGCAGAAGGAAAAACCCCTGAGACAAAAAAGCCTATTGTTGTGAAGTACGGTCTTAAGCACATCACCTACCTTATTGAGCAGGTTTGTTTTAGTCTAACAATGCCTTTAATCCTATATCCAGTATATTCAGTTTCCAATTATTGTTTATTATAAAAATCCTTGCAGAACAAAGCACAGTTAGTTGTGATTGCTCATGACGTCGATCCAATAGAGTTGGTCGTCTGGCTTCCTGCGCTTTGCAGAAAGATGGAGATTCCATATTTGTATTGTGAAAGGGAAAGCACGTTTAGGATCGGTAAGCAACATCAAGTTAGTATTTTGAACATTTCTTTCTCCGCAGATATGATGCTCATGATATTGTGTTATGTCCAGATTGTGCATAAGAAAACTGCTTCAGCTCTATGCTTGACAACCGTGAAGAACGAAGATTAAATGGAGTTCAGCAGAGTATTGGAGGCAATTAAAGTATATAAATCTAATCACTGATTAGTTTCCGTTTTCCCCCTCATATTTCTTTCTAATCTAATCCTATTCGTTTTGATATCATCTTCGTTTTTCAGGCCAACTTCAATGATAAGTACGAGGAGAACAGGAAGAAATGGGGTGGTGGTATCATGGGCTCCAAATCACAAGCTAGAACTAAGGCTAAGGAGAGGGTCCTCGCCAAGGAAGCTGCGCAGAGATTGAACTAAGAGCTTCGGTCATACATGCTGCATTCAAGCCTTGGTATGCTTGCTGCTCCGCCACTCATCATCAGAGTCAATCCCGGACATGTCAAGGCATCTGAATTTTAACGTAGGCATATAAGCAAAGAGATATTTCCACCTTCTAGATAAAATGCTCGTCCTAGCAGCATCATGTACGGGCAGATGTGCGAGAAGGGAAGGCAAAAAATCATATGGTAGTTGACTGAAGTAATCCTCCTTTGCATCATAAACCTAATTGCATTACAAATGCCAGCAGAAAAAACTTTTAGGATAAAATTTGTCTTACTAAAAAGTGTTTGGTTGGCTAATACAGCATAGAAATAATAGATGCACTAACAATGTAGGGATTAAGCTATTTAAAGACATAAATGTCCTTTAAAGTAAGTAAAGTCACTTAAAACAATCTTTTTTTTATTACTGATCACCGCATAACAATCCGTTCATCATAAGTCATTACATAAACAATCCATGCATTATAACTAGTTTGTGAAAACCAAAGGGCAAGTTGTATACAAATTGTGAGAAGGAGAAAATCAAACACTGTATAATTGTGATTTCGGGCTCTTAACATATTATGATCATATAATAAAGGGTCTTGAAGTGGTCCCCGATATTATATTATCACCTCCCTTATTATATCCGCTATAGTGGCCCCTCCCACCTTATCTCGGATATCTTCGTTCCTAATCCTATCCCTTTTAGTATGCTCACATCCATCTCAACAACCTCATTTTCGACGCTTTCATCTTCTAGATGTGCGAGTTTTGATCGGCCAACACTTTGCGCCATACAATATAGTTGGTATGGCAATCACTTTAAAAACCTACTTTTAAGTCTTAGTGTCACATTCTTATCACATAAGACATCGTATGCGAGCCTCCATTTTATCCAGCTCACTGCAATACGGTGTGTAACTTCATAATCAATTTCTCCATTTCTTGGATTATTGACTCAAGATAATTGAAACTTCCTTTTTTGAAGATGACACTTTCGCATTTGCCTCGTGACTTGCGGAACTTGCACTCCAGGTACTCTGTCTTGGTCCCGCTCAGCCTGAAATTTATAAACTCCTGGATCTATCTACAAACCTCCAATCTATCGTTAACTCCACTGCGGGTCTCATTATATATATTATCAGTGTAAGAACTTTTTTCACCATCAAGTCATATTTATTTGTTGTAACTTGTAGTAGGTAATATGTCCTTACTTTCAAGATTACAAATCTCACATTTTATTAAGGCTTGCCTGTAAATATTTTTTTAATGATTTGATATTGTAAAAAAAATATACACTAACAATGTATATACCTTTAAGCTTTATAAAATATTTATACTTAGGGTGCTATTGGTATGAAAAAAAACATTTTCAAAGATGCATTTGATAAGAAACACCTCTCAAAATAAGCTTTTAGGGGTAAAGTGGGATATCCAGAATTAAGTTTTGAAATATAAAATTATATATATATTTTTTTATTTTTTTTACGAAGGAACCATGTGCATTATTCTTTCGAAGTCTTGTGCAGGTAAACCCTTGTACGCAATACCGCAAACCACGTCAGCCGATTAACCACACTTGACAAGCTATGTGTGACAGACTCAACCAAAAAGGTTTATGCAGGGATCGAACTCGTGATCTTGCGGTCCCGCGCTCTGCTGCTACACCAAATTGTAGAAATTATATTTTATTTGATTGTTAGGATAGTTTATATCTTTCACCAAATAAAATATAAATTAAATGTCAAGCGTGATCCAAATATCCCATCAAATTTGATATATTTTTATCCATATTCAGATGAGATAAATTAATCTAAAATTATAATACAACATATCAAACGATCAATAAAAATAATTTCAAACCAAACAAAGCTTAAACCAATACAAAAAGAAAATACATATAATAGGGGAAGCTGCAAAATTCATCCAACATAAATTCCTACAATTGAAGTGTTGTCCAAGACATCAAAAGGTCCAAACACAGTAAAGAGTTGTACTGGTTTCTGTAATCAGTCTCCAATGTCGGTAAGTTATTGTGCTTAGAACAGTTGTAACCCTAGATCGAATATTATTAATCTAAAACATATCAATTTTATGAACAGATCTTCGAGTATAATGGAAGTGCTTTGGTTGCGATGGTGGGGAAAAACTGTTTTGCTATTGCGAGTGACAGGCGTCTTGGTGTACAGTTGCAGACAATCGCTACTGATTTCCAAAGGATTTACAAAATACATGACAAGCTTTTTATTGGCCTTTCTGGACTGGCTACTGATACACAAACCCTGTAATTTCTAATTTTATTACTCCCCACATTTAAACTGCATCAACTTTGACCAACATTTTAACATACCAAATTGGTATGAGAAATGTTGCAACGTATAGTACTCCCTCTGCCCTCCCGAGATTCAAACTGCATGAGACCTAACATTTTGATATGTGTTTAGAAAAGTTGCAACTTATATTACTTTTCACATGTAGTTTTCAAATATAAAATTTTCATTTGAAATATTGAATTAATCTAATCTAATTTAGCTTTAAAATTTAGTTAAATAGACTCTCGAAAAGTGAAAAGTATCACATAAATTGGGATGGAGGGACAAAGGGAGTACTATTTTTCTTAGCTAAAGATAGGGCACAAATCCATATAGGTGATATCTACTAGTTGAGACTAAGTTTATTTGTTATTATTGTTATATATTTATATATATTTAACTTATTTTTCACTTTTATTTTATCTAGTATGATAATGATATAAACTGAGCTTTTCATTGACCTTTCTGGCCTGACTACTGATACACAAACCCTGTAATTTCCAATTTCCTCTACTGTTATTACTATTTTCCATAGCTGAAGATAGGGCACAATGGGAAAAAAAGATCCATATAGGTGATATCTACATAGGTTTTAGACTTGTTAGAGAACTTCTATTATTATTTTTATTTGTTATTAATTGTTATATTTATATATATATAACTTATTTTTTACTTTTATTTTATCTAGTATGATAACGATATAAAATGAGCTTTTGATTGGCCTTTCTGGCCTGGCTACTGATACCCAAACCGAGATGATCCCTAATTTTCTCTTCTGTAATTACTATTTTTCATAGCTAATGATAGGGCATAATGGAGGAAAAAGGTCCATATAGGTGATATCTACTAGTTGAGAATAGGTTTTAGACAGCATCAACTATCATTTTATTCTTATTATTAGCATTTGGACATAGCTTTTGGATCAGTTTTTGAAAATTTGTCTTCAAAAAAATTTCAAGTTCCAAAAACGGGTCTGCTTGGGACTTCCACTCAGAAAACTTCAAAATTTTTACAAGTAAAATGCATGTCCAAACACAACTTGTATAGCACGCTGATTAGAAAAGTATATTGCTGTGCTTCATCAAAATAAAAATAAAAAAGTATATTATAGAAATTTTGTGCGTGGGAGTTTGGAGTTAGTGATTACTGACTAAGATTCTTCCTGTGGGTTGGGGGTGTGGGGAGTGGACAATAAAGGGTGAAGCTGGTGTTTTCTTTTATTTATTATATTTATTTGGTGATGCTTTTCACTGGGTATGTTGTTGTTGTATTTGGTGATGTTCGTACATTCTACCCTCCCCGACCCCACGTTGTGAGATTTAACCGGGTATGTTGTTGTTGTTGTATTTGGTGATGCCTTCTTGTGGATTGTGGAATGGGGAGGAGGTGTATCACAATCTGTTTATTAGTACTTTGATTTGCTTGGACTGATATGTGCTTTTGGTAATGGTTTCTTTAGGCATCAACGCCTCGTCTTCCGTCACAAGCTATATGAGCTTAGAGAAGAGAGGGATATGAAGCCTGAGACTTTTGCTAGCCTTGTATCTGCTATTCTTTACGAGAAAAGGTTGGTAACTAGTATAAGTTCTTTGACAGTGTTAACGTTCATGTTTAGACATCACACACATTGATTTTACAAGTATGTTCCATATTAAGTGGTTAATTAAATAATCAAACCAAGCTCTCGAACTTTCTTGTCGAATATCTACTGTTCGTATATAAACTCAAAAAATAATTAAATTAACCTTAGCATTTGAACTTAACAACAAGTGACACTCCACATAGCTATTTAGTTGGACAAAATCTATTAAATCGACTCTGCGTTGTTTGTCTTGTCATCCATGATTGATGCTTCTTCAACTTGTTATTAACATTATTATCCATTTTTTGTCTAGGTTTGGTCCATACTTGTGCCAACCTGTTATTGCTGGATTAGGAGATGACGACAGGCCTTTTATTTGCACAATGGACTCTATTGGAGCAAAGTACGTTGAGTTTCTTTCTACTGCTTCAAGTTCTAAATTTTGAAGACTTATGTACTTTCCTCATGGCATTGCATGCTTTCAGTATTACTACTAAGATGTAATGCTTGTCGTGCAGGGAGCTCGCAAAAGACTTTGTTGTTTCTGGCACTGCATCTGAATCACTATACGGTGCCTGTGAGGCCATGTTCAAACCCGACATGGTTTGTTACTGCTCTTGTTTTCATTTTTGTTTTATAATTACATAATCCCTCTCTAGTTGAATGACATATATCACATGTCAAGTTTTTCTTGTGTATTGGAGATAATCGTCCTAGAGTTGCTGAAGTGCTGCTTTAATTTGATGCTACAGCTGGCAGTTGGGGATTACTTTATATGGTAGACGTATGCTTAGAGTAAAAATGTGGAGTCCCCATAGCAACTGTTCTCTGTTTTGATTTAAAGAAAACTACTGGCAGATTTGACGAATTGATTTTTTTTAGCAGACGCTGCTTGATGGGTGAAAATATAATAGATCTGCGAAATACAAACATTTTCAAATTTACTGCCCTAGAGTAACTGAATATGATGTCTAGAACTGATTTTACTTGTTCTGTAAAGTCATTATGGCCTCCTAAAACGATATACTAAATTCATCGAGTTGTTCAAATGGATCAAAACGCCCAGTTATTTGTGGTATTAAAATACTCGTTTGGCCGAGGGCTTCCAAACACATCGTAATGGAAAATTGAAGAGCATGACTATCATATAGATTAGAGAGGCTATTATTGTGACCCTTCTATTCAATGCACTTTATTTAGGTATGGAGATTAAGTGACTACTTAGATATTACTCCCTCTGTCCCAATTTATGTGGCACCATTTTCTTTTTGCTCTGTCCCAAAAAGAATGTCACCTTTCTATAATTTAACTTTATGAGATAGATTTACAACTACACATTTATATAAGACTTGCTTTGGACCACACATTTCAAAAGTCTTCCTTTCTTTCTTAAACTTCGTGCCAAGTCAAATGGTGCAACATAAATTGGGATAAATTGGGACGGAGGGAGTATATTGTATTAAAAATGATTAACAACAACAACATACCTAGTGTAATCTCATAAGTGGGATCTGGGAGAGCAGGGTGTGTGCAGACCTTACCCCTATCTCGTGGAGTTAGAGAGGTTGTTTCCAATAGACCCTCGACTTTACAATATTTGTCTAAAAGGGAAAATTCCCTGTTGAAACCTCTCTATCAAATATCCCACATATTGTATGTCCATGTTTGTTTGTTGAGGACAGTGTCCGATATTGTATGTCAGTATTTCAAGAAGTTGATGAGGGACTTCTTATTGGAAAGAAAGGAAGGAGAAAAGATATTACTCCCTCCGTCCCAAAAAGATTGTCTTAGTTTGACTTGACACGGAGGTTAAGAAATAAAGGAAGACTTTTGCGATGTGTGGTCCAAAACAAGCCTTAGATATTTGTGTTGCGGTAAATCATCTCATAAAGTTAAATTGTTTCTAAATATGCCAACCTTTTTGGGACAAGCTAATAAGGAAATGGATAGGAGGATATCAACCTTAATGTGGCATTATTGAGTAAATGCCTGAAGATCTGCCAAGGAGGAAAATATTATGTTGGCTTCGTTGGGAGGCTCGCGTAGTTTGTTACGTCAGCTCCAAAAGGATAAGTTGCGAGGCCTGTTGGAACTATATCAAGATTAGAATGACAAGGAATATCCGTAGGTCCCTTCATTCCCTCCGCCTTACACGGACAACAAAGAGTACACTTGTTAGTTTCGAATGAAGAATGAAAAGTGCCCTGCCCTAGCAAGCACCTCTTTTGAGTTTTAGAAGGTTTAAATAAGTGTCTGTAGACGCAAAGTAGTGTGTTTTAGGGAGAAAAGTGATTACAGTTAAAATGGATGTGACAAAGATTGAAAGGTTCACATAGGAAGTTATAAATCATTATGTTAGTTTTTGGGAGGAGACAACATTTAGATGTGCAGTTGGAAATGGACTAAGTGTCAAGTCTTGGAAGGATAGTGGTGTACTGTTGAGATGTTATTCTAGAGCAAGTATTTCCATAAGCATATAATGTGGTGACTAATAAAGGAGTTACGGGTTTGAATAGTAGAGAAGGGAAAAACACAGGAATCAGATGGGATGTAACTTGTTGGACAGATATATAGAACTGGTTGTGAGGGAGATCATGGATTTTGTTCACAAGATATATGGATGGACTAATGAAGATGAAGGAGAAGATGTGATGATGTTTGAGGGGGGAGAAGGGCAAGTATTTTACTATAAACTCATATGAGGAAAGATTTTGCGAAGTCAGGGTAGCAGAGAGGTCCAGAGGAAGACGCAGGACATCAATGCACCCTAAGAAAGTAGCTGTTTTACGTAGTGCCTATGCAATATGGAATTTAACAGTAGATCATATGAGGCGAGGAGGGTGGTGGTGGTGAGTCAGTGCTGTTTGTGTAAGGAGTGGATGGATGATACAAATCACATCTTACTTCATAGTAGGTGCTGAATACAGGTGTGATCTTGTTTATCTTTTTTGGTTGATGTGACATTTCTAATGCCCCAAGAGGGGCAGAATGCAATTTAACGTAGATACTATGAGGAAGAAGAGGGAGGTGGGGGTGAGTTGGTGTTTTTTAAAATCGTTAAAGGTATTTTATTAGATATCCAGGAACAGAAGTGGTGAGTTGGTGTTGTTTGTGCAAGGAGTGGGTGATCAAATCACATCTTATTATATTGCTCACAACACAGTTGTGGCATGTTGACAAACAAAATGAATAAGATGAATTTTATTTATGTTAACTGTAAGAGCAAGTATTTTAGTTTCTCTTGAGGTTCAAATCTTTCTTTCCAATATTGCATGTACATGCTTCAGAATTTTTCTCTGTTAGTTCTTTGCAATGCTTCTATTGTTTATCATGCATTTATTTCTTATTTCCATTGGCATTTTGTCTTATAGCATGCTAACATTTCAGGGACCTGAAGAATTGTTCGAGACCATCTCTCAGGCGCTTTTGTCATCCGTAGACCGTGACTGCTTAAGTGGTTGGGGAGGACATGTTTATGTTGTGTAAGTATTCAGATGCTTATTCTCTTAACAATCTTCCTTGGTAAATATCCACCAGTCCTTGAAAGGAAAATAATTATTATATGATCCTCAAATCGTCCATCAACTATTATGTTCAAGATGGTGGTCCTTGAGGCAAAAAGAAATTGTGTGCCCCAACATGTTTAGAGGGTTAGGTAATTTGGGGAAAATGCCGTCCTAAAACAGAAATAGAACAAGAAGAGTCCCAAGTACAGAAGATATGGCATTTTTGGGCATGGGGACTTGGTGGTGTGAGATTGATGAAGGGATTGGGTTTCAAATGTTGGAGATACGGGCTCTTACTTAGGGCTTGGGGAATAACGGGAACTGGTTTCGACAAACGATTAGCCTTGAGGCCTTGGCTGAGAGAAGGAGAGAAGGGGGTCTGACAAATTATGTTGCTCGGATCCTCCAATAATGCCACCACACCTGTATCTGATCCTCCAAATATGAATAACTTTTGGAGGATTCGACACACACTAGGCATTTTTAAGGATCCGAGCAACAGAAGGGTGGTTTGTTGGAGGCAATGGTTATTAATTTTGTAGTTTGATGTGTGTTGGAGGTTCTTCACAAATCGTGAGTCCATAAGGGATTATTATTGCACTTCTATTTAGAAATATCAAGGACTTTTGCCATTTACTCTATCTGATGCATTTTCCAGCTCCAGTGGAATACTAAACTTTAACATACTCTCTTTATGCTTCTCCTCGTGTTCTTCCTTTTTAAATTTTTGGTCCTTGGTGAGGGCGGGATGGGGAGGGGGTATAATTCATGATAATCATATTTAGTTAAAGCGGGCTATGTTTCAGTTTTTTGGTACTCCCATCTTATTTGTTCCAATCGTATGTGTGGTTGCAGGACACCAACTGAAGTGACAGAGAGGATCTTGAAGGGAAGGATGGACTAAACACTTGTGGGTTGCTGTAGTTCATTGCATTCACTGGAAGGACATTTCACTTGTTTTGATGAATACTCCACATTTCATGTTTGATATTATCGTATTGACTTCTCTCCAAGATTGTTAATTATAGATTCGGTTGTCGGTCACTAATGAATGTTAAAATTCTACTTAGTTTACAATCAGCCATTTGAGCTCCCCAACAAATTTCCGCCGCAACCTATCTGCCATCAATATCACACACTAGTAGGGGTGTACAAAACAGGACCGGACCGGAAACCGGACCGGAACCGGTGGATTCCGGTCCGGTCCTCGGTCCGTCAAAATTGTGGATTCCGGTTTTCCGGTCCGGTCCGGGTAAAAACCGGAATTTTCCGGTCCGGAATGGACCGGATTTTTTTTAATATATATATATATTTTTTTTAAATTGAATTTCCAATACTGAAATTGACATTCTCGGACGCGGTGCCACACAATTTTTACGTTGAAATATATTGTATATCGCGAGATATTTAGATTTGAAAATGGGAAAAACGTAACGATTTGGGGGAAAAGTGAAATTGAGGGGCAAGACGGACGTTTTTGGAGAAATCGGCGGAATCAAACCGCTTACGCAGTTTGGCCACCCCCGTATTGAAAAAATACGCGAAATCAAATTTTTTTTTAGGTAAAACGGACGTCCGAGCGCAAAGTTATGACCGTATAAAGTTTGATCAATTTACAACCTATATTTGATATGTGAATACGTCAAATTTGGCGGTGGTGGGTGTCTGGCGGGGGTGGTGGGTGGGGTGGGGCAAATCATTCGGTCGAGTAATCTGTAATTTCGGTCTTGATCAGGTTCGGTTTAACCTTTTGTGCACCTAGTTTGAAATGTCCAAATTCCAAATAGAAAATAGAAAATATAAATGTGGTGTGTAACTTTAATTAATGAGTAGTTCATAGTTAGATATCTGAACCAAGTACATTTGGTGATTTTCTTTAAGTTAGTCATATTAATAAAATAAAGTTTATTGAAGGATAAGGAAAAAAACAAACATATTTAATGAGATTGATAAACGAACACATTCTTAAAAATTTATAATTTATAAATTGCATTTAAAAAAAAAAAAAAAAAAAAACCGGTCCAACCGGTCCTCGGTCCAGAAAAATTCGATTAGGTTCGGCCCATTCCGGTTCGGTCCGTCCGATCGACGGTGAACACCCCTACACACTAGACAATCTTGGCATTAGGCTAGACAAGATAATGCCATGATGTCTAGCCTAATGCCTAGATTTTCAAAGTATACTATAAATTAGTTCAGGATGTATGCAAAAAAAAAAGTACTGAAAAGGGTAAAAAAATGTCCTTGATGTATTAAAAATGATTCAAAAATGGCATTCTTCCACCTATTGGATAAAAAATGTCCTTTCTTTCCACTTATTTGGATAAAAATGCATTTAACGTTAACTTTAGGTCTGAAATTGCCCTTATAAAAAATAATGATGTGGAATATATAAATTTTCTAATTAAATATGTGGTATTATTTTTATTGGTCCACATGTGGTTAGACCCAAATTCATTCACAATCCAACCCAAACCCATTTTTAAAAAAACTCAAAACTTCAACATAGAATGTCCTTGTGATTGATTTTAGTTTTCTTTGGCAATTTTGCTGGATCTTTCGACTAAAATAAATTAATCCCTATCATGTGACCTATTTGTACAACAAGATCTCAAATCAAAAGTTTAACGAGAATTTGGTTATTTAAAATCGAAATGGATATTTTTCTTGATTTGATTGTTCCTTAGTTTCATTCTTCATGTCCCCGAAAGAAAAGAATATATATAGCGTCATACCAAGCGATATTAAAATTGAATTGTCTTCTCACGGGGACAATTCCAAGAACATTCTTGTAAGAATTAATGGATTCTTGATGTGCAAAGAAGGGATATGTGATTCAAGGAACAGTCAAAGAACAAATAAGGCAGGGAGAGGATTATGAATTTAATTGGATGTGAAAGAGGGATAATGAGAATTGGATGGAATAAAAATAAAGAGTATGCAGAAAACACGAGAGCTTTAGCAATATAGGAGAGAGGAAGAAGAACAAATGTTGGGTTTAAATTTGGGTTTGGGTTAATGGGTTGAATTAAAAATTCATATATTCCACATAATCCTTTTTTTTTTTTTTAAAGAGGGATAATTTTAGACTTAAATTTAATGTTAAGGGTATTTTTTATCCTAATAGGTAGAAGGAAGGACATTTTTTATCCAATAGGTAGATGGAGAACATTTTTAAGTCATTTCTAATACGTTAGAGCATTTTTGGCCCTTTAAAAAGTAAGTGCGATCATTTTGTTGATGATGTACACACTCAAACTAGTATAGTCTTGAGCATCTATGTGGATCATATTGCCATCACTAGGAAAACTTTGAAGGAATTGTGTTTCTTAAGAAGACTTTGAGTTTTTTAAGTGTTCAGACATTGGATGGGCAAGAAATATTCTCAAAGGAAACGTCTCCTTTGATTCATTGGTGAAACAATAAAATTAGACTGAGCCTTGAAACGTACCAATGACTCAAAACTTGCAACTTAGATATAGTCACTTATTGACATGATTTGGCTGAGATTTGCAAGAAAAATAGTAATTGATATTTGGAAGTTGAAGTATCAAGAAATGAAAGCGGAGTTAAAGTTTTGTTAGTGAAAACTTTAAAAATGGTCAACATATGTTTTTCAAACTTTTAAATTTTATATTTGAAGTTGAAATAATGGATCAGTTTGATTGACATTGTGTTTGAAAATGAAAACAAAGTTGAAGGTTTCTTGAGAATGAAGACTGAACTCACACAGTGTACAATTCCATGTGTATAATTTATATTCATAGTTGCACCACATTCGACGTCAAACTAAATCCATATTTTTCTCAACACGAGCTCAACAGTGGCCTGCCAGGCAGACATGTCAATTATGCAATTATGATTTCAACAATTAGTCCTCCAATTCAGAACCAAATATTATATGAGACTCTTACTATCCAAGATTAAAGCCAAGGGCTTTAATCCAATTTCTTTTCTGAACTAAGAAAGCTTGCTCAATCTCCTCTAGGAAGTTCTTCCCGAGGCATAAGATGACAACGATAATAACAACTATGCCTCAATTTCAAGCAAGATAGAGTCGGCTATATGAATCCCCATTAAATCGTGTTGCCAATTTAAGCTCATATTGGACCAACATAATACGGAACAAATTAAAAAAAGAAGAAGTTCCTTTTCCATCATCACAGGATGTCGTAACCTCACTGATACTTCGCCCTTTCCTCAAGTTGGCAACTGACAGCACTGTCACACTATCATGTTAACATATTTTGGTCAAGCACTCAAGCCTCACTCAGTAGTGGCTGACTTAACAGTGACAGATTTTCCTAGAGAACTGATCGCGTTACAAGGAATAAATTGTATATAGGCTGCTAGAAAATTCGACAACGGGAACTGCATTTTCAGTAGAGATTGCTTCACTAGTGAACAGGAGAGTAATAGCAAACTTGAACACAGTAAAAACTGGAAAAAAAGATGGAGTCAGCAACAAGTTGTCCCTTTTTTCACTAGGTAAGTAAGGATGGGTTACAATGTTCCTTATAATGTTAAAACTGCGTACATCTAGATAAGAAACTACCGATGACTTTTGCAAGCTGATATCCGTGTATGTATATACATTGCAAATGTGTATCTGTGTGTGCTTGTATATATCAGTTTGGTTGCCTAGGAGAACATGTTAGCAAAGTGTCCATTTTTTTGTTCACCAAAGACTTTCACCGATAGATTAAAAGGATAAGTGTGAGGGTTAGAGAAGCTCTAGTTTTAAAGAACCCCTACTTTGCCTTAAGGACATATATTTAGTATTAGAATGAAATGGACCTCAATAAAACAAAATGGATACAGAGGTTATATAGCCACACCAACTATTCGGAATTCAAGAGTACTTGATTGATTGAAATACTCTTCCAGCTCAATAAAACCTAAGACTTTGACGAGCTCCAAATATATTTCTGCCCTAAAACTTTGGCTAGACTTTAAAACATAAGTGATCAAAATCAGTAAGATAATACTTACATATTTCAAATGGGTAAGTTGGATATGGTCTATTCGCAGATTAATTGATGGGAAAAAGCTTTTAAGTTTAAGCGCTCGACGCTGACCAAGAATGAATCACTAATCAAGACCCACTAGTAGACCTCAAGAAAAACCCAATTTTGCCAGTCCACTAACAGGAGTTTACTACTGTATGTATGGGAACTTCCAAGTAAAACAGAAAATAGCCAATTTAGACTCTCTCTCGTTACACACAACCAGAAGCATTTGAGGCTTGCACTAGAGATAAAAAGTTGTTGATATATACCACATATATACATTGCATATATATGTGTTAGTGGTTAGTTTGTTATGGGTTCATTAGATTTTTTTTATTACAGATATTTTGATTAGATATTTATTGATTTTTAGGCAGAATTGGCATAATTATTAAAGTCGGTTATTGGAAGTGTAGTTAAAGTCAGTGTAGTATAAATATAAGTCTTGTATCTGTAAAGAGATCAATCCTTCATAATAAGAAAATATCCTCTCAGAAGCTCAGCTTGAGCCCAAATATCTCTCTCCCATCTACATTTCCCCTCTTCCTTTCTCACTGTCTCGACGCCATCGTAGTAGCATCTGTGGTAATCAACATGCCGACGTGATGATGAGGTGAACCACATGCAGTGAATATCGAAGGAAGAAGGACTGGATTCAGCATATGTAGTGACAGTTTCAATTGCGATCTTCGATTTGTAGAGTCGAGGCAATTGACGAAGATTACATGCGTGATTAATAGCGAGAACACCTATGAATCTGAAAAATCGCAAACTGAAAATCAGAATCGGGGAGAGATCGAGGAATCGAAATCGAGAAATTGAATATGCATTGAAGATCTGCGTACTGGTTAGCACTAATATTGAGGTAATTTCCTAGAATATCGATCGATTCTGTTGCGAGTGACACAGAATCGATTGAGAATCGAAGATCGATTCATCCTATTTGTTAACTGTTTTTTTATTATCGCATTTATCGATCTAGTCGTATCGAGATGTTATCGTTTTCTGCGGATATACTCCGCCTTTGGCTGTCATTGCGGCAGTGAAGATCGTCGGAGTTTCGGACTGAAAATTCAATTTCATTTTCATACTGGTTCTGGTTCTGTGTTGATGAATTTTTCGGTATTGTTAAAATTGGATTTGTGTTGGTTTCTATTCTGTGTTGATTTCGACGCGATTGCTAGTGTCTCGTCTGGAAGCAGTTTGTTTTTTAGTTGTCGAATTTGGATTTATACGAAGAGAATAGTCTTTTGGTGACATTTACCCTTGCGATTGTGCAAAGGCACTCTATTTCTGTTTTATACCAGGGACAGTAAGAGGATTATTGCTCCAGAAAGAGGTCCCTGTTCTGTTACTGTTCTGTTATATTCCAGCAATTACAGGAAGTTCTGAAAAGCAAATTCAATAACCTTTTCTAGTATGCACCTTTGCTCTTATAGGAGATACTGAGAGTTGCATATTCAATAGATTGATTGAAGGACCGAGGAGTTCTTAGCGACAAATTAACTGAGAACTGAGGGATACTTCGTCGGAGACAATATGGATTGAGTTGAAGCTCAATTCAAGGATTCAAAGAGTTAAATACAGGTCGATCAAGTGTTAGATTGCCTGTTTTTTTATATGTGTAGCTCAGGATAGGAGAATCGAGGAATTTCTAGCCGGAATTGGACTAGAAATTGAGGGAGACTCCACTACATATTCGAGCTTATTATAAAAGCTTGCGTAGTGAGAATAGAGGGATTCTCTAGTCCGAGCGAGACTAGAGAACGAGGGGTTCTTGCCGTCGTTTTTGTATAGGAGAATCGAGGAATTCTCTAGTCCGAGTGAGACTAGAGAACGAGGGATTCTTCATTATTGTTGTTGCACCAGCTGTTGTTCATACGACCACTGGTGCTACTATTGCTATTAATGCTTAGATGCAGCAGGTGTTGCTGCTGTGGCGGAGATTTGGAGGCGAAATGGTTAATTGATCCGAAGCTTCTATTTGTTGGTCCTAAGATTGGTGAAGGTGCTCATGCTAAAGTGTATGCAGAAACCAGAATGTAGCGATAAAGATTGTGCATAGAGGGATACGCCCGAGGAGATCGCAAAGAGGGAAGGTCGTTTTGGAAGGGAGGTTGCAATGTTATCCAGAGTTCAGCACAAGAACTTAGTGAAGTTCATAGGAGTTTGTAAGGAGCCTCTAATGGTCATTGTAACAGAACTACTTCTTGGTGGGACACTGAGGAAATACTTGCTGAGCATGAGGCCAAGGTCTGCTGGAAGACTGAATTTTCTGGAAATATTGTTGCTGTTGGATACTAGTGTAGGGCTGCAGCGTTCGCAGCTGATGTTGCTGCTGCTGCAGGACTGATTTTTGTGTTGCTACTGTTGAGGTTGCTGTTAATACAGCAGATGCTCTTACAGCCGTTGTTGTTCATGGTGCTGATGTTGCTGTGACTACAGTTGGTGGAGATAATGCAGATATGGATGGTGCAGCTGTTGTGGTTGCTCCGGTTGTTGAGCATGTATCAGCCAATGATAATGATACATTGTGTCGACGTATTATGAGTTGCATAATGTTGGTAGCATATGCAAGTTACCTATTTTTTCAGCTCTGTGCCTGCTGTTGTATAATTGAATACACAGAAGAGCATAATATTGCTTGAATTTGGTCTATAAGAGAAAGGTTGATCATGCAGTGAAGTCACGGGCTCACCTTCTTCAGGCATTGGCAGATGCCAAAGTTGAACTCTCCAGGCTGCTCTCGGCTCTTGGAGAGAAGACATATGTTGGAATTCCTGAGAAGACTTCAGGTACAATCAAGGAACAGCTTGCAGCTTTAGCACCAACACTGGAGAAACTGTGGAAGCAGAAAGAGGATAGGATAAAAGAGTTCTTTGAGAAGATAAGCAGTGAAATGCAGGGGCAATAGCAGTTTTGGTGTTGCTGCCCAGGATCACTGTTATTGATGCTGTTAAGTAGAATGTTTGGCTTCAACTTCCATCTGCCGATGGTGCTAAGCAATTGGACATGAACCATCTGCGCCCTTTCTTCATGAGACATCAAGCAGGACTGGATCATATTTTGGAGTTATTATCAGTTGGGAATATTCTTCATGGTGTAGCAGTTGTTGTGCTGCTGTCTAGTATTGCTTCCAAGCTAGGACTGAAACCTGTTTTCAGTGCCTAGCTTGAGGGGGGTGTTGATATATACCACATATATACATTGTATATATATGTGTTAGTGGTTAGTTTGTTATGGGTTCATTAGATATTTTTTATTAGAGATATTTTGATTAGATATTTGTTAAAGTCGGTTATTGGCAGTGTAGTTAAAGTCATATAAATATAAGTCTTGTATTGTAAAGAGATCAATCCTTCATAATAAGAAAATATCCTCTCAGAAGCTCAGCTTGAGCCCAAATATCTCTCTCTCCCATCTACATTTCCCCTCTTCCTTTCTCACTGTCTCGACGCCATCGTAGCATCTGTGGTAATCAACAAAAGTTAGTCACTTTTAAGTAAGATAATTACAACACATGACTCAAAATAAAAAACCTGGGGGCATACCTTTGGTTTTGATCCCAGCAGAAGGCATGCAGGACAAAGCCCAATGAGGGAAAAAAAGAGCTTATGTCGATTTAAGTTGAAGGAGCAACATCAAAGGAATGTAGAATCTGTTCCAACGTATTTCTTCTATCTGTGTCAATAGGACTTTCTAATCCATCAGAGTGAGCAACATTTAACAGATAGAGCTTGCCAGACGCCACAAATGCAGCAGAAAGTATCCTCTTCAACCCTCCCCTCGTGCTATCAACCTTGTACTCAAACTCGTACACTTGAAGCCCCCCTTCTCTCATTCTCTCGGATACTGAAACCACCTCAGCCTCCTTTGTACTTTCCTAAGAGTAAAAAGACATAGTACTATTAGTTGCTAATAATGCTTGGTCACAAAAGCTAAATTTGCCAACACTCAACAATGATAACTATGCCTAAGTCCCAAACAAGTTGGGTACGGCTATATGAATTCTCACAGAGCACGTTTCTCCATTTAAAATCATCTCGAACCAATATTGTAACAAAATAAAACTGAAAAGTACTAAAAGTTATCTATATTTCCTACTAGCAAAAGAATCTCTAATAGGGATAAAAGATTCCTACAAAGTATACTACCTAAAGCAACACACTAATATGATGAAAGCATATTCCCAACTAATTGGTATCACATATATATATATTTTTTCTCCATTGTGCCCTATCTTTTGCTATGTTTGCGTTGATTCCAAGAGATTCTAGACAATTTTCCATGTGATTTTAGGTCCATCTCGTCTTATTGTAACACCTTCACTTACCATGGTTTCACCTATATACTGTTGTGCATGTGCATGTGCATCTGCATCTAGAAATTGCCCTAGGACATAATCAAACCATCTCAAATGGCTTTCTGTAATTCTATCCTAGATGTGTGCTACTTGCACCTGCTAATAAATGTGCAAGTGGACTACACCTTGTCCATCTTAGCATTCGCATTTATGTGACACTCATCCATCGGTCTAACTTTATTTTTTCCATCGGTCTAACTTACACATCCTTCTATTACATCCCAAACCTAAAAAATTCACTTGCTGACAGGATTCTTCTCCTTTACCCTTCATCTATTTAGATTACAATTGGACTACACCTTGTCCTCCCACAGCTGTGATTCCCAAGAGATATACTTGAACTGGCTTTCTCTTCTTTACTGTTGAAGTGCGCGAAAAAGCTTTTATAGTTAAAGGGTGAGCTACTAGATACAAATGGTTTGCCCAAAGAAAATGACATTGCCAAGGAAATGGAGATAATGAGAACAAAAATCACTATAATTTCAACCTCATTAATACTCCTATTTTTGAGTTCTAGCCAAATACTATGTTAAACAACAATAAAAGCTACTAGCTGAATAGTCCCTTACTAGTAAAATGAAGTTACAAAACAGCCAGAGAAAAGAAAGAGAAAGCAAAACAGAAGAACAGCAGAAATAAAAGGACTCTGACCTTGCGCTTTTCAGCCAGAATTAGCTTATCTGCTACAAATTGTGGATCCCCGAATTGGCTAAGGGTTGTTATTTTTACAGGGATAACCACAACACCCACATTGTTGGAACCCTTGTTTGCATCCTGAAACAGGGCAGTTGCCCCAGCTTTATCAACCTAAAGAACCCAATAACAGTACAATCAGTATCCAAAACCTCTTCATCTGGTATAACTGTGAGTGATTTTTTTCCCTTTTCATTATGTGTGTGTGTCTATGTGATAGAGTAAGCATTTGCCCAACATCAGTCATGATAACAACTTTGGTATAGGGTGATATTCAACACTGAAAACTGTAGTTCAGGGTAAATACAATCCAGCATTGTTTAGGAGTACAAGTAGCAAACTGAGTAAAGCATAGTTTACAACTAGTCTAATAGATGGTTTAGCCAAGCTTCTGAAAGGCCACAAGTGCTTAATTTAGAGAATGAAGGTGTTTGGCCAAGCTTCTGGTGAAGAAATAAATGCTTTTGAGCATCGGAAGTTGTTTTTCAACTTTTGAGCAGAATCGGGAAAAAATAGCTTCTTTTAAAAGAAAGTGCTTTTGCTATTATTACGACAAAATTATCCATATAAAACTTCATATTACCAAATTAAAATTAGTAATGACTTCCTTTTTCGTAATTTGATACTTAAAAGTACTTTTCTAAAATATTGGTCACACACAAACTACTAACAAAAACGTTTTTCAAATGATATTGTCAAACACAAACTGTTACTCTCCCAAAACAACAAGAACTGCTACGCCTCAATCACAAACAAATTTTGGATCACCTATAAGAATCCACATTTCTTCATTTAAGCTCATTTCATATCGTGCTACTCTCCTAAAACACTTTTATCAAAAGTACATCTCAAAATAAGCTGATTTTGCAGCTTGGCCAAACATGCTATAGCATACAAAAAGCAGAATATGTTTCGGTAGCTGATTTAAAAATAAAATAAAAGAATAAAAAAATTACCCATCGGAAGTTGGATATTGCGTTAGGTGTGACTTTTGTGTTAGTAAGCTCAAAGTTTTGTGACTTTTCTGTTAACTGACTTTGGTAAAAACAAAGTGACAGTTATATGACTATTGTGTTAAAAAGGTGATATTCACCCCTAACAGATTATCACAGTTTGCAACTAACTACAAGAGTGAATCCTGGATTAATTTGAAAAAATTAGGGATAATTATTGGACCTTAATCCAAGAAGAAGGTCTGAGTAGAGTGAAACCTTCAACTGAATCCGTATATCTTTGAAGCTCTAACACCTCACCAATGGCCTTAGCAAAACTCGAGAAAGAGTCCCATAATAACACCGTTAAAATCGATACATTCAACACTCGTCTGCTCGAAACAATTGGTTTCATGAATTGCTTCCTCTCATCACTGTAATGAGTGGATACAGTTAAGGTTCGCTTTCTCTTTTTCAACTCATGTGGTGGAGTAATGGGTATAGTCGCAAGGGTGCCATTACAATGGCCATTTGAGCAACCTATGGAGCTAAAGCTGGACATTGTTTGTCCCTTATTAGATGAACTGAACTAAGGTCCATTTGTTTTTATCAACATTAAAATGTCTCTATCTAAATAAAATATTGTTTTTAAGCATTT
Source organism: Przewalskia tangutica (assembly GCA_029844215.1). Classification (NCBI taxonomy): domain Eukaryota; kingdom Viridiplantae; phylum Streptophyta; class Magnoliopsida; order Solanales; family Solanaceae; genus Przewalskia; species Przewalskia tangutica. The sequence goes on from CM056722.1 coordinate 5,515,770, forward strand.
AAATGTATGTAATTTATATTTATTATAATATAAAAATAAATTTCAAAAAAAAAATTGAGAATAATTCATAAGATACCAAATAAAATATTAATAGTTAAATTATTACCCGCTCTCTGAATTCTAATCATACAATATATAGATTCTTTGGGCTTACTTCCTAGTGCCAGCGCCAGTGGAAGTAGTGACTAGCTAGAAAGAAGATTGAACCGCTTCGGTACTTGCTCACGCCATTCGGGTAGCCCTTGTGCTGGTTGTAGCCTTTGGCTACCACGCGAAAGATAGCTGCAACAAGTGACATTGATGATATTTGTAACTTGTAAGGTAGTAGTTAGTGGTGGTAGTGGTTCATGGAAAATTAACAATGTTAATTAAATTATTTATTTAGTTCATCAAATTTAATGAATATAATTGTTAACTATTTGACGATGACTAAATGTGTTAACTTTTGAGAGACTTAAGAAGTTAAAATTATTCCGTACATACTTGAGGCACTGTTTTGAACCTACTTAAAAAATAAGGCACCATTTTGTCATTTCTGTAAGTTATGGAATAATAATATTCATTCCCAAATCTATATTCATTTGCGTGGAATTTATGTTTTGTTCTTTTCAGCAATCCCAATTATCCTTGACAATGCTGAAATTGTAATACAGTTTGTGAATATCAGTAGCAAATTTTATCTGATTGTTGACTTTGTTAATGTTTATTACCGTAGAGGCGGAGTTTGAAGTTTATGAATTCATTCTGAATTAGCTCGTTTTATATATTGGATTAAATATTTATATATTTTTTTTTTTATATAACTAAATCACGTGGCAACTAAATCGTAGAAAGGTCAAATTTAAGGCAAATGCGAGATGGATGGAGGGAAAAGAAGGACTACGTTTTTTTTCTTTTTTTGATAAAAGGCTAAGGTTATGTAAATTGTCGAATGTATTTTACCACAAAACAGTGTAACTAAAATAGTGCTTATGAAGTAGATAATCAAATATATGGAATAAATAAAGAACTAATATTCTGTCGATATTGGCATTAGAAAATGAAACTTATAATATCCATTTATGTCAAATGCCTTGATTTATTTCTTGCATTTGGTAGGTTTTTAATAATAACAAGGCCCTTGATTCCAACTATAATTTCTCTTTACTGCTGTTAAGTTCAACTGCTTTGAAGAGAGAAATAACTATTTCAAAGTCATTCAGCTAACTTGTGTGAGGTATAAGTGTCCAAGGAACTAAAGTTTTTGTGATATAATTCACATAGTATATATGTATTTTACATCCTGTTATCAGAATTTACTACTATCTGATATGGCTACATGTTGAGCCGAGTCTCCTGAAATGTACCGCCTACCTATCAGGTGGAGGTGAGTGCAGACATTCTATTATCCTCTACATCATGATTTCACTGGGTATGTTGTTGTTGTTGTTGATATGGCTACATGCAACTTCTGTTAGGCATACTACGTTTCTAACTTCCCTATCGTAACTAAAGTTTCACTGGTGGTTCCTTTAATGATTCTTTGATTAGAGGTCAACTTCAGTGTCTATGACACTTATTTGAGTTATTTCCTTATTGCGTTTCCTCTACACAAGATATCATATACTATATTATGGCCTCAATTGCTGATGAGTTTTGTTCCTGTTTTGTAGTACCAAGCTTGTTGTATTGACGGGAGCTGGCATGAGCACAGAGAGTGGAATTCTGGATTACAGGAGGTTGGTTTAAAATTAGATGAGCAGGCTCGACGTGCTTAACAGCTTTGTGTTGCTTCTAGATTTTATATTGGGGCCTAAACTTTTCTGTTTGAATTAGTTGAGTAATATATTTTAGGCAAATGGTAATGCTTTTCCCTCTTTTCTTGGCAGCCCAAAGGAACCACCAGTGAAATTTTAAGGCATGTGCTGTGATTCTTGGTTCCATTAAAGTGTTACTATTGACTTATAAATACCATATCTCACAGAGGAAAAAGAATGCAACAGTCTGACCCTGAAGGTAGAACCAAAAATAGCTATAGTTGCACAAGAAAAACTGTTCAAATAACATGTTTGCACCAAAAGCATGAAAATAACTTAGCATCATCAGGAAATAAACTCTACTATGGATTTAGTTCTGTTCATCTCTAGACATATATACACATATTTCTTCTAGACAATAAATCCTACATGAATTTAGTTTTGATCATCTGTAGACATACATACAACATTAGTCTGACCATGTTTCTCTATTTAAGCTCAATTCATATCATCATCATACCAAATAAAACTAAAAAATAAGAAATAAGAATCTATGAATAAGGTCAAATAACTCTTAGAAAAGTAATATGTTACATATCAACGTACTAACAAGATTAAAACCTATTCTAATTTAGTAGACTCACCTATATAGATCTTTTTCTTCTACTGTGTCCTATCTTTAGCTAAGTGTTCCTTGATTACAAGAAATTGTAGGTCTTTCGAGACAACTTACTTATTGTGATTTCTACCTCGTCCCTTTTAACACCTTCGCTCACCATAGTTGCACATTTATGCACAATACAGGACGTGAGCAAACCATCTCAAGTGGCCTTCTCCCATTTTATTCTCTATGCATACTACTTGCACCATCTGGCGAATGTGGTCATTTTTTAATCTTATCTAATCTTGTATGACATCACATACATTTTAGTATCCTTATCTCTGCAACACTTACCTTGTGGATCTGTTGGACTTTAGCAACCCAACATTCAGTTTCAGTACCACATAACATTGCTGGTCTTATAGTTGTTTTGGAGAACCTAACTTTCACTTTGGGAGGCATCCTTCCAACACACCCCTAGTAGCACTTCTCCGTTTCAACCATTCAGTTTTAATTCCATGAGTAACATCTTCCTCTATCATTCCTTTCTCTTGAAACGAGTCTAGATATTTAAATTGTTTGCACTTTGGCACCACCATCCCATGTAGTCTCACCTCAACTTCGCTCTTCTCATGCTGACTAAACTTGCGTATAGCTCAATTGTTCCACCCGGTATTTGCTACCTTCCCAGCATAGACACCGAGTAACTTTGTCACCAATGCTTAGATAGATGGGAAGAAATCACCTAGTGATTTTACCTCTTTTGAGATTTGAATCGTGGCCTCCCAAATTTTCAGTCCTACTTCATTTACTGCTAAACCACAAGCACCTTAGGTGCTACAAAAAGTTCTGCTTTCGTTGAAATTTACAGCGTTAGCATTGATATGTTCCTTAAACTAATGCTTTCTCACATTTGAACTTGCTTATCTACACTGCCTACGTTCAAATTATCTGATTTATTTTTCCTTTGTTTCCAATTGTAGGAGTTTCTCCGATCAATTAAGGCTCGAAGGCGTTGTTGGGCACAGAGCTATGCTGGCTGGAGACGTTTCAATGCCGCTCAACCTAGTACAGGTCATATAGCTCTATCATCTCTTGAGAAAGCAGGCCATATACGTTTTATGATTACACAAATAGTGGACAGGTGGTTGGCTCGTCTTTTCATTATATCGCTGGTGTTATGAGCCTTTTGACTTGAAGGGAGCTTGGAGTAACTAGTAAAGTTGCTGTCATGTGACTAGGAGATCACGGATTTAAGCTGTGCAAACATTCTCTTGCAGAAATGCAAGGTAAGACTACGTACAATAGACTCTTGTGGTATGGCTCTTCCCCGGATCCCGCGCATAGCGGGAGCTTAGTGCACCGGGCTATCCTTTTTTTTATGAGCCTTTTGACAGTAATTTGTTACTCTTTCCTCTCAGGCTGCATCATCGATGAAAGAAATAATCTTTAATTATTCTTATTAATGAAAAACATATATATATAAGTTACAAGGAGGAAGATCTTCATATTCTACTTAGAAATCCCTATTTTATAAGAATATTAACTTTACAATTATGGTAATATTACACTACTAATTAAGGTTCAAACCTAAGTCTAATATTTACCAAATATACAAAAGAAAGGAGGTCTCACAATAGGAGAATCTCGGCTGGGCCATTCTCGGCTGAATTGGACTCTGGCCCAATATACTTTAACACATACCCGCAGTCATAGTGGACGGTCTTCGTACGCTGAGTCTGTCTCTAAAATCTTCAAAAAGAACCGAGAGAAGACCCTTTGTAAAGATGTCTGCAATTTGATATCTTGAAGGAACATGACAGACGCGTACTTGTCATTTGGCTACCTTCTCTCGAACAAAGTGAATATCCATCTCTATGCGTTTAGTACGCTGGTGCTGAACTGGATTACCAGAAAGGTAGATGACACTTATATTATCACAATACATCAAGGTAGCCTTCTCAATAGGACAATGAACCTCTAACAGTAGATTTCGTAACCAACATGACTCAGAAACCACATTGACTATCCCTCTATACTCGGTCTCTGCACTTGAACGTGAAAGCGTTGATTGACGCTTGAAAGACCATGAGACCAAGTTATTACCTAAGAACATGCAATAGCCAGACGTAGACCGTCTGGTGTCAGGACAACCACCCCAATCAGCATCTGTATAGGAGACAAGTGTAGACGTCAACGAAGGATACAAATGCAAGTCATACTCAAGTGTTCCCTGAATGTACCTAAGAATGTGTTTGAGCGCATTCATATGTTCAACTCTAGGATCATGCATAAACAAACACACCAGTTGTACGGCATATGTAATATCAGGTCGCGTGAACGCTGCCATCGGAAGGCGCTGCAAGACTACGATATGGCCTGATCTCATGGAAGAGTCAATCGCAAAGACCAACTTGGGTTTAGTATCAACTGGAGTAGAAGTGGACTTATAGGATGACATTCCAACCATCTCATTGATCTCTGCTGCATACTTTCTCTGTGACAAGAACAATCCACCTGCATGACGAGTTACAGCAATCCCCAAAAAGTAGCTCAATGAGCCCAAGTCTTTCATGGCAAACTCGGAACCGAGCATTGTCATAATAGACTTGCGCAAAGCATCAGAAGAGGGAGTCAAGATAATATCATCAACATATAATAGAATATAAGTCATGGAAGATCCTCGACGATATATGAATAATAAATTATCATACCTGCTGTGAGAAAAACCCATAGTCGAAACAAAATCAGCAAACCTCTTATACCAAGTTCGTGGAGACTGCTTAAGCCCATACAAGGACTTCTTCAATAGACTGACATGACTAGGATATCTAATATCCCTAAACCCCAAAGGCTGATGCATATACATTGTCTCTTGAAGATCACCATGTAGGAAAGCATTCTTCACATCTAACTGATGAATGAGCCATGATTTTAAAAGAGCCAAGCTAAGCACAGTGCGAATGGTAGCTGGCTTGACCACCGGGCTAAACGTCTCACCACAATCCACACCAATCTGGTGAGTTTTACCATCACATACAAGTCTAGTCTTATGCCTTGCAAATGAACCATCCGAATTTTTCTTATGAACAAAAATTCACATAGACCGAATAATATTAACACCAGATGGACGGGGTATCAACTTCCACGTCTTATTATCAATAAGAGCATTATATTCCTCGGTCATGACAATTTTTCAATTAGGGTCATTTAAGGCAGACACAGGATTACGGGGTAAGAGAGATTTAAGAACATTAGAATTCAAATTAAAATGTCTCTTTCGTTTAAAAATAACCCGTTGACTGCGAGTGATTGGACCATGACTCTGGGCTGGATTGGGTGAAATTTGGGAATTTTCGGAAATTTCAGGAATTGCCGTCGAAGGCGCCGTGACGCTGACTCGGAGGAGGTTTGGCGTCGCGGCCTTGCCTGATGGCGTTTTTTCGGGGAAATCTGAAAAATAACGTAGAACATAGGGGGAGACATCCTCATTCAAAAAATCATAATAACTAGGCACGAGTTTTTCTACTTTAGAAAAGGGAAATTGGGATTCATCTAAGAGAACATGACGACTAATGATGATTCGTTTAGAGGGTAAATCAAAGCATTTATAACCACGGTGATTTGACGAAAAACCCAAAACATACAAGGAGTAGAACGTGCCTGAAGTTTGTTGATTGTAGTGGATGGAAACAGTGGATAACATAAGCATCCGAACACCCAAAAATGAGAATATGACGGAGACTTATTATATAAGACTTTGAGAGGAGATGAATATGTCAAACCTTTAGAAGGAAGAATATTGAGTAGATCGGTAGCCATTTGTAGCGCATAATGCCAAAATAATGGAGGAACGGAAGAATGAACCAATAAAGTGCGTATAATATTATTAATGGTACGAATTTTTCGCTCAGTTTTTCCATTTTTGAAGACGTACGAGGACAACAAAAACGAAAATTTATCCTATTTTGAGCACAAAACTCCCTAAATTTCTCATTGTCATACTCTTTGTCATTATCACATTTAATATTTTTTATTTCCCGTTCGAATTGTGTTAAAGCTCTAAATTTTATGAAAATGGAAAAAACTTGAGATTTTTTCGCAATTGGAAACGTCTATAAATATTTAGAATAGTCATCTAAGAATAAAACATAATAACGATGACTCATAGAACTGAAAACCGGAGATGTCCACAAATCACTATGAATAATATCAAATGACATTGAAGTATTAGAATTTGATGCTACAAATGGTAACTTAATAATTTTTCCTAAAGCACATGATTGACAAAGTGGAGTACTACGCGTACCCTTACAAGAAATAAACTTATGTCTATCTAAAGAAGATAAAATAGACGACCCTGGATGACCTAGACGAACATGCCACAAGGAAGGAGCAAGAGCTGCAAAAGTGGATGGCATAGCTTGACGCGAGATGCTGAGACTTGGAGTGATTGGATAAAGATCACCCCTACTGTTACACCTGATGAGATGATTTCCAGTCTTGAAATCCTTCACAGAAAACCAAATGGATCAAAGTTAATAGAAACCCAATTATCAGTGGTGAATTTACGGACAGACACCAAATTCTTAATCAATTTTGGGGCATGAAGGGTATGTTTCAGGACAAGGGGTGGATGAGGAGGTGATAAAGTTTTATGACCATAACCCTTAATTGGAATAGAATTGCCATTACCAACAGTTATACCACGATTAGTGCTCAAATTGGAATAAGACTAGAGAGTATCTTAGGCCTACGGCGTAGTCGGCTGATGGGAGACCAAGTATCTTTGGTGGTGAACGCCCATACGATGTCCAACCCGAGTCCGAATCGAAGAAATCGGGCGCGGCGAGGCGCCGTGGCGTCAGGCTGCGCCACGGCGCTATAAGGTGGAACCGCGTGAGTCTTGGGACCCACCGCCATCGCTGTTCGGGGGCCTGTGGATCGGGGCGATGATGTTCTTGTGGTTGCCTCCGTTGTTGCCGCCACGATTCTTGCCATTATTCTTCCGATTCTGGCCCTTCTTACCACCCCGTTGTTGTGATTTTGAGTCACGTTGGCTGGATTGGAAGGAGAAAAATTGGAAGCAGTCATCATGACAACAAGGCTGGCCCCAATTTCCATTTTCTTAGCCAATCCGGCTTCCTCCAAAGTAAGCATAGAACGAGCTTGATAAAATCCTGGAAGGGGTTACTCTGACGAATCACCGAAGCAACACCGCTATAGGCCTCTGACAGGCCTGCAACCATCTGAAGAACTAGACGACTTTGAGAAACCGGAGAACCCACGTTGCTGAGTTGGTCTGCCAAGTCCTTGAGGCGTTTGCAATGAGAAGAAACGTTGGGAAAACTCGCCATAGCCACCTGGGAGAATTTCTGCTCAAGGATAACAATTTGAAAATGACTGTTATCTTGGATTATGTCTCGCAATCGATCTCACGCCGCCATAACTGTGAAATTTGGTTTCATAATCGTCTGTAAAAGGTCCAAGGAGATAGTGGCATAAATCCACTTAAGAACCTTGGCATCAAGCATGACCCATAATTCTGGATCTGCTTCTTTAGTGGGCACAATCGTCGTAGAAGTAGACGTTGTATCACCCCCCTTTGGAGGAGTTGGAGGAATGATATGGTGGAGGACTTTATGTGTCAAAGCATGAATCTTAAATAATTCCGTCCACGTTTCATATTGAACGTTTTCTAGGTCAAGAACAATAGAAATAACGCTCTTGATATTAGAAATTGTGAGGGCAGGGTGAAAAGTGTTCTTATCAGCCATAGGCAATAGAACAACAAGATTCAGAGAAGGAAATTTGTGAGAAAATTTTTTTTGGTTGAGAAGATACTCGTTTTTTGTGAAAGAGGGAGAACATACAAAAAAATCAAGAATTTAGGGTAAAATTTCGAGAAAAGAAGAAGAAATTTTGAGGAGCGAAAGCAGGGTAAAGAAAACCTAGACTCTTGATACCATGAAAGAAATAATCTCTTGATTATTCTTATTAATGAAAGGCATAGAGGAAAATTCTCTTCCTATTCTACTTAGAAATCTCTATTTAATAAGAATACTAACTTTACAATTATGGTAATATTACACTACTAATTAAGGTACGAATCTAAGTCTAATATTTACCAAATATACAAAGGAAAGGAGGCTGAGAATCTCGGCTGGGCCATTCTCGGCTGAATTGGACTGGCCCAATATACTTGAACAATCGAGCTGGCAGCAATCCACTTGAATTGCATGGGACTGTCTACACTGTTGCCTGTACAAAATGTGAATTTACTCTACCTAGAGATCTGTTTCAAGATCAAGTGAAGGCTCACAAGGTTATCTTTATTCAATTATTCTTTTAATGCAATAATGTTCATATATGTCCATTCATGGCTGTGAAATCACTCCCTAATTATTGATTGAGTTATGTGAATTTGACTTCACGAAAGATGATAGAGAAATTTATTTGCACTATTCCACAGGACACTTAGGTTTATAGGTATACCCTTTTATAGGTATGTCCAAGTCCTGTAAGTCCTATAAACACCGACTATACTTTTTGTTTTTGATAAGGTAATGGTTTATAAACACCGACTATGCTTTCCTATACTTGTCTGGCAAAAAGAAAGAGGAGGGATACTCTGGTGCATAGAATGTTATTGATTCCATTGTCACCTTTACTTACTCAGGAAAAAAAGGATTCATTGTCCGAAATTGTTTTTTTTTTCATGTATCAAGGCACGTCGGTGAATCTAGTGAATTAGTGCTCATTATTTGAGGCTTTGTTAGGTATTTCTTCTGTTTTATTCATAATTTGATTGATTGGGCTTGTTTAAAGGTTTTAAATTGTTTGAGCATTCATGCTTAATCCATTATGGTGTATGGGACATCATCTAAGGGATGCTACAATAGCCAACGCAAAATTAGAAACTTGAATAACAACAAGTCATGTTTTCTTCTTGATCAACTTAATCTATTCACTGTTTTGTTCCGTTGGCATAAACTGAAATGGAGAAATTATAGTACTGCAGTGGGCAGCAGCTATTGAAAGTTTGGACTATGACAGTCGATCAGACAAGAGCTTTGGAATGAAGCAAAGGCCATATGGGGATATTGAGATTGATGAGAAATTCTGGGAAGAGGATTTCTTCATTCCTGATTGTCAGAGGTGCCAAGGAGTTCTGAAACCTGATGTAAGTGATTTTTCTATTTATTAGATGAAGTAGTTTATATAAACCTGGAGCAGCTTCTCTTTTTTCTTGCTTTATGTTTTTTTCTTTTACTGGAGGTTAAAATTGGTCTAGGAGAATTTTCAGGAAGAATGATTAAATAGTAAATGCAAGAAATTTTCCAAGAATTGAGTAAGATGACAACTTTCCCTTTGTATCACGAATATGTCGAAGTTTAATCTGGAACTGAAGAACGAGCCTTGCACCATGGAGAATAGCTTACAGGTAGAGATGACTTCCAAATATCTGATATGTGTCATAATTTTTTCGTATCACAGTTGCTCAAAAAATTTAAGGAAAAATTGTAGTAACATTTTAAAAGGCTAATCTCCTCTATTGACAGTCTACTATGTAAAACTTCCCTACCAACTTTATGGTTCATCCAGTTTCAAGGTGTCATTATACGGCTGCACAACAGGGTAAAACCGGATCGAGGACCGAATATTCAGAAAATTAGGACCGAAGACCAGACCGAATTTATCGGTCCGGTCCGGTCCAAGTCTTTTTCGGTCCGGTTATATGGACTAGGACTGCACAACAGGGTAAAACCTGTCCGGACCGACCCGTACCGGAACAAGGACCGAATATTCAGAAAATTAGGATCGAAGACCGGACCGAATTTACCGGTCTGAACAGGGTCGGTCCTGTCCGATCTGAACAGGATCGGTCCGGACCGAATTTTGTGCAGCCCTACATGTGAGAGTCTCCTCTGAGTTGCGGCCCTTCCCCGGACCCCGCGCATAGCGGAAGCTTAGTGCACCGGGCTGCCCTTTTATAATGAAAAAGTTAACTTTTAACCAAAAAAAAGGTGTCATCTTTAAGGATAAAACTTGGTGGCATCTCCCCGCAGTATGTCTAAAAAATCAGAGGAGTGGCAGGAACCAGAAGTCTAAGTAGAGAGATTATTTCGCTGAAGGTAAATCGGAGGCTGTTGTCACCTTGAGCTTAGGCCGGTGGTGGGGTGTGGGGGGCAAGCACAACTGCTCGAGAGATAGGATCATGCCATCCTTGCTTTCACTTTTCCTGCCTGACCTGATTTTATATATAGATGCAGGTTCATAAAAATGGATGTTTGATAATACGACTTCCGCTGTTTTATGTCAATTGGTTAATATGGACCCACTACGACTTCAAGATACTGTAAAACATACTTGAATAATACCAGAAGCTACTTCAAGAGGCTATTTTAAACTGTCACACGATTTGATTTTAAGTTGTATCAATGTTAGTCAAGACTTAATTGCATAATATATATACACACACATACATACACACATACTTTCCTCCTCATGCTAATCGTAACTCCACATGTTAGAAAGATAGGTTTGATCATACAGTGTGAACCTGTAAGGAACTTTATTCTCAATTTTTCGTACTTTTAATAGTTTATTTAAAGTTTCTGCTACTTAATACAATATCTAGTCAATGGAATACTTAACCTCCGAAAGTTCATTAAAAGGGGAAGAAAAACACTAGTTCACCTTTGCCTAGAAATTTTATATGATGATTATTTGATTAATCATTATCCCGTTAAATTTATGGTCGTACCGGCAGTAATGTATTGTTATAGTCATTGATCTAGTACAATTACAGGTTGTCTTCTTTGGGGATAATGTCCCCAAAGCTAGGGCAGATGCTGCAATGGAAGCTGCAAAAGGATGTGATGGATTCCTCGTACTTGGTTCATCTTTGATGACCATGTCCCCTTTCCGGCTTATCAAGTGAGAATTGCATTGGTCTCTCTTCCATTTTATTTAAAAGTAACTCCGGTCTACTTGGAAAGGCCTCCCTTGTTTGCTCATTTGGTTCTCATCTAAGTGCATCATTAATGATTTTTGTCTCGGAGCAAGCATAAAATTTTCTACTGGGATTTCAATTGCATGACCTGAAAGGTTCATTTTCGGGAGTGGTCGCTTCTGGTTTACTTTCTTTTTTCCTTTTGAAAAGGGTTTCTGTTGGTTTAGGAAACGTAACATTGTTTCTCTTTTCATATGCGTGTTAGACTTTTAACATCATATTTCCTTCTTTATGTTAGTTTTTTTCCCCATTGTTCTCCCCTTTTTGATAACTCACATCAACACCAGGACAATAAACCATTAAATTGCTTTGCAACAGAGCTGTGCGTGAGGCAGGTACTGCTACCGCAATTGTAAATATTGGTGCTACACGAGCTGACGATCTTGTACCTTTGAAAATTAATGCTCGAGTTGGAGAGGTTAGTTTTTTATTAGTACAAGAATTACAAGATGGTGAACTCGAACTTCCAAATGCCATACTATGGGAAATATACTAGTTGGATATACAAAATATGATCTTGCATATTGCTAAAGCAAAAGAAAAATGGCAAGTGAATTCCCCCAATATGGAAATGTCGGAAGTTCTAGTTTCCTCTTTAGCCATCCTCGCATCTATCTTTGCCGTTTCTTTTGCTGCAACATTACTGGAACTGTAGTTTATACAATTATATGATGCAGATACTTCCAAGATTGCTCAATGTTGAATCCTTGAGCATCCCTGCTCTGTAGTTCCAGATTCAGAACAGTGTTAAGAAATAGAATCCAAATTCTTTTTCATCAGTCGTTGCAATGGATTGTACACTTGTCCGGAACGTGCAAGTTTGCTGCATTTCTCGTGTTGTAAAATCACTAAATCTATCCTGATATTGTTTGTAATTCTTACTGCTTGTTTGGATGGTTGTTACATGTTGTTTGTATTGTGTTGTGTTGTTAGTTTAAATATAATGTTTGCTCTTGTTTTGCTTTTGTTTTGTTTGTGCTCATGATTTGTCTTGAGCCGATGGTCTCTCGAAAACAGCCGATCTACCTACCAAAGTAGAGGTAAGTTATGCGTACACTTTACCCTCCTCAAACTCCACGATGTGAGATTTCACTGGGTATGTTGTTGTTGTTGTTGTTGGAATATACAAGATATATGGGCAGATATACTGAGATTATAGTTCAAGACTTTCTGATTTACAATTTTAAGTAGTAAGGGTATTTTCGTCTTTTAGCAGGCAAGGGTAATTTCGTCTTTTCCTTTATTTCATCTCTTTAGTATAAATAGCATTGTAATTGTTCTCAGGAATTGTTAATCGAAACAGAAAGCTTCACAAAACTTCCAATTCAACTCACTATTCATTCATACCGATTCACCCGGGATGATCACGCAATCATGTATCAGGATTCTAACATGGTACCAAAGCTCTAGGAGTGTGGATCGATGATATCCTCATCGTTTGGAAGGTCGATGAAGCTTCGCAAGGTTATGTCGATCTTGCTTCACCACCTGGGTTAATAACCATTCTGATGTGTTTAAATTCAACACTGAATTGTGCGACAACACTGAACTGTGTTGATTTTGCATGTCTTTATTTTTTCCGTCATAATTGATTCAGATCTGACACTGAACTGTGTTGGTTCGATAATTTTCTGAGAGTTCGATTTGTTTTTAGTTTTAAAAACTGATATAAACTGCGAGAGTCATGGAGAATGAAAGTCTTATTTCCAGGCTGAACATCGCTGATCACAATCATCCGTTGTTTTTAAGTAGTTCGACGCTCAACTCGATACAAGTGGAGATTCAACTGGTAGGGATGGAGAATTACACGCTGTGGAGTCGAGTTATGCGATTAAATCTGCTTACGAAAAATAAGATTGGATTTATCGACGGATCTGTAAAACGAGATACCTACGGGGTTGAGCACGTACAACAATGGGATCGATGCAACGCGATGATAATCTCTTGGATTATGAAGAATGTTAGCAAGCATTTGCTTAGTGGTATTCTCAGACAAGCATTTGCATATGCGGTTTGGAAGGATCTAAAGAAAGGTTCGACAAGATAAACTTGTCTCGTGTGTATCGATTGAAGAAGGAGCCGGCAATCTTTGCATCAAGGTATAACATCGATGGTAGTTATTATTCAAGGATAAAGGATCTATGGGACGAAATCGACTCGATAATCCCACCTCCGACCGTGAACGCGCCAAGGGAATATATAGAACATTTAGCAAACCAACGTCACGGAGTTCCGATTGGGTGAATGATAGCTACAATCAAGCTAGAGTCACATTCTTCTTATGACACCTTCACCTGTGTAAATCAAGCTTACGCCATGATCGCGCAGGATGAGAGCCGGAGTTGATCGAAGGCATGTAACATCAACTGAGTATACATCATCTGAATCGACTGAACCTATAGCCTTATTTGGAAGGCCTAGCAATAACCGAGCAGCATATGTAAGAAGAACGATCGTGATCACCGCAGAACGAAAGGACACCGTAGGAAATATGCTACAAATTGATGTATTGTGACTATTGTAACAAACAAGGCCATGTGAGGATAAATGTTACAGACTTGCTGCTGATAATAAGGCTACTGCTGATTCAAAAGGGAAGAAACAGGTGAATGCTGCTATAACAGGAGAAGGTAATGGATACGACTATGGACAATACAAAGGAGGAATGAGGAACTTGAATCAGGAACAACAGGGACAGTTTCAACAGATGATGAATAACCAATTTCAGCAGCTGATGAGAACCTGCCCACCTGATAAGTATGGGAAGTTGATTACAGCAATCCAGCAACAAATGAATGACAATACACAGATGTCTCTGCGTATGGCGGTAAACTCAGATTTAATAAGGAAATCGATCCAAATTCGATAGTTGATTCGTGAGCAACCAATCATACGTGAATGACAAGAGTTTGATTGAAGGACACGGTCTCACGTAAAGTGCAGTCGTGTGCAATTACCAACCGAGAAACAACAACAATCACACAGTGGGAGTTATAGACTAGGAGGAGCGACCATTAAGAATGTGTTATGCGTGCCAAGCTTCCAGTTTAATCTCCTCTCAGTCTCAAAGTTGACTAAGGAACTTAATTGTAGTGCATCCTTTTTCCCTGACTTCTTTATTCTGCAGGATCTCTTCACTGGGAAGGTGAAGGAGATTGGTAAAATGGTTGATGGACTATACATGCTGAGAACAAGAATAAGAGGCAAATCGTCGACGGTCGATGGGGTATACACACATGTAAGCGGTGAAGGAGACTTCCTCGCGGTGATATTGCAAAGGATGATAGCGGGGAGGAGGAGAGTTATGGCATAAAAGGCTAGGCATGTTCCTACGAGCATGTTAAGGAAGATAACCAGCTTTGAAGATAAATCCAAGTTCACATTAAAGCATTGTGAGCTCGCCTCTATAGCTAGACAAACCAGAAACCATTTCCTACTAGCACTAGTAGAACATTATTTGCCTTTCAATTGTTGCACATTGATGTTTGGGGACCTTATAGGGTACCTACTTATAATGGGATGAGGTACTTTCTCACTATTGTTGATGATTATAGTAGATATACATGGGTTTTCTTGTTACATATGAAGTCTGATGTGTCCACTATTCTCAAAACCTTCTTCATTGAAATAAGAAACCAATTTGATATGGGGGTGAAGAAGATTAGAACTGATAATGGGACTGAGTTCTTTAATAATGTGTGTTCTGATCTATTTAGGCAGTATGGGATTATACATCAGAGCTCCTGTCCATATACTCCACAACAAAATGGAGTAGTGGAAAGGAGGCATAGGCATATTTTGGAGATTGCTAGGGCCATCAAATTCCAGGGACACATGCCATCAGAATTCTGGGGGGAGTGTGTAGAAGCAGCAGTGTATGTGATCAATAGAATCCCTTCTGTTGTTTTAGGCAACATACCTCCCTATGAGAAACTTTTTAGGAAAGCCCCTTCCTTATCTCATATGAGGATTATTGGTTGTCTTTGTTATGCCACCAATCTGATTAAGAGGGATAAATTTGATGTTAGGGTCACTAAAGCCATATTATTGGGTTATGCAAGTAAACAAAAAGGATATAGATTACTTGACTTAACTAACAAAACTATCTTTGTAAGTAGAGATGTGGTATTTCATGAAGATCAATTCCCTTTTCTGCATACTGAGAAAAATGACACTGGAGCTAATATTGGGGAATCACATCTTGATTCTCCAGTATCCATATCTCCTGGTTTTGCAAACAATGATTCTATGTCTAATGATTCTGATTCTGGAGGAGCTGCAGATACAGAGTCTGGAGGAGCTGCAGATATTGATGCTGTTGAAACATCCACTGCTACTCCATCAGAGAGGTTCAGCAAGGTAGCTGTTGATGCCACTGATACAGAAGGGGGGACTCATGAGCTTCCAAATGATGTTCTTTGACCAAAATGCTTCAAATTGATGAAGGGGTTGTGAGGACAGTTGTGACACAAGAGATGGGAATCTCTCATTCACCAGCAGAGGTCAGGAGATCAAGCAGAAACAGGAAACCACCTTCCTGGATGAATGACTTTGCCCAACCTGGTGCAGAGATGAGGGGTGTCAAATATCCACTATCAAACAATATCAGCTTTGCTGGATTATCTACATCATATCAGAGTTACATAGCAAATATCTCAGAGGATAGTGAACCACAATCATAAGCAGAGGCAGCTAAGGATCCCAAATGGGTTGAGGCCATGAAGGCAGAGATCACTGCCTTAGAAGACAACAACACATGGAAGTTGGTAGACCTACCAAGGAACAAGACAGCTATTGGCTGCAAATGGGTCTATAAGATCAAGTACAAGGCTACAGGAGAGGTGGAGAGATACAAAGCACGACTTGTAGCAAAAGGGTATAATCAGAAAGAAGGGATAGACTATCAAGATACATTTGCACCTGTGGTAAAAATGGTGACAGTGAGGTCTGTTATCTCAATCCGCTTCACGCGGATGGGATCAGATATCGATGGATGTGTTCAATGCTTTCCTACAAGGAGATCTTGATGAGGAGGTGTACATGACACTCCCACAGGGATTTACACACAAGAAAGGTGTGAAGCCCCAAATTAGTGTTACAATAACAATAAACATTATTGTGTCTGTGTGATTATGTTACGACCTTATTCACATTCGAGGACGAATGTTGTTTAAGGAGGAGAGAATGTGAAATCCGAAAAATATATATAATTGGATAAATTGGATAAATAAATAGATAAAATGAAAATAAGAAAACAAAAAAAAAAGGAAAAAAAAAAAAAACATGCAGCATTGCTGCACGTCTACTCCTTTGCTTCCCCCCCCTCCCCCCCTTTTCATTTCCCCTCCAACTCTTGTCATTTCACCTCCCATAGGTTATAGAAAACTCTCCACTTATACATTGTATTTACACACAAACAAAGTACATAACATAAAGGTTAGAAAATCAGAAAAAAACAAGTGAAAAGAAGAGGAAAAAATACCAAGAGGGCAAGAAGAACAAGAAGCAAAATACTAGAGAGTAAGGATAATTTTAGCAACCACACAACAATAATCTTCACACTTACAAGGTGAGTTTTCTCACTCAGAAATTCTTGGTAACATCCTTTATTTTAAGTTCAATACATGTTAGAATAAGAATTGAGTATTGAAAAGAAATATTGAACTTTTGATTGTTTAGAGAACTAGTTGCGTCATGAACTTTACGAACTGTTCTCACTGAGTTATAATTGTTAGAATTTGATGAAATTAGGAAGAGTGGTACACCTCTCTATTATGATCATATAGAACAAAAAATGAGGTAAAATGGACATACGGTTTGAAAGTTATCATAGTTCAAAGTTTCTGCCTTAGATTTGGCCGAAATTCGGAAAGACATAATTACGGACTATTTTTATTGAGTTTTACTTATTAGAATTATATGAAAATTTACATGGTTGTAAATCTCTCTGTTACGGACAGATATATATAAAGATTTATTATAACGGACTTACGAGTTGAGAGTTATTGTAGTTTGAAGTTGCTGCCTCAGATTCGTCGGAATCCAGAAGGGTAGGACGTTGAAACGTAAAACTGTACTAATCTGTGGGGAATATGAAAATTGTTGCTCAATGAAAGTTCTATATATCTTTGTTTTGGACATTTTGAGACCTTACGGGGGTCTATCCGACTTACGGATTGAGAGTTATCGCTGTTTAAAGTTTCTGCCTCGGATCTGTCGAGATCCAGAAAGGGCAGCGAATAAAAGTGTAAAACTGTACCAAATGGTACAGAATATGAAAGGATGGTTCACATGGAGACGTGTAGCTCTCTGTTCTCGTCGTTTTGAGATTTTATGGGGCTTGAACGGGTTTACAGATTATGAGTTATGACTATTCTAAGATTGGGTGTTGTTTAATAAAAATTCTGCCGAAATAAATTTCATGTGGTTGTTTTGAGGATGAATTTGTGTTAGTTACCCAAAGTAGTTTTAAATGAAATTTGGTACAGTGAAAGATCCCCGTCTTACCTTAGTTTCCGCTTGAGAAACACCTTAGTTGGAGTTATGGTTAAAAAGTTATAATCGTTACAAGTATGAATGACAGAATGTTAGAAAAGAGAATAGTATTTATTTGATCTTCTGAAAAATATGAAAAAGTGAATACGTGTTCACATAAATATATAAATATATAATGGATCGGGTTGCACGCCGAAAAAAAACGTAAAGTGAATACGCGTTCACAAATACGTAAACATAATGGATCGGGTTGCACGCCGCAACAAAACGTAAAGTGAATATATGTTCACAAATACGTAAATATAATGGATCGGGTTGCACGCCGCAACAAAACGTAAAGTGAATACGCGTTCACAAATACGTAAATATAATGGGTCGGGTTACACGCCGCAACAAAACGTAAAGTGAATACGCGTTCACAAATACGTAAACATAATGGATCGGGTTGCACGCCACAACAAAATGTAAAGTGAATACGCGTTCACAAATACGTAAATATAATGGATCGGGTTGCACGCCGCAACAAAACGTAAAGTGAATACACGTTCACAAATACGTAAACATAATGGATCGGGTTGCACGCCGCAACAAAACGTAAAGTGAATACGTGTTCACAAATACGTAAATATAATGGATCGGGTTACACGCCGCAACAAATATGAAAGATGAATACATGTTCACCTATATATAAATGTAATAAACATGTGGAAATGCAGGGAAATGTCTTAACGTATAATTCGAGATAAAATGAAGTGTTAGTTAAACCGAGAATTTCCCATGAGGAGTTGTTGCATATTTAAAAATGTTGTAACCTGATATGTTTTTGCAATATGCTTATTACGTTATAATGTGATTGCGCTTGGAATATTGTGGTGTTACTTTGAATTGCAGTAGGTTTCACCACTCCCGAGATGGTAGACTCTTTAATTAACATGTTTCAGGAAAGCGTGATAGAGGAAAGGCTCCACGCCAAGGCTAGCGATCGTCCCGCAGCCTCTTGTCATACCAAGTCCATTGTTTCGCTTCGTACTCGTCGAGTTCGTAATGTCGCCCAATGTCTCGAAATGCCCGTGGAATGGTCTCCTTCCAACTTAGAATAATATTTGTCAAGATGTTTATGTAGAAACAATATTTGCACGCAGCACGGGCTCAAGTATATTTTCAATAAAGTCATAAACAAATTTCTTTATTGTTATTTTTATTAATAGCCCGTATTTGAATATAAGTTTAAATTTCTAAATAAAGAGAATTAAATGGTGCTCCGGTGGAAAATAATTGTCAGTGCCATCACGCCCTAAGTAAAGACTTAGGAGAAGTCGGGGCGTGACAAGTTGCATCGAGCTAAACCAAAGTTAGGAGATTCTAGGAAGTTTCTTCGAGTTAGGTGTTTGAACGGTTACTTATTGCGACGGTGTGCGCGCCACCTTAGTAATAAGTAAACGAAATAACATCCTAAAGTTTCACTTCTTTCATACTCTTCTCGTGCCTATCTTGAGTCTTTTCAAAGACTTGGTTCTCGCACTACCTCCTTCAAAGGATTGTGGAAGGAGTGTACAACGATAAAATCACCAGACGTGATCGCACCACCGACCGAAAAGGTAGGAGAGGTACCAGATAGACTATGGGGTAAATTTTGTGAGAAGAAGGGAACATATCTATACAGGGAAGGACTACAAGTCTAACCCAATAGTATTTCTCGATGAGGTAGAAAACCCACCGCTTACACGAGGACGTGTGGAGACGCATGACGCCAATTTGGTAATCGCACGGTTAGTGGACGCATACGTGCGCGTGGAGAAATTTTAGGAAAAATCATCCCCGATGTCACCACCAATGACATGGGAGGGTTCGAGCGCATTCATCGAGAAATTTATGCCTAATACGCGCAAGCGACGCGCCGACGGAGTTTGAACAATTGAAGCAAGCGTGACCGCAGTGTACAAGAATATGATACATTCGTGAGGTTATCGGCATCTGATACACACATGTCGTCCCTACGAAACGGAGAGTCAAGCGATTTGTAGAGGGTTTAAACCCGAACATAGCAGAGAAGGTGGTGGCGTTAGCCAACGATCGAACTTATCTTCAGATTGTCGATATGGCTTGGAGGGTAGAAGGTTTCGCTAAAGCAAAAAGAGAATATTCGCAGAAGAGATTTCGGACGTCAGGATCATTTAACCAGAGTCAAAATCAGAAGCAGGAGTTTAGTAAGGGATCTTCAGGACCGAACCAATCTGTGGGCCAGTCTTATTTCAAGCCTAAGGGGCACAGTTGGTCTAATTACCAAGGTAGCAAGGACAAGGCCACCAACCCTAACACAAGAGGTGACAACCCGATTTGTAAGATTTGTCAAAGGAAACACAATGGAGAATGTTGGCTCTTAACGAAGACATGTTATAACTATGGAGAGTCAGGCCACTATGCCAGGGATTGCAAGAAGAGGACCCAAACTCAATCTATTCAGTGAGGTCGGCAACCACAACCGCCACAGGGAAATCAGAAACCAACCCCGCCAGAGTCGTGAGGTCAACAACCCAACAATTTAATCGGCCACGCTTTGCCCCAGAGGAATGAGGCAGAAACATCTAATGCGGTGGTCACAGGTATTTTGCTAGTCTCGAGTATTCCTGTATTTGTATTATACGATCCCGACTCTACATTTTCATATGTGTCAATGGGCTTTGCAAAAAATTTACACGTAGAACCTTCTTATTTAAGTGAACCTTTTGAGGTTGTGACACCAGTAGGGGCCTCAATTTGGGCCCCTCGGGTGGTAAATAATTTCCCATTAGAAGTGAATGGCAGGGGAACAATGGTGAACCTAGTACTACTTGATATGGTAGACTTCAACGTCATTTTGGGTATGGATTGGTTGTCGGCATGTTATGCCATGTTAGATTGTCGGCGAAAGATAGTGAGATTAACTTTTCCCGGAGAACTAAGTTGTTATAAGGGTAGGGTTGGAATATCCTCAGTCGCTTTATTTCCTACCTTGGGGCTCAAAAGTTATTGAGAAGTCACGAGTGGAGTATGATATCCGCTAATATAGTGGATACCCAAAAAGAATCCCCGGTGAATGATGTTCTATTGTTCAAATTTTCCTGAGGTTTTTCCAAGATCTTCCATGCCTTCCTCCTGATAGAGAAGTGGAGTTTGCCATGTAGTTAATTCCGGCACAAGACCCATTTCTATTCCTCCATATCAAACGGCCCCACCAATTGAGGAGTTAAAAGAACAATTGAAGGATCTTCGGATAAAGGCTTTATAAGGCCTAGTGTTTCCCTCAGTGCACCATCTGCTTGTGAAAAGAAAGACGGATTGCTCGAACGTGCATCGATTATCGGCAATCAATAAGGTCACGATCAAGAACCTGCACTCATTACCAAGAATCGATGATCTTTTGACCAACTTCGCGAGCTAGCTATTTTTCCAAGATTGATCTTCGTCGATATCACCAAATGAAAATAAATCCGGATGATATATCCAAAACAGCCTTTAGAACCCGATACGGCCATTATGAGTTCTTGGTCATGTCTTTTGGGTTAACCAATGCCCCAGCAGCTTTTATGGATTTAATGAACAGAATCTTCAAACCATTCCTAGATTTGTTCGTGATTGTGTTCATAGATGATATTCTAATCTACAGTAAGAGTGTTGAAGAACATGAAGAACATCTGAGGGTAGTGCTTCAAAGTCTTGAAACAGGAGAAACTATATGCTAAATTTTCAAAGTGTGAATTTTGGTTGGAAAATGTAGCCTTTTTGGGTCATGTTGTGTCAAGGGATGGAATTATGGTAGACCCCCAGAAGATAGAAGCAGTGAAGAACTGGCCAAAACCGACCACTCCGACAGAGGTTAAAAGTTTCTTGGGTTTGGCTGGGTATTATAGAAGATTCATAAAAGGTTTTTCTAG
The DNA here is from genome assembly GCA_029844215.1 of Przewalskia tangutica. NCBI lineage: Eukaryota > Viridiplantae > Streptophyta > Magnoliopsida > Solanales > Solanaceae > Przewalskia > Przewalskia tangutica. The sequence continues at coordinate 5,537,532 of CM056722.1, forward strand.
TCTTGCTGCTCCTTTGACCCGATTATGTCACGACCGCTCGGGCCCGTGGATCGTGCCTCGGCACCCAAGTAGTCATACATCGAGTAATCACGGAAACATAAAGCAAGACATGAAACAGTTTATAAAATAAGACACGCTTATGTGAGAAAACATCGCTTTCTAAGATATATATAATCATGGTTTAGCGATTACATCCGACATCGCATACGACTACGCACTTCTAAGGAAATATACAACTATGGCGACAGGCCCGCCATACCTCGATCAGATAAAACTATCTACAACAGGAGATCATACCAAAAGTAGAGCCTCGGAAGAGATGGAGCTCCCGACACCAACGTAGAGATCCTAAGGATGCGGATCTAGCACTGCTTGCCGCCACTGCGGCATGAACGCAGCCCCGCGAGGTCAAGACAACAGTACTAAGTATGTGAAATCAGAAGTACTTAAATGAAATCATAACCCTTTTTAAAACGGTTTACAAGTATGTATGAAGAAATCAAGAAACCGCATATGCCACGCCACAAACAAAGAGCAATAGTAAATCGTAATAGGTCTTTTCTAGGCCGCGAATGATTCAAGCAGGCCACTCGCCGTATTATCATTCTCGCAAGCCTAATCTCGACTCCTGAGTCCGCATAGGCCACTCACGTGGGCGCATGAGGTATAACCCGCATCGAGGGTACTCTCGGCATCGCCCCGACTCGGTCCGCACGGCACATGCATCGCATGGCATAACCCGCATACTAACCTCGAACTCTCGTAGCTCGCGATAGGCCCCTCGACCGCACGAGGTATTCTCGAATCATGGTCCTGCATCACCGAGTCTACCGCGACGGAGGCGCTTTAACCCTGTATCATCTCAAGGTGAGCGATAGTATACTAACATAACAACTTATCTTTAAGTAACATAAGCACAACAAGGATACTCACCTATACAAACGTTACAAGATACTAACACACATAGCATCATATCATGTCTACTTATCAAACCATCTTATTATTCTTTTCACAATATAAGTCCGTTATAAACACATAGGCAAACTTGTTTCTTTTATCAATCTTAAGTGGTTATACTTACTTCCCATAAAGCTAGTATAACTCTTAAGCTTCGCTTTAAAACCAATTAGTTCTCTTCGTTAATATGAAATGTTTTCGCTTCTTTATTATTCAAAGCTTAAGCCGAGGCATCACTGTAAGTATTATTCAAAGCTTAAGCCAGGCATCACTGTAAGTATTATTCGTGCTTAAGTCAAAGACATTGCCATAGTTATTATCCGCTTAACACACGTACGCTCACCGCACTATATATATTGTAAAATATCATGCTTTAGGAAGAATCACATACCTTCTCAAATAAAACCACCGCCAAGTCAATATGTCACAGCAGAGTCACCATAATAGTCACGTATATCTATCAAAGACTACTCGAGGGTCATTCTAAACAGAGGGTTCACAATTCTATGGAAAGTTGGCAAAGACAACCCTACCCGCGAGCTATATGAGTTCATCAGAAAACAAATTCTACGCGAGTACGCTCAATTATTCTTCTTTAAACCCTTCTACCGTGATAGCAGCTCAATTCTATTCTGTGATATTCTTCTAAGTATTTATACTATTCTTATTCTACAACAAGAAGTATTCTCTAATTCAAAAGAGGGTTAGGATTAGTTACCTCGGTAAGCCCAATAATATCCTAGAAAAGTCGCACTGAGCAAGGTTTTGCTCCTAAGTCAGATGCTCCAGGAAACCTTAGAAGTTCTTCACAACTTCTACTAAGTACTAAGGTATTTGGGCTAGGTATTTTGGGCATTATAACAATACAAGAAGGCAACTTTTCTACCAAGGAGGGGGTAGGTTTCGGCTAGGCTAGTGGGGTAGCCTCCGCCAAGCTTCTCGGGAGGGTGTGTTGGACTAATTGCTTACAAAGGGAGAGGAAGGATTTTTAGACTTGAAAGCTTTTGTGGACGAAGAACTCTTCATCTCAAGAGGGTATTTATAGGTCAAGGGATGGCCAACCAATGGCCAAGATGAAGACAAGTGCAAGGCAAGTGTAGGTCAAGATTTGGGCAAGTGTACCTAGCCAACTTGCACACAAAATATCTTACCAACAACTTGACCAAGTTGGCAACTCCAATCGCCATACGGACGCTTCACATCCATCAATCGGAGGTGACAAGTGTCGCCTCCCGCTGGTCCAAAATGTTTCGCCTCTAAAAATCCGCAAAAATAGAAATGGCATAGCCGAATTTATTCTACGAAAGTCGTGGAAACGCTTCATCTAAAAACTATTCGCTTTGTGAGTCAGGCCTAAAAATCGCCCAAGGCCTAACTTTAAGACCAAACTTTTCAGACGTATTCCTTTACGCACATACTGGAAATACGGTATAACATTCTCCTCTCTTAGAAACATTCGTCCCGAATGTTCCTTCCCAAGACGTATAACGATAAGGTTCTTCAAAACTTAAACAGCTTGCAAAGCCACACACTACCATAAACAACACTTAGGCATAAACGATAATGAAGATTTACAAGTAGGAAAGTGAATTACCCGGAGGTGGGAACAGTGAGGATACTCGCCTCATGTCCTCCTCGGCTTCCCACGCCATCTCCTCCTCGAGCTCGTTCCGCCACAAGACTTTGACTAAGCCACGCCCTTAGTCCGCAGACGCCTAACTCCGACGATCGATTATCGCATGGAATCTCCTCATACGATAACCCCTCACACCGGATATCGCCAATCGGATGTACCCTAGATGGATCCCCGATACATCTCTCAAAGATAGAAACGTGAAACACCGGATGCATCGCCTTCCAGACGGACGGCAGATTCAACTCATAGGCAACCTTGCCTTACCTCGCGACAATCCAAACGCCCAACGTACTGGGCCGAAGTTTCCTTCTTCCCGAATCTCATCACACCCTTCATGGGTGACACCTTCAGAAAACCCAATCATCAATCGCGAACTCCGCATGTCGACGACGATGATCTCGTGATACGACTTCGCCGACTCGAGTCATTAATAGCCGCCTGATAAGCTTCACCTTATCCATCGCCGCTGCACCAAATCTGGTCCTACTAGCCGCACTCTCGCCCACATCGAACCAACCTATAGGCGATCCGCACTTCCTCCCATACAAGGCCTCATAAGGCGCCATCCAATACCGGAGTGGTAGCTATTATTATACGCGAACTCAACTAGAGGCAAATGATCCTCCCAACTACCATCGGAAGTCAATAACACAAAGCTCGCAGATATCCTCAAGAGTCCGATAGGCGCTTCGCCGTCCGTCTGCCTGCGTGGATGAAATGCGATCGTGCTCACCGCTGCCCCTAAACCCTCGGAAGGATCTCCGTGTTAGTCGAATCGGGCTCGCTCGATATGATCAAGTAGGGACTCCATGCACCGACGATCTCTGATGTAAAGTCCGCATAATCTCACCAAAAGTCGCCCCGACAGAAGAAAGTGGGCTGATTTCACACCGCCGACGATAACCCATATAGAATCATGTCTCTCCGAGTGCAGGTAATCCCGTGATGAAATCCATGATTACCTCCCACTTCCGTGTCGGGATCTCAATCGCTCGCAACAACCCACCGTGCCTCCGTGCTCTACCTTCACCGCCGACAACACGCACCGAGCTACGAACTCGCAACGCCCTCTTCAAGCCATCCCACCAATACACGATCTGGGCGTCGTGGTACATCTTGGTCGACCGGACGGATAGAGTAACGCGCTACCGCGGTGCTTCCCAAGAACTCGCCAAGTCCTCAAACATCCGAACACACAACTCGCTTTCAAACCTTAGCACCCCATCGTGCTACCTCAAAAGGACCCTTGCCTCAAGAAGAGTCAGATCACGATATCGAATCAAAGCCGATCTCGAATCGCCGCTTCTTCACCTCTCGACGATGGAAGACTTGGCAACCTCACGAACTCTAACCCCATTGCTATCAGAATCAATCAAACGGACACCAAGGCTCGCTAACTGGTGCAAATTACGAACCATGTCCCTTCTCTCTAGCTGCACATCTGATCGGCTCCCCATCGACCTACGACTAAGAGCATCCGCCACAACATCGCCTTGCCGTGGTACAGATGTCCACATCGTAATCCTTAAGCAACTCTAACCACCGCCTCGCCGTAGTTCACTCCTCCGTCAAGATATACCTGAGGCTCTCGTGGTTCAGAAAATATCCACGTGAACCCCATACAAATAGTGCCTCCAGATCTTCAAAGCGTGAATCACACCGCCAACTCCAAATCACGCGGGTAGTTCCTCTCGTGTTTCTTCACCGCCGGACGATATGCTATGACTCGCCATGCCGCATCAACACACATCCCAACCCGATGCCCGACGATCACAATACACGACATAACCATCCGACCTCTCCGGAAGAGTAAGAACGGGCGGTCGCCGCCTCTTTTCAAAGAATCGAAACCTCGCCACAAGCATCACCATCAAACTTGGCCGCTCGAGTCACCTAGTCAACGGTGCAGTAGATAAGCAAACTTCTACGAACCGCCGATAATACCACCGCAAGGCCCGTAAAACTACGAACCTCGTTTGAGTAAGAGGTTCAGACAAGTCTCGATCGCTTCGATCTCGCCGTATCAACTCGAATGCCATCACCGGCAATATGCCCAAGAAACGCCACTAAGTCAACCAAAACTCACATTTGGAAAACTTGGCGCATAATCACCTGGTCTCGAGAATCACAAGATACCTCAAACGCCCGCACGCCTCGCTCCGAGCGAGAATAAACCAAGATATCATCAATGAACACTATCACAAACGTGTTCAAAATGGTTTGAACACTGCTCATCAAATCCATGAATACCGAGCGCTGGTCAACCCAAAAGACATGACCTCAACTCATAATGCCCGCATCGTCCGAATGCAAATTGTGGACATCCACCTCTCTCTCGACTGCACTGATGATAGCCCGATCGCAGATCAATTCGAGAAACATCTCGCACTCGCAATCGGGTCGAAAAATCATCAATCCTTGAAGCGGGGTATTCGTTTCCCGGCCACCTTGTTCACCGTCAGATCAACACACAGCTGGCCCCGCCCTTCTTCTTCACGAACAATACCGCGCTCCTGCGAGAAACACTAGCCTAATGGCCCTCTTCTAGCAAATCCCTGCCGATCCTTCAACTCTCTCAACTCGCGCAGTGTCATTCTCAGATGGCGAATGGAAATAGCCGAGTATCCGCAACACATCTATACAAAACTCGATCTCCTCTCGTGAGGATACCCGAGGTCATCCGAAACACGCCTGGGAACTTCACGACCATCGAATCGACGGAAAATCTGCACCGCAGCCTTCAGATCAAACACCCGAACGAGATGGTAGATATACCCTTCTCGCACCATCTTCCTAGCCTCGAGGTAGGAAATAAACCTACCCCTACGATACCGCGTTCTCCCACTCAACAACCGGCCTCGTGAAACCGAACTGCATTATTCTCTCTCTCAGCTTCACATTGGCGTAGGCGGTTAGCCAATCCATCCCCATGATCACGCCGGTCAAACATCTCCAACTCTATCAAGTCGCCGTGGTCCGACGATCAGAACGGTCACAGACAAGCTCTATATACCCGCCGAGCTACCACCGAATCACCCATCGCGTAGCTACTCGAAAGTGGTTCATGGACTCGTGCTCTATCCCTATCCTACTAGCAACAAGGGAGATATATAGGACAGTAGAACCCGATCTATCAAAGCATACACATCAAACCTGAACCGAGCAAGGTACCGCGACGACATCGCGAGGCCTCCCGATCCGCTTACCGGACAGCATAAACGCGCTCAGGACCGCTAGAATCGACCCGAGCCACGCCGCCGCGACCGCCGACCCACGAGCACCTCGCCCGGGCGAGTAATCAGAGGAGATGACGCGCCGCAATGTAACTCGGCGCCGAGCCCTACCACCGCCACGCCCTGGCCGACAGCCTCGCAAAGTGACCTCGCCGCCACAATCGTAATAAGCTCCAAAAGTAGTACCACACTTCCCGTGAATGGATCTACCGACGGCCACACCGGGTGGTCCCGACGCCGCACTCTCGCACTCGACGCTCAAGCCCTGGCCCCGGGTCCGCCGAAAACTCGGGCCGTGGCCGAGGACGCGCAGGAGTGCTCGTGGCCGGCCGTGGTGCGAATCTAGATCGCCGCCGAGGCCGCCACCACGATAACCACCGTAAGACCCTCCCGCCCCGGCCTTCTTCTCGCCGCTCGCCCACTCGCCGACCTTCGCCTCGCATCCGCGGCGCGAGCTCGCACGCGTAATGTCCATACCCTACCGGAGAGAAACCCCGCATACGACTCGCCATATAGTCGCTTCAGCCCGGTGACATACGGTGCACCCGATCCTCCATATTCGCTACCAATGCCGGGACATATCGAGCCAATGAATCAAACTCGACATTGTACTCCCGACAAGGCCCTCCTCTCGCCTCGCAGTAAAATCTATCACCGCGCGCTCTCTCATCCGCGAGGCAAGAGCGAGAGGAAAGCCTCGAGAACTCATCCTGGGCACTGGGACGCGTGGTTTCCCGATAACTCCCATGAATCAAACCAATCGATCGCGGTATCACGCAATTTACGTGGAACCAAAGATCACTGACTCGGTCTCCGACGCCCGATCACTCTCAAAATCCTCTCGACGGATGAACTCGCGATCATCCTCCGCCTCGATCCATAAAACTCCGCGGCTACAACTCAAGAAGTCTCGTAGCCTCAAACTCTCGCCTCGGGTGAACAACGGCACGACCGAGCCGAGCCGAATCGAATCGCCGTGATCCAGCCTCTCTCAGACGCCACAACTTTAGCCAAAAGTTGGGCCATCTCTCTCAGACTTAACTCCTTCGCCTGTGCCGCGGGACGAGTGCGCGGTACCGTGGTCTCGCTGGGTGGCGGCGCCATAGAACTCGCCGCCTCGTATAGACCGGGCCCGAGCCTCGTGACTGGGTGTCTCGCTAGCGCCTCACGCCCGCTTTGCCCCGGCCGCTTTACGCGAGGCATAATCACATGTGAAAGGAATATGTTAGAGGGTCCAACCTATAATACAGCCTCTAAAGCACGATCTCGTAATGAGAAGAATGGAAACCAATCCTAAATATCCTATAGCCTCCGATTATTGGCGTGCACAACACACCGATAATCAAGACTTACTAGATACGGTCAGACACTTTCCGAGGATTAATCGCTCGATACCACTTTTGTCACGACCTGCCCGGCCCGTGGATCGTGCCTTACGGCACCCAAGTAGTCATACATCGTAGTAATCACGAAACATAAAGCAAGACATGAAACAGCTTTATAAAATAAGACACGCTTTACGTGAGAAAACATCGCTTTCTAAGATATATATATAATCATGGTTTAGCGCTACATCCGACATCGCATAAATACGACTATGCACTTCTAAGGAAATATATAACTATGGCGACAGGGCCCGCCATACCTCGATCAGATAAAACTATCTACAACAGGAGATCATACCAAAAGTAGAGCCTCCAAGAGACGGAGCTCGACACCAACGTAGAGATCCTAAGGACGCGGATCTAAGACTGCCGCTTTACTCATGCAGATGAACGCAGCCCCGGGCGAGGTCAAGACAATGTACTAAGTATGTGAAATCAGAAAGTACTTAAATGAAATCATAACCCTTTTTAAAACCGGTTTACAAGTATGTATGAAGAAATCAAGAACCGCACATACACACGCCACAAACAAGAGCAACAATAGTAAATCAGAATAGTCTTTTCTAGGTGCGAATGATTCGGCAGGCCACTCGCCCAGACATCATTCTCGCAAGCCTAATCCTCGACTCCCGAGTCCGCATAGGCCACTCACGGGCCCGCATGAGGTATAACCCCGCATCGGCGGTAGCTACTCCTCGCATCGCCCCGACTCGCTGTCCGCACGCCACATGCATCGCATGAGGCATAACCCCGCATACTAACTCGAACTCTCGTAGCTCCGCATAGGCCCCCGACCCGCATGAGGTATTCTCGAATCATGGTCCTGCATCACCGAGTCTACCCCGTGACGGAGGCGCCTTAACCCCTGTGATCATCTCAAGAGGTGAGTGATAAGATACTAACATAACAACTTATCTTTAAGTAACATAAGCACAACAAGGATACTCACCTATACAAACGTTACAAGATACTAACACACATAGATCATATCATGTCTACTTATCAAACCATCTTATTATTCTTTTCACAATATAAGTCCGTTATAAACACATAGGCAAACTTGTTTCTTTTATCAATCTTAAGTGGTTATACTTACTTCCCATAAAGCTAGTATAACTCTTAAGCTTCGCTTTAAAAACCAATTAGTTCTCTTACATTATGAAATGTTTTCGCTTCTTATTATTCAAAGCTTAAGCCAGGCATTCGTAGTATTATTCGTGCTTAAGCCAGGCATCACTGTAAGTATTATTCAGCTTAAGTCAAAGACATTTCCATAGTTATTATCCGCTTAACACATGACGCTCACCGCATCATATATATTGTAAAATATCATGCTTTAGGAAGAATCACATACCTTCTCAAATAAAACCACCGCCAAGTCAATATGTCGCGCGCAGAGTCACCTATAATAGTCACAGATATCTATCAAAGACTACTCGAGGGTCATTCTAAACAGAGGGTTCACAATTCTATGGAAAGTCACAAAGACAACCCTACCCATGAGCTATATGAGTTCATCAGGAAAACAAATTCTATGCGAGTACGATTCAATTATTCTTCTTTAAACCCTTCTACCGTGATAGCGCTCAATTCTATTCGTGATATTCTTCTAAGTATTTATACTATTCTTATTCTACAACAGAAGTATTCTCTAATTCAAAAGAGGGTTAGGATTAGTTACCTCGGTAAGCCCAATAATATCCTAGAAAAGTCGCTGAGCAAGGTTTTGCTCCTAAGTCAGATGCTCCATGAAACCTTAGAAGTTCTTCACAACTTCTACTAAGTACTAAGGTATTTGGGCTAGGTATTTTGGGCATTATAACAATACAAGAAGGCAACTTTTCTACCAAGGGGGGTAGGTTTCGCCAGCTAGGCTGGGGTAGCCTCGCCAAGCTTCTCGAGGAGGGGGTGTGTTGGACGAATTGCTAACAAAGGGAGAGGAAGGATTTTAGACTTGAAAGCTTTTGTGGATGAAGAACTCTTCATCTCAAGAGGGTATTTATAGGTCAAGGGATGGCCAACCAATGGCCAAGATGAAGACAAGTGCAAGGCAAGTGTAGGGTCAAGATTTGGGCAAGTGTACCTAGCCAACTTGCACACAAAATATCTTACCAACAACTTGACCAAGTTGGCAACTCCAATCGCCATACGGACGCTTCACATCCATCAATTGGAGGTGACAAGTGTCGCCTCCCGCTGGTCCAAAATGTTTCGCCTCTCGGAAAAATCCGCAAAAATAGAAATGGCATAGCCGAATTTATTCTACGAAGTCGTGGAAACGCTTTCGGAAAACTATTCGCTTTGTGAGTCAGGCCTAAAAATCGCCCAAGGCCTAACTTTAAGACCAACTTTTTAGACGTATTCCTTTACGCATATACCGGAAATACGGGTATAACAGATTGACTCAAAAACGGTTAAGTACCAAATGGTCAAGCACGTGAAGCAAGTTTCCGTAAACTAAAGGAATTGTTGACTCTTGCACCACCCTAACCTTACCATCGGGATGCTATGGTTCACGCCTATCATGACGCCCAGAGTTGGGTTAGGATGTGTCTTGATGCGCTTTGGAAAGGTTATCGCAGATGCATCTAGACAATCAAGATACACGAGAAGAATTACCCAACTCATGACTTGGAATTAGTCATGCGTGGTGTTTGCCTTACGAATATGGAGACATTATTTGTATGGTGTGCATGTGGACATATTTACAGATCATAAGAGTTTGCGCATATAACCACGCAGGAAGGATTTGAATCTCCGGCAAAGAAGATAGTTAGAGTTGCTTAAGGATTATGACCTTAGTATTCTTTACCATCCCAGGAAAGCTAACGTGGTAGCCGACGACTCAAGAGAGATCAACGGGCGCTCGCCCATTTGGCAATACAAAAGAGGGTGTTGTTCGAGGTACAAAGATCGGGAAACCTCGGGGTTAGCTTAACCGAGATCGGTGAAGGTAGTGGTGGTACATGATACCTCGCAATCGCCTTAGCTTCGTAAATAAAAGAAAGTCGGGCATGGATACGGAGTTTGTTGGATTTCTAAGAGGATCCAACAGGAAAACCTTCACGCTTTACATTGGGAGATAATGACGGAACCCTTCAGTATAAGAGTAGGTTATGTGTTCCTAAGGTAAAGGATCTAAGGAGGAGGATCTTAGATGAGGGTCACAACACAATATATTCCATTCATCCGTGGTCAACAAAATGTATCGTGACCTCAAGGCAAATTATCGGTGGACGGGATGAAGAAGGGACGTTGCGGAGTTTGTCGGAGGTGTCTTATATGTCCAGTGAAAATCGAACATCAAAACTGGCGGATTACTTCAGACATTGGGGTCCCCGTGGAAATGGGAGGCGATTCATATGGATTTTGTAACCGGTCACCAAAACTCGAGAAGGGTATGATTCTATTTGGGTGATTGTTGATCGACTTACAAAGTCACCATTTCTTACAGTCAAGACTACGACGCGCACCACAAGACACACGATTTATTTGAAGGAGATTGTGCGTTACACGGGATTCCCTTACAAATTATTTCAGATAGGTTCCTACCACCTCACACTTTTGGCAAAGTTTCCAGCAGGGTCTCGGGACAAAAGTTAAGTTAAGCACGGCTTTCCACCCGCAAACAGATGGACAAGCTGAGCGAACAATCCAAACACTTGAGGACATGTTGCGATCTTGCGTGCTGGACTTCCAGGGCAATTGGTTGGACCATCTATGTCTAATTGAGTTCGCTTACAACAATAGTTTTCACTCTAGCATACAAATGGCCCCGTTTGAAGCATTATATGGACGAAAATGTAGGTCTCCACTTGGATGGTTCGAGGTGGGTGAGACACAATCGTTTCGGACCAAGTCATTCAGAAACAAATGATAAGGCAGATGATTCGGAGCGGATCAAAATTTCATAGCCGCCATAAGTCTTATGCGATCATCGTAAAAGAGAACTTGAATTCCAAGAGGGAGAAAGTATTTTTAAAGGTGTCCCAATGGCGGAGTGATGCGCTTGGTAAGAAAGGGAAATTGAGCCCAAGGTTTATTGGGCCATATGAGATCTTGCAAGAGGGGAATGTGGCTTACGAATTAGCACTTCCACAAGAGTCGGAAGAAGCGGCATCCCAGATTTCATGTGTCAAGGTTACGAAAATACTTGCACGATCCAAGTCACGCCATCCTTCCCCAGGAGATAGTTCTTAATAAAGAGCTTCAATATGAAGAGGCTCCGGTAGAAATACTTGATAGAAAGGTCCAACGCCTTAGAAATAAAGACATTGCTTCCGTGAATGTCCTATGGAAGCATCACTCTACAGAGGAAGCCACCTGGGAAGCGGAAGAGGCGATGAACGTCAAAGAGCCATGCCTAATTGACTAAGGGAATAAACAAAAATGCATTACATAAGACTTCATATGTGCCATTTGCGTGTCTATATACATTGCATAACCTTATTCTCATTCGAGGACGAATGCTTCTTAGGAAGGAGAATGTGAAGCCCCAAATTAGTGTTACAATAACAATAAACATTATTGTGTCCAGGTGATTATGTTACGATTTTATTCACATTCGAGGACGAATGTTGCTTAAGGAGGAGAGAATGTGAAACTGAAAATATATATATATATATATATATATATATATATATATATATATATATATATATATATATATATAAGAAAACAATGAATAAATTGCATGATAGAGTTAGTGTTAAAGTTGGATAAATAAATAGATAAAATGAAAATAAGAAAACAAAAAAAAAGGGAAAAAAAAAAAAAACATGCAAAGATCACGCACGCCTACTCCTTTGCTTCCCCCCTTTTCATTTCCCATCCAACTCTTGTCATTTCACCTCCCATAGGTTATAGAAAACTCTCCACTTATACATTGTATTTACACACAAACAAAGTACATAACATAAAGGTTAGAAAATCAGAAAAAAACAAGTGAAAAGAAGAAAAAATACCAAGAGGGCAAGAAGAACAAGAAGCAAAATACTGTAGAGAGTAAGGATAATTTTAGCAACCACACAACAATAATCTTCACACTTACAAGGTGAGTTTTCTCACTCAGAAATTCTTGGTAACATCCTTTATTTTAAGTTCAATACATGTTAGAATAAGAATTGAGTATTGAAAAGAAATATTGAACTTTTGATTGTTTAGAGAACTAGTTGCGTCATGAACTTTACGAACTGTTCTCACTGAGTTATAATTGTTAGAATTTGATGAAATTCGGAAGAGTGGTACACCTCTCTATTATGATCATATAGAACAAAAAATGAGGTAAAATGGACATACGGTTTGAAAGTTATCATAGTTCAAAGTTTCTGCCTTAGATTTGGCCGAAATTCGGAAAGACATAATTACGGACTATTTTTATTGAGTTTTACTTATTAGAATTATATGAAAATTTACATGGTTGTAAATCTCTCTGTTACGGACAGATATATATAAAGATTTATTATAACGGACTTACGAGTTGAGAGTTATTGTAGTTTGAAGTTGCTGCCTCAGATTCGTCGGAATCCAGAAGGGTAGGACGTTGAAACGTAAAACTGTACTAATCTGTGGGGAATATGAAAATTGTTGCTCAATGAAAGTTCTAAATATCTTTGTTTTGGACATTTTGAGACCTTACGGGGGTCTATCCGACTTACGGATTGAGAGTTATCGCTGTTTAAAGTTTCTGCCTCGGATCTGTCGAGATCCAGAAAGGGCAGCGAATAAAAGTGTAAAACTGTACCAAATGGTACCGAATATGAAAGTATGGTTCACATGGAGACGTGTAACTCTCTGTTCTCGTCGTTTTGAGATTTTATGGGGCTTGAACGGGTTTACAGATTATGAGTTATGACTATTCTAAGATTGGGTGTTGTTTAATAAAAATTCTGCCGAAATAAATTTCATGTGGCTGTTTTGAGGATGAATTTGTGTTAGTTACCCAAAGTAGTTTTAAATGAAATTTGGTACAGTGAAAGATCCCCGTCTTACCTTAGTTTCCGCTTGAGAAACACCTTAGTTGGAGTTATGGTTAAAAAGTTATAATCGTTACAAGTATGAATGACAGAATGTTAGAAAAGAGAATAGTATTTATTTGATCTTCTGAAAAATATGAAAAAGTGAATACGTGTTCACATAAATATATAAATATATAATGGATCGGGTTGCACGCCGCAAAAAAACGTAAAGTGAATACGCGTTCACAAATACGTAAACATAATGGATCGGGTTGCCGCGCGCAACAAAACGTAAAGTGAATATATGTTCACAAATACGTAAATATAATGGATCGGGTTGCGCGCGCAACAAAACGTAAAGTGAATACGGCGTTCACAAATACGTAAATATAATGGGTCGGGTTGCACGCGCAACAAAACGTAAAGTGAATACGCGTTCACAAATACGTAAACATAATGGATCGGGTTGCGCGCCAACAAAACGTAAAGTGAATACGCGTTCACAAATACGTAAATATAATGGATCGGGTTGCGCGCGCAACAAAACGTAAAGTGAATACACGCTCACAAATACGTAAACATAATGGATCGGGTTGCGCGCAACAAAACGTAAAGTGAATACGTGTTCACAAATACGTAAATATAATGGATCGGGTTACACGCCGCAACAAATATGAAAGATGAATACATGTTCACCTATATATAAATGTAATAAACATGTGGAAATGCAGGGAAATGTCTTAACGTATAATTCGAGATAAAATGAAGTGTTAGTTAAACCGAGAATTTCCCATGAGGAGTTGTTGCATATTTAAAAATGTTGTAACCTGATATGTTTTTGCAATATGCTTATTACGTTATAATGTGATTGCGCTTGGAATATTGTGGTGTTACTTTGAATTGCAGGGTAAGGTTCTCACTCAGCCCCAGATAGTAGGGCTGACTCTTTAATTAACATGTTTCAGGAAAGCGTGATAGAGGAAAGGCTCCACGCCAAGGCTAGCGATCGTCCCGCAGCCTCTTGTCATACCAAGTCCATTGTTTCGGGCTTGGTACTCGTCAGGTTCAGAATGTCAGTTCCAATGTCTCGGGAAATGCCCGTGTGGAATGGTCTCCCTTTCAACTTAGAATAATATTTGTCAGTATGTTTATGTAGAAACAATATTTGCACGAGCATGGGCTCGCGTTATATTTTCAATAAAGTCATAAACAAATTTCTTTATTGTTATTTTTATTAATAACTCCGTATTTGAATATAAGTTTAAATTTCTAAATAAAGAGAGTTAAATGGTGCTCCTGGTGGAAAATAATTGTCCAGGTGCCATCACGCCCTAAGTAAAGACTTAGGAGAAGTCGGGGCGTGACAAAAGGGAAGGTTTGCAGGCTGCTCAAGTCGTTATATGGGCTGAAACAGGCTTCGAGGCAGTGGAACATCAAATTGACTGTTGCTCTAGTGTCTTCAGGCTTCATTCAAAGTCACTTAGACTACTCCTTGTTCACAAAAAGGGTCAACACTTGCATTGTAGTAGTGTTGGTTTATGTAGATGATTTGCTTGTAACTGGAAATGATATGAGACTGATAGAAGAAACAAAGAGCACATTGCAGAAACACTTCAAAATCAAGGACCTAGGAGAATTGAGATATTTTTTGGGATTCGAATTTGCTAGAAACAAGGATGGGATAGTGATGCACCAAAGGAAATATGCCTTGGAATTAGTTGCAGACATGGGATTAACAGGAGCTAAACTCCGATTCTCCATGGAGGTAAACATGAAACTTACTTCTCGTGTGTATGACAAGCATTTGGAAGTATTTGGAGAGTCTTTGCTCCTCGCGATGATCCATCGCTCCCGGATGTTGTTGGTTATCAAAGACTCATGGCGTGCTATTGTATCTTACCAACACGGACGGACATAGCATTTCTTGTGCGAGTTACGAGTCGGTTATGCAACAACAAAGAAATCACACATGTTTGCAGCAAAGAGGGTCGTTAGATACATCAAAAGGGCTCCTGGTCTAGGCATTTTCATGGTTGCTGAAAGGACAGAAAAAATGTCTGCTTACTGTGATGCAGATTGGGCATCCTGCCCCAATACAAGCATCCGTTCTGTGTTATTTTGTGTTCTTTGGGTCTTCCTCATCATGGAAGGCAAAAGCAATGACGATTTCACGAAGCTCAGAGGCAGAGTATCAGTCCGGCGTCGCGGTTGCCAAGTAGTTTGGATTTCGTGATTATTTGAGAATTGAATGTGCGATTGTCATCACCTGTACCAGTTGGATGTGACAGCAAGTCGGCAATTCAAATTGCTGCAAATCCGGTGTTTCATGAGCGCACAAAGCACATCGACATTGATTGTCACTTTATCAGGGAGAAAGTTCGACATGGTTTCGTGTTCCCCTTTTATGTAAACACTACAGAGCAGCCAGCGGACATTTTGACGAAAAGTTTGGTCCGGAATAAACACTATCATTTGTTATCCAAGTTAGGCGTCAAGAACTTGTTCTAAGACCAACTTGTGGGGATGTTGGAATATACAAGATATATGGGCGTATATCGAGATTATAGTTCAAGACTTTCTGATTTACAATTTTAAGTAGTAAGGGTATTTTCGTCTTTTAGCAGGCAAGGGTAATTTCGTCTTTTCCTTTATTTCATCTCTTTAGTATAAATAGCATTGTAATTGTTCTCAGGAATTGTTAATCGAAACAGAAAGCTTCACAAAACTTCCAATTCAACTCACTATTCATTCATACCTGGATTCAGTCCAGGATGATCATGCAATCATAGATTGTGGATTCTAACAGTTGTATCGTTAAATCCATCATTACGTAACGACGAAAAGTCTCATTTTATGTAACGACCGATTATGTGTTATCGCGTCGTTAACTTATCTTTTTTTCTCATTTTTATTATCTACTAATTCTATTTTATCATTTAATCTACCTTTTTATGGTAGCTCTGCCCCTACCTACTTTTCTTGTAGGTTTATCCTTTAAATTATTGATGTATGAGATTATGTGACGACGGAAAAGGATATATTTTATCCAAACATTATATCAATCAAAATAATACAATACGATACAATATAACACAATATAATACTATACGATACATGAAATAATACGTAACAACCATCCGAACAGTGTTAAATATGCACTGCTCAAGTACCACAGTCTATTGTTCGCCCACACTTCACATCATCAGTGAGCTGTCCTATGAAAAATTAGCCACTTCTTTTTTCTTTTTTTAAAAGTTTCTTGTTTTGGTGGCCTAAAGTGCTTAAATTTTTAGTCAAAGGGCTGTGAACTCAATCTGTGGACTGTGGTAGCCTTTTGAATTCATAGTCCTTTGCCAGTTTTTTGCACCTTCTAACCCCTTTTTTAATAATTGACCAATTATAACATCAAATTTTATTGGTTACACGGATTTGGTCCGTTTTTCTGGGTTGGGCGTATCTGGTGAGTTGCTTTATATTATTTATCTAGAAACTTCAAACCTCAATTCTTTAGGACTTTTGTCGTCTATTTAAATACAGTTGGTAGGACCTGAATAATAATTGTGGTTAAAGAATAAACAAAGTTGTGACTGCTTACACGTGGATTCCAGTTTTCACGTAAATCGTCGAATCATGGTGTGTGGTAAAATGTTACTGCCTCCTGTCAGGATCGTTTGATCATGATAATTTTTCATTTTTTTCTCAATTTTATTTACTTTATTTAAAAAATAATATTTGATCATAAAAATATTAAATGCAAGTTGAATGTAAAATTTGGAAAGTATCTAAATTTTATTTTCACTTTCGATACATTCAAACAACTAAATATTCTTTGCAAAAACTATAACCAAACTCAACTTCATCCTCAACTCCAACTTCAAAATTTCAAATAAAATGTTTTAAGCCTTATCAATTTGCTGATAATGCTTATCAGGGTCGTCTTTGGACCCGACGAGGTGTGCTACCGCACAGGGACCCCCGAAAAACGAAAAAAATTAAGGCTCATTTTTTCATTTTTTATTAAATAGTATTAGCCAGAATTTACTGTAAAGACTCATAATTCGCATGTCTTAGCCCAATTAAGGACTCACTTTTACGAATTGAAATAGGACTGCAAAATGTTTGAGACGGCCCTGATGCTTATATACTTTAGAAAATAAAAAAGGTGTTAATTTTTTTCAAATTTATCTTTACTCCAATAAATGATCTAATTGTAAGTCTAGTGAACGATAAATGATAATTTAGTTTTTAATAATTTATTTTCTTATTCATGTTCCAAAAAATTTAAATTATGCTCATTTTGAACTAAATATAATAGCAGTACAAAATTGAAGGAGCTCGGAGGCATGATAGAAAACATATTAGCACTCTCGATATCTCAATTTTTTAGTCTGGTCAAAATAAATGTACATTTTTATTTAAATATTTATTATTTGTGTTAAATGATTTATATGCACATAAGTATTTGTGTTAAAGTGATTTATATGAAAATAAAAAAAATTAATCATTTTCTGATTTACAAATATTTTATTTTTTACTAAATTACTAAAATGAAAG
The DNA here is from genome assembly GCA_029844215.1 of Przewalskia tangutica. Taxonomy (NCBI): domain Eukaryota; kingdom Viridiplantae; phylum Streptophyta; class Magnoliopsida; order Solanales; family Solanaceae; genus Przewalskia; species Przewalskia tangutica. The sequence continues at coordinate 5,555,254 of CM056722.1, forward strand.
TGTTTTATATGAATCCGAACAAGAAAAGTATTATATCCTATGTAGTAGCTTATGCAACACTCTTTTCTTTTTAATCAGTCTAAAAAATAATAATTTTTGCGTCTCAAATTTATATATTTGAAAACTACATAGAAGATACTATAAGCTTGAATAATTAAAAACTAATAATATATGAAAAGAATTAGAGAATTATAGTAAAAAATTAATTGTTTCATTCTTTAAACTGGTCAACTCTAGTATAAATTGAGATGAGGGAGTATGTTTACCCCAAAAATGTACAGTTGAATTTGTTAGTGATTTTAAGGATATGTGAATTAATTTTGCAGATGAATGTGATAAACAATAAATAAGTAATGGAAATAATAAGCAATGGAAATAATAAGCAAGTAATTCGCCTGGAATATTGTGATCTTGATTGAAATTGAACGGAGAGCTTAGTCTGTTCCTTAGCTGAATTACTTTGGATCCGAGCCAATAATGAGAGCAAACAATAGTACTTTATGAATGTAAATTATGCGAGTATCAGTAATGAGAATCATGTGCCCTTCCAACATGAAGGTTGAGGTCCTTTTCTAGCTAACAATATAAGATATTTATGTCCGAGAATCACTCCCTCATTAAATGCAATTAAATGATAATAACAGTACTTAATGAGCAAATAATAACGGATGACATCATATCCGGAACGGGTAGGCGCTGAGCTCCTTCGATCTCCCACCCGACACTACCAGGTCCGGTTGCTATTCGATGTCACCTGGTTAGGCCATCAATCGATCTTGTTACGATACCCGAACTCTGCAAAACATTGTTACTTCATTCGATTTTCATATCCAAACCATGACACATGTCGTGCTGATTTTTACCGTATTAAGAGTATATTTTATTCTTAGTAATAAGATAACTTTAAATATCTATTTTATTCATAATATTATAAATTAACTATATAAATATTTCTAACTTATTAAAATTTTCTATTTTTTCTTAAATTTTAATTGAGCATCACCACATAATTTAGTCAGAGGGAGTACTTTTAAGTTTTAACGGCCGGCGACTGGATGATGGATGCCATAAGATGATGAGCGAGCGGTCCATAGCGGGTGACGAGAGCAGTGACAATATCATAGCCACACGTGGGGGACAGCTTTCCACGCTGCATCTTCATTGGACAGTACTCTTCTTTCTGGTCTTATGGCTGCGGTCAGCGTTAAAACACAGAACCCCACATCCACTAACTTAGACTCTTGCTCACTAAGACTCTAAGACCGTCAATGTCCTCAATAATTACACACACCAGAAACAATTTAAATTACGTGTTAACGTGAAAATAATTAAAAATTATTGAATATATAGAAGATAATTTTATCACGTGAAGATAATGTCTCCTGCTGCAGAAGATGCAGGAGACAATGTCTCCAACAGCACCATGTGACAGCATGCGATTAGCTGCCAGAAATTCATTTTTCACCGCTACTTTAATTGTTATTTTTGACCAATAATTTTCCCGAATTAAAAAATAAAAAAAAATCAATTTATTTTTATTTTTCAGATCTATAAAAAGAGTAAGTTAATTTCATTTGGACACCAAAATATTTTGGCTATTTTCTCCAAATTTATATCTTCTTTTAAATTATTTGCTATTTTTTAATATTAATTCTAATTAAAATTTTAATCTTCCTCCACATTTTATATTTCCTAACCAACTACTAAATCTCAATATTCAACGTCCACAAAATTCTCAAAATATGTCATTCAATTTTCAAATGTCATATATAATGCCAACTAATTTTGGTATGCAATATCCGTATAACCGAAAAGTTTAGAATTTGGCAAAAGTTTGAAACAACCGAAAATTAATTTTCAATTTGTGATTTTAATATTATCAATGTTTTAATGTTTTTTTGATAAATTGTACGATTAATTTATCTTCATTAATAAAATCATGTATTGTTGTGTTTTAATATTATAATAATATTTGATTATTGTCAAAATTAAATGAATATAAATAATTTATAATTTTATTATTATATGTAATAATATGAATTACAAGAATAATATCATATACAAAATAGAAAATAAGATAGAATGAATATATATGGTGGGTATATGTATTGATGTGGAGGAAAGAGAAAATGAATTATTTTCTGAAATATCTCCTGCTTGGAGTGTATGTGATAATTGAAGATATTTGATGATGTGACATATGAATAATCTGATGTGACAGAAGATAAAGGTGATTTCAATTATCTCCTGATGGAGATGGTCTAAACAACTTTCTCAAACATACTTCTCCACCCTTACCCCACAAAGACACACCACTTTTAATGCTCAAAAAGTATCATTTTTTGTTTTAATTAATGTGACGTTATTTTCTAGATGCAAAATTTTAGAAAAATTAAAATTATGATAATGTGGTTGTAAACTTTTTATATATATAATTATAATATCTTAAATAATTTGTGCGCACCTCAATTAAGGGTATCAACTATCCTTAATTAATATTTTATATGTCTTAATTTATGTGATACACTTTTTTTTAGTCTGTCCCAAGAAAAAATCAATATTCAGAAATAATTTAACTCAAAACATTCTTTTTTAACCCTTAATGAAATTATCTATACAAATATATATATGACATGTTTTAGATTACAAATTTCAGAAATCTTTATTTTTTTATTCTTCATACAGAGAGAGTACTATAATATCATAGTACTTTGTTCATCAAACTTGGATAGATAAAATGAATTCATCTAATAATTTTATCTCTGGTGAAATTTGAATCTGAGACCTCATGGTTCTCAACCAATTTCATTGACTACTAGATCACATCCTTAGGTGTCTTATAAATATTTTAAAACTTACGATCTTTAGTGGTGGATACAACTAGTTGGTATCATTCATACGAATCCAGTAATTTTGACACGGAGTGTATATTTATATGTAAAAAACACTAATATTGTAATAAATAATATATAAACTCATAATTTAATATAATATTGTAGGTTCAAAGTTAAGAACTTTTAAAGTTGAACACATAAAGTTTTAATCTTGAAAGCTCTGGGGGTGCTAAACATATCCATAATATTATGTTGTTATAAAAACTACAAAATTTGAGAAGTTTAAATTAAAATATTTCTAAATTAACGAGAATATCATTCTATTTGAAACATACTAAAAAAAAATTCTCTCACATAAACTAAAGATTATATACCCAAAAAAAAAAAAAACTCGTCGACATAATATGAGGCCTGTCTCTCTCTACAGCACGTTTTGTTTTAAATTATTATACAATCCACCACGTGCAATTTACCCCCCTTTTTTCCCTATATATACACTTACACCCAAAAAACAAACGCAGCAGAGAAGAAAAGTTAGGAAAATTAAACAAAGATCGAATCAAAGAGAAACAGCGAAAAGGTAAAGGAGATTACCGAATCGAAGGAAATGATGAAAGGAGTTACCGGAAATCAGGAATTGAAGTTACCAGCGGGATTCAGATTCCATCCGACCGATGAGGAGTTGGTGCAGCATTATTTATGCCGGAAATGTGTTGGCCACTCCATTTCTCTTTCAATTATACCTGAAATTGATCTTTACAAGTTTGATCCTTGGCAGTTACCCGGTAATTTTGCCTCTCACTTTTCAATTTCTAGGTTAAAAAACATTACAGCTTGCTTAAACATAAACATGAGTGCTTAAACAGTAAAAAATTATTTAGAGAGTTGAATTATTTGATTAAGTTTTAGAAAAAAATAAGTAAATTTGAGTAGTAACAGTAACGCCAAACATAAACAACTACTCTTCGAAAATTACTTTTCAAAATAAATACGAAATTATAGAAGCTTGCTTAAACACACTATTAATGTTTTTTTTTAACCAGCATTTTTTTCTAATAATGTAAATAATAAGGATCTATTTTCTTTTACAACCATTTACTCTTTTTCCTAAACATTATTTTTTATATAAATGCAGAGAAATCTTTGTACGGAGAAAAGGAGTGGTATTTTTTCTCACCAAGGGACAGAAAATACCCGAACGGTTCACGGCCGAATAGAGCAGCAGGAACCGGTTACTGGAAGGCAACCGGAGCTGATAAACCGGTGGGAAAGCCTAAGACATTAGGGATTAAAAAGGCACTTGTGTTCTATGTTGGAAAAGCACCTAGAGGAATAAAAACCAATTGGATAATGCATGAGTATCGACTCGCTAATGTGGATCGATCTGCTGGCAAGACCAATAACTTGAGGGTACTTACTTGCTCTTAATCTGAATTATCTTATAAATAATGTTTATTCATTTATACCAAAAAAAACTTAATTTATTATAATAAAAGATAAATTTTACTGAATTACTAATTTATTGGCGCAATTTTCTTTTTAATCTGTGCTAAAACTAAAAAGACATTCATGTTTTCTTTTATTTAAAAAAATAAATCAACTTTTAATTTTTTATTTGACCTTTATTGAGATGATTTATAATCACACAATAAATTGACACGACCAAAAGTATTCGGCTGTAAATATATCATGATATATCTATAGTTAATAGTTACTCCTATAACGTATAAGAGTATTTTCATTCGAGGTAACGGAAGAAGTTTAAGATTAAGAAGAGTTTCTAAATATAGTTCTCTTTTAAATATATTAAAAATGACACGAAATGGAGCAGATTGAGTATTTTCTAAGATCTATTAAAAGTACTTATTTCTTTTAATTCAGCTTGTCAAATGAAAAATTAGTAGTAAAAGTTTTTCCTTTTAACATTACCAAGGTGTGGCACCAATTAACGTATAAATAAAATAAAACTGTTATTATTTTCTGTAAATTATAAGTACAAAATACAATTGTGATTTGCTTATTAATTATGTGATGACATATTTTGCAGCTTGATGATTGGGTATTGTGTCGAATATACAACAAGAAGGGCATACTTGAGAAGTATTACAATGTGGACAACAAGGAGAATGCAAGTTTTGGGGAATTTGAGGAAGAGATAAAACCAAAAATTTTACCCTTTTCACAAAGTAACGACATGATCACACAATTAGCACCGGCGTCGATGCCACCACGGCCGCAATCAACGCCGGCAAGTGACTACTTTCACTTCGAGACATCTGAGTCGATGACTAGAATGTACACGACAAACTCGAGTTCTGGCTCTGAGCATGTTTTGTCGTCATGTGACAAGGAGGTTCAGAGCGCACCCAAATGGGACGACCTCGGAAACACTCTTGATTTCCAGCTAAATTACTTGGATGGTTTATTAAATGACCCTTTTGAAACCCAAACGCAACAGCAAAATTGCAACATTGACGAATTCAATACTTTCCAGGACATGTTCCTATACATGCATAAACCTTACTAAAATTATATAAATCATTGGATCTAAATTGATTGTGATCCATGACATTTTCTTAGTTCTTTGATGTAGGTCAACTTTTTTATTAATTAGGTTAGAAAAGTACAAATGCAAGTCAAATTTGGCGGGCTATAGCTCAAATGAGCTTTAACTAGCAATCTAGCCTAGCCAAAGGACTATTTATAGAAAGCTTATGGTAAGGTACATGTAAAACGAATGAAAATTTGTTAATATCAAGTTATCATTCTTCAAATCTCAGTGATTGCGATATTTCTGCACAAGTTTAAACATAAATCATCTCCCCAAGTCTTAACCAAGAATGCCAATTAATCTAGAGAAAATATTCACTGCGATGTAAAGAAAATTTGACAGAAAACAAAATGAATGATACAAATTACTGGATTAGGCTAATGGCTAAACGTGAGGTGTGATCGAAGAATGGTACCTTAAAGCTCAATATCAGGCACTAGCGGCATACATTAGGTACAATGGCTCAAATTGTCCCTTGACCACTTTCCCTTTTACACACCCTTTAAGAAATCATAAATAAGAAGCGTATTTTTACTACATTAATCTTATCTCACTCCAATTAATCACACTCTAATCAATATTAGTTACTTCAAAAAATAATTAATCTCAAGGGCAAAGTAGAAAAAACTTAATTAATTTTATCTTGTTTTTAGAGAGTGACCAAGTAATTTGAGACGGATATTTTTAGTAATGTGGTCAAGTAATACGAGACGGATGGAGTACTAAAATATCCTTTAATCTTGTGGGTATAAATTTGCCATGTAGGATCTGTCAACTTACTTAATGTGGAAAGAGAATTTTTTTGAGACAAAAAAGTAAGACACTTAAAATGGAACGGAGGGAGGAGCAGATAATCATTTCAATTCAATAGTAGCACATATATAATTCAATGTCTTGATCATATATACCAGATTTTTCAAGCTCTCGTGAGTTAGGAGTTAAAAACAATTCTCATAGCAAGGTATGTCACCAAATTGAGTTGATAACAACACTAAACAGTGACTAAAACTCTTGTCTACATACAAAAGAGACTAATGTACCAAATAATAAGACAAAACCTCTTAAACCTAATGATTACTAAGTTTTCGATTCTCTTTTCCATACAAAACCACCTCATACATATGAGATTTACATGGCCCTTAATATAAAATGGAAGAGTAAGGAATGAAAAAAAAACCTTATGCAAGGAGGAGTGGGGCCACATACCTGGAATTGCTCTATGTTTGTCCCTTAACAAAGTATCAATCGCCTCAATTTGTCGAACATTGCATCATTGTACGCTCATCGTAGTCTCGAGACAATCCAACCACTAAGTTGTAGGCAAGTTGCTGGTTATTGTCTCTCCTGTTGATCGTGCCCCTCTTGCCTTCCAAAGGTGTGCAGTATAATCTTTTGAATCAGGATGTCCTCCTCCTCCTAAAATGACGGGGCCTTAAAAAAAACAAAATGACACACACAATAAGCATGGAAATTTGTAACAGCCTTAAAACATTACAAAGGACATTATGAATATGCAATTTGGTATGTAGGACTTATTACCTTGCAAAACAAGTTAACACTTTTAGAGTCAGGATTGAAATTTGTATGTTCTATGCCTTAGTCTGCACTAGTAATACAATTTTTTGTAGTCGAAAGAAAGTAGATATGATGAACTTTTCAACGACATCCACAAAGGCATTAACAACAACATACACAGTGTAATCCCGCAAGTGGGGCCTGGGAAGGGTAGAGCGTACGCATACCTTACCAAGGTAGACACAACGGCATTAAGATGAGAATAATTAATTAGCACACTAAAATTTCCAGAATAACAGCCGAAACAAAAACATAGGCTGGTTTACTAATATGCACATACACCATTTTGTCTGTATCATGTTGACTAAGACCAAAAACTGCAAGAAGCTTATATTTTTACATATTACAACTATCTACAGAGTCCTACCCAAAAAATCTTCTTGCATTTTACAAACTTTCAAACTATTCATCGTCACATCCTCCGTCTAATATATACTGAGGATTGTCTAAACAGCTGAACTCACCTAAAAGAGATCCATAGTTATCAATGATTGGTAAGCCCAGTTTCAGCGAAAATTTGACTTCTTTGCCACCTGGAAGTTGCACCCATTGTCCCATCCACAAATCTGCATCCTCTTGAATTGGCATATTGCTTTGCAACTCGGCCTCCTTTGATCTCTGAACGTCGAATTTCATATACTGATTAGCATGGAAGGTTTCTTCAGCTGCTGATTCGGGCTGAAATCCTTCACAGTTTACATGGCCTTGATTGACATTGACTAATTTCTCTTTCCCAAGTTGCTTCTCCCTTGCGGTTGGATGAGTTTTCTTGTTACACTTCTTCTTTGGCTTGACTAGTTTCTGAAACTCGAGCTTCTTAGATTGATAAGCCTGTGAAGCCTCTTCATATGTGCCAAAAGTCCCCAACCAAATCTTTTTCTTACTAATGGGGTCTATAATCTCAGATGTATACTTCCCCCACTTGTTCTTGTTAACCCCAACGATACGTGTAGCATTGAGAGAATCGATTCTTTTATTTTTACCCACACTAGCAGCATGTAAGGTTTGATCACAATTTTTTGGTTTATTCTCCTTATTATTTCCCTGGATTAACATATCAAACTCTGACTTTTTGGACAAATAAGCTTGTTTAGCCTCTTCCACAGTGTCAAAAGTGCCTAACCAAACTTGTTTATGCTTAATTGGGTCTCTAATTTCAACACCATATCTCCCATTCTTTTGCTTTCGTATTCCAAGTAAGCCTGACTTGGATTTATGATTTCTTGTTACATTATTACATCCATCATCAGATGATTTTGATGAGGTTTGTTTAGAAGATTCTACACAAATAATGGGTTCTTTTCCTTGATTGACCTTTACTAATTTCTCAGATTCATGCATGTTAAAGCCTTTGCATACCTGCTTACTTTGCATACCAAGTAAGGGCCTTCTGTCACGGAAAGATATCTCCGTAATAAAGGGCTTTTTCCCGTGATCAGCAACACTTTTTATAGTCGAATTTGAGCTTAGCATTTCATCAAGCATGTGATGGGCAGAAGCAGCACTTGTGCTAGTCGAATTTGAGCTAGGCATTTCATCAAACATGTCATATGCAGAAGCAGGGGTTTGAGCAAATTCACGGTGCTTCGCTAGATAAGCCACGGAAACTTCTTCAGCAGTGTTAAATGTACTTAACGAAACCCGGTTTTTCTTAATCGGGTCCCATTTTTCAGCAACATAATTACCCCATTTCCTCTTTCGAACCCCAGAAAAATTTGAAGGTATTCCTTCATTTTCCATAGAGATAGAATAACAATGCATTGAATGAGGGGTAAAATGAAAGGGGGAAATTGGAATTGGGGATTAGCATATTGAGAGTATTTAGCTAGTGAGATCTTCTGCACAGTGCAGAGTAGTATGGTGGAATTACAGTGACACTTGTCCCTAAGAACTAGGCAAGGCAGGCAGGACAGGTATGACATGTCAAAGGTTAAACGGGACATGGCAGCACGGGACAGGTCAAAATATATTTTTTTTTAATTTTAAATAGAGCAGATAATAGGTTATAATTTTTAGAAAATTCTAACTTGTTTGGATTGTGCAATTATAATTTGTACACTGGATTATACTTGTTATAATTGGATAAAATTTTATAGAGTTGTACATTTTTCTGTTACGGTTATATTGATACTTTATGGGGATTAATCCGACCTAGTATTTGAAAGTTATCACTGTTTAAAATTTCGACCTCGTATCAATCGAAATCTGAAAGGGCAGAATGTATAACGTAAAAACTGTACAAATCGGTAAATAATCTGAAAGTTTGTGCTGAATAAAAGTTCTAGTTTTAACTGTTCTCGACAGTTCGATATTTTATGAGGATTAATCCGACTTACGGATAAGGAGTTATGATTGTTTTAAGATTGTGTCTTGTTTCATAAAAAAATTGTCGATACAGTTTTTATAGGGTTGTTCTTGCGTGAATTTGTACTAGTTATACTAAGTATTTCAAGAGTAAACTTGGGATAGTGTTAGGTCTCCGCGTTACCTTCATCTCGGCGTAAGAAAAAAAATAAAAGAAGTTAACAAAATAAATACAAAAAATAACATAAATAGGACAGGGCGGGGCAGGGCATAACGGGGCAGGACAAGGCAGGACAATTTTTTTTAAAATGCTAAACGGGGCAGGACGGGTTAACATCTTAGCAAGTCAAGACTTACAAGCCCTAACCCGCCTTATTGTCACCCCTACTAAGAACCAACATTTAACAGTCAGAGGACAAATGTTAAATTTTTAACCTAGAGTTAATCATAAGTTTATGTTGTCGTTAGCGGCTTTTACTTGTCACCTTTGACTTTTCGAGGTACATTTAAATATTCAAAAATTATATAAAAATATAATAAGTTGTAATTCATTTTATATTAGTACAATGAAAAATACATTTTAAAATGCTAGTCAAATTTTATATAATTTTTAACCTTAGCCCATTTTTATATGCATTGGTGATGGACGTTTTTACGCGATAGATTCAAGGAGAGATGTCATGGTGAATGCTAATTGCATATGATATATTATTGATCGATGTGACGCGAGACGGAGTTGACATGATGATGAATGTTTGGAGACATACCCTGAAGTCAAAAGGTTTCAAGTTGGGCAAGACAAAAACTGAATACTTGTAGTGTAAATTCAGTGACGTATCACATGAGGAGGCATGGAAGTGAGGCTTGACACTGAGGTCATCCCCAAGGTAGGATGTTTCAAATATATGGGGCAGTAATCCAAAAGAATTGGGAGATTGACGAGAATGTCACACATCGTATTGGGGCGGGTGGATGAAACGGCGTCTGGCATCCGGTGTTCGATGTGATAAGAATTTTCCACCAAAACTTAAAGGTAAGTTCTATGGAGTGGTGGTTAAACCGACTATGTTATATGGGATGTAGTGTTGGCAAGTCAAGAACGCCCGTGTCCAGAAGATGAGAGTGGCAGAGATGAGAATGTTAAGATGAATGTGTGGACATACCAGGAGTGATAAGATTAGGAATGAAGATATTCGGTGTTTACCCATAAAATGATATAGTTGAATTTGTATATGTGGTCAACGATACGTGGTCAACGATACGTGGATCTCAAGTGACACATTTGATAGCAATTATAGATAAAATATACTGTAATTGAATAATAATAAGATAATATAAAGTAATGATTAGTTTGAGTCTTGTGCCGACTTCTGGGCTGAGTTACGACAATGTGTATGCAAGCACAAAGATCAAGAAAATATTAGGGAGTTTATTGTAATAACTATAATGTGTCTTTACAATGAAACAATGTGCTCTATTTATACATGAGTTATAAGGGTACACAACTCTCGAAATATTCTCTCATAAATACAGGAGAATGACAGTTGTAATAATTGGACAATTAGTATCTCAATAAATATCAATAAAGCTCATTTGGAAGACGTATGGTATGTTTAGTAACGATCGTCCGTTGCAATCCAAACGGCTCTCAACCTTTTGTATTACCGATATCATTTTTGCATATAATGCTTCCGGTACCATCTAAGGCTGCACAACCGGGTAAAACCGGACCGGACTGACTCGGATCGGATCGATGATCGAATTTTCAGAAAACTAGGATCGAAGATCGGATCGAATTTATCGGTCTGGTTCGGTCCAGTCTGAACTAGGACCGAAGAGCGGACCAAATTTATCGGTCTGGTTCGGTCCAGTCTGAAACGGGTCAGTCCGATCCTTTTTTTCGGTCCGGACCTAATTTTGTGCAGCCTTAGTACCAGCCACATTTAATCGGTAACACCTCAAATTGACGTGGCATCGACTCAGCACCACGTTCCACGTGTCATGCTATAATTCATACAACTATCTTATACGAACTTTGCCCTATACAGATAGTCCCCGCACTTCCCGAGCGTAAATCTTGCACGCTCGAGAGATGGATTCGAACCCCTGACCGAATCAACCTAATATTTCGACGAAAAATTTGAAACATAATGATTACAAGACTTGTCAAATGTCACATCTATTCAATACTTCTGAAACGGCGACACTTAAATCGTCGCTCTAATCGTCGTGAAATACAGCAATGCTGATGCACGCCTTTTCACCTCCAAAATGTTATATTTTTATATAATAAATAGGAGGCCCAATCTTCTTACAAAGGGTAACTACAACCTTTACAACATCCTTCCTTCTCGAAATATTCTACCACAATGTCATCCACCAAATCTTCTCCTTCTTATTCTTCTAAGAACTATGACAACCCTCCAAGCCATCGCCATGGGTAAGAACCTGCCTCCCATATGACACAGAAGATTGACTTACACTCTACTGTTGCTGAAATTCTTTCTTCAGGTTTTGATTTCTGAGGAGTTCTTCGTGTTCAATATAACTATGAACATGTCGAGAACTTCGAATCTAAGATAACTGTCAGGATTCTTCCTAACGTTATAAAAGATTGTGGTTTTTCCTCTAACATAGTTGTCAGAACAGTTGACTCCGCCGATCGAGTGCACCAATATCAATAACACACATATCGATCCTCATCCATTCCTACTCGTTCTTCGCCGTGCACCATGTTCACAATGAACCAGTTTCTGCACAAGGCTTAGCTCAAGTTATAACAGAATGACTTACTCTATTTAGCGTAGTTGATAATTTAGGGTGATTACAAAGGGTCAACTTTCAGTCAAAATATGTAGGATTTCAAGTAGGCTTGTTTTAATTCAGTTTAAAACCAATTTTACATTTAACCCATATTATTATTATTTCAATTGTTACGTAACCATTGAACCAGTCTGGGCTCTGATTCCACTGTAGGATTTTGTTGGGTTCAAAACACATAAGCAAGGCACAACGGAAGTTTAAATTTTTTGTTCAACTTACTTACCCCAACAATTATGTCTGGTATGGTTACGTTACAATTGAGACCTGTAAATACTTAATATTAAACTTACATTTTGTTTATATCTGGAGTCTTTACTAGAAGGTGCGCACGCGATTATCCTTTCGACTGCAAGCTTTTGCTACAATGTATTCCTCTGTCAATAAATCCAGGAAATCTTGACGGAGGTTCAAGATAGTTTTCTTTTCTAAACTCTAAGTTCAGAAAGTATAGAATTAGTATGTTAAATTTATGGGGTTAAGTGTTGTTTATATAAGGACAATTAGGTTAATTATCAAATTAGGATTGGGCTCCAAGCCTGACCCAAATTTCGAGGTGCAGTGGGTCAGTCGGACCGGGCCTACTACCGGGTTGGCGCCGCGACATAGCCTAGCAGGCGCCGTTACACTGGTCAGCGCCGTGGCTTAGCGTGGTAGGCGTCGCGGCCCTTCACGTCCCATATCTTAATATATTCAACGCGTTTAATTAAATCTAAAATCCAATTTTGACTTAATCAAATATTTCTATCAAATAGAAATTATCCCATAATTTATTATCAATTTAAATGTCTTGATTCTAAATCGAATATTTAATATTCTCTTAATACACCTTAGACCGAAAAGACAATCGACATAGTGTGACCCTATAGGCCTTCACATATCGATACTAATCTAATTAAGGTACATACATAACTCCTAGACTGCGCCGTATGACGAACTCAATATGTGAAGTACGTTTACATGAATCCAACAAACATAACCTTTACGTGAGATGACAAAATTCTTTCATTTGCGACACACTCGATCAAGCTTATGATTTGTCATGTGTCTATCCAAATGACTTGATCAATCTATCTAATCTATATTAGAGGACAACTAAATCATATTCTAAATATGTCTCTTGCCTTGACCAATGACTTGGTCGACCTAATATCACTGAGGAGTTGAGTGTTCTCTCGAATATCCAATCGAGGAATGAATCATATTCTTGACTCAACTATCACCTTAGTTTACATCATAATGCACCCAACACAAGCCGTGTCTTATCCTATAAGAAATTTAAGCTTAGGACAGGGTCAAAGTACATTACTAAGTAAACAATGTGCGTATTGACCTCAAGTCAAATGACTTTTATCTCCCATACGCTGATAACACTCTAGACATGTATAACAAATAGTTTATCAGCAGGGTATACCAATACTTTCCAAATGTATCAATGTGCCCGTCACTAGTATTATTACTAGTAGCAGGTGATACATACTACATTTTCTAAGAATATGATACAGACCACATGTCGACTTATATCATATTATCGATATCCCATTTTCGATGATCATTAGTCGAGGCTATTTTATGAGTTACGCTCTATCATTAATATCTCACTCTATTAATGACAACGTAAACTCAAGTGATGTACATTAATGAATAATTATAAATAATTAAATAATAATTAAATAATCGCAGATGCCATAAAATATTAATCTTATTAATAATACGAACGTGTTTAAATACATCTGTCTCTAATAACGATTGTCTCTAGGACATATATACTTTCAGATTTTACATAAAATTAGGAGGATATCACACGAAAAATATAGGCATAAAGTGTAATCAATATGTAGAGTAAAGGGAGGGAAAGGAAAAATCAAACAAAAAGGAAAAGCAAATGGAAAGAGAAAAATTACAACAACAAAAAAAGAGATAGAAGATTCCATATAGCCAAAATTGTAATTTAAATTGAGTTTATATTTCATTTAATTTGTTCCATATGTAGAGTTGGCTAAAACAAGAGCTTTCATTAATTATATAATCATTAATTATATCTTAAACTTTTAAAGCGATAAATAATATGAAATAATTATTTTTAATAATCATGATAAATAATTTGAGACGGAGAAAATACATAAATAAAATAACAAAACTAATCTTATTTTGTACCAAGAAACATATAAATGTCAAGCATCCGTATAATTGCAACATATTATTTTTTAAGCTTTAAAAATAATAAATAGTCAAATGGTATTTTTGTGTCTAATTTTAATGCAATAAACCGAACACCCAATAAAAATACTCACCCTATTGCTAATAAGTATATTACTAATTCATACTCACTCTGTTTTAATTAATATAACACACTTTATTTTTTAGTCATATAAAAAAATGACACTTTTTTTTATTTAATAATAATTTAATTTTTAATTTTTAATTTTTAAACACATAAATATCATTCATTTGATTTAGATTATAACATTCAAATATTTTTTTAGTGTTTGAACCAAACGACCCCTAAGTCTATAAAATGATTATTTTGTTTTGAGAAGTACGCTATCGCAATCTGTCTCTAGGGTTTTGTTTAGTTTTTCTTTGATCGGAGGCTATAAAAGTGATATTTAGATGGATGTGAATGATCGGAGGGCTCGGGATCGGATTCAGGCTATGTGGGCTGATGGTACCCCCACCGCCGGAGGTGCTGCCAGAGTTTCTGCCGGAGTTTCTGCCGGAGGTGCTGCCGGAGCTATAGACTATGTTGATTGGCGGACACAACTTCCACCTGATGCTCGTCAAACAAGATGTAAAGTTTCCTTTTTTTCCCTCTCTTTTTGGCAACTTGGTACGTGTTTGCGGTAAGGCATGCGTACACTCTTAGTGGAATTATTGGCTATGTTGTTGAATTTAGGGTTCTTTTATGTTTATCAGTTTTCTGAAAATAACCACTTATGCAGAAGTTTGACAAGTCAATTGGGAAACTAGTTTTTTCAGCTTTCCATTTTGTTAGAATTGGGTATTCTCATTGAGAGTCGGCGTCATAATTTGAAGTTTATGGATTCTTATACAGAGACTTCAAGTTAATATACAATAATAATTGAGTATTTTTATACTCCTAAATATTTAAGAGTTAATGGTCAAAAATACACTTTTTGCGGGTTTCACTCCAAGCTAGCAACTGTTCTTTTTTTCTACATCATCATCTATGTATTATAAGTTATAACGCCAACTAACAGTTGTGCCCTTTTCCTAATTCCTATGTGAACTATCAACATCTATGTATTAAAGGCACTTCGAAGCTGACTAGGCCGACTATCAGACCTCGAAGCAGGCTAAGCCAACTATCAATTGTGCCTTTTCTAACCTGAACTATCACCTAGGTGTGTTTTAATACATAAATGGTGACAGTTCAGGTATCAAAGGGAACAACGATAGTTGGGGTGTGAAACTCGCGAAAAAGTTATAGTTATAGTGCAGTTGTGTTTTTGACCATTATCACAATATTTAATGAATTTCTCGATACAGATACCTTTAAGGCTGATTTTATTTTGTTGATATGGCTGTTTAGAATGGAGACCTTAAGCAGGCATCTTCCTGTCTCTGGGCAAGAAGGAATACAGGAGCTTATGATGTTTGCAGTGCGGTTTGAGGAAAAGATGTATGCTATTGCGACAAGTCAAGTATGCTTTCTAAACTCGTTTCTATTTACTTGAACGATGCAATTTTTTCTCTACTTCAGTTGACGTTGTTATTCCTGCTTGTGTAAACGTGCATTCGTTTTTCCAGTCATCTAGATGTGTTGTATGCATTTTTATCATAAATTTATCTGATATTGCAGCAAGATTATCTGCGGAAAATATCTTTAAAGATGCTGACCTTCGAGACCAATCCTCTACGTACCTATGCTGCAAATAGTGGTTGGAATGCCCATGGCCCAGGTGAACAATGAAAGTTCATGTTTTGTATTGCACATTTTCACTTGCAATTTGAAATTAAGAAAAATGATATTTATTTGTTTGTTTCAAATCTCCTATGTGGCATCGTACATAGCAACATGGGAACCTATTTTTGCAAAGAGTGGGGACTGGGGATCCTATCCTCCCGGGTGGAGGTTTTGTAGAACTTACTCTTTTGAGAAAAAAAATGACACATGTAATTTCTTAACCATAGTTACTTTTCATTTAATGTATGATGTCTCTCTCTTCTATTTTATTTCTTAATTTAATTAAAAGCTGTTTTTTATTCTCTCTCCTCACCCCCCCCCCCCCAATAACTTTTCATCTTCCCTTTCCCTCTCGTTACCCCCTTCTTCTCCCCTAATTTTGAAAAATCATTGTACTCAATGAACTCAAAAGAAGGAGTTGAAGCTACAAATCAAGAAGGTAAGAGATACTTCCATGTGTGGCTGAATTAGTATTTCTCTTCTTGTTGACTTACCTTCTTGATTTGTAGCTTCAATTCCTTCTTTTGAGTACAATGATTTTTCAAAATAAATATATTTATTCTTTTTGGAGTAAAAGAATAGGGATAATTTAATGGAGGAGAGAGTCAACAAAAGATTAGGAGAGAAGAAGGGGGTAACGAGAGGGAAGATGAAAAGTTATGGGTGAGGGGTGAGGAGAGAATAAAAAACAGCTTTTAATTAAATTAATAAATAAAATAGAAGAGAGAGATACATTAAATGAAAAGTAACTATGGTTAAGAAATTACATGTGTCATCTTTTTTTTCAAATGAGTAGGTTCTACAAAAATTCCACCCGGGAGGATAGGATCCCCACTCTTTTGCAAAAGTAGACTTAAAAGGGACTTGTGGTCCGGCCCTTCCCCGCATATAGCGGGAGCTTAGTGCACCAGTCTGCCTTTTTTTAAGACTTAAAAGGAACTTATTTGTAAAAGGAAATTAAATCTTGAACCTAAAAGAGTTTTATTGGAAGCAAATTTCCCTTAGAATCCCCCCCCCCTCCCCCCCCCTCCTTGTTTTACTCGTTTCTAAAACCCCCCTTTAACATTGAAATTTGAACCTAAGTGATGACGATGGGAGCTACTACCTATGAAACTACTTCTGGGCCAGAGGTGAGTGACAAGGAGCAATCAAAAGAAGAGGACGATGGGGACGTGTCAAAGGAGGATAGTGTAGAGGAGGAGATGGTTACAAAGGAGCGAAACTATGTTGTTGGACACACAAAGAATGTCAAAGTTGAGGTAATTTTATTTGTCTTTCTGCTTTCCCATTTATTTTATTTCTTGGAAGCTTTTCTCTAATTAAAGATGGAAGAGAAGAGATAAGACTGTACCACTGATTTATCTGTTGTTAACGATACATAATTTTTGCAATTGCTCCGATAGACTCCGGACCCGCGCATAGCGGGAGCTGAGTGTACTGGGCTGCCCTTTGCTGAGTTGACTAGCGTAATGAATCCATATTCATCAAGTGTACAGATAAAAGAGAGATGATAATGCAGTTGTGCAAGCATGGACGATTTGGAAAAGGTGCAATAGTGAAGTAGTTTCTCCAGGTGCTTTGCATTATGAATGATTGTGTCGAAAATGACCAAAGGAAGTTTGGTGATGAAGAACAAAAATATTGATGATAATTACTTATGTTTCTCTTTTATTTCTAGACGCTGAAGATTGTTATGACTAGCACAATCTGTAATATAAATCTATCTCTCATGTTTTATTTAGATAATCTCTTTTGCATTGTCAAAGATCTCCTATCTTTATAAATCTCTTTAGTTTACTAAGTTATCAAAAGAAAAAATCTCTTAGTTTAGTCATCATCTCTCATGTTTTATATAAATAATCTCTTTTGTTTTATTATAATCTCTTGTGTTTAAGGTTATTAACTCTTGCAATTTATAAATCTCTTGAGATACTAATGGCCTCTCCTTTTTCTTTATATATAAAAAATTATTTCTTATGCTTTATTCTAAGATCTCCGGTGTTTAAATTAATTGGTCTTTGACAATTTATTAGTTTCTTAGGTTTTCTTATTTATATAAATGGTCTCTTATGCTTTGTCATAAGATCTGTAGTATTAAAAGGTAGTGATCTAATGCAACTTATATTCCTCTCTTAAGGTGAGAGAGCCTTCAAGTTTCAAAGCCGAGATGGAGAAACACGATATTTTAGAGTTTAAAAGATAAGATTAGCTAAACATGATTTTTTTTTTTGAAAAGTTAAAGGATAAATCTACAAAAAAATTATAAAATTTCGAACAGTATGAGGATGATAAAAAATACATTCTACTTGTAAGAGGGCAAGATATTTTGTTTCCTCATATGGTACTAATTTACCATGATTAACTAATAAATTAGTCAAAGACGTCTCATCGTGACTTGTCCGAATCATAATTTCATGCGACAACTGTTAATACAAGTCAAACATAGTGATCGAAGATTAATTTTAGATGAAATTCAAGAAAACCTACCTTTAAAATCAATAAACAAACTTCAAAATTAATTTAGTCTTTTATGGATTTCTTTATAAAAAAAACTTCCATTAACCAAACAAGAGATTTTAAAAAATACCATCAAAGGATGTGGTGCAGTGGACTCTTCCTCCCTTAACCAGATGTCTCTGGTTTGAGCCCTGAGTATAGAAAAATTCTTGGTATGGAGCGTTTCTCCCATAAATGGGCTCTATGCGGTGGAAATCCAGATATAATCGGACTCCAATTTGAATTGTCAACAAAAAAAAAAAAGATTTTTAAAAATAAATCCAATTTTTGACGAATAAAATTGTTCGTAAAACTTATAAAGTTGCCTTCATATTCAATATTATATGGCCTTTGTCAATATATTACTTCCATATTGTTGCAGTGCATTACAAAACTTCAGAGGTAGTAAAAAATTACGGAATATTGAGTGTCTACATTAAATAATAAATTAAAGTGAAAATGTGTATTAATTAACTACGATCTTATGATAACCATATTTGTTAAAATATGTATTGAGTACTTGGTTCAACACGAAAAAATATATAACTTCAAAAAAGGTTGAAAACTTTTATAAGTTGTTGCATACTTTTGGGTTGGAGAAATCATTCTTTTTTTTGTTTCTTCTCCGTGGGTGATCCAAGAATTGTTTTTAGCTAAGACTTTAAGATATTACATATCATCATACTTTGCATATATTTATATAACATTGTAGGGATTTTAAGAAATTTCTTGAAAACGGAAGTTAATTTCAACAAGCAACTCTTCGAGGTTGCACTTGTATTTTGACCGGGGATGTGACCATAGATAGCAGGATATAGAAGTTGAGGATTATGATAAAAGGTTAGTAGGTAGTTGATTTTTATAGCAATGCGTGTAAGTAAGGTGGGGCTAGCCTTTCAATCTCATCTTCTCTTAGATATCGTGTAACTCATTATTTCTATGTGTGTATTACTTCATTTGTTTTATATTTTGATATTTTTGATGCATTTTACACAAAATTTCAACTTCATATCATGATTTCAAATCTCAAATTGTCCAAAAAGACATGATTTGAGATTTCAAACCATGATTTCAAATTTTTAAATGTAAAACTTAACTCATAAGTTGGTAGATATATTTATCAACCATTTTACCAATTATTTATATTAAATATTAATGTGCAAGTTGGTAGGATATTTTTAACAATTACTCTCATCATGTGAGAATATTATATTAAAGAGTAATTATATTAATGTTAAATTTTCTTTTTATTGAACTAAAGTTTGATCAATTGATGTTGTATTTTTTAGAAATGTCTTCTAATAGCGTATTAATTTTGTTATGAACTATGACTTGCTAATTTGATAAGATTGTATAAGAATTGAAAAAGTTTTGATGATTTTCACAACTTCTGGAATTTTTATGTCTATAAAAAATATAAATTAAGAAATTCAAATTGTCCAAACAAAATTTCAACTTTAAATCATCATTATTCTATCTCATGATTTTAAATCATGTCCAAATGATTCCTAAGATAATTTGTTGTTTTGCATAAAATTAGGAGGAAGGAAAGAAGAAAAAGGACATTAAAATAAAAACTAAAGATAGGAATCTTCGGATAAAGTGTTATTATAATGTGTTATTTTGGACCCTCATATGATGTATTAAAGTGTTATTATAATATTTAAATAGTATGTAATTTGCACTAGTTCAACAAATGTGGTCGAGCTTGATTCATTTTGTTTTTTATTTATTATTTCGGGTAATTAAATGGTTGGAATTGGGGACGAAAGTGCAGTTTTTGAAAATTTGGGGTTATGTTTGGACGCAACAAAATCTGACGTTGGTGACGTCATAAAAGGAGTTCATCCACCTAATTGTTTAAAACTTGAGGTCTTTTTCCTAATTAAGTTTCTGGATAGGCGAAAAGAACCCCATGAGACCTTATGAACTTGACGACTTTTTTTTAAATGTACAATTGAATTTTACGTTGACTTTACATCCTGAACTAGATATTTCACGATTCCCGATCCCTTAGAAGTTCTCAACTCTCAACCTATTAAAGTGTAACACACATATTGTCGCGTGATTTTTTATGCACTGCAAAACACACACAATAGAGTAAATAATTATTTCTTCTAAGTAAGAAATACGCAATTGTAATTCTATTTTTTTTAACTAAAAGTAAAAAATTCTAATCAAATATTTTATAATTTGACTAGAGAAAATAAGTATAAAAATATAATAAATAATCATTGCATAAAAATAAGAAATAGACATTTTTTTCTTTACACACCATTTAAACTCCATACTTTTGCTAAACCTTCTTTTTATTTTGGCTAAAATAATAGAGTTTCAACTTTCAACTAAGTTTTCATATTCGACCCATTCTACAAATAAAATAATATTTTGTTCCTTGACGATACTTATAAGCTTGTAATCTATCTTTACACATTGACAATTTTCTCTTTAATTGAACCAATAAACTTTAATTTTTCAATTGAAATGGATGGAAATAATTGGAGGGCCCCACAGGCTCAAGGAAGTGACGGTGCCGGAGTTCCTGCCGGAGCTATGGAATCCGGTGATGGAAATTGGCGGACTCAACTTCTACCCGATTCTCGTCAAAGGATTGTTAACAAGATGTAATTTTTTTTTAAATTAATGTTTGCTAACTTGTTAGAAATTAGGGTTCCTTTTTGTGTTTAGATCAGATTTTATGGATATAACTAGTTTGTGCCCAAGATTACAGTTTTAGTACATTTTGTTTTAGATATGTTGAAATAATTGGTTGCTCGTTGCTCGAGTTAATTGGATGGATAATTGCTACTGATATTTTTAGAGGAAACAAGTTTTAGTCTTGTGTAGTAGGAGAGGCCGAAGAGGTATTGGTTAGAGGTGATTCAACCGTCATGACCTTAGATAAGAGTTTATGGAGGGCACAGATTAGGGTAGAAGACTAGTATAGTTAGCTGAGTGTTGTCACGCTTCTCCTTTCCTACTTGTAGTCATAATATTATTCTTATAGTATGTCCTTTGATTTATGTTATTATCTGTGTTTCTTGTAAATTTGTAATTCGACTATGGTATGATTTTGTGGTGGTTACGGTGTTGCTTTTTTTTTTCCAGACTGATCGTATTTTGTCATTACTTCTTTATTTCTGTTATTTCTTTTTCCGGCTGCTTTAGTTTGCTTTTCTTTTTGAGCCGAGGGTCTATCGGAAACAACCTCTCTACCTTTCAAGGTAGGGGTAAGTTCTGGGTCCACTCTACCCTCCCCAGACCCCACTTGTGGGATTACACTGATAGGTTGTTGTTGTTGTATTGTTAAGAGAAATCAAGTTTTAGTCTTTCGCAGCAGGGCGTAATGTCGAATTGGTTTTTACTTTTTAGTATGTTTAACAAGCATTTATCTATATTATGCTTTTATCATGCCTTTAAGCTGACTTTTTGTGCTTTTATTGAAATGATTGGTTGCTGCTCGAGTTAATTGGATGGATAATTATTACTGATATTGTTTAGAGAAATCAAATTTTAGTCTTTCACATCAGGGTGTAATGTCAAATTGTTTTTATTATGTTTATCAAGCATTTATCTAGATTGTGCTATTATTAATACTTTATGGTGATCTTTTGTTGATGTGGTTGTATAGAATGGAGACCTTAAAGAGGCATCTTCCTGTATCTGGGCAAGAAGGAGTACAGGAGCTTAAGAAAATTGCAGTGAGGTTTGAGGAGAAGATCTATTCTGCTGCTACGAGTCAGGTATGTAGTCTAAACTCGTTTCTATTTGTTTGAATTCATGTGGTGTGGATTGTCCAAGACCATATAAGGAAACCACTCATCCCCTTCTCATCCGATGTGGGACTTTTCAACATGAATGAATCAATTTGTTCTCCACTTCATTGATGTTGTTATTCCTTGCTTGTATAAACTTGCATTCGTCTTTCCAGTCATCTAGAGATGTTGTATTAGGGATGGCAAGTGGAGCGGTGCGGTTGACGGGGAAAACTCGCATAAAACCGCAAAGATTTCAACCCGCCCCGCCACGCATCGCATAATTTGTTGTTTTCGACCCCCACACCCGCTTCGCATAAACCCGCCCCGCTTAACTTCTCAAGTGCGAGACAAATCTTTCAATTACTATCCCCGATGGTAATCTGTACTGTATCATTATGTTTATGTGGAATTTCACGCTTCTAAATGAACACATTTATCACTATTTTAGCATTTTTACTAAGACATTGTTGTCATTAAAAAAATGGATACACTTATATTCGCTCGCATCAATGTTCTTATAACAGGGAAATGGAAGAGCGTGATATATATATTCGTCTTAAGCATGAGATCTGTAAAGTTTATAATTGATAATTTATTTTCATAAAATTATCTATTACAGTGATGATAAGAACAAAAAAAACAGGGTTAATTCAGCATATGCCATGTTTTTCTCACACATAAATATTTTAGTATCATATTAATATAATTCCCCAAGCTCTTCAATGCTCACTATATATTTGTCAACACAAAATGAAAATAGTCAAGTTATATGGAATTAAAATAAACGGAAGTTACCATTTCAAAAAAAAGATTCACATTTGAGTAACCGAAATAGATCCATAGAATCTACTTACTAATTTTTAGAACTAAGTCAACTAACCACCATATAAAAATAATTTTAGATCTAATTTTTAATGCCTTTGCACGCCTAAGGAATCGAGGGTCTCTCGGAAACAACATCTCTACTCTACGAGGTAGGGTTTAGGTCTGCATACACCCTATCCTCTCAAGACCCCGGTATGTTGTTGTTTTTTGCACGCTAATAAGTTGGTATCTCTTTTTTATGCTTATATTTTTGTCATGTTTAATTGAGAAAATAGTACTTAAGATTGGTAAATGCACTATTTTCTTTTCCTTATCAAAAAGAAAATAGTGCATTCACCGTGGTTTACTTCAATTTTACATCAAGATTTATGTGATTGAGAAGTGATCGCGAAAAAACCAAGTGAAAAATTGCTTTCGTAGTAATTAAATGCTTCTAGTTTATGAATGGGTTTTAGGTTATTTAATTTATCTTGTGCATTTATCCCTTTCTTAAGGGTGTAGCTAATCCTAGGACATCTATATCTTTAATTAAACTCGAGATAGGAAATTAGGGATTTAGCTATATTAATTAGTGAGATTTGGGGCTTTAAACCTAATCTAGTGGGTTCATACCTAGAGATAGGAAGAACATAAGTGTGACCTAAAATTGGAATGTAATTAATGTTTCTTAGCTTGATTTGAGAGAACTAGCTCAGATAAACCCGCTATATAACTGAGAGACATTAGTGGGTAATTAAGATTCCTAGGCTAATTGCTTGACCCATGATTAATTTGTGGTAGATAATTACTTGCAATAGATCGTTTCTTGATATTAATCAACAACAACAACATATCCCGTGTAATCCCACAAGTGGAGTCTGGGGAGGGTATGATGTACGCAGACCTTACCTTTGCGGGATAGAGAGACTGTTTCCGATAGACCCTCGGCTCAAAAGAAGAGGGTTGCATGAACAATAAGGCAACGAAATATCAAGATACAAAACAAATGGTACAACATAGTTATACACACATAAAGATAATGATCGACGTGATACCAAAATAATACATCTAAGAAAATGAGAAGAGGATTTTTAATCATTTCACTATTTTCCATATCTCTTGTTTTCTTACTTGTGAAGGTCATTATCACTTTGGCCGCTTTCTAGTTAGTTTTTACTTCATTAAATTTTAAACAAAAGTCAAATATCGAAAAATTGTCTGGCTTAGCTTATTTGATGATAAATCATTTACTTTCTTAATCGCCTTTATATTGTTCTCGGTGGGATTCGACCCCAACTCATAGTTGAATAAATTATATTGCGACGACCGTGTACACTTTCTCATTTGAGGAGTGGATTTGGACGTCATCACATGCCTAAAGAAGTTCAGTATTAAGAACTTAATTTTTTAGTTTTGTTTAAACCCGCTGCATAGTTCCACAACTCGTCCACCCCACCCCGCATCAGTTTTATAAAAAGTTATTTGAACCCGCCCTGCCCCGCAGAGCCTGCTCCCCGTTTGCCATCCCTATGTTGTATGCATTTGAACTTAAATTTATCTAACATTGCAGCAAGATTATCTGCGGAAAATATCTTTAAAGATGCTGACCATGGAGACAAAATCTCAAAATCCTATGACCAATTCTATTCAGCCCAATGCTGCAAGTAGTGGTCAGAATGCCATTGGCCAAGGTGAACAATGAAATCTCATGTGCTGTATTTCAAATAGGCAAATCTTGTCTGACAGGACGTTTTATATAAACCTAATTACTTCGTTCTGCTGTTGAAACGTTTGCTCTCTGTAGCTACTCAGTGTACAGAAAATTTTAGATGCTCGAACCATTGTACTAATCTTCGAGTGATCTATAATATTTTAGGTGATTACCCCTAATAAGTATTGTTTGTGCTCTAGGTCAGAGTCCTAGCCCTGCTCTTTCTCTACATTCTGACTGTTATTTTTTTTATTAGCTATCCAAAATAAGGGACAGATGCTGTTGTTTATTTGTCTAATAAGTAACTTAGTCAAAGTTCTCTTTGTATTTTGGAATGTTTAATTGTCTAATAAGTAACTTAGTCAAAGTTCTCTTTTTGTATTTTTGAATCAGTTTTCACAAAGCAATGACTTGATTTTTTTCTCTCTTGACTTTTTCTCTCTCTTCAATTTTTGCCCTCTCTGCTCTCTGCTACTGCCGGTAACGGCTAGCCCCACACCTCCACTATCGCCGCCGAACACCCATTCGCCACCAGGTTTCTCTCTCCTTTTCTTTCTCTCGTCTCTTTTCTTCTCTCTCTCGTCTCTTCCTCTCTCCCCCACCTTCGTCCCTTTTTTTCTGTCCACTATTCGGAACCCTGGCGACCACTAACACCGGAGGTCACAATTGCCGACAACGACTATTACCGGAAAAATCTACCGTTTCTTGATCTTATTCTTCTGTACCTATCTTCAGTTATTATCTTAGTTAGTTCACTAATATGCTTATATTGCTGTATTTTGGTAGCAGCGATTTGCTAAATTGCATGCTCCCTGTTTCTTTTATTTATGTGCTTGCTGATTTTGTCATTCCTTGTCCCCTTTAGTAATTGATTTTCTTGTTGGCTTATCTCTACTATTTTATATTAATTTGTGTTACTACCCTTAGTGCATTATCTTGTTTTACTACTAGGTATTCTTAATTTGGTATTCGGTTTATTTACTTTATTATACTATTCAAGGCCCTTCTTTAGTTTTATTTGCATTGTTCCCTTTCCTTTCTCCGTTAGAGTGGCTTTGGTGACTGATGATAGACTATGGTCATGTTGTCGGTCGGGGATGGGGGCGAGGGTTAGGGGGGTAATGGAGATGCTAGGCTGAGAATAGGGTCTTGGAACATTGAGACTTTAACGGAGAAGTCCATAGAGTTAGTTAAGATTCTTAAGAAGAGGAGAATTAATATAGCATGCGTCCAGGAGACAAATGGGTAGGACCCAAGGCTAAGGATGTGGACGGGTATAAGCTATGGTTATCGGGTAGGTCGAGGTATAGGAACGTGGTAGGCATTTTGGTAGACAACGAGCTAAGGGATCAAGTGATAGAGGTTAGGAGGGTCAATGGCAGAATGATGACGATTAAGTTGGTAGTTGGAAGGTCCACTATGAACATTATTATTGCTTACGCGCCGCAGGCGAGCTTGGATGAGTAGGAAAATAGGCACTTTTGAGAGGATTTGGATGAGGTGGTGGGAGGTATACCATCCACTGAGAAGCTATTTGTATGAGGAAATTTCAATGGACATATCAAGTCACTTCCGGGGGTTATGACGACGTGCATGAAGGCTTTGACCTTGGGACATGAACGGGGGAGGCGTCTCACTCTTGGAGTTCGCTAAAGCTTTTGGGATGGTGATAGCCAATTCGAAGTTCATGAAGAAAGAGCACTTGGCGACTTTCCGTAGCTCGGTGGGTAAGACTCAGATAGTCTTTTTGCTCCTTAGGAAGGTTGACAACGGTTTTGTAAAGACTGCAAGGTTATCCCGAGTGAGTATCTTACAATCCGACATAAGCTTTTGTGGTGGATTTGGAGATCAAGATGGAGAAGAAAATGAGGGTTGTGGATGACAGGCTAAGAATCAAATGGGGGAGTTTGACCATGACTAGTGCAAATGAGATAGGGGATAGGTTGATGGCCAAGGGGGCTTGGGGGAGTAGTGGGGATGCGACTGGTATGAGGGACGAGACGGTCAGTTGCATTAGGGAGGTAGCTAGAGAAGTGCTAGGAGTCTCGCGGGGTAGCCGTGGTGGACATCGAGGGGACTGGTGATAGAATGATAAAGTTAAAGAGAAGGTGGAAAGGGCCGTGGAGATGAGGGTGAGAAGAGACGTGTCTATTTTCGAGAGCCGGTTTTGATTCATGTCGGGGCGTTCGATTACATAAGCCACTCATCTTATTAGGAGGTTGATGGATCAGTATTGGGAGAGGAATAGAGACTTACATATATGATTTTTATCGACTTCAAGAAGGCATACGATAAAGTCCTAGGGAGGTTCTATGAAGATATTTGGAGGTTAGAGATGTACCTATGACATACACTAGGGCGATCAATGATATGTATGATGAAGCCAAGACCAGGGTACGGACAGTAGGAGGAGACTCGGAGCACTTTATAGTGATGATGTGGCTGCACCAGGGGTCAGCTCTTAGTCTATTCTTATTTGCGTTGGTGATGGATGGACTGACGCGATAAATCCATGGGGAGGTGCCATGGTGTATGTTATTCGCAGACGATATCGTCCTGATTGATGAGACTCACAGCGGAATGAATGCTAAGCTGGAGATTTGGAGACAGACTCTATAGTCTAAAGAGTTTAGGCTGAGTAGGACCAAGACATAATACTTGGAGTGCAAGTTCAGTAACGGGAGCGACCATGAGACAGACGTGGAGATGAAACTTGGTACACAAGTCATTCCAAATAAAGGAAGCTTCAAGTACCTTGGTGTCTATTATCCAAGGGAATGAAGTGATTGATGACGATGTCACACATCATATTGGGGCAGGTGGATGAAATAGAGGCTCGCATCTGGAGTTTTGTGCGACAAAAAGGTGCCACCAAAACTTAAAGACAAGTTCTATAGGGTGGTGATTAGACCGACTATGTGTATGGGGCAGAGTGTTGGCCAGTCAAGACTTCCTGCATCCAAAAGATGAAAGTTGCGAAGATGAGGATGCTGAGATGGATGTGTGAGCATACAAGGAGGGATATGATTAGAAATGATGATATCCGGGACAAAGTGAGACTGGCCTCAGTGAAGGATAAGATGCGGGAATCGAGGTTGAGGTGGTTCGGGCATGTGCAGAGGAAGGACACAAATGCCCAGGTGTGAGAGGTTGACTATAGACGGGTTCAGGAGGGGTAGAGGTAGGCGGAAAAAGTATTTGGGAGAGATGATTAGACGGGATATGGCGCAGGTGCAAACTTACTGAGGACATGACTTAGATAGAGAGTTGTGGAGGATACAGATTAGGGTAGAAGGGTAGTAGGTAGTTGAGCGTAGTCCTACTTACGCGTACATACTGGTAGTTGTAGTGTTATTATTGTAGGCCGGCTTAGCCTATCATACTAATAGGCGTATTATTGCTTTATAGTCCCCTGTCGTTTGATTTCTGTTGCTATGTGTTCTTTAGTGTACTTTGTTTATCTTATTTACATGCGTTAGTTACTGTTTTTTTTTTCCAGAATGCTCTATCATGGCTTATTCGCTTTTGTTACCATTATTTTCATACTGCTTTAAATTTCTTGTCCGGGTTTGACGTTTCTCTTGCTTTGATTGTGCTTATGCTTTGTCTTGAGCCGAGGGTCTTTCGGAAACAGCCGCTCTACCTACCAAGGTAGAGGTAAGGTCTGCGCACACTCTACCCTCCTCAGACCCACGTTGTGGGATTTCACTGTCTATGTTGTTGTTTCACAAAGCAATGACTTCTGTTTCTTGTATCTTAAACTACAAAATACGTGTTTACTTTTGCTGTTTCTTTGTATTATCTTCTAATGTTATTATGTTTGTTAGTTGTTTGAAAGCATCTCGACTGTTTTTTTGGTTCATTTCTATAGGATCCCACAGCATGCAGTCCCAAGTCAACAGCCAAGCACAGCAACTTCCTGTATCTATGGTGGCCAATCAAACTCAAACACGACAACCACTGTTGCAGCAAAACATTCAGAACAACATGGCATCAACTGGGCTGCAAAATTCTGCTAGTTTGACTACCACACTTCCTCCTGTGAGTAATTTGACGCAGGGTTCCATGCCAAGTGTCGTGGGCCAGAATTCAAATTTGCAAACCATGCCAAATGTTGGCCAAAACTCAGTAGGAAATGCCATTGGGCAAGGCATGCCTCCCAATATGGTTGCTAATTCTCAGAGGCAGATGCAGGGAAGACAACAACAGGTTGCTCAACAGCAACAGCAGCAGTCTCAGACAACACAGCAATATCTTTATCAGCAGCAGCTGCATCATCAAATGATGAAGCAGAAATTTCAGCCAGGAAACACGTCACAGTCCCTGATTCAATCTCACATGCAGCAGCAACAGCCGCAGGAGCAGCAGCAACAACAGCCGCAACAGCAACAAAGCCTTCTACAGCCTACTCAGACACAACCTTCTCAGCAAGCTATGATGCAGCCTTCTTCAATGCAATCAACTTCTTTGTCCAACCTTCAGCAGAATCAACAGTCTACTGTTCAACAGTCAACTCAATCTGTACTTCACCAACGGCAACAATCAGTTATGAGACAGCAGCAGGCACAGCAGGCTCCCGTGCTGCATCAACAACAATCGTCAATGCTACAGCAACCAATTTTACCAGCGCAACAGCACCAACAACAACAACAGCAACAACAACAGCAGCTGATTGCACAACAGACAAATGTTGCAAATCTCCAGCAGAACCAACTGATGGGCCAACAGAACACGATGCCTGATGTGCAGCAGAGGCTAGTGGGCCAACAGAACAACTATAACAGTCTGCAGCAGCAGCAGCAGTTACTTAATCAGCAAAACAACTTTCAAAATATGCATCAGCAGCATTTGGGCTCTCAAAGTAATATTGCTGGGGTCCAGCAGCAACAGTTGTCTGGAAGTCAACAATCTGGTAACTCTGGCTTGACGTCTAATCAGCACCCTATCAATATGTTGCAACAATCAAAAGTTCCTGTACAACAACAAATGCTGCAGAGTACTACAACCTTGCTACCAAGTCAAGGTCAACAATCGCAGTCGCAGCCAGCTCAACAGCAAATGATGTCTCAGAGTCAATCACAACCAGGACAGTTACAGCCACCTTTGGGTTTGCAGCAACAGACGAATCAATTGCAAAGGGAAATGCAACAGAGGCTTCAAACATCAGCCCCATTGCTTCAACAGCAGAATGTAATGGAACAGCAGAAGCAGCTATATCAATCACAAAGAGCCGCACCAGAAGCCTCATCAAGTATGTATTTTTCTTAATTAAAGCTTTCAATTAGGTCTTATAAATCATTCTTTAGCACTGTCATTCTTAGAGATTTCCACCTTTCATGCCTTATGTGTGAAGGTATTGGATTTCTACATTTTAACCATTGGTTTACATTTTATTTAAGTAAAAATGATTAGTCTTTGAGTGGTGGAATGTCACCAAGTGATCTTGCTGTTTTGATCAGCTTAACCATACTACCATGGAAACTCAGAAAGAATGAGATCTGAAAGATGCATGTGATTTTTAATTTTTTTTTATCAAGTAAATGCATTTTCACTATGAAGTAAGGCTAGCAATATTTGAAATTCGCCCACTTCCCAATCTTGCAAATCCCTTCTAAATCTCAAGTCCCAGAAAGTCTCTCCACCTTGTGTCCCCCTAATTTATTGAATTGTCAAGTCTCTTTGGCAAAATATTCTTTACAAACTCTGGAATTCACCTTTCAATAATGTGTTCCCGCACCAGCTATGTCCCCAAAAATACACTCTCCTCCCGTCTCCGACCTTGAATGAGATATTTTCACAAAATAATCCCATCCCTTCATGATATTCCTCCACGGACCACAACCGATTTGACTTTTAATTAAAAGATGGAAATCTTAGTATATTTTTAAATTTATTGAATATTAGTATACTACCAGTTACTCGGCCATCCTGGTCTAAAGTGAGAAACTTAACTTTCTTACACAAGGACATTTGGATGACAACTGAACTGTATGAATATAGTTTCTCAAAAAAAAGTATGAATATTACCTGAAATATCCGACAATGTTTATATCCCAAAACTTGCCTGAAATTTTAATGCTGTAAGGAGTCTATGTCCTTCAATATTTGTGCTATCCTCAACTTTCGATTTATTTGTAGCATCTTTAGATTCTACAGCTCAGACAGGAAATGCAAATGCAGCTGATTGGCAGGAGGAGGTTTACCAAAAGGTATTGTTTTTTCAATGATATTTTTATTTGCACAAGATGTTGAAAACTGAGGAAATTAATGGTAAATTGCTGGAAATTTATGTTTTGCCAATTGACAAGTGAAGTGGATTTGATAAACTGACTAGTTACAACAATATAAGAAGTAGCTGAATGCTGTGAAATATTTCCTGTGGTTGATGGAGTAATAGAGGAGGTTTACCAAAATAAGCATTCAGCTGCCGCAAGGCACTTTTACTGTATTCCAATTCATAGAAGAGTACAAAATTAAGCATATTACAGATAAATTGTTAAAAATTGTTATATTCTAACTTAGAAGTGAAGTACAAGAACAACAACTATGCCTCAATGATCAATCAGGTTAGGGTCGACTATATGAATTCTTGTTGGCTATGTTGCTTCATTTGAGCCTTTTCAATCCAATATTATAGCACTAGAGATTCTTACATTTTCTACTGGCATAATTGAGAAGTGAACGTACATTTGATAAATTGATTGATTGCAATATTTTTTTGATGAAGTGATAATAAATAGTTAAATGTTCTTATGTGGGTTGTTTGGAGATAGAGAAATAGGAGAGCTTTTGAAGGAGTAGAGTTGAGCTTTTCTCAGTTGAGTAGTGAGTAATAGTGAGTAGTAGTCTCTGATCTCTTATTTTCTCCATGGGTGCACCCATAGAGTTCCTAGTGGTATAGATGATTGGGTGGAGTTTGTAGAGAATCATATCCTTTGTAGATGTTTTACTTTTTGGTATACCCTTGTATACGGCCAATTTTCGGCCATGTTTATGAATGAAAATACACTTGATAAAAAAAAGTTAAATATTGTTGTGTGTTATTAAATTCATGAGGTAATATCTCCGTAAGTTCGGGTCAGGGTCCTCATGGTATGTCCCTAATTTGCCTTATTACCCGGAAACTAAAAATTTTATTGCTAGTTTCAAGGGTAAACCTATTCATGCAAGAAGTATAACCTGAATATATGGCTATAAGAAAATGTTGTTCTGTCTGAAAAGACACCCATTCATCTGTATTAGTTGGTATACTTTTTTATAATTTTTGGAATAACCGAGAAACTCATTGTTTTCTGCTTCGAAACCTGGTTGATAATGGGTCTTCCCTCTACTCTCTTCTACTTAAATACCTGACTTGGTTTACTAGCTAGGAGTAAGTTGGAATACTTTTAAGTTCTCCAAGAATAAGCATATAATATCAACATGCTTTTTTACTTGTGAAGCCAACTGCATTGTTATTATTCCATTGTTTACCCTCTTTTTGCTTCATTAATGAAGGTGTAAAATGAAAAAAAATAATGATTTCCGTTAAACCATAGTATATCTCCCAAACAACTGTAGAAATGTATATTCTAATTGCTCCTGGCTGGTCTGGCCTATGATCACATCTTGGAAATTGACCCTTGATCTGAGCAGAAACATGTACCAAGATGCTAAAGGAAGCAAAGTTCAGTTGCTTATTTTGTCATTCACATGTCGTGCAAAATGAATTCTTTAATGAGTTGTAGTCATCCTCTTCCACTTCACTTAACCTTTTTATAGGGAAGGTTATTTTATGAAGATTATCTAGTTTGTTCTCTACTGCACCGTACAGTTGATCTAATTATCACCTATCCACATGACTACATGAGAATGCAGTCTTGACATTTGAGCTATTGACTTAATGATTTTTTTTAATGCAGATAAAGTCAATGAAGGAGATGTATTTGTCAGAGCTCAATGATCTATACCAGAAAATTGCTTCTAAAGTGCAGCAGGTATGTCATCAACATTTTATTCCATTATTATCGTTTCTGGAGCAATTCTACCAGCTGTATGGTGCAGCATGCTGGATTTTGGTATAATTTGAGATGTTAATAGTTCTCAGAAATCATTCTCTTATGGGGACAGTACTTGCAATCATATATTTTTATTCTACTTATCCTAAACCATTGTGTTCTATGTGCTTCATCATATTTCCAAATTTTGGTTGACTCCCTTGAAAGTTGACATTTGACAGACCATCATTTGCATATAGCATGCACCAAGGTGCACTGCATTTTGTATTCTATTGGTTAGGTCATCGATAACTAGGTAAACAAGTACTGGTATCAGATTGATTTTATAAACCTACGGTTATTGGAAACTCATCTTATCGCTTTGCATGTCTCTCACACTTATTTTAGCTCCTTCTTACATATATTCTCTGGCATTTATAGTTGATACAAACTCTTTGATATATGCCCATAGGTAATCCTAGAATATTATCTAATTGAGAACTGATGCAGAAAGTTCAAAACTCTAAATTCTCATTTTTGCATCTTTGGTTCCTTCCTGTCATCTTGAGAAACAGTTGTGTCATAGCGGAATATTGTAGTGCGGTTAATTTCTTTTCATTTCTTGCATCTGCATCATTTGTCTGTGTTAAAGTATTGTGTATGATTGTGAAATAGAGGTGATGGTGGACACCATAAAAGGAGTTATTTGCACATATCTAGGTAGACACTGTGATGTAGATGTCATTTTTATGTAAGTCTGTTTCCCTTCCGGGGAAAGAATCAACGCCTCCCTAATTCTTTGGGCAAGGACTTGATTAATCTGAATTTAAAGAGCGCTTAAGTCAACATTCTGTTGAATTGTGGGCATCTATTTGTCTCTTTATTCTCTTTCTTAAGTTTTGCTCCCTTTTTCTTTGCTGTGGGAGGTACTTGAAGCATGACTTTTTAAAGTTTGCAGAGGGCAAGAAACAGGACTGTGACTTTACTGATTTTTTTTCTGATTTTTAGCATGATTCTCTTCCTCAGCGTCCTCAAAACGAGCAAATTGAAAAGCTCAAGATGTTCAAGATGATGCTGGAACGCATTGTGCTTTTCTTGAGGCTTAACAAACATGAAATTCAACTTTCTCACAAGGAGAAACTGCTTCAGGTTGAGAAGCACATAAGTTTCTTTCTTAGTTCCAATAGGCCGCGCAAACCTGCTTCTTCTCCACTGCAAGGGCAACTTCCTCAGTCTTCCATGCAGCTTCAGCAACCACAGTCTCTTGATGGTCAAAATAATCCATCTATGCAACCCGTACAGGGTTCCATGGCGGCAATGCAACAGAACAATCTCACCAACTTGCAACATAATTCCTTGTCTGGCATATCGACAATTTCCAACTCTCAGCAACATATGATAAATACAGTACAGCCTGGTTCCAGTGTGGATTTGGGACAGGGTAATTCATTGAACTCGCTGCAGCAGGTGGCTACTGGCTCTTTACAACAGAATCCTGTTAACAGTCCTCAACAAGTTAACATAAGCTCATTAAGTTCACAAAGTGGATCGAACCCTGTGCAGGCAAACCTCGGTTCCCTACAGCAAAATGCAAACGCCTTGCAACAGTCGCTTCCTAAACAGCACGAGCAGCAAATGTTGCAGAACCAGCAGCAGCAATTAAGACAGCAGTACCACCAGCGACAGATGCAGCAGCAACTTTTTCACAGACAGCAGTTAATGCAACAGCAGCAAGCAAAGCAACAGCAGACTGCGCAATTGCCAGCCCACCAGATGTCGCAGCTTCACCAGATGACTGATACTAATGACCTAAAGATGAGGCAGCAAATGGGAATGAAAGCAGGAGTTTTACAGCAACAGCAGTCAGTTGGACAGCGTGTTGGATCTCATCATCCACAATTGAAGTCAGGAATATCTTCACCTCAAGTCCATCAGGCACTATCTCCTCAGGTTACCCAACATCCTTCTCCGCAAATTGACCAACAAAATATGTTGTCATCTCTTACCAAAGCTGGGACTCCTCTCCAATCCGCAAGCTCACCATTTGTTGTCCCATCTCCTTCAACTCCCTTGGCTCCATCTCCAATGCCAGGGGATTCTGAAAAAGTTAGTGCTGGCCTTGCATCACATACCATAGCTGGAAATATAATGCATCAGCAAGCTACTGCTGCTTCTGCACCTGCCCAATCCCTTGCAATTGGTACTCCTGGGATATCAGCCTCACCTTTGCTTGCGGAGTTTACTCCTCTAGATGGTACACATGCCAATGTCCCAGCTGCTGTTTCTGGCAAGTCAAGTGTTGAACAACCATTGGAACGCTTGATGAAAGCGGTTTGTATAATACCATTTTACTTAATTTATATTTTCACTGATCAGAATAGATCTGTCTTCGCACCTTTCCTTTTGATTTGACATATGTATTCTATTCAGGTTAAAAACATGTCCACCAAAGCATTGAATTCGTCAGTTAGTGACATCAGTTCAGTGGTCGGTATGATTGATAGAATAGCAGGATCTGCACCAGGAAATGGATCAAGAGCAGCTGTTGGCGAAGATTTGGTTGCCATGACCAAATGTCGTCTCCAAGCGAGAAACTACTTTACTCAGGATGGACATACAGGAACAAAGAAAATGAAGCGATATACGACTTCCAATGTTGTTTCATCAAACGGCGGTGTAAATGATAGTTTCTGGCAGTTGAATTGTTCTGAAGCATCTGAGTTAGAGTCAACAGCAACATCCAATAACAAAAGACCTAGACCAGAGGTAATCTTTTGCTGCCTACTTACAGGATAAAAGTACAATATCGCACATCCAAACATGAGCCCCGTGGTAGATTATTTTGGTTCTTAAAAGGAAAAGGAGGTCCATTCGGGTCCACCTTTGGAGTTAAAATAAAACTGGTCTTTGGCCATGGCCATTAGAGAGAGAGAGAGAGAGAGAGAGTAGAACGACCAAATGCAATACAGTGGAATATTTCCTGAAATTTCATCTTGCATGCAAACTGAAACTCAACTCCAGGTGGTGTTTAACTATCATTCCGTGTGCCTGCTCTTTCATTTAATTGATTTTATTTCTGCAACTGGACCTTCAACCCCAAACTACCACTTTTAGGTCTGTTCTGAAAACTTCGATAGCTATGGTAGAATACCATATGTGGAAATTAAACATTACGAGTTTTACTTCTTTAGTACTTTTGCAGCTTCTGAGTATGCCCAAACAATCTGAGCCAAGTATAAGATGACTGTCTAAAATCAAACAAGTTCAGTATATTGAATGCTGTGTGCAACCTGAGACTTTCAGCTGGCCGCACAGTGTGACTAATATTCGAGTGTCTTTGTACCAGACTGTCATTCGCAGTGCCTGCTCCTTCAAATTATGATATTACAACTACTATTATCCAATCTCCATCACAAACTTCCCAGCTCTTAAATGTCCCTCAACCCTACTGTGCCAGGGCTGCAAATGTCCCTCAACCCTACTGTGCCAGGGCTGCACAGGATACAAATCTGTATGGAAACAAATATATTCCTATCTATATATGATTTCAATAGTATCCCTTTTGTAGCAACTAATGTGTGAATAAATTCTACTGGTGAACTAAGTCCGAGGTGGACATTATATTCAGATGTCTAGTTACTGCGTATTTATGAACTATTTTGACTTGAATCCCCAACTGCACCTCATATTGTTGCTAAGCTCTCTGGAATTTAGATAGGCACAAAGCCACTTGGTCCTTGCATTTTCATATTGGGTTTCTTTATGCCTGGATTCACCCTACTTTTCGTGTTATTATAAATAATGTGAATCTCTTGAACCTCAACTAGTCATTTGATAGGGTAACTGGATTTTCAAACGAGTAATTTGTTCAACAGAAAAAACAGAAATACAAAAACACCCCAAGCTTTGGCATGATACAGGGCAATAGGTATTTTAATTTATAAGACTAAAGCAGCTTTGCCTCTAGACAAGCATGTGAACCAACATTTTGGAACAGTGTTTTTATTCCCTAAACCTTTGCATTTATGGGAAAACGAGTTAGTTTTTGTTATTTCGTTTGTTTCATGGTTGCTTTTCATCCATTTTTTTATGGTAGGATATTCGATGTTTGATGTAAGTACAATGTTTGATCACAAAAATGTTACTTTTTCAGATGCTGATTTTCCTTGATCTTGCATTAATATTGATGTGTTGATCTTTGACAAAGAAATTGCTTTACTGACAATTTTTGGGTTCTCCAGCTGTACCTACAGTACTAACAATGATTAGTAATCTATTGCAGGTTAATCATGCACTGGCTGAAGAGATACAGAATATCAATCGGCAACTTATCGACACTGTTGTAGAAATTAGTGACGAAGGTGTTGTTCCAAGTGCTCTTGCTGCTGCAACAGAGGGTGGTGAAGGTACTACCGTTAAGTGTTCCTTCACTGCCGTTTCTTTGAGTCCAAGCTTAAAAGCACAGTATGCTTCAGCGCAGATGGTGAGATTTTGATCTTCATATACTGAGCTTCAGTCATCAACTCGTTTACATTTTTTGTTTCTATGGTTGATTACTGGTCTTTTACTTCTGTGCAGTCTCCAATTCAGCCTTTGAGATTGCTCGTTCCAGTTAATTATCCAAACTGCTCTCCGATTTTGTTGGACAAGTTTCCAGTTGAAGTCAGGTGAGGAAAGTCTGGCAGTCTTCTTGATTTAGTACCAGAAAGAGATAAGAGTAAAGATAGAGAAAGGAAATTAGAGAATTGATGAGAGCAATTATAACCCTTATAAAAACATTAAGAGCAATTATAACATATGAAGTCAAAAAAGCATTGATAGATCTGATTTTATGCCGTATTCGTTATACTATAAAAGGTCTTAAGATGATGAACAAAAAGTCCTTGCGATTAATCACTCATTTGAATTCTTAATGATCGATTTGGCAAGAGGCCAGGGTTTAATAGAGAAGTAAAAGAAGAGAGGGATGACACAATAATTACTCTAGAAATTAAATTGTTTAATGTTGGACCATGCTGATTACTCGAATGGGATTAGCATAGATTTGGGAAATATACTGACCGTCAGATGAGAGATAGAGCAGCCTAATCTGGGAAATCATTAAAGATTTTGTGCACGTGACTTTTGATCTGCATTAAGATTATCAACTAAGTTTCGAAGATCACCCTTATCCAGTCTTATATTCTCCACTTTTTACTCCTAAGTGAATCATTTTAAAACTGGCTTTTAACTATTTTCTGCTACAGCAAAGAGTATGAAGATCTATCCATGAAGGCCAAATCAAGGTTTAGTGTCTCTCTGCGAAGTCTTTCACAGCCAATGTCTTTAAAAGACATAGCCAGGACTTGGGATGTTTGCGCTCGTGCTGTAATTTGTGAGTATGCACAACAAAGTGGTGGAGGAACCTTCAGCTCGAAATACGGGTCTTGGGAGAATTGTTCGAGTGCAGCATGATCAAACTATAGCCTTGGCCGAGTAAGTATGTCAGCCAATGGCCTTGGCAAGGTATATGTATACATGAGACTGCGCCCTTTGGCAAATCATGTTAAATATTCATTAGTTATTATTATGGGACTGGAATTACTGGAATAATGAACATCACCAAACTGAGATATGTATTCATGAACTGATTATGAGACATGGATCATAATTGTTTCTGAACCTGCTGAGTTTCTAAACTGAGACTCATGGATATTAAACACACCTATATTGATTACGTTATGAGTTCACAATGTTTGAATGACAATCGTGAATTACGAAATTGAAAAAAAGAAGTTCTGCAACTATTCAAGAAACTAAGCACAACTAGTTTCTAAGGCAATTCATAATAGCTAATAAATAGCGTAGGGAGAAACATCAACAATCCTGCGACGCGTGGCCAACGTGGACGCGCCTCGCGACACATGCGGCATGTTTCCTTAAGTGTTTTTGCAATGCACATAACTTCTTGTACAAACCTTCGTTTGCCCCGGTCCTTATATGGAAAGGTATTTCAA
The DNA here is from genome assembly GCA_029844215.1 of Przewalskia tangutica. Lineage (NCBI taxonomy): Eukaryota > Viridiplantae > Streptophyta > Magnoliopsida > Solanales > Solanaceae > Przewalskia > Przewalskia tangutica. Next base: position 5,594,007 of record CM056722.1, read on the forward strand.
CATACAACTTTCATTAGGAAGATTTTCAAATTCTCATTCAATCACGGGGTTATGGTTGCTTGAAGTAGGCTCCTTGGCCACTTTCGCAAAACGTGAAACCTTCTCAGTTTTGATTCATTTCCTTATTCTGAGTCAAGAACTAGTATGGAGACCTGAGACGTTATAATTTCTTACTCCAAAAATATAGATTAATCAACAATAATGCACACACGTGAAAAGGCTTACAGGTCGCCGACTACTACTAAGAACCTAAGATAACTTTTCACTTAGATGACACCTGAAATGTATTTTCCTAATTGAATGAACAAAAGTGGAACTCTATTACAATGTTTGGAAATTAAAAAAAAAAAAGAGTAAATGAAGAAGCGACAAAATATAAAGGTAAAAAGGTCCTTATACTGAAAACTTGTTATATATTGAATAGGTTTGAAACGCTAGCTGAAAAAACATACCAAAAACGTCTTCTCTTCCTTCATGTCCTCATCCCTTCTTTTTTTTAAAGAAAAAATAGTACTACTAAATAACTCCTACCTTATTAATACAAAATAATTATTTTAATGATTTTTTAAAGCAATCAAAACATTATGGTGTAGGCTGTATAAATAAAATAATGTGCAAAGAACTAGAATTTTATACCAAAATTCATAAAGCGAGCTTTATAAATCACAATTATGGATAAGGTATGATATAATTGAGTTATAGGTAAAACTCTTAAGATGAAAAAATATACATTATGATACAAAACAAAATATTATATGGAAAGGAATTTGATAATGTAAAGATTAAACTAGACTTAAATATAGTAAAAGATGAGTGAAGATTCATTATCTAAAATCATAATGAAAATTTAATATTTTAAATCATTAATATTACAGAAGCAATGGTTAAACAAGATTGAAGTCATCAGTTTAATTATCACCAATATCAATTAATTGATTACTTAAGTTTATTTTTAATGACATCAAAATCAATGTAATTAAATTGTAAACTCCAACTTTTTGATACACAGAGAAATTTTCGGGGGATAATCATGTATGATTCCAAATTTATTACTAGTAGATAATAAACTCATTTGTTATCCCTTTATATTTAAAATATCAAGTTTTTATCTGTTTGATCATTACCACCTATTTTTGCAGGAATTACAATATTTCCACTACAACTAGCTTTTCAAATAAAAAAAATTTAAACACCATAATAATAATAATAATCAACCCTCCTGGGAGGATTTCTTCCATTCTCTATTATTGAACTATGGTTGGTTAGTGGTCCGGGTCGGGCCTAAACGGGGCGAGTTTGGCGGGATCGGGGCGGGGAGGGTTTGACGGAATCGGGGTGGGGGCGGGACGGGGAGGGTGGCAGGATCGAGCTGGGTCGGGACTTGCGGGCCGGGTCCGAGAGGGACGATAGAAAGTCTCGATTCCGATCCCGTTGGATCGAGGGTTGGGGCGGGACAGGGTCAGGGCATTTTTTTTGCACTTAATTAAAAAAATAATATATATATATATATATATAACTCAAAAATTAAACAAGAGTGTAGTAAAAACATCTCAATGCTGTTTTTGTGCCTTTTATATTATTTAATATAAATATGATTTACAGTATACATATACAATTGTAAAAATTGCAACTTTGTGGTGTTGTTCAAAAGTTGCAAATGACATAGTAAAATTGCAATTAAAGAAATTCAAATTACATTTTCAAAAAAAAATTGTTCTATTTTCTTTATAATTTCATGTGGTTCTTCGGTTGGAATTGATATTTGTTGGTCAAATTGCTCCATGTCGCTTTCATCACATTCGGATAAGATGTCGTAGTTTCCGTGTTCTTCTTCGTTGATCTCCGATTGACCGCACCTTCTCCACTCCGCTCGTATCCAATCTCTGAATAATATTGCAATCTCTAAGCTATCTCCGGCTAATGAGTGTATGTGCTCTCCTATTTGAAATCTGCCTGCAGAAAAAATGTTTTCAGACGTCGTTGATGACGTTTGAATGTTCAAAACATCTCGGGCCATCATTGAAAGTGTCGGAAAAGTCTTCTCATTCCCCTCCAGTATTTCAGCAAGTCTTCCTTTCTTTCTTCATTGACAATTGCTTGGTACGGTAAAGCACCCTGCAAAATAAAAACATCAAACTCACTAATTTGATTAGTAGTGTTACCACCACACATTCTATTCCTGAGGCTTTCAATGCTAGCCGCTGAAATAACATATCTTTTTTGAGGTTGTGTTGAAGAAGATGATGGTATGAAAACCGGTGGTTGCTAGTACTTTCTTGTTGGTAATACCTATAAACTTTTTTTGCATTCATTTTCTATGCTAGACAACCCTTCTTCTTTAGTTTGTTCAATAGGTGGTGGGTCATTTGGATTTTTGGGACTCGGAGGTGATAGTACTGCTATACAGTCATAAATAATTTCAATAAGTGATTTACATCCATCTATTTTAATAGTAGAATTTAATATAACACCAATAATATAACTAGTGGGAATAATAAACATTTTTTAATAGTTGTCTTATAAGCTGGTTTATCCATATATTCATTAAGTAATAAAAATATAAGAGCTATATAAAACAACATAGTTGAAATAGTAGGATAATAAATACCGGAAAATTCTTTTGTTGCTTGGTTTTTTTTCTTCTAAAAATACAATAAGTTCGACAATTTTATCCCAATCGCTATCAACATATATATAAGTTGGATTTGATTATGGGCGTTAAAAAATAAAGTTATAGGTTTTCTATAGTCATAAGCAACAAGTAGTTGCTCGTACAAAGAATTTCACCTAGTGGGTACTTCTTCGGGAATTTTTCTATAAGGTAGTTCACAATCGTGACAAGTTTTTTTATATTCTTTTTTCGTTGTATTCTATTATTTTTAAAAAGATAGTTTATAGCAAATTATATTTTATCAAGAATGTCTGCAAAAAGTGATAGATCATCCTTTACAACTAAGTTATATATATGACATACAGATCTTATATGAAAATGATCTGAAAAAAATGTAGTTAAACTATTTTTTTTAAATTGTAATATCATAATTATTAGAAGAAGCGTTATCTAATGTAATAGACATAATTTTATCAGTTATTCCGTAATAATGACAAACAAAATAAATATTTTATGCAATAAAATTACCAATGTGCTTATCATATATATATATATCTACACGCTAAAATACGTTTTTGCATAGACCATTTATAATCTATCCAATGACAGATTACCGTTAAATAATCATGGTCGTTAGTACTACGACCTATATCAGAAGTGATAGTCACTTTGCCATTAAAATGATATAATGAGTAACGTAAATACTGATGATATTCATGTGCAAATTTAAATACATCTCTCTTAATAGTTGATCTAGGAAAACCTTTAAAGCATGATTATACATTTATCTAATGTAATGAATAAAATCAGGAGATTCGGGAAATGAAAAAGGCAAACCCTCCACAACAATTAATTTTGCTAGTGTTTTCCTATCTCTATGTTTATCGCATTTAGGGCCTACAATTTCCCCCGTCATAGGGTTAATTTGACCCTGTACTTGGTCCGGGACAATATGTGAATCTTGTCCCGATGGAGAGGGCGCTTGTGCACCCAATTTTTTAGCCTCGCATTGGGCATACCTAGCTTTGTGAGCCTTTGCAATGTGTCTCATTAAACTCCGTCACACCATGACCTTTTCTAGTTTTAAAACTATAAACCCCTTTACAAATTTTATATATAGCTACTTGATTCTGTATGTCCCTAACGAAAAAGTGTCATGCATATGATTTAATGGTCGTTTTGCTGGACCTCGTCTCATACTGGGGGGAATAGGAGACATTCCAGTTGGAGGCACACTAGTGGGTGTGTCATTTAGATCATCATTATCTTCTAAATTAAAGTCTTGTTGAGTTTCAGAAAATATCTCCTCGTCTAAACCAAATGGTATTTCAGCAAAATCTTCAATATCAACAAAATAATCCAATCTAGAAATAGGATGACTAAAACTAGAAGAAGTACCCCGACCCTTATTACCCCTACTAGAAGAAGCATTACCCTTACCCTTAATTATACGTCCAAGGTGTTCCATTATAATTATGCAAATAAATAATTAAAGATAATGAAATTAAGTGCGCCAAATAAAATAAAGAAACAATAATAATTTAATGAAGGAACAAATGTACCAAACGCCGGCGTAACATCGACGTGTAATCGAGAGGTTGAAAATTAAAACTTTGCTCGATGGAAGTTCCTCAAGCTAGTTGCCAACTTCACTCCCAAATGAATAAATAAAATTGAATATTTTAGTACACAATGTAGTCTTGTAGAGAGATAAATTTAGAGATTAGAGAGATTGTAGGAAGATTTGTGAGAAAGATGAAGAGAAAATGAGGTATTATAGTTGAAAAATTGGATTAAAGTGTAAATATAATAACTTAGGGGTTAAAAATAAATAGTAAGAAGGTAGGGGGAGACAAAAAATGATCGTTGCACAACGGCCAAAATATAAAATGGCCGTTGGTGCAACAACTATTTTGTGCAAAGGGGACGGATTGGGGGGATCGGGTCGAGATTTTGGTGTGTCGGGTCCGAGCGCGACGAGACCATATCCCGGCCCGGTTCGAGTCCCGATATCGTAATTTTTTTTAAAATAGCAGGTCGGAGCGGTATCGGATGGTTCCGCCCACTGGCCAGCCATATTAATTGAACTGACTGACTAAACACCTAGCACTTAACCAGAAAGGTCATGAGCCAATATTGAACAAATGAAATGAATTTGTAGATTAAGCCAAGTAACATTATATGATAGGATTTTGATAAATTAATTAGTCCTATACTTTTCTTTAGATAATCAACTTTCTCTTTTAAGAGTTCAGCGGCGCATAGTGCGAAATTCAATATGTAATAAAATCGTTTTCCTATTTTTCTTCGTTTAAGTATCAAGCTTTTATCTGCGGTAATTTTTTTGGACATTCCCTTTAAACTTTTGCTTAACTAACTTCTTTTATTAGAACATCTTAGTGTGGAAAATATGTGTAGAGATAAGGAAATGGGAATGAAACAACAAGTGAGTAAGAAATCTGAAAATGATCAAATATGAGGGTTTGCTTAGTCGATCAAATTCTTGATCTATTCTTAAGATAATATTGCCCCGTATATCCTTTCAACGGTTGTAATGACAACTTATCTCTCAAGATAAAACAACAATCAAACAAATGAGCAAAGGGAACTGAAGTGTTTACTTTAGAAAAAAGATCTTTGAGTGTTTGTAACTGCAAGAGATGAAGACAGTTTCAGAATTGTTTAGTGAATGCCAAGTGTGTTTTTGCAAATGAGTCAAATGCCTCATTTTATAGTGTTTAGAAGATGACTTTCCAATTGCCCATGTAATGGTCTTGCATGAGCATGTAATGACCTTGATTATGGAGTGTTAATTCAGCCAAATAATGACTGAATTCATTTGGGATGTAATGGAGGTTTAATGTCTCAAAACCAGTCCAATGTCTTTTCATCTTCCGTTGCAGCCTCTGGACTACCAACGCCGCGGCGCCACAACTTCAGTGAGTTGGCGTCGCGGCCCTATCGGGCCGTGGCGATTCATGACTCGTTTCATCTGTAACACATTATACACTTCTTCCTTTATTTACCAACGTGAAACCATTTGTCATTTGGCCAATAACCGTCCATCAACTTAAGTCTCAAACATTTTGTATACGTACCAGTATTTATTCCACTTAGGAATTTATGATCCTTGGCATAACTTGTGCATGTGTGTGGAAACCATGTTTCCTACGTGCGGGACCCCAATTGTTCGAGTCATAATTAATAGAATTAACTTATTTCACGTCTAATAAATTTCCAACAATTAGTACAACCAATTTAAAGCACCAAAATAAATTTAACAATTTATGTTCACCTAGAATTAATAAATTCATTCTTCTTATGTTTCCGCTTAATATTCGATATTCACATTACTTCGTGGCGATTTTTTTTTACATTAAGGTTAAACACTTCCTAATAAATGTGATTTCATATTCAGATCTTGAACCCAAAACCTCAAAATAAATTAATAATTTCTCATTCGATATTCGGTATCTGCATTGAAACACTATTAAATTTAAATTTGTGCCAAAAACAAATCGCATTGAGGGTTAAAGCACTACTTAATAAATACGACTTCACATTTAGATCTTGAAACCTCATAATAGATTAACTACTACTGTTACACCTCGTAAGTTAAGACGATAATTAAGAACGTCATTAAGGATTAATATTCAAATTTTTGAATTTAAGTATATTCTTACATGTTAATGCGTAATAATTTAGGCAACGACGAGTGTGACGTCGGAAAGTTCTCTAATGATAGTTGAATATATATAAATATACATATCCCGTTATGGATTAGTAATGTATATAAGTTACGACAATGAAAAAGCGAGGCGTATTGGAATTCTCAGGAACTACAGGACATGAGAGTTGAGATTTATTACTTGGGGGGTTTATTTAGTTTAAATAAACAATTAGAGGGGCAAAGTGTATTATTGGAAATCTGAATTTTTTTAATATTACCCTAGCACATTTGTCTTCAACACTTAGACACAAAGCTCTCTAACTCCCCTCATCTCCCTCGCTCTAACGATTTCTTGCTCCCTCCCATAGCAAAATTATAGTTATTTTCCCCTCCTTACACTACATTGTTCACCAAAAATTTGGAATAAAAAAACAACACCCAAATTGTGGGCAAAAATCGAAAAACTGGGCAGAAAAATCAGCCATCTGGCCGTGACTGTTACACCCCGTAGTTCGGGTCATGCTTAGGGGGAACGTACGAAAAGGAGTAAGACTTAAAATTTTCGAAAGATAGGTTGACGGATTGTTTCAGACGGGTTTTTAGTCAACTTTGAGGTGGAGTATGTCCAGTTACATTGAGAGTTTGTAGGTGTTTCAAAGGCCTAGTGCGTAGTTCGTTGAGTTTAGTTTCCAACACAACCAACCGTTCGTCGATAGGACATCGGAGTAGAAAGTTATGGGAGTTACAAGTTCAGTGCGCAGTCGGGCAGGAAAGTGTTTCGGTCAGGAGCCACAGGGCCGCAACGCCGGTTGCAGGGCCGCGTCACCGGATATTCTGAGGGAGCGCTGAAGTTGCAGCGCCGCGGCGCCGGAAAGCAGGGCCGCGGCGCCGGATAGTTCTGGGAATCGCGGGGGTTTGTGCGCGCGCCGTCTGCAGGCCGCGCGGCGGAACGAACTTTGGCGAGGAAATCTGATATTTTCTTTTAAAGAGGCCATGGGTGGGTGACAAGTGTCCCCCCCCCCCCCATCTGATTTTGCATGCACTACTTATTGACCAAGTCTTGAAGACTTGGTCATTCTTCAAGTTCTTCTCTCTCTCTAAAGATAAAAGTTCTCCCTTCTCTCTAGAATTTCAAGAGGAAATCAAAGCTTGAGAAGAAATCTGAAAGTGTGGCAAGAAGGAAACTTGTTTACAAGCTTGTAGGGGTTATTGTGGTGGTATTTTTGGAAAGAAGGATAGCAAATTTGTTGGATTAATTTGGCTAAAGCTCTAAGGTAACAATTCTTCTCTTGTAGCTAGTTTTTGGTGTTGCATGTAAAGAAGAAAGATTTTGTAATGGTAAATATTGCCCTTAGATACATTGCATGCAAGAATTATGGTTTAGATATGAAAGGGTTGGATAAGAATGATATGTAAGCATGTTGTAGCCAAAATACTACCTTAAACTTGTTAAGTTAATTGTTGTACCTTATGGGGCAGAATTTTACACACCCAAGATTAGGTGTGTAATCCCCTTTGAAATGTTTGGATTGTTGGGCCTTAAATGTGGCGTTTGGATGTTGAATTCGGCCTTGAAAAAGGTGGTAAAGTATGTAGAAACAAAGGAAATGCTGCCCAATTTTCCATAGAATTTAGTGACCTTGCACTTGGAGTATTCTACATTATAACTAGAGGTTAATAAACGTATTATGGTCATTATAGGTTGACGTACTACGTGTGGTGTATTGGACTTAGCAAGTGGATTAACCGGAGAGGTATGTGGAAACTTTCTTATCTCTTGAGCATGAGTAGTTATAACTATATAGTACGGTAGACGTACGTGTTTTAAATGAAGTAAATCCGTTTGTTATACTTGACTTGTTTTAAGAAAATGTCTAAGTTGGTTGGGTTAAGGAGTTAACCCACTTGTTCTTGAGGAATGATTTATCCTAAATAAGGTAGACAAGGATTTCTTGACATAAAGAAGTATAGAGTACTTGGTGTGAAAGTATTGAGTATTGAATTATTCTAAGAATAAGAGACCTAATTTTTTTAAGGTAAGAAACTTGTTTTCTAAAGATAAGAGACTTGAAGTATTTTGAAAATTGTGTAAATTTGAGTTGAAGTTTAAGTCTCTTGGTTAATAAAAAGAACGAAATCGTTTGAGGTATAAGGAGTTATAACGGCCTTATGAAAGGATAAGAATGTTTAAAGTTTTAAAGCATAAAGTTAGTATAACGGCTTTATGGGGAGTTGGTTATAATAACTTTATGAAAGGTTAAAGAGTTGGTGTTTCTTGAATAAGGTAAACATAGATGAAAGAAATGAAAGTCTAAAGAAGTTATGAGTTTACTTGGACGTACCGTCAGTGATGGAGGATTCCACGGGTATGCTTCCATTGTCTTAGTATGAGTTTACTTGGACATACCGTCAGTGATGTGGGATTCCACGGGTATGCACTCGACGCCTTTACGATGAGGATTAGGCGCATGCGTTATGAGGGTAAGAGTATAAATGGAAGTACCCCAAGACGTTATACCACCTTCTTCAGGGTAAGAGTATAAATGAGGGGTAAACCCCCAAGACGTTATACCACCTGCTTCAGGGTAAGAGTATAAATGAGGTGTAAATCGCCAAGATCGTTATACCACCTGTTCCGTGGATTTGCTACCCACGATGCGAGGAATACCTCATGCGAGTCCGTTGAGGCTTATGCGGGTGAAATAGTCCCATGCGGGTGAGTACAGCCTATGCGAGGAATACCTCATGCGGTCCACATGACCCGTGCGGGTGAAATAGTCCTGCGAGTAGGAGTGCTAAATGACATCTGCGCGGTGACTCGCTTTGATCACGAGCTTCCTATTTTCATGCAGATGGTATATACTTGATATTCGTTGTTAGTAAGGCACGGTGTTCTCAGAACCGCTTATTTTACATGTCTCGGATATTTTAGACTTATGAGGTATTTTCGTGATTTTTCGATTTCCGCCAGATGCAGTACGCCAGACCTCGACTCGGAAGTGCGTTCATCCGCAGTCGAGTTGGCACGTAACTTGCGATCCGCACTCTGGATCACCGCGGTTCTTGAAAGCTCCATTTCTCGAGGCTTTGTCTTTTGGTACGGTTCCTCGAGGTTGTAGACTTTGTACATTCAGGTATGGCGGGCCTGTCCCGTCGATTGTTATTCCTAGAGGTCTGTAGTCACATTTGTGGTTTGGGCTGTGAAAACAAGTTGTACTATTTTACTTTTGATTAAGTATATTCTATGGAAGGCGGCCTTGTCGGCTAGCCGGTGATGTTTAATATTTTACGGGCTTATGTATTATGTATGTTCCGCTGCTATTCTCTGATGTATACCTGACATGGTGCCCCGGTAGGGCACCAGTCGCGGCCCCGGTAGGGCACCAGTCGTAACAGTGACCTTCAAGCTCAAAAACATAGATGTTTGAGATATGTTTTTGAAGGAAAAATGTGTATAAAAGATGGGTTAACATTATTGAATGGTTGCATGTGAAATTGGAGTTGAAGAAGTAAAGAATTAGAAGCCAAAAATTAGGGAAAATTTGGGCAGAAATCGGGATTTGCTGGCAGATTTTTAGTCAATTTTGGAGGGGTATATCTCCTAGTATATTAGGGGTTTTGGGGTGTTTCAAAAGCCTAAAATTAAGTTCGTCGAGTCTAGTTTCCAACGCAACATACCACTCGTCGATAGTACACCGGATTAGAGAGTTATGGATGTTACGAGTTTAGCTGACAAAGCAATGACTAAAAATCGAGACTGTTTTGGGGATTAAATTTAGGTATGAAAATTCTTCTTTTTATGCTATAATTGTAGTTGCATGTTGTTATGGATTAAAGAAATAAACTTGTGTTAAAATATGAAATTAGATTAAGGGAAAATTAGAATTAAAACATGCATGTGATTGTTGAAATGTGTTGGACCGATTTTGAAGCTAATTCTATCAATTTTGGAGTTGTTGTGTTCAAATGGTTGTGTTGTTATCATTATCACAAATTGCATGTGGGAATTGAAGAAGAAACCTTGATAATTAGGTTATAGTGTTCATAAGGAATTATTGGAACATGAATTGTATTATAAGAAGTTAAGAAAGAAAATATGGAATTGGTAATGTTATTGGCCAAAATTGTATGAAAATTAGTGGACATCGTTGTATTGTAATTTAAGGGGTTGTTTTGGTGAAATTATGGTGACGGAAATATGAGTTATGCATATACATACACATTATGGTAATCACTAATACATGTCCTAAAAGGATTAAAATGGAAAAGGTGTTCTATGCTAACTATAAGACTTAATCGCCTTGGTTATTGAAGTTGTTGAATTGTATAAGTGTAAAAGAGAAGGAATGTACACTATGGCGTAAAAGGAGTATTTGAGATTGTTTTGGTTACACCTTGGAATGGTGGTTGGTTATTGGTATTGTTGGCTTGTTGGTTAATTGTGGATACGCACATAAACAGAGGAAGAAAGTGCTGCCCGAATTTCTAAAGAAAAGGAAGTCGTCTTTCGATACAACTTACGCTAGAAATCGTAGAATTAACGGGCGTCTTACCTTTTATTATAGCTTGACGTACGAGACGGGACATATCTTGATATTGAGTTGGCTAGTTCGACTAAAAGGTATGTTAAGACAACTCCTTCTTTCTTTTGGCATGTTCTGCGTATGAAGATAACTGTGATGTTATTCCATAAGTTATTCTACTCTTAGAAGTTAAGGAGTACTTATATTATTGATTCTTTGCTAAAAACATGTCTAAAGTTATTCCTAAGTCCTTATCAAGGCACATAGGAAAGAGGTTGGTATTCCTGAGAGTCTTTAGTAAGCACTGAAGTCAATTTGACTCTGCAAATCTAAAGTAACCAATAAGTATTAAACGCTGGAACTGGTTTAATAAATAAGAAGGTATATTTTTAATAAACATGTTAAAATAAGTCATTGCAGCATTACATGAATAATGTATCGACAATCAACTATATTAAAATGATTAGACTTCCATCTGCATAGAAACTAAGATAAAACAAAATGATTTTACATTTTTAGATCACGTCTGATTTGATAAGATCGTTATAAAAGATATAAACTACTAACGGCTTGTAATGGTTTAACTAGGCAATTAGGATCTGTTATCGTAAATCAGATTCATTATAGTATATGAAAGGAATTACTTGATTTAAGGAGGAGAGTGACATGATTTTATATGTATAAGTGACTTGATTTAAAGAGTAGAAGTTACTTGATTTTAAAGCCTTGAGTTGAATTTAAAAAGTATAAGTACTTGGTTTTAGGAGTATATGTTACTTGATTTAAAAAGTACGTTACTTGATTTTGAAAGCAGAAGTGTCTTGATACTACGGGTGTTAGTATCTTAGAGTGTATTACATGAAAGGATTCTTTTTAAAAGAAAGATGTGGTAGTGCCTTAGTTCTCTAAAATGAAAGTTGTTATAATGACTTTATGGAAAGTCAGAAGATGGTTTAAAATGTCATATGATTGCATTGTTACACCGAGCCCTATGGTGGGCCGGGACACATTGCATGTACCTACCCGGGGATTATACGAAAATCATGTGAGAATGTCCATGATTAAGACTTAAAATATTATGAAAATCATGTGAGAATGTTCATGATTACGACTTATATATTATATGGGAATCATGTGAGTATGTCCGTGATTATTGTGAAAATTGTGTAGTTGGATCATGTGAGAATGTCCATGATTACAACATAAATCTTATTGTGAAACTTGTGTAAGTTGGATCATGTGAGAATGTCCATGATTACAACATAAATCTTATTGTGAAAATGGTATAGTGGAGATCATGTGAGAACGTCCCTGATTTTGACATGATTTTCATACTTTGAAAATGTACAGTAGAATTCCCCTTTTAAAATGACGCAGGTGATCTCATTTTTGAAAGGTATACTTGATTCTCATTTAATAAGGCACATTGACTTTCATTTCATAAGGTGCAGTCGACTCTCATTTTGGTAAGGCACGGTTGATTCTCTGTCTTCCATGGTACAGTTGGGATTGGTATCTGATAATCTTACATGCCTCTTGTTATCTATTGGCCACTTATGATCTTTCTTTCAATATTACATGTTTTACATAACTGACCTCCCTTTCCTCGGGAGGCTGCGTTTCATGCCCGCAGGTACAGGTTCTCAGGTTGGTGATCCGCCAGTCTAGAGTTTCCACTCAGCTGTTTGGGAGGGCTCCATTGATTCGGAACTTAGTCAGTTTGGTACAGATCTTTAATCTTGGACCTACGTTCGTTCATATGTCATTATTGTACTCCTAGAGGTCTGCAGATTGTGGGTCAACGATGTAAACCTGCTTTGGTTAGTCGTGATGTTATATTCGTGTTGAGGTGTTCCCGCCGCATACGTGATACTATTTGGTGGCAGCGCTTGCCAGCCTGTTATGACATGTTGGTTAGTTGTGACTCCATAGGAGACAGGTACACCCTTATGTAAGCCAGCCTTGTCGGCTTTGCCTACTTTGGGCATATGTTATAGATGCGTCGTTATGCTGCCGATTTTTTTTATTGATCTTGGCGTCGATTGGATTAAGTGTGACAAGTCAGTAATGGTGTCCAATTAGGACGCCGGATCGCGGCCCGTCGGGTCGGGTCGTGACAACTACTCACCCCATCTCAAAGTACTTGACGTCCTCACTAAAAATGTCTGTCTCAAACTACTTGTCATTTAAAAAAATAAAGATAGAATTAAGTAGGCTTTTCCAAGTTTACCCTTTATATTAATTAGGGAAAACCATAACATTCTCGCTTAACTTATTCGCAAACTTCTAAAATCTGATTATTTTGATAAGTGTTTTTTAAAGTACTTTTTGATTTTTTTTTTTTGTGATAAACAGTTTATGTTTGACCAATCAATTTAAAAAACACTTTTGTACAGTAACTTGTGTTTGATCAGATTTTTCAAAAAGTGTCTTTAAATGTCAAGCTATGAATAAGGACAAGCATATATTTACTTTATTATGGAAGACTATAATTAAGTTTTTATTGACAGCGAACTCCATTATTGCGGATGGGAGAAAAAAAAGTAGAATGTGAAAAAGGGTACAAAAAGGAGTTGGTCAACTTTTTATCTCGTTTTCTCCTTTCAATGTGAGTTTGTGAAAAACTTCTCTTGTCGTATCATCTTTTGATGAGATATTAAATTTACTTAAAAGTTGTTTAGGAGGTAAAAAATTATCAAGTTAAATTGCTAAAGTGAATTTTAAGAGCAAATTAAGGAGGGATTTTATAGGTTTTCCATATTAATTACAATATTTAAGAGGTAATACATCATTGATGGAGTTAATCTATGTTAAACAGTCCCACAGACTGTATGGGTAGTGGGGCCCACGGCAGCCCCTTTGTATATTTGTAATTATTTTTTTTACCATAATTGGTATTGTAGTGTTACCATAATTGTAGAGTTAGTCTCCTTATAGAATAGAGATTTAGATGTAGAAAGGGAAAATGATTTTTCCATTGTAACTTGTATATATATATGTCTTTCATTAATAAGAATAATCAAGGGATTATTTCTTACATTCTTTCATGGTATCAAGAGTCTAGGTTCTCTTTACCTCGCTTCCGCTCCTCAAACTTCTTCTCTAGTTTTCGGATTTTTGGCACTAAAGTTCTCGATTTTTTGTGCTTCCCTTTTAACAAAAATTGAGTATCTTCCCCTCCAAATTTCTCTCTCTCAAATTCCCTTCTTCGAATCTTGTTGTTCTATTCCTTATGCCTGATAAGAACAATTTTCATCCAGCCCTCTCAGTTTCTAACATCAAGAGTGTCATCCCTATTGTTCTTGATCTTGAAAACGTTCAATATGGGACGTGGACGGAGTTATTCAAGATTCATGTTAAAGCACATAAAGTTCTTCACCATATCATTCTTCCAACTCCTTCAAAGGAGAGTGATAAGGTGTCTACATCTACTGTGCTCACTAAAAAAACAGACCCAGAATTATGGGACATGCTTGATTCCAAGGTTCTTCAGTGGATTTATGCCACTATTTCCTTGGACCTTTTGCAGACGATTATGGAACCCAACTCCACAGCTATGTCGGTGTGGGATCGATTGCGAGATATATTCCAAGATAACAGTCATTCTCGGATTGTTATCCTTGAGCAGGAATTTTCACATGTGGCTATGGTGAATTTTCAAAACGTTTCTTCTTATTGCAAACGTCTCAAGGACTTGACAAACTAACTCAGCAACGTGGGTTCTCTTATTTCTAATAGTCGTCTAGTTCTTCAGATGGTTGCAGGCTGTCAGAGGCCTATAGCAGTGTTGGTTCAGTTATTCGTCAGAGTAACCCCCTGTCAGGATTTTATCAAGCCCGTTCTATGCTCACTTTGAAAGAAGCCGGTTTGGCTAAGAAAGTAGCAATTGGGGCCAGTCCTGTCGGCATGATGACTGCTTCCAATGTTCTCCTTTCAATTTAGCCAATGTGACCCAAAATCACAACAACGGGGGTGATAAAAAATGCCAAAATCGAAAGAATAATGACAAGAATCGAGGCGACAACAACGGAGGCAACCGTCAGCAGCAGCAACAACAGCAATCCTGGAACCCACAGACTCACATGTCCCGTCCCATCTCATGGGACTCGGTGTAAAATCGTATGGTCACATGTCCCGACCCATCTCATGGGACTCGGTGTAAAATCGTATGGTCACATGTCCCGGCCCATCTCATGGGACTCGGTGTCGGATCGTGTGGTATACATATCTCGGCCCATCTCATGGGACTCGAGGTGAAATCGTCCATAACATTTAAACCCTCTTTTAAGACAGATTAAGACAATACCATGCCTTCATTTTAAACCAAAACACTTTCCCTTTTTAAAGTCAAGTAACAACATTCTTTTCCAAAAGTTCAAGTTGCATAATTTCAAATACTCAAGTCTCTTATTTTCGAAAGATTTCCTAGTTCATAGTCTTAATCACTTAATAACGTAATCTCTTCTTTTAACAAAAATTGAGTAACATATATCTTATGTGTGAGTAGTTTATTCTTGTTTATAACAATCTTATTAAAGTAGCCATGATCTAGAAAATGTAATACAATTTTGTCTTATCTTAGCTTCTATGCAGATGGAGGATTCTACTGGTTTTAATATAATTTATTTGTCAATACATTTTCCTTTATTAACGCTGCAGTGGTTTGTTCGCTACTTATTCTCATTTCCGAAATCAACATAACATTATCCTTTTTAAGATCAAGTACCCATTACTCATGAATGCGGTTGCACAACTTATTAATAATTCATGTCCTTAACATTTCATAAAACGTCATTTATAAGTTAAGTCTCTTATCTTTTAAGATCAAGTCTCTTAACTTCTAAAATCAACAAACCATTCTTTTACCTACATAAAGTCGTTATAACTAACTTCCCATAAAGCTATTATAACACTTTATGCTTTAAACCGACCAAATTCGTTTAGCACACGTACGTCTACCGTACTACATAGTTCACAAAAATCATGCTAGAAAGGATAGGAAGAGGTTCACATACCTCGCGACGATTATCGACAATTAGCAAAACGCTCCAAAGTATTATAACCCTGCTAGCCTTTTCCACCCTTCAAGTAGAATACGCTACTCGTAGAACTTCAACCTATAAAGGTCACAAAACGTCTATCAACCTCTAGATCTCTTCGTAGAACAATTCTAAGTACAAGGTTCCTTATTCTACGGAAAATTCGGCAGCACCTCCCCCCCGTAACCACATAAATCTCCTCCTCTATCAAGGCCCGCTACCAAGCCAACAACTCCTAGGGGGGGTTACACGTCTAACCGGGCGTGTACAACACTGCCCCACAATAATACTACAAGTCTACTGTAAATACAGTCCAATGTAAATACAGTTCAATTCTTTATAATCATCCTTCCATAAATCATATACTCAATTAAATATTACTACAACATGTAATCTCCAATTACAATAGGGGGGATAAAGATCATTACCTCGATAAGCCCAAAATTATCCAAGATTATAAGTCGATCCTGAGCAACGTTTAGCTCCTATTCTGTACGCTCCAAACCGTTCCAAGCAACCCTTAGAAATTTCTAATAACTTCTCTTAAACACTTCAACCATCTATGAAGATTTCCCTAGGTTTTCACTTTACGACTATTGAAATAAAGTAGTATTTCCGGGCTCTTATGTTGGGATAACTTTGGAATACTACAAGGGATTTAGGCTAAGGTATTTGGGATTATACCACAACTATTGAAGAATTTCTACACAAGGTGGGGGGGGGGGGGGGTTTGGACGAGAGTTTCACAAAGGGAGTGAGGGAGAATTTTCCTTGGAAAATATTTCAAGTGTGGATGAATAAAGTCTTGCAACATAAGGGGTATTTATAGGCCAACCAATGGCTAGGATTAAAGCAAATGTAAGGTGAGGATTGGGGACATGTGTGTGGGTAATCTACCAACCAAATGTCCACCACAAAAATGGGACAAGTGGGTGCCCTCTTAAATTCGGCCATAGGGCCACATGTGATTGGAACGTGAAACAAATGAGCCAAGACTAATCTAGGGACCGACTTTAGCTTGGACTGTTTTGGGCTATATTTGATGTAAGGATCATTTTCCTCTTGAAGTAATTGAAGATTACATGTGGTAGTAATGTATAAGTGAGCTTGTACTAAAAAGAATGAAGATTAAAAATGGTTTGGACAATTTTGAGAGTTGAGGCCGAGAGTTGGACAGTTTCGGCCATTAGAATTATTGATCATCATTATTGTTGTTAATTTCACTTGTCGCATGTTGTATAGTGAAGAAAATATTGTTGTTGATAGTTTATATAACTTATATAACACGTTGGAATGTGAATTGGATTAAAAGAAATTAAGGAAAAGGGATTTGGACTTATAGTTGTTAGTGGCCGAGAATGGCCTTAAATGGTTGGATATTTTGGGGCAGTTTTGGGACTGTTTTGTGGTATATAACTGCTGGAAAAATCAGCCACCAACTTGCATGTTTAATGTGGTAAAATGGCTAATGAAAGTACTAAGGAATAAGGGTGTTAAATGCTTCACATTGTACCCTTAATGTTGATTTATTATGGATTGTTTTAATGTGATTGTGTGGCAGAATTTTACACGTCAAGTTGGCGTGTAATCCCCTTTGGTTAATTGTTGGTTATGCCCTTAAATGTGGCTTGTTGGTTTGTTACACCTCGTGGTTTTAAGACGATAACTAAGAACATCATTAAGAATAAAGATTCGAATTTTGAAAATTAAGTATATTCTTACGTGCTAATACAGAATAATTTTGGTAATGACGAATGTGACACCGAAAATTTCTTTAATGATAGTCATATATTTCCGTTAGGGATTAGGACCGTATTATATAGGTTACGACAAAGAGGATACGAGGTGGTATGAGACTTTCAAGATTTGAAAGAAGTGGGGCATACAATTAATTAAGAATAAGAAGGGGACTAAATTGCAATAAAAGAAAGAAAATTTTCAGATTTTGAAAATCACTTAAAACAAAGGAAACCTTCTTCTTCCTTCACACTTCAACACCGTTTCTTCTCTTCACCATAGCCAAAAATCTCCTCTCCCTCTTAGACAAATTAAAGACAACAATTTCCTTTTCCTAGATTACAATCACTCTATAAATTTCTATACCAAAAAATCACCACAAAACAGTGAGAAATACTCACTGCTTGGCCGAATTTTAGGGCCTAAAAATTCAAGATTTTAGACTAGATTTAGGGAAGAAAACATAAGGAATGATGGAGTAACATTATTGGATTGTTGCATGTCGATTTGGAATTGAAAAAGTGTGAAATTGAAGCCAAAATTGGAGCGAAACAGTGGCAAAATTGGGACTGCTGGGCAGATTTTTAGTCAACTTTGGAAGGGTATATCTCCTAGTATATTAAGAGTTTTTGGGTGTTTCAAAAGCCTAAAATGAATTTCGTCGAGTCTAGTTTCCAACGCAACAAACCGCTCGTCGATAGGACCCCAGAGTAGAGAGTTATGGACGTTATAAGTTCAGCTGACAAAGCAGTGGCTAAAAATCGGGACTGTTTTGGGGATTAAATTAAGGTATGAAAAATCTTTTTTCTATGCTATAATTGAAGTTGCATATTGTTATAGTTGAAGTATTGCGTTATGGTTGCTAATTACATGCTACAAATTGGAAGGAAACATTGAGATTTAGGTTGTAAATTGTTTATATAAGAATGTTGAAATATGAAATTGAATTTTAAAGAGTTATGGAATTATGTTGTTGGACCAATTTGAAGACTACTTTATGTACATCGGATTGGAGTGTTGTAATGAAATTCCTATCACTAATTGCATGTTGCGAATTGAGACGTAGCCTTAATAATTAAGAGATAATTACTTTTATGAAGGAATTACAAGAGGAATGAGAATTTTAAGAATTAAAATGAGAAGTTTGGAATTACAACATGTTGATATGACCGAAAAGTTGATGGAAATTATTGAACATTATGGTAATGTATTACGGGCTGAATTAGCATTTAAATATAAATTACAAATACGCATATGTATTGAAGTAGTTACCTATACATGCCTTGAAAGGATTAAAATGTAGAAAAGTGTTAATTTTATATTCTTGAATTGACAATGTTGTTAGAAGATTGGATTACTCCCATGAATAATTCTAACGTAACTAAATGATTGACTACTATGAGAAATAAATGCAGTAGTTGTCTTGGTTATTGAAGTTGTTAAATGGAATACTTACAAAGCAAATGTATGCGCACTAACGACGTAAATGGAATGTTGAGATAATTTTGACTACATATTGAAATGATAGTGATTATTGGTTTGATTTGGATTGTTGGTTGGATTTGAATTGTTGGTGGATTTGGATTATTGGTAAATTGTTGATACGCACATAAACAGAGGAAATACTGCCCAAATTTCTATAGAAATAGGAAGTCGACATTCGATATAACTTACGTTAGTGATGTATTATCATTGTTATAGGTTGACATACTAGACGAGACATATCTTAGCATTAAGTTGATTAGTTCGCTTAAAAGGTATGTGAGCCTATCCTTCTATTTTTTGACATGATTATATGAACTCTTATTCTTTTCATTTGGCATGTGTCTTGTACATGTGAATGTACGGCGGACGTACATGAGATCTACGCAGTCTAAATTCCTAATAACATGAGTTATGAGAAGTACATGTGATTTTCTAGTAAGGATTCATTTAATGATTTTAATGAGAGTCAAGAAATGATTTAAATTGCATACAGTTGCTCATGATATCCACTTGTGCTAAGAGTCATTTTTCTACTTCACCGCGTCCCGGGCCGGACAGATTCGTGCACATATTTCAGGATGATTCACCGCGTCCCTCCTTAGAGGGTCGGGCATTTTATGTATACTTATATGATGATTCCTCTTACAGGCATCCGTGACATGATGCAGAATACCCAGCGATAAGATATTTCATCGCATCCTCACCAAAGTGGCCGATGTTTATTCATTTATTTATATATGATGATTTTATGACTAAACATTCATGAGTACTGGTATGTCTCTCATTCTTTTATGACACAATTGTCTCTCTACCTTACAGGGCACAGTTATGATCTTATTTACAATATTTCATGCTTACATACTCAGTACATTATTTCGTACTGACCCCCCTTTCCTCGGGGGGCTACGTTCATGCCCGCAGATACATGTGATCGCCAGCGACCTTCGCCAGGACGTCTACCAGCTGTTGAGGAGCTCCTTTGTTCCGGAGCCAGCTATTTTGGTACATATCTTTATCTTTCAGACTTATGCAGATTTTGGGCACGACGGGGTCCTGTCCCGTCATATGTCAGTATTGTACTCTTAGAGGTCTGTAGACAGTTGTGGGTTGGACGTTAGTACCTTGTTTTGGTTTTCGATGTTGTTATACTCTGTGTTGGGATATTCCTGGTTATACATGTTTTATCTAGTGACAGCCTTGCCGACTTGCCTGTTTTGACTGTTCCTTTGTGTATATGATGTTAGTTGGTGGCAGCCTAGTCGGCTAGCCTATTGTGTTTGTTGATTAGTTGTGTAAGACAGCCTTGTCGGCTCGCCTATTTTGGGGATATGTTATATAAGCAGCGTTGTGCTGCCGAAATTTCTATAGATCTCGGTATTAATTGGATTAAGAGTGACAGTTCAATAATGACGTCCAATTAGGACGTTTAGTCACAGCTCGTCGGGTCGGGTCATGACATGGTTGTTGAATTTGGGCCTTGAAAAAGGTGGAAAAGTACGTAGAAACAAAGGAAGTTCTGCCCAATTTTCCATAGAATAAGAGACCCTTAGTTGGTATTAATCTACCTTAGAAAGCTTGGAATTGATAATCGTGTTATTGTTGTTATAGGTTGAAGTACTTTGAGACGTATTCTAGATTGTAGAGTTGGTTAGTCGCCAAAAAGGTATGTGAACTATCCTTTCTTCTTCTAGCATGATTCCTTGTTTTAAAGTTAGTGTATCCCACTCCGTAGTGATGTAATTCTTGATAGTACTTTGGATTCCTAAAATAGAAGTTGTTCTATATACTTTCTTGATAGTACTTTAATTTTATAAAATGGAAGTGGTTCTATCCATTCTTTTGATAGTACTTGGGGTTTCTAAAATGAAAGATCGTTATATCTATTATCTTGATAGTACTTTGGGTTGTCTAAATGAAAGTATTTCATTTTAGTTCATTGTAGTATATGAAAGAAGTTACATGATTGAAAGGTATAAATTACTTGGTGTTCAAAGTATACTTGACTTGATTTGAAAAGTATAACTTACTTGAGTTTAAAAGTGTAGTAACTTGATTTTAAAAGTGGAAGTGTCTTGTTACTATGAGTGTTAGTGTTTGGATGTTTATAAATGACAAGATGTACGGCGGACGTACATAGTACTTCGGGTTCAATTTCCCTATTATTACTAGATGTGATATTGTCTTGAGTTCTCTTAAAATGATAGTTCATTCTATTTGTGCTAATGAGAGTCGGAGATGATTTAAATTGTATAGTTGGATTATGTGAGAACGTCCATGATTACGACATAATCTTATTGTGAAAATTGTATAGTTGGATCATGTGAGAACGTCCATGATTACGACATAAATCTTATTGTGAAAATTGTATAGTTGGATCATGTGAGAACGTCCATGATTACGACATAAATCTTATTGTGAAAATTGTATAGTTGGATCATGTGAGAACGTCCATGATTACGACATAAATCTTATTGTGAAAATTGTATAGTTGGATCATGTGAGAACGTCCATGATTACGACATAAATCTTATTGTGAAAATTGTATAGTTGGATCGTGAGAACGCCCATGATTACGACATAAATCTTATTGTGAAAATTGTATAGTTGGATCACGTGAGAACGCCCACGATTCTGACATAAATCTTATCAGAAAATTGTATAGTTGAAATCATGTGAGTATGTCCATGATTAGGACTTGAATATTATATAAACCCATGGACAAGGTCCATGATGCGAGTACAAATACTCTTTGCGGTTGATCTAACTCTTAAAAGGCATAACTTAAAAGGTAAAGTTGACTCTCATTATTCTCATATTTGCAAGGCACAGTGTACTGTTATTTTGTATTAACATACTTGCGTCATGTTATATTATAAAAGGTATCATTTTAGGAAGTGTCGTTTTGGTACACGTGTTTGTTTTTATTGTGGCCGTCCGGGCCATATGCAGAGGGAATATCCTTCTATAAGGGACACTGGTGGTATGACTCGACCTGCTGGATCAGTGGATGGTTCCTCTTCTTCTATGGTTGTGCGCCCAACAGGGCGGGGTATACAGATGTCAGCCAATCGTGGTAGAGGTCGTGGTGGAGTTTATAATTCTGGCAGTCCTTCGAACCGCATAGATGTTGTGACTACTAGGAAGGGTCAATAGGCATCATCGATTGGGGTTACATGTATATTTTGATCTTTTTTTTGAGTCATACATACATTGATAGATTCATATTCCGCCCTAGCGTATATTTTCCCCTTGTTGCTAGTAGAATGTGAATTGATAGGACCCTCAGAGGTAGAAATATTTTTGTTTAGTAATGTGCAGAGTAAAGGATGTTGACAAGAATGATAAAGTGAATGAAACTATAGTTGTGTAGGGTTCACAAGGTGTAATTACCCCATGACAGTGTAAAGACCGATAGTAGAAGATGTACAGTAGTAATACTTCGGCCAAAGTGGCGAACCTCTAGTGAGCGGAACGATAGCGTGAGAAATACTTTGAGATATGAGAGAGATTCATTTTAGACCATGACTGGGAGTTAGTTATGATGATACACACACCTTAGATTCAGTAACATTGTCCATAAGTATTCGTGATTTAGATACTACTAGTATAAGAGTTTACACCGGTTAGTAAACAAAGCTAGGTAGACAATATGATCATTCACCGACCAGTAGTTTGACTAATGTGAGGACAACGAAGAGAAGTTAACACGAGGGACACATCAATTAGTTGAGTGGGAGTCCGACTGAATGATTTAAGTAGTGAATCCCTATGACTTAAAATACGGCAGAGTCATCCCTAGTACGGGAAGAGAAAAGGAACGGCAAAAGATCCAATTTTTTAAAGGACTGCAACCTTCGAGTATTGTGAGAAGGGACCACAGATGGAAGGTCCATTGGTGTATATACATGTGATATATTATAGTCGTGTGTGGCATCGTTGGTTTTGTGGAGTATTGGTTGATAGACATAGTAAGGAGACTATTCCAAAGTTTGTATAGCTTGAGACCGACTATGAACATTCGGGACGAATGTTTCTAAGGGGGGAAGGATGTTACACCCCGTATTTTCAAGAGAATGAGATGAGAACGTACGTGAGAAGATAAGATTTGAATTTTGGAACGAAAGGAAAATCACTTTTTCCTAAGGAGAAATTTCGGAACCTTGTGAAGGAAGAAGGTTTATTATTTGGAATTTGATTCTCAATTTGGTATATGGAATTAGTATAATATATTGGAGTTTTGGATTATTAAGTTTCAGATTTGGTCATGTTGGGCCCACCAGAAAAATTTACGATTTTGTGGGCCCATAAGATTTTGAGATATTTTGGTCAAATATAGATATTTTGGTCAAATATAGATATTTTGGTGAAGAAATAATTTTAGACCAATGGGGGTGACACGTGTCACCCCTCCACTTGTCATGAAGACTTTGACTTGGACTTTAGATATTTTGGAGACAAGTGGACATGTGAGTCCCACTCCACTTGTCTTGCTACACTTGTTAGATATTTGTAAATATCATAGAGGCTTGCAAGACTTCATTCTACACTTAGCCATATTTCAAGAAAAGTTCTATCTCTCTCTTCTCTCTTGTTCTCGGTCATGGAGGGTTTTGATGAACAAAATTCTCTAATCTTCCAAGCTTGTGTATATTAATACAAGATTAAAGTCCCTAACCAAGTGTTGAGCCAATATAAACACCACTAACCCCTAAAAAACCTCCCTTGGCCGAGAATGAGTGTGAAACCCTAGCGGTTTTCGTCGACTTTTTGGTGATGGAACGTGAAGGGAAGTTTATCATAAGCTTATAGAGGTTACATACATGTGATTGGAACGTGAAAAATATGAGCCAAGACTAATCTAGGGACCGACTTTAGCTTGGACTGTTTTGGGCTATATTTGATGTAAGGATCATTTTCCTCTTGAAGTAATTGAAGATTACATGTGGTAGTAATGTATAAGTGAGCTTGTACTAAAAAGAATGAAGATTAAAAATGGTTTGGACAATTTTGGGAGTTAGGCCGAGAGTTAGACATTTTCGGCCATTAGAATTGTTGATCATTATTGTTGTTAATTTCACTTGTCGCATGTTGTATAATGAAGGAAATATTGTTGTTGATAATTTATATAACTTATATAATACGTTGGAATGTGAATTGGATTAAAATAAATTAAGGAAAAGGGCTTTGGAATTATAGTTGTTATTGGCCGAGAATGGCCTTAAATGGTTGGATATTTTGGGGCAGTTTTGGGACTGTTTTGTGGTATATAACTGCTGGAAAAATCAGCCACCAACTTGCATGTTTAATGTGGTAAAATGGCTAATGAAAGTCCTAAGGAATAAGGGTGTTAAAGGCTTCACATTGTACCCTTAATGTTGATTTATTATGGACTGTTTTGTGGACTGTTTTAATGTGATCGTGGGGCAGAATTTTACACGTCAAGTTGGCGTGTAATACCATTTGGTTAACTGTTGGTTATGCCCTTAAGTGTGGCTTGTTGGTTGTTGAATTTGGGCTTTGGAAAGGGTGGAAAAGTACGTAGAAACAAAGGAAGTGCTGCCCAATTTTCCGTAGAATAAGAGACTCTTAGTTGGTATTAATCTAC
This sequence comes from Przewalskia tangutica, assembly GCA_029844215.1. Lineage (NCBI taxonomy): Eukaryota > Viridiplantae > Streptophyta > Magnoliopsida > Solanales > Solanaceae > Przewalskia > Przewalskia tangutica. The sequence goes on from CM056722.1 coordinate 5,618,677, forward strand.
CTTAGAAATCTTGGAATTGATAATCGTGTTATTGTTGTTATAGGTTGAAGTACTTTGAGATGTATTCTAGATTGTAGAGTTGGTTAGTCGCCAAAAAGGTATGTGAACTATCATTTCTTCTTCTAGCATGATTCCTTGTTTTAAAGTGAGTGTATCCCACTCCTTAGTGATGTAATTCTTGATAGTACTTTGGATTCCTATAATAGAAGTTGCTCTATATACTTTCTTGATAGTGCTTTGATTTTATAAAATGGAAGTGGTTCTATCCATTCTTTTGATAGTACTTGGGGTTTCTAAAATGAAAGATTGTTATATCTATTATCTTTATAGTACTTTGGGTTGTCTAAATGAAAGTATTTCATTTTTGTTCATTGTAGTATATGAAAGAAGTTACATGATTGAAAGGTATAAATTACTTGGTGTTAAAAGTATACTTGACTTGATTTGAAAAATATGACTTACTTGAGTTTAAAAGTGTAGTAACTTGATTTTAAAAGTGGAAGTGTCTTGATACTATGAGTGTTAGTGTCACGACCCGAACCCGGGCCCGTGACTGGTGCCTTACCCCGGGCACCCTAGTGATACAATATCAGAGAAAACCAGCGGAAATAAAAAACTTAAACATGCAAATAGACATGGATCAAGATGAAAGAAAATAGGCCAACCAAAACGGTTGCCTTTCAGCATATATATATACATAGACATTTGAACAGTTACAATCCTTACAACCCTGCCCACAACAGACCTCTAAGATTTTTACAACAACTATGACGGGACAGGGCCCCGCCATACCCCTGAATGTACAAGACCCTACAAACTCAGGGTAACGTACCAAAGATAAGCCTCCGAAGGAACGGAGCTTCCCAAGACGCTGAAAGGTGATCCTAAGGATCGACGGGGATCGGCGGCCGATGTACCTCTGACGCGGCCAAAGCGAGCCGAAGGAGGTACAGTATGTGAATCGAAAATCGTAAATGAAATCATAATAGTCTATATAAAGCGGAGACATGTATGATAACCAAACTACGATACACATATAATGATTATATCAAGTCGGTCTCACGCCTCACATCAATCATGCGTGGAATACCTTCCGCCATCTGGCGATGCATGATATGATAACACGAAAGTACACTGCGCACCAAGTCCTACCACGATGCCAAAGCGTACTAACAATCCAAAATGGAAGCATACTGCGCTACGCGTCGTGTCGGTATGTCCAAAAGGAATAACAAGACAACAATCAAAATGGAAGCATACGTGCGCTACGCGCGTCGTGTCGGTATGTCAAAAGGAAACAATAAGACAAGAATCCAAAATGGAAACAATAAGACAACAATCCAAAATGGAAACATACGTGCGCTACGATCGTGTCGATATGTCCAAAAAGGAACAACCAGACAAAGAATCAAAATGGAAGCATACCCGCGGTGCGATCGTGTCGATATGTCCAAAGCGATTAGCAAAATAACACTATCAAGAGGCGTGCGTGGAATTTCTCGTCGGCTGCGCAGACGTCCCAATAAGTTATCAACAAGTCAACCGGCCCTCCATCGAGAGACGCGGTAGTATAGAAACACAATTCTTGCACAACAAAGGCTATCACAACAAGCATAGGCAAGTTTCACAACAACAAGCATAGGCAAGTTATACATAACTCAAGGTACTTTCATTTTATGTTAAAGTCCGGGTTATAACCCTAAAGTACTACGTACGTTAAATTCCTTTTAAAGAGATCCATTCCTTTTATAAAAGTCACCCCATACCCGTAGTATAAAAATAGAGTGACTCACATTTTTAGGTAAACCAAAACACTTCTCTTATTAAAGTCGAGTTACCACATTAAAACCAATGATAAAACCCTTCTTTTGTTTTCATAAAGTCGTTATAACTAACTTCCCATAAAGCTGTTATAACACTTTATGTTTTAAACCATTTTAAGACAAAACAATGCCTTCCTTTTCCCTAGAGTTCCAGTTTGCCTAATTTCAATTACTCCAGTCTCTTTATTTTAGAAAAGTTTCTTAGTTCATAGTCTTAATCATTTAAGAATATAATTCTCCTTTAAACAATCTGAGAAACATATGCCTTATATGAGTGTAGGTTATTCTTGTTCATAATCAATCTTATTAGGCAACCATGATCTAGGAAATGTAATATCATTTTGTCTCATCTTAGCTTCTATGCAGATGGAGGTTTCTACTGGTTTTAATAATACTTCTTTATTCAATACATTTTCCTTTATTAGCGCTGCAGTGGTTTGTTCGATACTTATTCTGATTTCCGAAATCAGTAAAACATCATTCCTTTTAAAAAAACCAAGTACTCACTACTCACGAATGAGGTTTCACACAAACATCCATATTAAGTTAAGTCTCTTATCTTTTAAGATTAAGTCTCTTAACTTATAAAATCAGTAAAACCATTCTCTTTATCTCTCTTAAGACGTTATACCTAACTTCCCATAAAGCTAGTATAACTCTTATGTTTTCAAAACCAAGTATTACTCTTCTTTCAAAAACGTTTCTTAATCTTTTTGAAATACTTCAAGATTCTTTTTATTCAGGCTTAAGTCAAAAGACATTGCCGTACAACTACGTTCTGTTAACCCACGTACGTCTACCGTACTATATATATATATTATTCGGGATTAAGTCAAAAGACATTGTCGTAAAACTACGTTCAGTTAGCACACGTACGTCTACCGTACTATATATATATATATATACTTTTAAAACATCATGCTCAAGAGTATAGGAAGAATCACATACCTCGCGACGATTATCGACTATAAGCAAAACGCTCCACGGCTATAACCCGGCTAGCCTTGTCCACCTTCTAAGTAGTACATGCTACTTGCAGAACATTCAACCAATAAAGGTTATCAGTCTACTGTAAATACAGTCCTATGTAAGTACAGTTTAATCTTCTACTTATATTCTTCTGATGTGATTTCAGTTCAAGTCTTTACTGTAATATCCTTCTATTACAGTTCAATTCTCTTCTATGAATCTTATATTCATTTATATACAACTACAGTATGTAATTCCCAATTACAATAGAAGGACGGTAGTATTTACCTCGATGAGCCCAAAATTATCCAAGTATGTAAGTCGCTCCTGAGCAACGTCAAGCTCCTACTCCGAGTGCTCCAATCCGCTCCAAACAACCCTTAGAAGTTCTACGCAACTTCTACTTAACACTTCAACCGACTATGAAGGTTTTCCTTAGGGTTTCGTTTTTGTGACTGAGGGAAAGTATAATAGTATTTCCGGGCTCTACGTATAGAGGTGACTTTGGAAAGTACTACAAGGTATATGGGCTAAAGTATTTGGGCATTATAACAATACTAGGAGAGTATTTCTATACCACAAAAAGGGGTATTATACGAAAACAACTAGGCTAGGGGGGGTACCCCTCGACTAGGGCACCACAAAGGGGGAGGGGGAGGCTCTCGGCCAAGGCTTCTCAAGGGGGAGGGTGTGGTGGACGAAACTCACAAGGGAGAGGGGAGGATTTGAGACTTAGTGAAATGCTCAAGTTTTTGGATGAAGAAAGTCTTCAACTAGAGGGGTATTTATAGGTCAAGAAATGGCCAACCAATGGCCAAGATTCTTCCAAGTGTTAGGCAAGTGTAGGGCTAGGATTAAGCCATGTGCACCTTATCCATCTACCACACCAACTTGCACAAAATATCCTACCAACTACAAGCCACCTATTTCGTCCACTTTGCCGCCCCTTCCTTCCAATGTGAGGGTGACACTTGTCACCCTCCCGTTGGTCCAAAATGTTTCGTCTCTCGGAAAAATCCGCAAAAATTATAAATGACATAGCCGGAATTTTCCCTTCGCAAGTTTAGTAAAACGTTTCGTCGAAAAACGACTCTTTTCGGCACTTGTGCCCAAATTTCGAACCTAGCCTAACTTTTAAGGCTCAAACTTTCTACGTACGTCCTTACGTACATACTCTGGAAATACGGGGTATAACAGTTAGTGTTTGGAGATTTATAAATGACAAGATGTACGGCGGACGTACATAGTACTTCGGGTTCAATTTCCCTATTATTACTAGATGTGATATTGTCTTGAGTTTTCTTAAAATGATAGTTATTTGTGCTAATAAGAGTCGAAGATGATTTAAATTGTATAGTTGAATCATGTGAGAACGTCCATGATTACGACATAAATCTTATTGTAAAAATTGTATAGTTGGATCATGTGAGAACGTCCATGATTACGACATAAATCTTATTGTGAAAATTGTATAGTTGGATCATGTGAGAACGTCCATGATTACGACATAAATCCTATTGTGAAAATTGTATAGTTGAAATCATGTGAGTACGTCCATGATTAGGACTTGAATATTATATAAACCCATGGACAAGATCCATGATGCGAGTACAAATACTCTTTGCGGTTGATCTAACTCTTAAAAGGCATAACTTAAAAGGTAAAGTTGACTCTCATTATTCTCATATTTGCAAGGCACAATGTACTGTTATTTTGAATTATCATATTTGCCTCATGTTATATTTGGACTGTATGATCTCATTTACAATACTTATTATGTCACATACTTGGTACATTAAACGCGTCGACCCTTTCTTGGGTGCGTTAAATCTGCAGGTTTAGGTACGCAGTTTGGTGATCTGCAAGTGTAGGATCCTTGCTCAGAGTTTTTGGGGATAACTCCATTGTTTCAGGGCTTATCATTTTGGTATAGATCTTTCATTACAGGCTTTTGTACACTTGTGGATACGGTGGGGCCTTGTCCCATCATAGTTTTGTAAAACTTTTAGAGGTCTGTATTCATATGTGGGATTGGACTCGTATATAGTGTAGTTTCTTTTGAATTATATATATATATATATAACTTCCGCGGATAACTTGTGTCGTAGAGGGTAGAAGGATGCCCAGGTAGGGTACCAGTCGCGGGTCCGGAGTTCGGGTCGTGACATAAATCTTGTGATTCCTTCTTTTGGGAGTCCATCAATTCCAAATGATTCGTCTACTGCACTGCATGTCAGTGAACCAAATGGACAGTCTCTTGGGACAACTAATCATGTAATTTTTGGGTTTTCCTTCTTTTCAACACATAGTAATATTCTGGAGCTTGAAATTTTATATATTATTATATTGTGAAATTATATGTTTTTATATGAGTAAACCAAATTGAAGTTATTATTTATGATGTTTTGGCTAGTCTACCATTTTTTTTTACTTATGACTATTCTTTATGTTACCTTGTAGGAGTCTGGTGAGCTAAATGGACAAGAAATCTAACAATCTAACAAATGAGTGTGTAGGTGGAGGCTTATGTGTAGATACTTTAATTTTGTGAACAATTATTTTGTAATATGTCCTAAGGGGTCTAATATTATAATATTGTATATTTGTGAACAATTAGTAATACAATCATTTATTATTATTATTTTCTCTTTTAATTATTTATTTTGCAATATTGTGTACCTGGTCGTCGCATTAGGTGGTTAAAAAAGCCTCAAAACAGTCGAATATGTAATGCGACGGCTCTGTATGGCCGTCGCATTAGAGGGGTGGCCTGGGCGTCGCATTAGGTGGTTAAAAAGCCTCAAAACAGTCGAATATGTAATGCGACGACTCTGTCTAACCGTCGCATTAGAGGGGTGGTAGACGTCGCATTAGGGGCGAGGGAGCCGTGGCGTTAGGGTGGTGGGAGCCGTTGCATTAGATATGCAGCTAATGCAACGGCTAAATACAGCCGTCGCATTAGCCTCATATCTAATGCAACGGCTGGACACTCGTCGCATTAGGCTCTTCTGGCCGTTGCATTAGACCTAATGCAACGCCAGTAGATGTCACGTCTCCTAGCCGTTGCATTAGGTCTAATGCAACGAGAATGAGGTGTCACATTAGCTGAGAAATGTAGTAGTGACATTTGACTCGGTGAGGCGTAAGCTCCGAGACACGATGCACAAGTCCTATATATATATATATTCATTTTTTTACAATTTTCTTTTATTATTATGTTATTCTACCTATTTAAAAATATTTATTATAATTATATTATTGTATGAAATACTAAAAATTAAATACCCATGCTTACAACTAAAAAAATGTGTTATGAAATGCAAATCAACTCTAACATATTACATTATATTTCAAACAATAAAAAATCACAAATTTTTAAAATAATATTACTACCATACTATTAATTTTATCTTCATATAAACAAACAATTAATAAACTCTATCAGTATTATAATTAAAACGTAACTCCTTCATGAATAAAAATAAAATTACTTTCAAATAGTGAAATAATAAAATTTGATACGTAGGACAAAAGACCAATAACATGTGAAAATATATAATTCAGTTATGTATTTTTAAAAGAAATATTAAGTGATATTCACCTCACGATGTTTGCAAATAATAAATATGCAATACAACGATTTATTATTGAGTTACACCCAACCTTCTTATTTATATAAATGAAAAAGTATTAAGTATCATTCATTTATTAAAGAATTATGAGGGTTGTCGATTTTAATTAAGAAATTTAATATATAATTTGTGTAAGAGCCTTAAAAGTAAGAAAAACCTTAAACAGACGGCCCAAATTTAATCTTCTCCAAATCAACGGCCCACAACACTCACAACAGCCTTTATATTCCACAAAACCCTAATCCATACACCTCTCACTTCGCCTCCATCTTCGCTGCGTCAGCCCCCTTAATCTCTTCAGAGTTTCTAGGGTTTCTCGTCTCATATAAGCGAAAATGGTCAGTTATCATCTCGATCTACAATTTAACTTGCTTATGTATTTGCTTTCATATATAATTTGCGATTTTACGTATCGATTGTTTAACGTGTATCCATCTCCTGTTACTATCTGTTATTTATTATACTTCGATTATCGTATTAGTTTGCTGCATTTACTGTTACTTTTCTGCATTAATACTTATCTATAGTATTACTTTTATGCTTATCTCTAAAAATAGCCGATTTGAGAGACATTTTTCACATTATATATGTTAGATTTTCACACTACATATATTGTACTATATACAACAACATACCCAATTGAAATCTCTGATGAGTGTAGAGTGTACGCATGCCTTACCTCTACCTTGATAGTTATAGCGTCTCTTTCCAAGAGACCCTCCGCTCAAGACAAATCATAAACACACATCAAAACAAGAGAAATAGTCAGTTTAGGTTAATGTTTTTTAAAGCTCATGCTTGTATCAAAGCGAATAAGCCATGATAGTGCATAATGTAAAAGTGAGCAGTAACTAGCGCGTTAAATAAGCTAAGCAAAGTACACTAAAGAACACATAGCAACAAAAATCAAACTATCATTGACTATAAGTCAATATTGCGCCTATTAGTAGGGTAGGCTAAGCGTGCCTACAATAATAACACTACAACTACTATTTTGCAAGCGTAAGTAAAACTACGCTCGACTACCTACTATCCTTCTACCATAATCCGTGTCCTCCACAACTCCTCTCTAATGTCCTCATTAAGTTGCACATCCGTCATATCCTGTCTAATCATCTTTCCTCAATACTTCAATATATCATACTATATGATATTTTCTAACATAAAAGAATCTAACATATAAAATGTGAAAAATGTCTCTCGAATCGGATGTTTTTAGACTATTCTGAGTCATTTTCACATTTTATATGTTAGATTCTCTTATTTTATAAAATATCATATAGTAAAATAGTTAGTGTCCGAGAAATATAAAATGTGAAAAATATCTCTCAAAATCAATTGTTTTTAGACCATGTTCATTTTTTGGGTAAAGTTTGTATACACTCTACTCTCATACCCTCACTTTGTGGGACTACGCTAGGTATGTTGTATTGTTTAATGTGTATAATGATAATTTGAAATATTGTAGGTTCTTCCAAATGATTTCGATTTGTTGAACCCACCAGCAGAGATTGAAAATAAGAAGCACAAGCTCAAGCGTCTCGTACAATCTCCCAATTCTTTCTTCATGGTGCGATTTTGTGGAAGTGTAAAAATGATTCTCTTGTTTATATATGTTATATTTGATTTTGAAATTTATGTATGATTTGGTTATTTTGTTTGTAGGATGTCAAGTGCCAAGGCTGTTTTAACATGTAAGATCTTCCTCTTTTGGTTAATTATTTAAATATATGTAGCTCAGTACTTCTGCTCTTTCTGTTTTGTGCTGCACTATTTCTATTTGTGGATTTAGAGAGGTTTTCTGTTGAATTATATACTGTTGTGACCTATAGTACTTGGAAGAGTTTTTGCGAATTCATTAGGAAAATTAACTAGTGTCCGATGCCCGAATTCATGATAAAAATCAAGTAGATTCACCCTCGTATGGTTGTTTACTCTGAACCCCGCCACATTAAATGGAACTGGATTGTTGCGCCTCAAATTCCATTTTCCAAAAGTTTTCGGAATCTATGTCTTGATTCACACTGAAAATCAAGTAAGGTCTATGCCTGGATTATAACCATTAACAAATTCAAATCCTCCACATATATCGAACTGATTGTTGCTCGTTATGTGATACTTTTCGCTTTTCGAAATTCAAATTGCATTAACTTATATCAACATTTTAAGATATATTTTTATGCAAATTGATATGTGAAAAGTTACAACTTAGTTTTCAAATATATAAATTTTAATCTTAAAATATTGAGTTAGTCTAATTCAATTTAGCTTCAAAATTTAGTCAAATCGACTCCCTAAAGCGAAAAATGCCACATGTACTTTTTTTCTAAGAAACTTGGAGAATCGATATCTGAGTTCAGACTGAAAATTAAGCAGGGTCTATGCCTGAATTCACCATAAATAATTTAAATCCGCCACATGTTATGAGCTTAATGTTTCTGATTTTATGTTTAAAACTTGCAGAACAACTGTTTTCAGCCATTCTCAGACGGTGGTTGTTTGCGGGAACTGCCAAACTGTGTTGTGCCAGCCTACTGGTGGTCGTGCTAGACTTACCGAGGGATGTTCTTTCAGGAGAAAGGGAGACTAGAGAAATAGTAGTCACTTTAGATTGAACTGAACCTTCAAATGGGAATTTTGGTGCAGTAATCTATTTTCTTATTAATGTTTAGACTAATTGAGAACAAGTGTTTTTAAGTCTACTATGACTTGATTATGTTATGGTTCTAATTTTTGTTATCCCTTTTGGAATTGGATTGTTACTATAATATTTTTGCTATGTGGTTGGTTCCCTGAGATTAATCATTTGTTCTTTTACACTAGTGTTGTCATAATTTTGTGGCAACATTTCGATTTGGGCTGTGATTGGAAATTTGTCTTGAACAAAATATGCATGATTTTTTTGTCCAAGTATATCTGTTCGCCTATGTTCCTTGTCGTGTTAATCCATAGAGATTGTCATGTTCCCACACCAATTTAAGTAGATACAAGACATTGGAATTTGCCCTTGGTAGTTGTCGAAGCCTGTTTGGTCCCTTTTTCTGTTTAGTTATATGTCCTTGCATTTCAAATGAAATGTTACAGGTTAGTCCTAGGTCTGTTTTTCCTCTGAATCCAAATAGCGCGCAAGTCAATCTAACTCTCGTAGGAGCTATGGCGATTCATTTACTTTAGTGGGACCATTTCATGTTGAAATTGATTGCTGTCTTGTCCTTTAGTTGTTGATCCACCCACCTGTTTTTTTTTTGCTGGGGGGGGGGGTGTATGAGATTAACAGGTGTCGTAGGTAATCAGAAATCGCTGTTATTGTAAATTTGTAATTGCATTTGCTCTTTCCATGATTATAAATATCCAGCGGGATTTATAACTCATGGATGAGTTTGTGCATCATCTCCAACAGTAGGCTGGTCTGAAAATGATTGGGATGCTATTTGTTCTGTTTCCTTTTTATTTTAATGCTATTTGGACAAACTCATAATGGTTTCGGAGGAAGTTGATTTTATTGATGTGATTTGTTTGTGCACTTGCCGTCCGGTTAAACTATAAGATGTTTATATCAAAATCTACTTCGTTTTGGTAGTAGAGCTAAAATAAGATTGTCTTAAACAAACTCATGCTATTCCCAAACCCTACAGAGTAGGAACTTGAGACACCTAATTGTTGAATTAGATCTTCAACGACTGTGAATTGTTGAATTTGGCACCCTTTATCCTCATCATTGAATCCTGCATGTGTAGACACAGAACCAGAACTAGAAGGAATATTAGTAGCAGAATTGGTGTTATCATGTAATGTAGCATAATATTCATATAATGTAGTTAAATTAGTATCAAGTTTATTTATGCAATCAAATGAAGATGGAGTTTCTGTTCCACCTATTTCCATATAAGTATATAAACTAAATATTAGATTATGACAATCTACTTTTTTAATAGAAGGATTTAAGATCGCACTAATACAATAAACATCGTGAATAGGAAAAAATATTTTTAAACTTTTCAAACATAATCAGAATCGCATCAGATATTTCACATTTGATTTTAAACCATAAAGTAAATAGGAAATTTCATTTATATGAGCTAAAGCATTACAAAGCATTGGGTAATAAGATCACGAAAATTCAACGATTTGCGATGTAAAATTTACGTAAATTTTTAAAAGTTCACCAATTGATTTCCAATGTTCGCGGTTAACATATACATCACGTTCTTACAATGCGCATTTGCAACATGTGTTATGGGATCTTTATACTTATAACATTCTTTTAAAAATAAATAAGTATAATTCCACCGTAATAATCTCTTGAGCATGAATTTAGGTCTCAAATTAAATTGTTTACATTTTTCTTTAAATTCTATAATTCTATTTTTCCTATTATTACCTGAATAACTCCATAACTCTTTTGACAAGTTTTATTTGGTGAAAATAAATCAAGACCACTTTTAACAATTAAATTATAAATATGACAAGCACAACGAACATGAAATATATCGGAAGTGGTGGTTGTACTTCGCTTTAAAAGATCTACAAAGAAGGTATTATTAGATGCATTATCAAATGATACAAAGTATTTTATTATAAAGATTATATTTTTGGGCATAAAAACAAATAGTTTCGCTTATATATTTTCCAAGATGACTTTGATCCTCGTAAATACGCAAAAGCAATATCGTTTTCCATTTTAAAATTTTCATCAATCCAATGACAAGTAATTGTTAAATAATCATAACTGCTCAACGATGTCCAATGTCCAAGTAAAACTAACATGGCATGGAAGGTTAGCAAACAAATATTGCAAGAAAATAACATAATCATTATGAAGTCTAAAAATATCGGCTCTAGTAGTACTACGAGGAACACCTTTAAAAAAAGGATTATATACTCTTTGAATATATGTAATTAAATATGAAGAAGAAGCAAAAGAAAAAGGCAAACAACCTCCGACAATCATTTTTGCTAATTCAATGCGATCTTTTTTGGATCGTACTTAGCCAACCCCCCAGTTAATGGATTAAGTTGTTGTTGACCGGGTTCTAAATTAGGGACAGCATTCCATTGTGCCGTATGATCGAATTTTATATGTCTAGCTATAGTGCCCGTTGTCGCGCCCTTTTTCGGCCGCGGCATTTTTAAATAAGCGAACCCTGCTTAAAAATGCAAAATGTTAAAAATAAAATAAAATGCTAATAATGTTCAAAAATGCTTAAAGGAGTTAATATTGCAAAAGAGGCTAAAAGTGCAAAAGATGCTAAATGCTGCAAAAGGGTGCTAAAATGCTAAGATTTAAAGAATGCTAAAATTTAAAGGGTTGCTAGAATGCTAAGGGTTCGCGGAGTCGCCACCTAATTAATTGGGTGAATTAGGACACCTAAATGTTTAACTAGTTTAAAGTAAAACATTAACTCCATTTTAATGGTCTGCTAAACTTAGTGAGATTCTGGGTAAGGATTCTTTATTAATCTAGAGGGAAGGGGTTAGGCACCCTCTAAGATCCGCTAACTTGCGGTTATCCTGCCAAACCTAGGGTTAATTATTATGTTTTAAAAATGCAAAGTAAAAGCTCTTCCTGTTTAATAAAATGCTAAAAAATGTCAAAATGTTTAACAGGTGCTTAAAGAGGGCAAAAGTTTGCTAAAGGTATTAAATGCTAGAAGTGCTCCTATTTAGAGAAGTGTTAGAAATGATAAAAGTGCTAAAATGTTTTTAAAAGACTTAAAGATTTTAAAATACCAAGGGGTGCTAAATAGAAAAGCTATAAATGCCAAGGGGTGCTAAATAGGAAAGATGCTAAGGTGCTAGAGGTATTTATATTATTTAAGAGATGGTGTAAAATTGATTTATCATAGATGCATGCATTTTATAAAGGATTTAAAGGACTTGTGCTACATGTAGAGTTTAAAAGTGTTCATTTACTTTTATTTATAAATAAGTGACGCGAAACTAATTTATAAGCTAAAGGTACGCACTTACTTGAAAATTTGATTTATGTGGCCTAGTGCAAAAGACGGTGATCATTTGACAAGTTTAGTCATGCGTGGCAATCCTAAAATAATTAACTTAAAGGGAAGCAAATTTCTAGTATCCAACTACTCGCTAATTTATTGATTCAAGATTCAATTATTCTAAGTGTTCTAATAATTAATGTAGCGTTAGACAATTAATTACAACAAATGAATAGGGAAGGATATGAATTAACAATGGTAACTCGAAGAATGGCGATATCCTTTCGCCGCGGTTTGGAAATTCCTATGCTAGCTGAGTGCACATAAATGTGGGCCTTCTTTTGAAGTAGCTCAAGATGAGTTTCGCCGTGAAACTCTTTATTTCGCTCCGGTGCGTGCCATGTAAAGATAAAGAAAAATAAGGATTAGTATATGCCCAAAAATAGTCAAGTAATCATGTAAACTCAAACATGTATATTATTCAGTTTTAATTATATTAATCAGAAGCTAACAGATTCGAACAAATAAAGGCCCTAACTGGTTCAGCCCAACATTGGGCCTTGGATACAGCAGTAGGCAGAGACAAAAATAGGCCCAAAACATAGCTGAAGTGTAAACAATCCACAATTAAACTCATGTGATAGAGTGCAAATATAACGAGTGGGATACAGTGATATGCTATATATGGACCAATTAGCACACCACAACGCAGAGGTGATTTGCAGAAATAAAGACGGGCCAGGCCCTAAAACACATACATAGTGATATGCTAGATATATATGTCTAATATACTGGATATACCTGACATGTAACATAGTGATATACTAGATATATATGTCTGAAATACATATAATATATAAAGCTCTGAATACCAATCTAGACATAAATGGTCATGCTTAAACTATACTTTGAACACAAAATGCAGAAGTTCCAGCTACTCCTAGACTATTCTTACGCATGTCAGATTTAAGACTAAGAGATTCAATTCCATACTTCTTCTATTAAACAAGATATCACAAAATGATCATAGAAGAAGCACGTTAGGATCAACATCCTATAAGAAAGCTGAGATAATGCTTTAGAGATGGCATACCATAGGATAAATGAGGTTTGTCTAGACGGGGCCAATATGCATAATAATTATATGGGAAACTAAGATGCAATAAGGATTGAAAGAAAACTCCGTGCTAACATAAGGATACCCCACACCAAAACTAGTTGCTGCAGATACATAATCAGTAGAAAGCCAACAGAGAGGATTTTCACAATCCTTTGAAAGCAATGTCGGAGATATAAGGCCACATATCAGCTTTGGACAAGTATGGTCCTCTTATATTTCAGAAATCTACACACCTTCACACAAAGCTTCATATAATATTTTGAAGTGCTAAGTTCATTATACAGGTTCAAAAACAGGCCAATGAAACTCAATTTTAAACCTATTTATGTCATTTGTTTACCACACAAAACAAGTATGTGAACTACCAGACTGCAACAACTTAAACAGAGCCCACATTCCCCTTTTTAAGTCATTAGAAGGTCCTGTCATAACTTTGACAACTGTTTAGCATATGGTATTAGATCTAACAACAATTTTGTAAACTGAATCAATTACCAACAGATTAACCAAGCATCACATTTAAGAATATGACAATATAAACAGCTGAACTAAATCACTGATAAGACACATAAAACTCAGAAATTCGAACAAACTGAGAAGAGTTCTAGTTTACTTAAAGCAGGGCCTATTTCATATAGAATTCTTTCAATTATGAAGGCAGCCAAACAGATTAATCGAACTAGAACAACTAAACTGAATCAACACAACCTGCAGTCCCACCAAATATACAGAAGTACAACAAAAATGAAAACCAGTCATCGATATCAATTTAACATACACTCAAACAGATGGCAAACGACAGAACATGAATAGACTAAAGTTAAGTTTACCTTCTGACAAATGACCGAGGCGTATCAAGTCGTCGAGCCACTCGGCGTATCGCGATGCGTTTGAGGCGAGATTTAGTTGTTGGTTTCTTTGCTGGACTAAAAAGGGGATTTGGAACCTCCTATTCTTGCGATGCTAAGGTTTCCGACTGAGCCCCTAGTCGATGCTCCGTGTCGATGCTATGGGTGTGCTAACTGTGGCTGTCCTACTCTGTCTGAATTTCTTAACTGCCGCTAAGGTGTCGATGCTATATGAGTTGCTGACTATGGCTAAGGGTTTTAAACTCTACTCAAGGTCCCCGTCGATGCTATGGGTACCTCTCTCGCCTCGCTCTCCTCAGTATCCCTGTTGCTCCTCTGCACGTGCTTATATAGCCCTATTTGGGGTTCCAAGTTAGGTAAGTAATAAAGGCTAAGATTGGACGAGATTTCTGATCGATTCTTGACGAAATTTGTCTTGATTGGGCGATTTTTGCATCATTCGTGTTCGATAAGGCAACGATTTGAAAAGATTTTGGGTCGATTACTATGGTAAGCATCGTTGGAGAAGGTAAGGGAAGGAAAGTCGCGGATTCTCGAGAGAATCACTACGACGTGGCGTGGTAGTGGCGGTTGCTTTAAGGGCTTCGTTAGGTTTTAGGTTCTTTTCTGCGTTTTGTTTTGGAAAGGGACGATGGGAGTCAAGTAAAGTGGTGGTGGATCGCGGGTGTTGGGCCTCATGGTCGTGGTCGGCCAATTAAAGGGTGTGGGTTGGGTTCTGTGTTAATAAATGGGCTGGGTAGAATTTAGGAGTTAACTAATTAGGTATTAGTTTAGGTTAGTTTTAATTATTCGTTTTAGGCTTTTAATTAGTGGTAAATTAATTAATTAATTGTGATTAAATTATCTAAAATAAATGTGGGCGTGCTATTTAATTAGTGCTTAATATTTTAAAAATGCGGCGCTATTATTTAAAAACTTATTATTATGCATTATTGCGAAGTTAAATTAAAATTGAATTGAGTTTAGATTAAATTATTTAAATGCTAATATGCAAGTATGATATTTAAGAATTGTTTAAAGCTTTTTACAAATGCGGTGCTATTAAATGCATGCATTAGATTAAAATTGATTTTAAATTACAAATGATTACTAATAAATGCGGCTATGCTACCTGACACGACGTCATTGCTAAATTACTTATTTTATGCATTTATTAATGACGACAGGGCTTAAAATTAGTTAATGCGGGCGCGGGACTCTAAGTGCTTAAAACTCTATGCAATGCCATTATTAAATTAATTATTTATGCCTGTATTTAATGTTTTATTGTTGTATTTTATTATAAAAATCCTAAAAAATTATTTTACAGAATTAGTGTAATTTTATGGTTAATGGCTGGACGGGAGGGTCAAAATTGGGTGTCAACAGATGTCCCTCTTTGTATGGAGATGATGGAAGAATCTTCGGACAAAGACGTTGACTCATAGCCAATTTTGTCTCGATCTTCAGAATTGCAAAAATGTTGGGCGATAGACAAGCGCCGACGCAAAGTCAAAATCGCCCCGGTCGAGTTATGACGACACTGGGCTACCATGGTCAAAACACTAAGGCGGGCTAACGCGGACTCAAAGACTGTCCCAGTGTCGAGTTATGACGACACTGGGCTACCATGGTCAAAACACCAAGGCGGGCTAACGCGGGCTTAAAGATGTCCCAATGTCGAGTTATGATGACACTGGGCTGGTGTAAAAAGTAAAAGAATATAACCGGCCAACTCGGGTGTCTGCGCATGGCTTGGTGCTTTGGGTTCTATGGTGATGTGGAGCGAGTGGACCGACGCTGAGGTCGCTTCGCCAATCGGAAGCGTTGGCCCCAACATTGCCCCGTCAGAAGAGAAAATCCACGTTGTGCTCCTGCTGCTGCATGCTAAGACTTGAACAAACGGTTAGTGCATAACTGCTAAGGCAAAAATAATTTTAAAAACAATGTAACTGTGAATAGAAAAGGTTATCCTGCAAAACGCGATGCCTGTTGTGTTGATGCGATGTTGCGAATGCTGTGATTTTCGTCCTTGCACAGACGTGTTGCGATTGTGAACGCGGGTATGTTGTCCTTGCTGCAATTGTCCCTGTATACTAAAGCTCAAGAAAGAGTTAGTGCATAACTGCTAAGACATAATAATAAAGCATGCGTAAGAAATGCAATTTCGGGAGTATAGAAATCGTCCCTGCGTGATATGCTGATGATGGCGTCGTTTTCGGACTTGTCGTCGTTTTCGGACTTGTCGTCGTTTTCGGACTTGTCGTCGTTTTCGGACTTGGCGTCGTTTTCGGACTTGGCGTCGTTTTTGGACTTGTCGTCGTTTTCGGACTTGTCGTCGTTTTCGGACTTGTCGTCGTTTTCGGACTTGGCGTCGTTTTCGGACTTGGCGTCGTTTTTGGACTTAGTGCCGCTTTCGGACTTGACGTCGTTTTGGACTTGGCGTCGCTTTCGGACTTGGCGCCGTTTTGGACTTATTCTTCCGCTCCCGCACTAAAGCTCGCCAAGAGTTAGTGCATAATCGCTAAGACGTAATAATAAAGCATGAATGATAAAATGCAATTTTGAGAACAGAAAATCTTCCTCGTAGATGTAATATCTTCATGATGGCGTCGCTTTGGACTTGCTGCGGCCGATAACGCCGCCGCTCGACGTGTTGCTGGCGTCGTTGCGTGGACTCGCCAGGCCGATAACGCCGCTCGGACGCGGCCGCCTTCCGGGCGTCGTTGCGTGACTTCCGATCACGCCGTTATGCGGACGTATTCGCCGGGCGTCGCTGCGTAGACTTGTTGCGGCCGATAACGCCATTGCCGGACGTATTCTTCCGGGCGCCGCTGCACGGACTTGCTGATTACGCCGTTGTGCGGACGCGTTGCCGCCGGGCGTCGTTGCACGGACTTGCCGATCACGCCGTTATGCGGACGTGTTCGCCGGGCGCCGTTGTACGGACTCGACACGCCGTTATGCGGACGTGTTCTTCCGGGCGCCGCTGCGTGGACTTGCCGATTACGCCGCTGTTCGACGTGCCGCCGGTCGCTGCGTGGACTTCTTTGGCCGATAACGCCGTTATGCGGACGTATTGCCGCTGCACGGACTTGCGGCCGATAACGCCGTTGTTTGGGCGTATTGCTGCCGCTTCGTGGAATAAATGCTCCCGCAAGCTAAGCTGAGAAAACGTTAGTGTATACCGCTTAAACAAAATGATAAATATATATACGAAGTGCAATTTTACGTAGAGATGTCGTCCCCGATACGCATTAATGTTGGGATGTTGTCCTCGCACGACACGCCAAGTCGCCGCACCGAAATTGCCATGATGCCTTTGCCGCGACGCGTGGGTTGCCGCTTGACTTGATGCCCGAGTTGATGCACTAGGTTTTGTTGCGAACTCAACTTTGGATCGTTGATTGTTGATGCCCCTTTCTGCTGCTGCTGCTTTTGCTGCGGACTTTGGATTGTTGTCATCCTCTGCCTTTGCTGCTTTTTGCTGCTTCTGCTAATATGAAGAAACTTTTTGCCGTATTTTCCATTTCGGCTATTGCACTTTCTGCTTTTGTTAATATGAAAGGACCTGCGCTCAAAGAAAATTTGTGAGTTTTGGGGGGGGGTCGATTTGTATTTGACTTTGCCGCTTGTCTCGACATCTGCGCTACCGCCTGCTTTGGATTTGCACTCGCCCGTTTCCTACATTGTCCCGCTTTGAGAAGGTGTTATCTTGCTCTTCTTTTCGAGACTCGCCGCCTATAGGAACCAAGACAGGTTCCGACTCGTTCCGCTCAGATGCACTTGAATCGGTCATGTCGCTGGACCGTGCCTTTGATCTTGTGAAATATTGATGCTAAGCCAAATACGAACCGACCTTTTGGGGAGGATGATAAATCTTTCTAAAAATGCAACAAACGGTGTTAGCATAAAGCACATAATTTGCAAGTATGTAGCAGATATATATTGCATATAGCACCTTCAAACGTTTCCTAACATGCAGGGGGACCTCTTTATGCCAGAGGTAAGCCTAAACGTCACTTATGCGAGATTATGACGGATTTGTCCAAGTCGTCCAACTATAATGCCTTTGTTGGAAATGGCGACCAAATGACGGTGCACTTTTCCCAATTTCAGCATGTCATGATTGGGTTTGGATTTTTTCTGTCAATGTCACGCTACACATAATATGCTGGTTGGTCGTTGGGTTGAGAAACCCGTCGACAAGTTTGGTGTCTTCCTAATTGTGGTGTCGATGCCAAGGACCGACCCACCTAAGGTAAATGCATGCATGCCCTAAAATAAGGGGTGGTATAGCTCTATCTTAAGTTTCTAAGATTTGGCTTTTCTGGACGCAAGGTTCCCGAGCGGACTACTCGAGCGGTATACGCGCGGTGATCGCACGAACCGATCTAACTCCGCGCAGGCGCCAACTCTCCTAAAATTTGGATATTTTGAAAGAAATTTGCGGGTGCGCGGAGCACACCAGCGCGTGAGTGTGTGATTGTGTGAATTTTCCAGAGTGGAAGAAATATGAGCGGAATGCCAGTTTAAGGAAAGCAGTAAAGCAGGTAGCAATCAAAAATAAATAGAACAAAATACAACACACAAAAATTAAATGCCAAAGTAATTGCCAAATAATTATCCTAGATCTGTTGTGGTTAAGAACCTAAAATCCCCAGTGGAGTCGCCATTTCTGTCGCGCCCTTTTTCGGCCGCGGCATTTTTAAATAAGCGAACCCTGCTTAAAAATGCAAAATGTTAAAAATAAAATAAAATGCTAATAATGTTCAAAAATGCTTAAAGGAGTTAATATTGCAAAAGAGGCTAAAAGTGCAAAAGATGCTAAATGCTGCAAAAGGGTGCTAAAATGCTAAGATTTAAAGAATGCTAAAATTTAAAGGGTTGCTAGAATGCTAAGGGTTCGCGGAGTCGCCACCTAATTAATTGGGTGAATTAGGACACCTAAATGTTTAACTAGTTTAAAGTAAAACATTAACTCCATTTTAATGGTCTGCTAAACTTAGTGAGATTCTGGGTAAGGATTCTTTATTAATCTAGAGGGAAGGGGTTAGGCACCCTCTAAGATCCGCTAACTTGCGGTTATCCTGCCAAACCTAGGGTTAATTATTATGTTTTAAAAATGCAAAGTAAAAGCTCTTCCTGTTTAATAAAATGCTAAAAAATGTCAAAATGTTTAACAGGTGCTTAAAGAGGGCAAAAGTTTGCTAAAGGTATTAAATGCTAGAAGTGCTCCTATTTAGAGAAGTGTTAGAAATGATAAAAGTGCTAAAATGTTTTTAAAAGACTTAAAGATTTTAAAATACCAAGGGGTGCTAAATAGAAAAGCTATAAATGCCAAGGGGTGCTAAATAGGAAAGATGCTAAGGTGCTAGAGGTATTTATATTATTTAAGAGATGGTGTAAAATTGATTTATCATAGATGCATGCATTTTATAAAGGATTTAAAGGACTTGTGCTACATGTAGAGTTTAAAAGTGTTCATTTACTTTTATTTATAAATAAGTGACGCGAAACTAATTTATAAGCTAAAGGTACGCACTTACTTGAAAATTTGATTTATGTGGCCTAGTGCAAAAGACGGTGATCATTTGACAAGTTTAGTCATGCGTGGCAATCCTAAAATAATTAACTTAAAGGGAAGCAAATTTCTAGTATCCAACTACTCGCTAATTTATTGATTCAAGATTCAATTATTCTAAGTGTTCTAATAATTAATGTAGCGTTAGACAATTAATTACAACAAATGAATAGGGAAGGATATGAATTAACAATGGTAACTCGAAGAATGGCGATATCCTTTCGCCGCGGTTTGGAAATTCCTATGCTAGCTGAGTGCACATAAATGTGGGCCTTCTTTTGAAGTAGCTCAAGATGAGTTTCGCCGTGAAACTCTTTATTTCGCTCCGGTGCGTGCCATGTAAAGATAAAGAAAAATAAGGATTAGTATATGCCCAAAAATAGTCAAGTAATCATGTAAACTCAAACATGTATATTATTCAGTTTTAATTATATTAATCCGAAGCTAACAGATTCGAACAAATAAGGGCCCTCACTGGTTCAAATTTCAACATTGGGCCTTGATACAAAGATGGCGAGACAAAAATAGGCCCAAAACATAGCTGAAGTGTAAACAATCCACAATTAAACTCATGTGATAGAGTGCAAATATAACGAGTGGGATACAGTGATATGCTATATATGGACCAATTAGCACACCACAACGCAGAGGTGATTTGCAGAAATAAAGACGGGCCAGGCCCTAAAACACGTACATAGTGATATGCTAGATATATATGTCTAATATACTGGATATACCTGACATGTAACATAGTGATATACTAGATATATATGTCTGAAATACATATAATATATAAAGCTCTGAATACCAATCTAGACATAAATGGTCATGCTTAAACTATACTTTGAACACAAAATGTAGAAGTTCCAGCTACTCCTAGACTATTCTTACGCATGTCAGATTTAAGACTAAGAGATTCAATTCCATACTTCTTCTATTAAACAAGATATCACAAAATGACCATAGAAGAAGCACGTTAGGATCAACATCCTATAAGAAAACTGAGATAATGCTTTAGAGATGGCATACCATAGGATAAATGAGGTTTGTCTAGACGGGGCCAATATGCATAATAATTATATGGGAAACTAAGATGCAATAAGGATTGAAAGAAAACTCCGTGCTAACATAAGGATACCCCACACCAAAACTAGTTGCTGCAGATACATAATCAGTAGAAAGCCAACAGAGAGGATTTTCACAATCCTTTGAAAGCAATGTCGGAGATATAAGGCCACATATCAGCTTTGGACAAGTATGGTCCTCTTATATTTCAGAAATCTACACACCTTCACACAAAGCTTCATATAATATTTTGAAGTGCTAAGTTCATTATACAGGTTCAAAAACAGGCCAATGAAACTCAATTTTAAACCTATTTATGTCATTCGTTTACCACACAAAACAAGTATGTGAACTACCAGACTGCAACAACTTAAACAGAGCCCACATTCCCCTTTTTAAGTCATTAGAAGGTCCTGTCATAACTTTGACAACTGTTTAGCATATGGTATTAGATCTAACAACAATTTTGTAAACTGAATCAATTACCAACAGATTAACCAAGCATCACATTTAAGAATATGACAATATAAACAGCTGAACTAAATCACTGATAAGACACATAAAACTCAGAAATTCGAACAAACTGAGAAGAGTTCTAGTTTACTTAAAGCAGGGCCTATTTCATATAGAATTCTTTCAATTATGAAGCGCAATGCAACAGATTAATCGAACTAGAACAACTAAACTGAATCAACACAACCTGCAGTCCCACCAAATATACAGAAGTACAACAAAAATGAAAACCAGTCATCGATATCAATTTAACATACACTCAAACAGATGGCAAACGACAGAACATGAATAGACTAAAGTTAAGTTTACCTTCTCCGGACAGCGACCCGGGGCAGCGTATCAAGTCGTCGGAGCCACTCGACGGGTATTGCGATGCGTTTGAGGGGCGAGATTTAGTTGTTGGTTTCTTTGCTGGACTAAAAAGGGGATTTGGAACCTCCTATTCTTGCGATGCTAAGGGTTTCCCTGACTGAGCCCCTAGTCGATGCTCCGTGTCGATGCTATGGGTGTGCTAACTGTGGCTGTCCTACTCTGTCTGAATTTCTTAACTGCCGCTAAGGTGTCGATGCTATATGAGTTGCTGACTATGGCTAAGGGTTTTAAACTCTACTCAAGGTCCCCGTCGATGCTATGGGTACCTCTCTCGCTCCTGCTCTCCCCGTATCCCCCTGTTGCTCCCCTCTGCATGTGCTTATATAGCCCTATTTGGGGTTCCAAGTTAGGTAAGTAATAAAGGCTAAGATTGGACGAGATTTCGTACTGATTCTTGACGAAATTTGTGCTGATTTGGGCGATTTTTGTGCATCATTCTGTGTTCGATAAGGCAACGATTTGAAAAGATTTTGGGTCGATTACTATGGTAAGCATCGTTGGAGAAGGTAAGGGGAAGGAAAGTCGCCGGATTCTCAGGCGAGAATCACGGCGACGAAGGCGTGAGGTGACTGGTGGCGGTTGCTTTAAGGGCTTCGTTAGGTTTTAGGTTCTTTTCTGCGTTTTGTTTTGGAAAGGGACGATGGGGAGCTGAAGTAAAGGGCTGGTGGACTGGGCCAGCGGGTGTTGGGCCTCGCGGGTCGCGGGTCGACGAATTAAAGGGGTGTTGGGCTGGGTTCGGCTGTGTTAATAAATGGGCTGGGTAGAATTTAGGAGTTAACTAATTAGGTATTAGTTTAGGTTAGTTTTAATTATTCGTTTTAGGCTTTTAATTAGTGGTAAATTAATTAATTAATTGTGATTAAATTATCTAAAATAAATGTGGGCGTGCTATTTAATTAGTGCTTAATATTTTAAAAATGCGGCGCTATTATTTAAAAACTTATTATTATGCATTATTGCGAAGTTAAATTAAAATTGAATTGAGTTTAGATTAAATTATTTAAATGCTAATATGCAAGTATGATATTTAAGAATTGTTTAAAGCTTTTTACAAATGCGGTGCTATTAAATGCATGCATTAGATTAAAATTGATTTTAAATTACAAATGATTACTAATAAATGCGGCTATGCTACCTGACACGACGTCATTGCTAAATTACTTATTTTATGCATTTATTAATGACGACAGGGCTTAAAATTAGTTAATGCGGGCGCGGGACTCTAAGTGCTTAAAACTCTATGCAATGCCATTATTAAATTAATTATTTATGCCTGTATTTAATGTTTTATTGTTGTATTTTATTATAAAAATCCTAAAAATTATTTTACAGAATTAGTGTAATTTTATGGTTAATGGCTGGACGGGAGGGTCAAAATTGGGTGTCAACACCCGTCCCCCCGTCACCACCCCCTGTCTTATGTTTATAAGTTCTCCCACAAATATTACATTTAACTCTATCAGTACCCACAACTTTATCATAAAAGAGCCACACTTTACTCCTTTTTCTTCACTCGGGTTCTGGTAAAGGAGGTCTACGACCTTGACTACCACTAGCAGTACCAACATTGACAGAAGGAACACTAGTAGGTGTAGGAGGTTCTTGTTCTTCAAGTTCAACAATATTATCTAATTGAACGTTATCACATTCATTATCTTCTATTCCAAAATCTTCTTGCATTTGATCATAATCTATATTTTGATTAGATGATGAAGAACCTCTGATTTTTACCCTTGAACTAGATTTACTGCAAATTCCGACGCAATTCCCCTTAGTAAAGACATTATAAAATATTTAAATAATCAACAAATAAATATGACAATTTAATAAAATAATTAGAGAATGAAACGAGTGTACCAAACTTCGGGATTCAGAATTCAATAGAAACTCGAAGTCTTGCGTCTTGCTACTTTGAATTTGAAAACTAATAATTAAAATAACTTAAAAATTGATAATAAAGATGATTAAGAGAGTATGAGAATAAGAGAATTGAGAGAAATGTTGTGTGATAAAAATGAAGAAAATGTAGAGAATTTATAGATTTTTAAAAGGGTAAAAATGGAATTAAAATAAATAAATAAACAAAACAAAAAACAAAAAAATAATAATAAAAAAGGGCCAACGGTCGAAATGACCGTTGGCCATGCCCCTGCCCCCCCCCCCAGCCCCCCTCCCAAGCCCAACGGTCATTTCGACCGTTGGGCAAAATTTTTTATTTTTTTTTAATTTTTTTTTGTTACCGGACCGGTCCGGTCCGGTTAACCGGTAATGGAACCGGTTTTCCGTTACCGGGCCTAACCGGTCCGGGCTGTACCGGGTTTTTTAATAACCCGTGCGGGTTGGGGTTGGGGGACAATCCGACCCCCAACCCGGTATGCCCTTACCGGTCCGGGCCGGTCCGGTTAAACCACCGGGTCAACCGGTCCGGTTCCGGGTCAACCCGGACCGGTTGACAGGTATAATTGGACCCCTGAAGTTTAAATTCTGAATCCGCTTCTCATGATACTACTGATCATCTAACAGCAGAAGGTCTGCAAGTGATAGTAATGGATGTTTAATTACTTATAGTTTTCTTTTTGGGCGTTAATAACTTATAGTTGTGAATAGCAAAGAGTGAAATGATGCTTCCATATCCATGAGAAACAAAAATATATAACTTTAATATGGATCAAGACAGTTCTAATAAAGGTTTCTTGTGCTAACTAAAAATGTATTTTCTTTTATTATACACAACATATAAAGATATTTCATGTTAGAAATTTTATTGAGGATCAACATATCTTTGCCTTGACTAATTGCTATAGTAATCAAATTTCAAAATCGTTTATTTTCTAAAATAACATGTAGCAGACTCAAACTTAATAATTTAACGAGTCTAAAAGTAACATTGCTTTTACTACTTAATAAACATAAATCGAACACACACATTTATAGTTAAGATTTTGAGGCTGCAACTCGTATGCATGAAGCCTAAATGCTAGTAATTGCTCAATATAGTGCTAATTTGTTAAAAATTGAATATGTTTAAATTTTAAATTCGCCTTTGACTAGAGTAAATTTCTATTAGGCCAACAGTTACAATTCAATCCAGAAATTAACTGGTGTTTGTAACCAAACTTCAATTCTAATTCCAACTGGTTGGTAAAAAGTACAAGTACATTTGAAAAATAAAACGAAAAAAAAGAGATATGAATATCTCGCTCTCCTTGAGGAGGTTCAGTTCAACTACAACAAATTTGCATTGGTCCAACAGTAATATTTCGATCCAAGAGCAACATACAAGCATAATTAATTGTTCAGTGGTAAAGCGCCTCCATCTTCAACTAATGAGAAAAATTCAGTTTCTTCTTTTTTTATATGCCACTGATTCAAGTTCAACTAATCTACATTCGTGCTGCGTAAGGTCCATTACCTGAGAAATCGTGCTCGCTGCCAGAAGTCTCAGTGATGTAAATGATGATGAAGAAAGACAAATAAAAAATGGGAAAGCCCTTTGTTGATTTTATGAAAACCAATAACCCAAACTGTTATTGTTGGATTCATCTTGCATGTTACTGCTGCTGAACTGCAGTGGCTGTAAACAATCATCAAAACCAAAATAGTTAAAATTCCCAGCTGTTGTTGTTGTACTATTTGTTGTAGTGATTATACTTCCTCCTTCCATTGGCGTTATTATTTCATCCAAAAGGCTATTGCTGCTGCTGCTATATCCCATTTGATCTGGAATTGCTGTTGTTGGAAATTGACTAGTTTGATCACTGAAGTAGTAGCAGTTGCCACTGCTTGTTATATCCTCTGGCAATGGTGGCAACTCCATTGATGTTGTATTATTACTATCGTACCTGTTGTTAAGACACAATTAAATAATTAGAAGTGTATTCTCTCTGACCGTCTAATCCAGTTGGACAATCTTCATTGGAAAATTATTACTATATAGGTCGAATATTACTACTTTCTAATACATATATATTGAATCTTGAATATCCTTAGCTAAATTTCTTACTTAACAACAGAAAACAATTCAATATATGGTATCAAAAGAGGCAGATGCCTCGGGTTTAAGACTTACCACAACATATTACCAAAAAAAAAATGTTTTCACGTTCTTGGCCCAAGAAAAAAGCCAAGCCACTTGTTAAAGATTAAACAATAATAGAACTAACTAAGACTCAGTCAAGTTTGGATCGGCTATATCAATCCTCACTGCATATTAAAATGTAGAATATTAAATAGTTAAAAGTGTGTTATTTCTAATAATTTAATCTTTTAGGATGAAATTATCGCACGATTCAATACCTATAATTGTCTTCCAAATGCACGTCGTAGTTGGTGTTATAGTACTGTTGTAACGCAAACTCTCCATCACCACCACTGACATTGCTGCCATTATTCACGTTGCTGATGGAGAAATGACTGAAGTCGGTGTAATCAACCATAGCAGCAGGAATATCCCCGGCCTGACCGAAGACCAATAATTGTTGTTGTTGTTGTTGATGATGATGTTGTAATTGATGTTGATATTCCTCATCCGGGGAGACTATACAAGTGACAGAATTGCCACATGGCATGTCAGAGTAGACGAAGTTAGTCCGAATTGGTTTGTTAGATTTGTTGTTAGCGCGCATTGAACGTGCAGCTCTGTCATAGGCCAACGCCGCTTCTTCAGCAGTGTCAAAAGTCCCGAGCCAATGCCTTTCTTTGGTATTCGGATCCCTTATCTCCGCAGCATATCGACCCCATGGCCTTCGCCTCACTCCCAAATATCGAAAATTGCTCTGTTGTTCATCTGATTTTTGTTTGCCATTTTGAGTGTCATTGTTCTTTCTTGGTTTTGTGCTCTTATTACTCGATGAAGAAGTGGATGATTTGAGCAAATCCATTTGGATTTTTTTTCCGTACGAACGTTTCAATTGACAACGAATTGAGAGAAACAAAGATTGAGACAGATATACAATTTTTTTCTTTATTTAGTGTATGAGTAGTGATGATTGAGATGTTTTTTTTCTTGACTGAACAGTGGCTGTTCCATACAACTATATATATAGAGTGAAAAAGTCATAAAATGATCTTTATTATTTAAAGTTTTAAACTATCTAAGTGTAGTAGTATGAAATCTGTCAATCACCAATCATGATTACCTCAAGTGATGTAGCAAGTCATAGAACTATCTGATGTTAATCATGTTGTGGGCTTAAATCCAGGGACGATATTAAAGGCATAAGCCGAAACTCTAATGCGAGGTCAAGTCATAGAACTATCTGATGTTAATCATGTTGTGGGCTCAAATCCAGGGACGATATTAAAGGCATAAGGAGAAACTCTAATGCGAGGCCTTATATATATATAATTACGTTATACAAAGTGCGATAATGCTAGAATTTTATTTTAAAATGAAAAATTAGATTTATAGGTAGAGCGGTTGTTCCCGAAAGACCCTCGGCTCATTAAGCTTAGGATTTGACAACTAAAAATGAAAAATTAGATTTTATGCATCTTTTTGTCTATAATAGTGAAATATTATTTAAATTCACCACTGTTATAGTATTGTTGGAAATTTACTAAATGTGAAATAATTAATCCTATTAATTAGGACTCGAACAATTGGGGCCCCGCACGTCGGAAACATGGTTTTCACACACGTGCACATAAAGTGCCAAGGATCGTAATTTCCTTAAATGGAAGAGATATTGATACGTATACGAATTGTTTGAGACATAAGAGAATGGACGATTATTGGCCAAATAACAGTGATTTCACATTGGTAAACGAAGGGAAGACATGTACAATGTGTTAAAGATGAAACGAGTCGGGCCGCGACGCCAAACTACAGGGCCACGACGCCAAACTACAGGGCCGCGACGCCAACTCTCTGAAGTTATGACGCCGCGGCGCCTCGCTCATAGGCACAATACCAACTCTCGAAGTTGAGGCCGCGCCTCCTGCAGTGCCGCTGGTTGTTCAGAGGCTGCGACGGGAGACGGAAAGACATGACTCTTGGGCTTGTTTTGAGACATTAAACCTCCATAACATCTCAAATGAATTCAACCATTATTTGGCTGAATTAACTCTCCATAATCAAGGCCATTACATGGTCATTCAAGGCCATTACATGAGCAATTGGAGGGTCATCTTGTGAACACTATAAAATGAGACCTTAGGCTCATTTGCAAGAACACACTTCACACTCAACAATTTCCAGCAAATTGTCTTTCTCTCTAGCAAATCACAAAACACTCAAAGATCTTTCTTTCTAAGCAAACACTTGAGTTCCCTTTGCTCATTTGTTTTATTGTTGTTTTATCTTGGGAGATAAGTTGTCATTACAACCGTTGAAAGGATATACGGGGTAATATTATCTTAAGGATAGATCAAGAATTTGGTCGACTCAGCAAACCCTCATATTTGATCATTTCCAGATTTCTAACAAATAATTGTTGTTATTGTTATTTTCCCGTTCTACACATTATCACTCACAACTCACAAGTATAACAATCATTCACTTTAGCAGTCAAAAAAAATTCAGACCCAACGATGTTTTTATAGAGATGCTTGACTGTATAGTTTAAAATAGTTTTAAATGGATATTCAAAATTGAAAATAATTAATACATAAAAAAAAGTGAGGCCCCTAAATTATGGGGGCCTAAGGCAATGACCTTACCGGCATAATGCTCAAGACGCCCCTACTGAAATCGAGTTATTTTATGGTTTCGTTTTAAGTTTCAACTAATGTTAATCACTAAAGGTGCAAACAAATATTTATTCAACCAAGTGCCTAAGAAATTAGTAATATTAAATATCGAGTTATGTTGTGTGTCAGGAACATAGAAAATAGAGTGGGTAACTTGTTGAAATTGGTCGAATTATACTCTTACCCGTTTCAAGATTAGAGAAATAAAGATAAGTTGATGACTAGTTATAATATGATGGACCTTTTTAACATTGAGTTAGTCCGAACGTGATCACCTTAGCACGATTCACATTTATATATAAGAATCGGTCAGAGAGCAAAATGTATAGTAATACTGATAACTACATATGACATTGTTACTAGCCAAATTAGGTAAAATAATATTCATTTTCCCATAAGTTAGTAGGGCCACCAAATACCAAATGGGTTCCACAAACTTTGCTAAGTACTCATTTTATCATCATGCTAATTATCATATATATCATACTATGATTGTATATTACCTCTACATCATTAATATCATGTGCATTCTCGTGTTCAATGCATGCCATGCCAACAAATAATTGCCATATACCTAGCACCGCTCCTACCAAGAAAAAGAATATTAGAACAAGTTGAAAAAAGGGCTAAAATAATCAGTAAGAATTAATTTACTCAACTAGATGATTTCTTGCTACCTGTCTAAGTTTTGATAAACGAAGTTATTCAACACTGATATTTATGATAGGTTAGTAATCGTAATATAGATTGAACACTACCATCATAAAAAGTTTAAGAATGAATTAAGTTAAATATTTTTCATTCGGTCACAACAAAGCACAACCATTAAAACTATAGTACAATATTTGAAAGTTTGGGGAAATAGAAATAACAATAACTATATGAGCTTGCTTTAATCATTTTATGGTAAACGTAGTGTATACTTGCCATTTTTCGATCATATCTTTGAAAAATAGTCACTATTATGAAATTTTAAATCCACAGGTGAAAATCCACGATAATATCATGGAATTTCACCCGTGAAATTTTGAAATCCATAACAATGCCTATTTTTCAAAATTAGTGGCTATTTGTGAACTTCACCCCATTTTATGCATCTTAATGTTTATACCCAAAGACTAGCGTACTCATTTTCATTCTTTTCCATTTAAAGCAAACAGATAATATTTTTTTAAAATTCTAGAAAATTTGTCCTTTCTTTTATCCTCCTGATTTTCAAAGATAAGGGTCAAATAACTTAGGGTTGTGTTTGGTTCGGGGTAAACAAGAAAGGAAAAGGGAATGGAGGAATGAAATTCCCTTTGTTGTTATTTATTTGACCTTATTTTTTCAATCCGTTTACCCATTTTCCACTTTCATTCTCTTTCCTTGATTCTCCCACCCCTTAGGTATTTGGATTCTCTTTTCCCAACCCGGACCTCGGACTCCGGACCATCCCGGACCCCCGACCCCGGACTCCGGACCACTCATAACCAAACATGTAGGTACAATCAGGTAATTCTTTTCCTTTCCATTCCATTTCCTTACTGAATTTCATTCCGTTTATCCCGCAAACCAAACACACCCTTAGTACTAAGGATTGAGTCATGTTGGAATAACATGCACAAGAGATTAACATATACTTTGTCCACATGTAGCAGAAATCAAGCAACCTATCGATAACATGATTAACTTATAATATGTCCACATTATTAAAATGATGTTTGAACATAAATTTTCTGTATGTATAATCAAGAATCTTGGGTCTACATTAAAAATAAATGACTCTAGTGATCATTCATTTAATGAGTATATTTACTTGTGATTTTTGTGTGACATGTGAAAGTGAGTAGTAAACTTGACCAGATACTATTAATCATACAAAGATCTTGAACTCTCTCCATAGAATAAACATGGAATACATTTCTATAATAATCAATTAAAAACCTTTTGCAAAAAATAAAATTTGATATGAGAAATTCAAAGATAGCTAAATGCACCTCATGATTGCTAAATAAAAGTGCATATACTTATGTCATCATTTTGAAATATAGAGCTTGATTAGCATGCAATCATTGAGCTCATTGGCTTAAATCTATCATATTTTTCTATTTTCTATATAGATTTGAGAGAGAGAAGTCTGCATTTTTTTGATAACTCTCCATCGTTTCTTAATCTGTCTCTAAATAATTACTAATAATAAGATTTTTTAATAATCCTAAATAATTAGCGATGAATTTTATTATTTAGCGATATAAATTATCTGTTACTAATTTCTATTTTTTTGTATAGTATTTACATCGTTGAAAGTCCACATGAGATCTCTAATTAGATGTATACTATATTCGACTTGCATATGTTAAATACACTTAGATGGTTGTTTGTATTCAACAATGTAAGTTAGAACACGAAGAAATACTCCTATCGCCTAATATTAACAATTTGTTTAGTTTGACCAATCCACGAAGTAAAATAAAAAATTTAATTGTATTATTTCTACAAATTATGTTGTCCCTTATTAACACTCCTCCCAACTTTTCAGACATTAGGAATTCTATGTGAAATTTAAATAATCGCAAAAGTGACATTTTCAAATTATCTCCTTGCTATTGTAATAACAAAAACATCTTAACTATTTCGCAACACATTTTTGCTCCTTTTGGTGAGTATAACTTAGAAACTTAAACTTTATTAAGGACTTCGATGGGATAGATAAGATTATTCATTTATCTTTAATCAAATATTTTAGATCCGAGCCCTGAATATGAAATAAAAAAAATTCTAGTATGAAACCTTTCTACTTTAATTTTTCTTATGAGATACGAATTAGTTCCAATACAGGACACTCGGATAAAAATAAAAAAACTTGAAACTCAAAACTAAACCATAAAATAACTCATTTGAGCCCACAACATGATTACCATCGGATAGTCCTATCTCCTATGAGTTGCTTGCTACATCACTTGAGGTAATCATGATTCATGATTGACAGATTTCATACTACTACCCTTAGACCATCTCCATCGGGGGACATTGTCCCCGATAATTACACACAGTAAGAGATAATTTGATTGACATGTTAATGTGGAAATAATTATGAATTATTAAATATATATCAGATAATCTTGTCACGTGAAGACAATGTCTTCTGTTGAACAAGGAGAATGAGACAGTGTCTCCTGCAACGCCATGTGGCAGTCTGCGATTGACGGTCAGAAATTCATTTTTCACCGCTATTTAGTTGTTATTTTTGACCAATAATTTGACCGAATTAAAAAAAAAAAACCAACTTTTTTATTTTTCAAGATATATAAAAAGAGACTAAGTTTACTTTATTTGTACATCAAAATATTTTGGCTATTTTCTCCAAATTTTTATCTTCTTCCAAATTATTTGTTATTTTTTAATATGGATCCTAATCAAAATTTTAATCTTCCTCCAAATTTTATATTTCCTAACCAACTACAAAATCTCAATATTCAACGTCCATAAAATTCTCAAAATATGTCATTTAATTTTCAAATGTCATATATGATGTCAACTAATTTTGGTATGCAATATCCGTATAACCGAAAACTTTGTAATTTGACAAAAGTTTGAAACAACCGAAAATTAATTTTCAATTTGTGATTTTAATATTATCAATATTTTAGTGTGTTTTTGATAAATTGTACGATTAATTTATCTTCATTAATAAAATCACGTATTGTTGTGTTTTAATATTATAATAAATTTGATAAGTGTCAAAATTAAATGAATATAAGTAATTTATAATTTTATTTTTATATGTGTAATAATATGTATTACAATAATAATATTATATACAAAAAAAAGATAGAATAAATATATATGGTAGGGTGTATGTATTGATGTGGAGGAAAGAGAAAATGAACTATTTTATGAAATATCTTCTGTTGTGGAGTGTATATGATAAATAGAGATATTTGATGATATGACAGATGAATAATCTGATGTGACAGGACATAAAAGTGATTTCAATTATTCCGGAGAATCGGAGATGGTCTGAGATAGTTTAAAATAATGAGTATCATTTTATTATCTGTCACTATATATTTGTATGCAACAGCCACTGTTCAGTCAAGGAAAAAACATCCTAATCGTCAATACTCAGTACACTAAACAAAGAGAAATTTGTATCTCTGTCTCTATCTCTGTTTTTCTGAATCTGTCAAACCATTGAAAGAGGCTAATCTAGAATTTAATCATAAATTTCCAAAATGGATTTCATCAAATCATCCACATCATCATCAACTAATAAGAGTACAAAACCAAGAAAGAACAATGGCACACGAAAAGCAGAGGAACAAGAGAGCAATTTTAGATATTTGGGAGTCAGGCGAAGGCCATGGGGTCGATATGCTGCAGAGATAAGAGATCCGAATACGAAAGAAAGGCATTGGCTCGGGACTTTTGACACTGCTGAAGAAGCGGCGTTGGCCTATGACAGAGCTGCACGTTCAATGCGCGCTAACAGCAAATCTAGCAAACCAATTAGGACCAATTTTGTCTACTCCGACATGCCACATGGCAGTTCTGTCACTTGTATAGTCTCCCCGGATGAGG
Organism: Przewalskia tangutica; assembly: GCA_029844215.1. Lineage (NCBI taxonomy): Eukaryota > Viridiplantae > Streptophyta > Magnoliopsida > Solanales > Solanaceae > Przewalskia > Przewalskia tangutica. The sequence continues at coordinate 5,651,798 of CM056722.1, forward strand.
AATATCAACATCAGTTGCAACAACATAATCATCAACAACACCACAAACAACAATTACTGGTCTTCGGTCAGGCTGACAATGCTCCTGCTCCTACCGTTAGTTACGCCGACCACTTCTCCATTAGCAGCGTGAATAATGGAGGCGGTAGTAGTGGTGGAGAGTTTGCGCTACAGCAGTACTATAACCCCAACTACGACGTGCATATGGAAGACAGTAACAGGTATGTAAGACAATTTCATCTAAAAATTAAACTGTCACAAAGATACACACTAAAACTATTTTTAGGTAATATGTGGTAGTATACTATATATATAAAGTATACTATATTCAACCTATATATGTATAGTAGTATAATTTTTCAACAAATGTTGTTCAACAGACCACCCTTCGCCGGTTGTATAACACTCTTACTATCTCACTTAAAAGTTTAAACCATTAGAGAGAATACAATCTTAGTTTTCTTATTAATGCCCTTCGCCGGTTGTATAACACTGAGATAAAAGTTTAAACCATTAGAGAGAATACAATCTTAGTTTTCTTATTAATGTTTTCTAACAGCAGGTACAATAGTAGTAATACAACATCAACAGAACTGCCACCATTGCCAGAGGATATAACAAGCAGTGGCAACTGCTACTACTTCACTGAGCAAAGTACTCAATTTCCAACAACAACAATTTCAGATCAAATGGGTTATAGCAACAGCAATAGCCTTTTGAATGAAATGATAATGCCATTGGGAACTTTTGGTACAAACAATGATCAAGAAGCAGCAGCAGCTTATGAATATGGAGAATTATTAGGAGGAAGTACCATAACTACAACAAGTGGTACAACACCTGTGAGCTATAACTCTTTTGGTTTTGATGAATTGTTACAGCCACAACAACCACAGCAATATTGCAGCAGTAACATGCAAGATGATTCCAACAACACTACTTTGGGTTACTGGTTCTGAGGAAACTAACAAAGGGCTACCCATTTTTTTTTCTTTATCATTTAAGTCGATGTCTCTGAGTAGGAAGTGCTTTCCCTTGAACTACTCAACACGAATTCAAATTAGTTGGATTAGTGAGTTTCAAATATCTGTGATTAAAAAAAAAACTAAATCTGTCTCATAAGTTAAAGATGGAGGTACTACCTTTTTCCCCCTGTATTGAAGTGAACAGATCTGTGTAACATGTTCATCAATATGTTTAATTTTTGTCTCAATCTATTCTTTGACAAATTTTTAGGATACCCGTTCGGTGGCGGATCCAGAAAAGGTGCGCAAAAAAAATAAAATTGTAAGGTAATGTGGGTAGAGTACAAAACGATCGTTTTGTGACTATTGACAACAAAACGACATATTTTGTATTTAAAAAAATTAAAAATTCTGGAAATTCTGATTGTAGGTACGATCCGCCACTGTACCCGTTGACAATTCTTATTGCTGTTTAGTCATGTTCTATATTTTTTGTCACTGTTCTGTAAGTTATTGCAATTGTTTTATACGTATTCAATGCAGCAAGACAGAATAATCTTAATTATCTAACATGATATTAATTTTCGTTCGAGAGTCTTTCATTAATATCAAAGTATATATAGAGTATAATGTTCATCCATATACAATAAAAATCATAAGCCTATACAAAAGAGGAATTCTAGTCTTACCATAATTATATTTACACAATATATGAAAATATTCTAATTATGGGTAGAGAATAATATTGTATCTATTTACACGTTTACACACCCCCTCAGTCGGAGCGGTAGGAGCCCGGACGCTGAGACTGGATCTGAAGTCAAAAATAACTGTATGAAAAGTCCTTTGGTAAATATGTCTGCATACTGATAGGATGATGGAACATGTAACACTCTGACATGGCCTAACGCAACTTTCTCACGAACGAAGTGTAGGTCTATCTCAATATGTTTGGTTCGCTGATGTTGAACCGGATTATGAGAAAGATAGATGGCAGAGATGTTATCACAATACACAATAGATGCATGACACAAAGGACACTGAAGTTTTAACAGTAAATTTCTGAGCCAACAAATCTCAGCTACTACATTTGCAACGCCTCTGTACTCAGCATCGACACTGGAGCGAGATAGGGTAGCATGTCGCTTGGCAGACCAAGAAATCAAATTATCCCCCAAGAAAACACAAAAGCCGGAGGTGGAGCGTCGCGTGTCCGGGCATCCTGCCCAATCTGCATTCGTATATGAAAGCAACCTGTTTGGTGCATGATCGGTGTATTTTATATACACCTTTTGAGTCAGTTTTAGTTAGTCTTTTGTCCCGTTTTGTACATATAAGTGTTGTATTAGGATAGTTTTCCTTTCTATTGAGTCAAAGTGGTTAAAATGGCCAAATGGCGGAAAATGAGCTAAAAGAGGGCAAAAGAGGAGATGCCAGAAATGAAAACAAAGAAAGTGGCGAACGAGGGTGAAATCGGACGGCGCCTCCTGCGATCAGCGGCCGCGGTGCCCACTATTCGCAGAGGTCGCAGAAGACTCGTGCCGGCGCCTAAACATCAGAAGCTACAGAGTTGCAGGCCGCGACGCCTCGAGCAGCCAGATGCGCGGCGCCTGTCTGCAGGGCCACGACGCCGACGCGGAAAAATTAGGTTTTTGGACGAATTTCTGGGCCAGGCCTGAAGGAAAAGAGGGAGGCGGTTTTCAACCTATAAAAGGAGAACCCTAGGCAGTTTTTAAGGGTCCCCTTTCTTGCACAACACAAGACTTTGGCTTGGAGATTGGATACCATAGTTTAGTAATTTCTTTTCCCTTTCTTGTTCTTTATTTCTATTTTGTATGATGAACATGGAATTAGTTCTTGTCATGTCAATGGCTAGGAACTAATTCTCTTATAGGGCTTTCCATGTTGAATTGCTAAAGACTTATGTTATAAATTAATGCATGTTTATGGTTATTTTTGTTATTGTGAGATCTATCCAATAATTGAGTTGAATTCTTGGTAATTAATTGACAACTAATTATCACTATATGATTTCTAATCAGTTCGAAGTGGGGATTGTGAATATGCTGTAAGTTGGGTAGACATTCTTGGATTGGGGATGAAAATACCTCGATTATTTATGTAGCGTTGATGAGAGGCTTAATAACCCTAATTTTGCGCATTGTGCGTGACGGTCAACTAGGTTTTTGTTCTTAATCCTCCTATAGAGTTATCCTTATCACCGAAAGGTAGGTAAGGTGCGATACTGAGGTTGAGTGTTTATATAGCCCTAACGGGAGTATAAAACGATTTCGTAAACCTGCTTTCTCCAAAAGAAGAATACCATAAGTTAATGCATTAGTAAGTAGCATGAGCGGATAGTAAGGATACATGGAAGCCCTATTCTCATCACCACTGAAATAAATCTTTATATTTAAATAGCTTGCATAATTCTTAGTTATAAACAACAAATCAATTATCAATTCACCAAATAGATACTAGAAAATAGATAGTTTGTAATTGAACCCTAATCCTTGTGGACGATATTCGGTCTTATCAAGACTATACTACTTGTCACGATAACGTGCACTTGCGTTTAAAGTGTGTGCATCTTACCGCGTATCAAGTTTTTGGCGCCGTTGCCGGGGATTAGGCATAGTTCAATATCAAATTTGTCTATTTTTAATTTCTAATTTGGTTTTTAATTCTTATTTTAAGTTTTAACTTTTACGTTTTTTATTATTTTTGGAAAATTCGAGGTACCGTGATTGGTTGTTTGTTTTTGATCTAATTCAGGAAATTAGTTTATGCGAAGGAGAAGAGGAGCAGACACTCTTGTTCCCTTCAATCCAGAGATTGAAAAAACCTGCAAACAGAACAGAAAGAATCAGCGGATTGCAACTTTGATAGAAATTGACGGAGGTCAAAACAATAACATGATGAGAGAAGGGTTAGGTGAAAATCAACCTAACCCAGGAATGCCTCGGCAATTGCCAATAGACGTGGAGGAGAGAGTCCAAATCCATCCTGAAAGGAGTTTGGGGGACTATGTGCTGCCAAGAGTGAATGGAGCACAGACATACATTAGGCTCCCTGCAATAGGAGCCAACAACTTCGAGATAAAACCGATTACGGCATGAAGACACAATTTAGAAATTTGCCATCGGAGGATCCACATATGCACATAGCTAATTTCTTGGAGCTATGTGCAACTTTCAGATATAACGGCGTTACTGATGATGCCGTCAGATTGAGGCTCTTTCCCTTCTCACTCAGGGATAGAGCAAAAGTATGGTTGAATTCCCTGCCGGCCGATTCGATTTTTACATGGCACGAGCTGACACAGAAATTCTTAGCCAAGTTCTTTCCTCCGTGTAAAGCAGCAAAACTAAGAGGGGAGTTGAACAACTTCTACCAAGCAGATGGAGAGTCCTTATATGAAGCTTGGGAAAGGTTCAAAGATCTACAGAGAAAGTGCCCACACCGTTCGTTGAGTTGTGGAACTTGGTCCACATCTTCTACAACTGGCGGCAAAGACAACCGAACCATTATAGATGCAGCAGCAGGTGGAGCATTCATGAGGAAAACAGAACACGACGCTCATGAGTTATTAGAAGATATGGCCACTAACAACCATGTCACGGAAGAGAGGTCGACAAATGGGAGAAGAACAGTGGGAGTCCACGAAATAGATGTTATTGCTGCCTTGAATGCCCAAGTGGCCCTTCTAGCGAAACAATTGCAAAGAACATCTGATGTCGATAAATGCGTGCAGATGCCTAAAAGTCATGAGATATGTGGTGGCCCACATACATTTGATAGGTGTCCTTCAATGATCCCAACAATATACCCATGGAGCAGGCAGAGTGTCAGGCCATATTTAATTATCAGAGGCAACAGAACAACCCCTACTCTAACACTTATAATCCAGGGTGGAGGAACCACCCAAATTTCTCATGGAGAGGAGAAGCGTGAGCAGAACGAGAACGCAGAACCAATACGAGGCAACAGAATCAATACCGAGCAGCGGAACCAATACGAGGCGATGCAGAACCAGCAGAACCAGAATCAGCAGCCCTTCATTCAAGCACCACAGCATCAACAGTTCAATGCACCGGTTCAGCAAGAAAAGCCAGACGAAAGCAATGGCGGTAAAGACTTGCCAATGCCTGCACCAGTTCATGATTCAGGATCTAGGAAACTCAAGTGGGTCAGCTAGCAAAGCAAACAAGAGCCACGCGAGGACATTGCCAAGCAACACGAGGTAAATCGAGGAGAAATGCGAGCGGTAATTGAGAAGCGGCAAGCGGTTGGAGCGGCGATCACCGCACGATGGTTGAGAAGAAGGCAGAGTTAGAAAAAGAGAAGGTGGTTGAGCCCAATCCTGTAGTAGAGAAAACTCCAGAGAAAGAGTATACAGAGAAGATCCATTTCCCCCAGAGACTACAGCGAAAGGCGGTTGATAAACAATTCTCCAAATTTTTGGAGACATTCAGGAAGCTGCATATCAACATACCTTTCATAGAAACATTAGAGCAGATGTCCTCCTATTTTAAGTTTATGAAGGAGAACTTGGGGAAGAAGAAAAAGCTGGCAGAGTACGAAATAGTAGCACTAACAGAAGAGTGTAGTGCTATCTTGCAGAAGAAGTTGCCACCAAAACTAAAGGAACCTGGAAGCTTTACACTACCTTGCACAGTGGGCAGAGTGACTTGCAACAGAGCTTTGTGTGATTTAGGGGCGAGTATAAATCTGATGCCCTTATCAGTTTTTAAACGATTGGAGTTGGGTGAGGCCAAACCAACCACGCGATAAGCTGCGAATCGGCCGACGCGATGGTTAAATCGAAGAGGCAAGATCGAGGACGTGATTGTAAAAGTAGGAAAATTCTTCTTTCCTGCAGACTTCCTCATCCTCGATATGGAAGAAGACGTGGAAATCCCCATCATATTGGGGAGGCCATTCCTAGCAACGGGGAGAGCGTTGATTGATGTTGAAAGAGGAGAGTTAACATTAAGGGTGGAGAATGAAGAAATGGTGTTTAAAGTTTTTAAACACGTCATTGAGCCACCAACAATGAGTGGGTGCTTTGCAATCAGCACCATCAAACCCCCATGCGAGCCAATACAAGTCAACCAAAGAGCGATGAGCCCAAGAAAACAGGCATGGTTTGCTGAAATGCCACTAAAGGAGGTAAGTATTCCTGAACTCCCCCTTACTGATAATGCTAAGAAGAAAAGAAGAAAAAGAAAACACCAAATGTGGAGGAAATGGATTGGTTGGGGGCTTAATCCGCCCCAGAGTTATTAAAGCTAAGGAGCTTGCGTCCGGCTAAAAGACGTTAAAGACAGCGCTACTTGGGAGGCAACCCAATGTTTTTAATTTCTGTCTTTAGTTTATTTTATTTTGTCTAAGAACAGTCTCACGGTCTTGGGGTCTTGTGTTTGTGTTATTGTAGTGCAAAAACAAAGTGAAAAAGGCTGAAGCAAGCTTGATTTCAAAAAAAAAAAAACGTGCGGGATTTCAGAAGCGAGCGCAGGCGCCAAAAGAATCGAACAGCGCAGTTGGTTCGGCCGCGCCTTCGAGTGGCAGCGCGCCAAAAGAATCGAACACGCGAAGTTCAAGCGCCAGCGCTAGCAGTCGCGGCGGTAGAATTCCAAAAATGTTTAGGCGCCGCGACGCTGTAATGCAGAGCCGCGGCTCGAAAGTCGAAGGAGCGAGAAGATTGGCCGCGCCACAACGGCAAATATGAATTCTGGAAGACACCCTGATCCGAAGGCCCTATCGCCAAATCAAACACCAAAAGCTCTCCTCCCCTCACGGAATTCAAAGTATTATCCACCGCCATCACCACCATTTTAGCCAAAGTTTGTAAGTGTCTTAATTCTTTTATTGTCTTTGAGTCTACACACATTGGGGACAATGTGTGATTTAAGTTTGGGGGTGTTTTATTTGCGTGTCATGTTATGTTTTATTTAAGTCTTTTTGATTGTTTTATGTTTATTTTGAGTCACCAAAATTAATTTTTTCCTTTTTGAGTCATAATTGTCTGTCAAAGATCATAATTGCTGTAGTTGCTAGAAACACCTAGTGAAGTAAGGTGGAATAATGTAACGGAATTGAAGCAACTATCTAAACACCTAAGTTAGATATGCCAAAAACTCACAGAATCTGTTTATTTGGAGTTTCTTGCTTGAGTTATGCATGCTAAATGATAAATACTTATGTGTTATGATTGCTTGCTATTTGAGGCGAAATAGTTAGGATATGCATGTTAGGGAGATGACTCAGGCATTTCTTTGATAGTCAATTCTTACCATTCTTTTCTATCCCGTACTTTAAAAATATCTCTAGTCAGTCCCATTGAGCCTAAATTTGAAACTTCTTCTTTGACACCCTATATTCCCACAAATTGTACCATAAGTGAAAATATGAAATAGTGGAATACATTGTGTTAAAAAAGAGACAAAAAGAGTGAATAAGTCTGTTGCACCCCAATACAAAAGTAATAAGAAATAGGCAAAAGTCTAAGTTTGGGGGTGCTTGTCATTATTATATACTTCACTCTCCCAAAACAAAAAAGGGGAAAGATAGAATCGAAATGAAGAAAAGAACAAAAAGAAAAAGGGAAATACTGAAAAGCTGAAGAGCTTATGGTACACGAAATGAGCCTAAATTGCCTATTTTTACCTACCTATACCTAAGCCTACATTACAACCCTTAAAAGTCCTGAAGATCTCTTTTGTGCATATCCAGAATTAGTGAAGAATAGCAAGTAAGCATGCCATAGGATTTTTGAATTTATATGCATGATTTAGTATATAGACTTCCATTAAAGCATGATAATATGAGTTTGCGAAATATCTAACTTAATGTGCTGAAATGTCATGCTATATGTTCCTGCATATTATTTTGCTAACCTTCATGTTTTTCTAGTTAACACTAATGCAGCAAAAGTGATCAATGTCAGTGAGTCTTTTATTTTCGTTTCTTTGAGTCTTTTATTTTATTTCTTTCTATCTTTGCTCGAGGGCGAGCACCTCGAGCAAAGGTTAAGTTTGGGGGTATTTGATCAGTGTATTTTATATACACCTTTTGAGTCAGATTTAGTTAGTCTTTTGTCCCGTTTTGTACATATAAGTGTTGTATTAGGATAGTTTTCCTTTCTATTGAGTCAAAGTGGTTAAAATGGCCAAATGGCGGAAAAGGATCTAAAAGAGGGCAAAAGAGGAGATGCCAGAGCTGAAAACAAAGAAAGTGGCGAACGAGGGTGAAATCGGACCAGTCGCGCGCCTCCTGCTGATCAGCGCGGCGCCCAATATTCGAGAGCTGCGAAGACTGTAGCCGCGGCGGCGCTAAACATCCGAAGCTACAGGAGTTGCAGGCCATGGCTCCGACAGCAGATGCAGGGCGCGGCGCTGCTGAGGCGGCGCGACGCGGAAAAATTAGGTTTTTGGACGAATTTCTGGGCCAGGCCTGAAGGAAAAGAGGGAGGCGGTTTTCAGCCTATAAAAGGAGAACCATAGGCAGTTTTTAAGGGTCCCCTTTCTTGCACAACACAAGACTTTGGCTTGGAGATTGGATACCATAGTTTAGTTATTTCTTTTCCCTTTCTTGTTCTTTATTTCTATTTTGTATGATGAACATGGAATTAGTTCTTGTCATGTCAATGGCTAGGAACTAATTATCTTATAGGGCTTTCCATGTTGAATTGCTAGAGACTTATGTTATAAATTAATGCATGCTTATGGTTATTTTTCTTATTGTGAGATCTATCCAATAATTGAGTTGAAATCTTGGTAATTAATTGACAACTAATTATCACTATATGATTTCTAATCAGATTCCGAAAGGGGGGGATTGTGAATATGCTGTAAGTTGGGTAGACATTCTTGGATTGGGGATGAAAATACCTCAATTATTTATGTTAGCGTTGATGAGAGGCTTAACAACCCTAATTTTGCGCATTGCGTGCGACGGTCAACTAGGTTTTGTTCTTAATCCTCCTATAGAGTTATCCTTATCACCGAAAGGTAGGTAAGGTGCGATACTGGGGTTGAGTGTTTATATAACCCTAACGGGAGTATAAAACGATTTCGTAAACCTGCTTTCTCCAAAAGAAGAATACCATAAGTTAATGCATTAGTAAGTAGCATAAGCGGATAGTAAGGATACATGGAAGCCCTTTTCTCATCACCACTGAAATAAATCTTTATATTTAAATAGCTTGCATAATTCTTAGTTATAAACAACAAATCAATTATCAATTCACCAAATAGATACTAGAAAATAGATAGTTGGTAATTGAACCCTAATCCTTGTGGACGATATTCAGTCTTATCAAGACTATACTACTTGTCACGATAACGTGCACTTGCGTTTAAAGTGTGTGCATCTTACCGCGCATCAGTGCAGAGGGGTATATGTGCAAACCATAATCAAGAGTGCCCTTAATGTATCGAATGATACGCTTAAAAGCACTGAAATGAAACTCCCTGGGGGCATGTATGAATAAGCACACCTGCTGAACATCATAAGCTATGTCTGGCCTGGTGAAGGTGAGATACTGAAGTGCACCTGCAAGGCTCCTATACAAAGTAAGATCAGAGATAAAAGCACCATACATGGCACTGAGCTTAGATTTGGAATCAACTTGAGTAGACACCTCTTTGCAGTTCGCCATCTTAGACCTATACACAATCTCTTCTGTATACTTACGCCGACACAAGAACATATGATTGGCAGACCTGGTCACTGATATGCCCAAAAAGTAACCCAGCTTCCCCAAATAAGTCATTGTAAATTCGGACTTAAGCAAGACAATAATCTCATTTTTCAATCCGTCGGAGGAGGCAGTAAGAACAATGTCATCCACGTAAAGTAATAAGTAAGCAGTGCTACTACCTCGATGAAAAATGAAAAGTGATGTATCACTCTTGCTGCATACAAACCCAATCTGCAAGATATACCTGACAAAACGATCATACCACGCACGGGGGGCCTGTTTCAGGCCATATAATGACTTACGGAGACGGCACACATAGTGAGGAGCTGCTGGATGGGTGAACCCTGACGGCTGATGCATGTAAACCGTCTCTCTCAGATCCCCATGTAAGAATGCATTCTTCACATCAAGCTGATAGATCGGCCAGTATCTTAGCATTAAGTTGATTAGCTCGCTTAAAAGGTATGTGAGCCTATCTGTTACATCCCGTAATTTCAGGACATGAATAAGAGAATAGACGCGAGAGCGCAAGACTTGAAAATTAATACGAAAGAAAGAATTGTTTTCCCGAAGGAAAATCTTCCGAACTTCGGAAAGGAAAATGTTCATTGATGAGAATTAGATTATCAGAATACATTATTTGAGGAGTATGGAATTTATTATCATTGTGGAAATGTATTTTACGGATTTGGTCACGTAAGGCCCACCCGAAATTTTTTATGTTTGGTGGGGCCCACGAGGGTTACGAAATTTTATGGACGAATGGGAGGGCGACACGTGTCACCCCTACTTAGGCTTGTTCGAAATTACCAAGGGCAAAATGGTCATTTGACCAAAGTATAGATGACCAAAGTATAGATGACCAAAGTCTTGCAAGCTAAGAGCTTGATTTATTTGACTAAGTCAAAGAGCCTGGCTTGATCTTTTAATGAAACTCATCCAAGCCACCCAAATGTTTTAATCTAGACCCTCCAATGTTTTATATAATCATCCTTGTAGCAAGACTTGTCTAAACACTTAGAAAAAATTTAGAGAACCTTGAGCTAGGCACAAGAAGATCTCGGGTTTGCCCTCATTGAACAAGAAAATATTTTCGTTTGTGGTTCATTAGCCACAAGACTTTAACCCAAGGTTCCTAGGGGTATTGTAAGGATATCTCAATAGAAAGATCTCGGAAAAACGACATTTTCACGTTAGTCGCAAGGCGAAAAACTAAGGTGTTCTTCAACTTTGAAGATGGAACTTGAAGAGGAGTTCTTCATGAGCTTCTAAGGAGTGCTTGGAGCGGATTGGAACATAAGAAGAGGAGCTAAAAGTTGCTAATGATCGACTTTTACGCTTGGACATTATTAGGGCTTATTGAGGTAAAATCTTCATCTTCTTAATGTAATTGAAGATTACATGTTATAGTAGTTAAGAAATGAGCATGTGGTATATATATTGAAGTTTGAAATGTTTTGGATCATGTCGACATGTTAAAACCGAAAAATGGACAAGTTAGCCGTTAATGTTGTAATTAATTTGGACGGTAGTTACAATCGTCGCATGTTAAGGAAGAAATGATTTATAGTTGTTGTAATTGTTATTATGTATATAACATGTTGTAATAACAACTTGGATTGAAAAAGTAATTGAAAGGAAATTGATAATTATTGTGACATTGTAGCCGATTAGGGCTTGAAATTATTGGACAGTTTTATATTGATTGTGGGGCAGAATTTTACACGTCCTATTAGGCGTGTAATCCCCTTTGTATTGCTGAATTGTTGGGCCTTAAATGTGGCGTTTGGTTATTGATTTTCGGACCTTGAAAAAGGTGGAAAAGTACGTAGAAACAAAGGAAGTGCTGCCCGATTTTCCGTAGAATAAGAGACCTTACACTTAGTATGATTCTACGTTAAAAAAACGAGGAGTTGATAGAGATGTTATGATTAATATAGGTTGAAGTACTACGAGTAGCGTATTCTACTTAAAGGATGTAATATATATCAAGGTTGAAGTACTTTGGAGCATTTTGCTACTTGTCGATAATCGTCGCGAGGTATGTGAACCTCTTCTTCCTTTTGGCATGATTCTATGTATGAAATATACATGTGGTGTTATTTCATGATTCCTTCTACTCTTAGAAGTTAAGAGGTATGTATGTTGATTTACTCTATGAGAAAGTTATGTCTAAGTTATCCTAAGTTCTTACCAAGTCTTATGAAGGATGTTGGTAAGGGTCGTTAGGAAGTATTTGGAGTCGAGTTGACTTTGCTAATTTACTGTACGAATGAGAATAAGTATCGAACAAGCCATTGCAGCGTTAATAAAAGAAAATGTATCGACAATCAATTATATTAAAATGAGTAGAATTCTCCATCTGCATAGAAACTAAGATAAGACAAAATTGTATTACATTTTCTAGATCATGGCTGCTTTAACAAGATCGTTATAAACAAATATAACCTATTTACAACTCATAAAAGTGTAAGTTACTAAAATTAAAAGAGTTTATGTTACGAAGTTTTAAGACTATGAACTTTGATTTTCTTTAAAGGATTATGAAACTTTATTTTTCAAGTTATGAGACTTGATTTCTAAAGTGTAGACGACGTGATTTTATAAGTATAAGTAAATGGACTTTAAAGAATGTATGTTATGAAGTTTAAGACTATGAACTTTGATTGTCATTAAAGGATTATGAAACTTTATTTTTCAAGTTATGGGTGTTGCGCCCGTTTTTGACCTCGGGGTCTGAACGGTATCCGCAACGTTGCTCTTTGGCGCGGTTCCCTGGATGGAGCAATAATGCTGATTTTGAGGAGTCGCCACCTAATTATTTAAGTGAATTAGGACACTTGATTTATTGCAATAAAAATACTGCAAATAATCTCCATTTAATGGTCTGCGACATTAATGAGATTCTGGATCAGAGTTCTTTATTATCCCAAAGGGAAGGGGTTAGGCATGCTTTAAGATCCGCTAACTTGCGGTTATCCGTTCAAACCTAGGTTAACTATGTATTGACTTTTATTTTACCTATTCTAAGCATTTTTACATAATTTACAATTAAAATAAAATGCAATACAGAATAATAAAAACTAAAATTAAATGTGACATAAGATAAAAATCCGGGACATCTTTTAGCCCTTTTTAGGCCTTCTGCACAAGATGATCTCCGGGCACCTGCATAAACACTTAGTAAAAGTGTTAGTAATAAAATAAAAAAAATTAAAAGCAATAATAAGAATTAATAAGTAAAGCCAAAAATAAATTCGTCTTTGTACAGGGAGGCCTTGGAAATCAGACGGAGATTCCTCCATCGACCAATATTGCTAGAAACAATAAAATAAATAAAACCTACGGATCCGCGTCAAAAACAGTAATAGTTTTAAACACAGAGGGCTCAGATATATATAAAAAATAAAGTGGGACAGCCTAAACAAGTGCGACTGCGAGAATTCGCCTTGCCAGCGCATGTTGGTTATCCGATGTAAGTGGAAGAAATCATCATTGCCCTGAAAGCTTCATTTATTTTATTTTCCGTCTTTGCAACCGTGGAGGCCTCAAAAATTGACGGATAGCTTTTTCATTGGCCATCAAGTGTGTATCATGTTCAAATCAATTTAATAAAAAGAATAAAAGAGAAAAATCGTCCAAAGATCAGTCCAGAACCCAATGAACAGTAAAATAGTGGCAAGGCAACAACAATATAGCAAATACAGATGATCAACGAAACTTTAGAAGCAACAGCAACATAGCTCGCCGGATATGTTACCACCGAAAAATACAGTGCAAAAATCAGACAAGAGAGAAGGTGCCAAAAATCAGCCCGACAAATAAAGAAGCAGCAGCCAAGCAGTGGTGAAACCACAACAACCGCGGTTCGCCGGAAAAACCACAAATATGCAAGAAAAAATACCAACAAATATACAAGAGGGGGGGTCCAAAAACCCACAACCATATAATCACAACCACGCCGGAAAAACAAAAGCAAGGTCGCCAGACAGTATAGTAAGGCGACAGTGGCGAAAATAACCAAAGAGAACAAAGTTAGTCTAATAACCACAAAATATAATCGCGATAGAACCAGAGAACAACCAGTAGAGTCGCTGGAGCTCAAAATCTGACTAGTTTCAAACAAACAAATAGAAGGGCAACGGCGTCGCTTCGACGGTAAGAATACCGGAGCGACGCCACCGCAGTGGTCTGGTGGGATTCCGACGACGATGTGGTCTCGAACTGTGGTGGTTCGCGTGGGAGTTGGAGGCGACGGGATACGGGGATCGGGATTGTGGTTCGCCGGGCAGAGACGAAGTTGGGTTCGCCGGAGTTCTCTCCGGTGGGGGTGGTTGACGGGGTTCAAGGGAGATGGGTGTTGGGATGAGGGCAAGGGTAAAAGATATAAGGGTGTGTGTGTAATGTTGTGGCTGCTGCTGATGTTGTTTTTGGCTGAGGGGCGACGAGAATGGCGTGAGGAGGGTGTTCTTTGGTAATTTCTTGGGAGATCGAGGAGAGAGGTGAGAGAGAGGACATGGGTGTCTGGATCGCATTGTGTTGGTCTTGAGTTTTTTTATGGGTAGGGGTGTGCGGCTGGGAAGGGAAATGAGGGGTAGGCGGCTGGTTGAGGGTAAAGAATGGTGGGGCTGCCCAGAGTTTTTTTAATGGTGGGGGGGGGGGGGGATAAGGTTTTTATTTATAGGGGTATTTAGGTTTAGGGTTTTGGGTATTGAGTATTGGAGGGAAAAGATAAAAGGTGTACTGGGCTTCATTTTTGGGCCTCAGTTTGGGCTTCGGTTTTCGGTGGATTGGATTGATTCAGATTGTGCCTCGGACTGGACTGGTTTGACAAAAATGCAAAACGGGTTTATTATTTAAAAGAAAAAATTATTTAAATGTACAAAATTATCAAAATAAAATGTCGACGCTATAATGCAATATTTAAGAAATGTTTAATGTCTAATTAAGTAAAAACGTGGTGCCAATTAATTATTCAAAGAGATGCAAAATTAGTAAAATAAAATGATCGTGCAACAATAATAACATAATATTTGAAAATGTTTAATACCTAATTAAAGTAAAAACATGATGCCAATTTACAAAAATTAAAACAACATAGAATGTTAGGTAAAAAAATTATAAAAATGCCAAAAAATGGTGATTAAAATGCGGTGTCCTAAAATACTTAAAATTGCTAGAAATGACTAAAAGATTGGTCAAAATTGGGTGTCAACAATGGGACTTGATTTCTAAAGTGTAGATGACATAATTTTATAAGTATAAGCGACATAATTTTAAAGAGTGTATGCTACGAGGTGTTAAGACTATAAGCCTTGATTTTATAAGTGGAAATGACTTAATTTTAAAAAGTATGGCTTCTTAATTTATTTCAAAAGTTAAGAAGATGGTTTCCAAAAGAGTATGTGACTTGAGCTTTAAAAAGAAAGGAGTTTTATGATTCTTTTTAAGTATGTATGTACGTAGTATTTTTGGGTTTAGTTTTCCCAATAAAGTTCCTTAAGTTCTCTAAAATGAAAGGTTGTTATAATAGCTTTATGGGAAGTTGTTATAATGACTTAAGAAGAAGTGAAAAGATGGTTTAAAAATGTTATGTAAGGAAAATCACACCGAGCCTACAAATAGGTCGGATTATGTTACGAGATACACCGAGTCTACAAATAGGTCGGATTATGTTACGAGATACACCGAGCCTACAAATAGGTCGGATTATGTTATGAGATACACCGAGCCTACACATAGGCCGGATTAGGCCATATTACCCCGAGCCTACACATAGGCCGAGTTACGTCATCTTACACCGAGCCCCACAGGCGGGCCCGATTATGCTACATGATTCCACAGTACACCGAGATCCACAGGCGGGACGGATTATGCTACATGATTCCACAGTACACCGAGCCTCACAGGCTGGCCGGATTATGCTACATGATTCCACATTACATCGAGCTCCACAGGCGGGCCGGATTATGCCACATGATTCATCAGTACACCATATCCGCAAATGGGCCGGATTACGTTATCACGTATGGATAATCAAAGTAAGCTCCCAAATAAGAAGTCCCTTCATAAAGGGTCGGATTATGTTATGTAAGATATGTAAGTTATGTGGAAAAACTTGATTGAATTCTTAAGTATGTATGTAAGAATATGATGTTAATTCTTATTGAAAGAAGGAAAAAGAACGGTTAATGTACGATTGATTTTATGAGTTAAAATGGCACGGTAGGATCTAGTATTTCATGTTTATACTTGCCTCTGTCATTCTGCTATACAGTTATGATTTGGTTACTGCACTTTATTTCTGTTTCATACTCGGTACCTGTTGTACTGACCCCCTTCGGGGGGCTGCGTTCATGCCCGCAGGTTTTACGTACACAGGTTGGTGGTCCTCGCTCTAGGATCTCTGTTCAGTTTTGGGTAAAAGCTCCATTCACTCCGGAGGCTTGTCTTTGGTTCGGATCCCTGGTATTGTCGGTTGTTGTACATTCAGGGGTATGACGGGGCCCTGTCCCGTCACAGTTGTTATGTCAAATTCTTAGAGGTCTGTAGTCATATCTTGTGGATTGGGTTGTGTAAAAAAAACAAAAGAGGTAACTGCTTTTGGTTTTACGTAGTTTATGTATCCAGGAAGGTAGCCTTATCGGCTAACCTGTTATTTATTCCTGTTAAGTTTATGTATGTTCCGATGATTATCTCTGATGTATACATGGAAGAGTGCCCAGGTAGGGCACCAGTCGCGGGCCCGGGATCGGGTCGTGACACTATCCTTCTTTCTTTTGGCATGATTATATAAATTTTTATCCTTTTCATTTGGCATGAGTTTTGTATATAGTAAATGTACGACGGACGTACATGATATCTACACAGTCTAAATTCATAATGACATGAGTTATGAGAAGTACATGTGATTTTCTAGTAAGGAGACATTTAATGATTATAATGAGAGTCAAAGAAATGATTTAAAAATGCTTACAGTTGCTCATGATATCTACTCGTGCTAAGAGTCATTTCTCTACTTCACCGCATCGCGGTCGTGCATTCGCGTACGATTTCAGATGATTCACCGTCCCTCCTGTAGGTCGCAATTTATATATACTTATATGATGATTCCACGGACAGGCATCTGTGATGCGGGTACAGATACCCAAGACAATATATTTCACCGCGTACCTCATCAAAGGGCCAGACAATTTATTCACTTACTTATATCTGATGATTTTATGACAAAGCATGCATAAGTACTGGTATGACTCTCATTCTTTTATGACACAGTTGACTCTCTACCTTATAGGACACAGTTATGATCTTATTTACAGTATTTCATGCTTACATACTCGATATTATTTCCTCGACCCACTTTCCTCGAGACTGCGTTCATCACGCAGTGCAGGAGAGATCGATTAGGTGACCGCCGATTTAGGGCGTCTACCATCTGGCGAGAGCTCGCATTCGGAGCGGCTATTTTGGTACAGATCCTTATCTTTCAGACTTATGCATATTTTGGGCACGACGGGGTCCTGTCCCGTCATATGTCAGTATTGTACTCTTAGAGGTCTGTAGACAGTTGTGGGTTGGACTTTTGTACTTTTTGTTTGGTTTTCGATGTTGTTATACTCTGTGTTGGGATGTTCTCGGTTATTCCTGTTGTTATCTAGTGGCAGCCTTGCCGGCTTGCCTATTTTGACTTTTCCTTTGTGTATATGATGTTGTTTGGTGTCAGCATAGTCGACTAGCCTTTTTTGTTTGTTGATTAGTTGTGTAAGGCAGCCTTGTCGACTCGCCTATTTGAGGATATGTTATAAAAGCAGCGTTGTGCTGCGAAATTTCTATAGATCTCGGTATTAATTGGATTAAGAGTGACAGGTCAGTAATGACGTCCAATTAGGACGTTTAGTCGCGTCCCTGTCGACGGTAAAGTAGGAACCTGTTCGCAGGAGTTTTGGCGGCGCGGTGCTGACGCTGAGTCTGCGGCATTGCGGCAGTGCTATGCTCTAGTTGACTGAGGATGATGGGAGAGATGACAGACTCGTCAAGAAAAGAGTAATCCGGTTTTTGGAACTGTTTAAGATTCGAAAATGGGAATGTGGTCTCGTCGAATGTGACGTGATGAGAGATGTGGATCTGACGAGTGGACAAGTCATAGCATAGATAACCCCTATGGTTCGGCGGGAGGCCTAGGTAGACATATGGAGTGGACCGGGGGGCTAGTTTGTGAGAGGCAGTAGAGGCAAGGTTAGGATATCATAGACAACCGAATATCCAGAGATGATCATAAGAGAGGACTCTATGATAGAGGATTTCGGTAGGGGTCATAATGTGAATGGTGCTAGTTGGGAGAATATTGAGAACATATTCGGACATTTTAGCGGCATAGACCCAGAAGGACAGAGGTAGGGAGACATGAATCAATAGAGTGTGAATCATATTGTTAATGGTTCAGATGATTCACTCAGTTTTACCGTTTTGTGAGGAGTTGTGGGGGCAGAAGAAGCGAAAGACCATGCCATTATTGGTACAAAACCGATGAAACATAGAGTTATTGAATTCATGACCATTATCGCACTAAAAAGATTTTATACCTTTTTCAAACTGTCTTTGAATAAATGTTCGAAACTCAAGAAATTTGGCAAATACTTCCGATTTAAATTTGAGAGGATACAACCAAACAAAGTGGGGGAAATCATCTAGTAAGATAAGATAGTATTTATGACCGAGAGAACTAGCAACAGGTTATGTCCATAAATCGGCATGTATAATATGAAAAGGTGCAAAAGTAACACTAGTAGATGATTTAAATGGAAGACGAGTATGTTTGCCTAAAGAACAAGAAAAGCAGTTTTGGGAAAGCTTCCCATTACAAGTAATGAAATTATTGTCTCTAAGAAAACTAAAAACTGGAGCTCCTGGATGACCAAACTTATTATGTCATGTTGAAGAAGAAATGGCCGCTAGAGAGACGGGAGAGCTAGATCTGGCAGCGAAGGTGGGAGTGAATAGATATAGATCTCCCGTGCTATTGCATCTGGTAATAGGTGTCCCCGTATGAAGATCCTTCACAATGAAACGAAAATGGTCAAAATCAACAGAGACAGAATTATTACGAGTGAATTTGCAGATAAAGATAAGATTCTTAATGACATGTGGGGCATATAGGGTATTTTGAAGTGGGAATTGATTAGGAGGTGGTGTGTATGCTGTACCAAAACCCTTTACTGGAATGCGGTGGCCACTACCAACTGTCACAAATTGAGGATGCTTTAAATCAAACAGTTTGAGAATATTATCTGCAGTCCTGGTGAGGTGAGAAGTGGATCCGGAGTCCATGTACCAGTTGTTGTCAGGCTGTTGTATGTTGAGACTGCTGAAGGCCTGACCTAACTCTGTGGGTATCGTGCTGGACGAGGGCTGCTAGAACTGGACGTGCATGAAGTGGGCTTATTCTTGGTCTTGTACTTGTCGGCGGGCGGGGCCAACACAGTGGGAATCGGTGGAAGGGTTGCAGTCGAACTGCGGCGGCCGTCGGCGTCAGATGGGTCTTGTTGAGGCCGCGGCGAATCGGTCTGCGGGCCCTATTGTTGATCTTTGTTGATTCGTTGTCGCGACCGCGCCACGACCACAACCTCGCCTGCGCGGCCGCACGCGCTTTTCCACCGCGTCCCTGCTGCGATTGAGAGTTTTCTGGCGGCATTGGATCTTGAGGGCGCGTTTCGACAGCTAATGCCTTCTGATTGTACTCATCCTGCGTAGCACGTCGAGTCTCTTCGAGCAACAACTGTGAGCGAGCTTTGTTAAAACTGGGAAATGGATCTGTCTGTTGAATCATGGGGGCTAACATATCATAGTCACCTTTGGGAAGGCCTGCAATCAATTGCAACACCATCTTAGTGTCCGAGACAGGCGTGTCGACGTTGGAGAGTTGATCCGCCAGTAGTTTCAACTGTCTGCAGTATTCAGTCATGTTGGAGAAATTTTCAAGGCGTGTATTGTTAAATTGTTTCTCCAAATACACCGCACGCGTGTGCTTGTTATCTTGAAGGATTTCCTTCAAGCGGTTCCATAAATCACGGGCTGTGGTGCCAGATTCCATGATAGTAAGAAGAAGATCCTGAGAAATACTACCATAATCCATTGTTTGACGCCGGCGTCTAGACGACGCCAAGTAGACTCATCAACCTCTGGAGGGCGCGTAATAGTGTCGTCGATGTGATCAAGCTCGTTATAGAGACATGCGTGATTATGAAACAGTTCAACCCAAGGAGAATACTGACTGTTTTCTTGATCAAGAAGAATGAGAAGATAATTCTTGATGGGAAACAGTTAGTGCGGGATGAAAAGAAGATGACGACGTAGTGGTAGGATTTGTGGAGGTAGAAGCGTCAGAATCAGAAGAGTAATTCTGAGTATCCATTTAGAGAAGAGAGGAAGAAAAGAAAACTCAAGAAATTTCTTAAAGTGAAGAAGGGAACCGCGGCGCCGTAGGAGGGGAGTGGTGCCGGCGGTTTGGAAGAAATTTTCTAGGGTTTTGGAGTTTAGGCTCTTGATACCATGTAAAATGATATTAATCTTTCTTAGGGAGTCTTCTCATTAATATCAAAGTATATATAGAGTACAATATTCATCTCTTATACAATAAGAATCCTAAGCCTATATAAAAGAGGAATTCTAGTCTTAGCATAATTATATTTACACAATATATGAAAATATTCTAATTATGAGTAAGAATACAATTATTTTTATAATATACACGTTTAAAAAAAATGCTTTAATAAAAAGAAAAGAACGGTCTGCACGAAATCTCTTTTCTGATTCAAAACTGTTTATATCTTTTGAATGGCAATGTCCATCATGATTTTCCTACAGCAGTGAGAATTTGGATAGGTGTGGACAAGAACGTAAAGGAGACAGGATGGCCAGTTAGTTGGTAAGATCTAGTATAGAATCTATAGATGTACATGGACACTGGTCGGAGCCGGTGTTCACACTGAGATCGAGTTAGGGTTACACTTCAAGAGGTATGATGATGCAACTCAAGCCTACCCTAATACAAATATCAATGATTAATTCTACGGCTCAAACCTCTAACTTTAGGTTAGCCTTCATAAAATAAGTATTTAATAGTAGAATAAAATAAGATTGAAAAATACATGATTCTTTTGCGTATTGTATTCAACAAAACAAGTTAGAACACGAAGAAATGCTCCTTTCGCCTCAAATTAACCATTTTAATTTCATTTATCAAGATCTAATTTGAGCAATTCTTGACGTAAAATAAAAAATGAACTTTCCGGGAACAGAATGGCAGAAGCGAAGTTCAACTATGAACAGACGACTCGATCCTATTATATTATTTCTGAACCTAAAATTTGAGTACTTGCACAGTTGTAAGCTAAATAAAAAGTATAGCTAGGTTCAACCTTTTCTAAAATTTATTTGAAATCTTATTGCCATAGTTTACTGGAATTCAATGTTGAAAATGAGTTATGAAAATTAAATATTGAGTAAATATAATGCCACAAGAATAGCACTTATATTATATTGATTACTAAATCCAAATTTCAATAGAATGACTTTTTTTATGGGTCAAATTGTATTTAATTCAATTATTTTTTCTTTCTTTGGTATTTAATTCAATTCGTATTTAACTTTATTGGAGAAAAAGATGAATTTATGGGGCATTTAGCTCCTTAGAACTTAGAAGTCATGTATAGTCATAAATAATCATAGCACCGTTTGGGGTGCCATACAAGAGTTTAAAAGTTGGAATCATATAAGTAGTGCTGTTATCCGAGCGCAAAGTTATGACCATATAAAGTTTGATCAATTTACAACTAATTAAGTGACGGAGGAGGCTGAAATTTGGTGGAGGGGCCCGGGGTGGGGGTGGGGGACCGATTCTGGGTATTTCTGGGTTATCGGTCCGATTCATATCGATCGGGTATTTTTGATACTCGTATCGGACCGTTAAGGTTTGATCGGGTTCTGGTCCGATTTCGATCCGGTTCTCGAGTATATCCGAACCACTAACAGCCCTACATATAAGTAACAAAAATGGACATTTCAAATTATTCTTTAGCTTCTCCTTGTTTTTAACCTTCACTAGTTCGATTAGTTCCGATTTAGTTGCATAAAACTCTTTAAAGAAGGAAGCATTCTCTATTCTAAGATTTTTTTCGTTCCTATGTTTAACTCGAGACTTGTAATTAAGGGCAGAGACGAAGCCATAATTTTGAGTTTATGAGTTCCAGATATTAGAAAAAGCAGCTAATTATTGCATTCTAGATAAATTATTTACATATATTAAGTGAATACTTTTAATAAAATATGTCTTAAAGCTACTGGATTTTGTTAAACCGTGCAAAATTGTAGCTCCTCTCCTGCCGAATCCATAAAGAAAAATGTAAATCCACTTTTAATTAAGGGTGGAAGGATCTTATCAATTCCACCCCAACGGTTAGTGCTATCTCGTGGCTATTTTTATGAGAAAAGCACCTAAAGTGTTTAGCCTTTACGATGAGAAATGGTGATTTGTATACCCAAAAAAAATGAGAGAAGGTGATATCAAAGAGAATAACTAACTTATTAAAGACATGGCCGTCTTTGGATTCACAAGAGGTGTGTTATCGCACATGGGCTCCTGAAAAATGAAAAAAATTAGGGTTTCTTTTTTCATTTTTTATTAAGTTGTATTAGTCATAATTTACTGTAAAGATCTATAATTCGCAGGTCTTAATCCAATTAAAAGCTCACTTTTACAAATTAGAACATGACTCCCAAAATATTTGAGACGTCCCTGACTAAGGACATTGTTTTGTATCTTTTTGGTAGGGGAAGAAGGTTAGTGTTGATGACTTTAAGGCCTCGCAGTGAACTAAGAAAATTTTGGATTAATAAAGAAATTTCTAGCTCATTGATTGTATAAGTTCATATTTTCAAATTGTTCTTCTAAATGACAATTATTTGTTGGCATAGCATGCAAAGAACACGAGAATGCACATGATAATAATGATGTAGAGGTAATATACAATCATAGTATGATACATATGATAATTAGCATGATGATCAAATGAGTACTTAAGGCAATGTTTGTGGAACCCATTTGGATTTAGGAAGAAATATTTGGAGGTCCTACCTAATTTATGGGGAGATGAATATTATTGTACATAATTTGGCTAGAAATATTGTTCTATGTAGTTATTAATATTACTCTCCACATCCCAATTTATTTAATATTTTTCTCTTATTCTTAGTTAATTTAACCAATCTAGATTTGCATAGTTAAAAGCTCATAAAAGGGTATTATTATTCCTTACTAAAGAGGATTTTATTCATATAGCTTGAATTGAATGCTTTTAAGGACAAATGTGTAACTATACTCTTTAACTTAGCGATTTAGAGTATATATACCATCATTTATAAAAGTGGTGGATATATACCTCTGTTATTATATAATGGTGCAAATATATTCCTGCAATTATATAAATGGTGCAAATATATTCATTTCACTGATGAAAATTTTCTAAAAAATCGTTTAGCATATTTTTTAATTAAAAAAATGTCTAATTGCTTTAAAAAAAGTCTATCTATTTTTTTAGTAGAAATATCTTTTTAAAGTCACGTGGTATTTTTTTCTGGTGGATCGAGTCTGATTTATTTAAAAAAATAAGTCAATAAAAGGGTATATTTACACCACTTTGTAACGGCGGGATATATATCCACAACTTTTATAACAGCTCTAAATTGCAAGGTTGAGGGGTATAAAGAGAAGAAACATTCACCATTCAATCCACACTTGTGTGATACATTAAAACAATTTGACATGTATTTTTTTTTTGAGACAAATAGAATTTCATTTTTAATCACTATAAATGACCATTCTACACTAGGGTACATAAAATTCTCCATCGACTCCATTTAGTTTAAATTAGTATAATCAAATTCAATTAAGTATCTTGAGATAAGTGTTTTTTGCCCTATGGAGTCTTTTTTAAACAGTATTACTTTATATGAACGTAACTCATGCTAAGGTGAGAAAAGTCTTGCGAACTCAATAACATGACTATTTTACACTGCTCGTTAACCTATCCTGATTAGCATGAAGCTCCTAACAACATAATTTGACCCATAATAAGACACTAAATAGCCTTACTAGATTTTAGTTAACTTGATTTAATAAATATTTGTTCCCACCATTTAGTGAATATGATTTGAAACTTAAACAAACCATAAAATAGCTCAATTTGAGCCCACAACATGATTAACCAGGAAGTCCTAAGACTTGCAACATCACTTGAGGTAATCATGATTCATGATTGACAGATTTCTACGAAACTTAGATATTTTTAATTACTAATTAATAAAGATCACTTTATGATTTTGTCACTCTAACTGAGTGGTTCCAGGGTGGTAGATTGCTTCCGAGTAGACATGTTAGAGTCCTGACAGCTGCAATGTGAGAGTTTCATTCCTCATTTGTGGGGATGACTCCTTATGGGCACCAGACACTGTGCCGCCCACTTAATGGGCCGCTGAGTCACCATAATTTACCTCCTCCGCCAATCTCTGTCGGGCCGAGGGTGTAGGCCCTATGGGCGAAGGATTTCGCCTTCTGCCCCCCCAGAAAAAAACATCTCAACCATCAATAGTGTTGGGTTTTGATATTGGTGAATGGGAAATGATGGGATGAAAATTAAAGGGGGTATAAGACTCTTTTGTCCCACATCGAAAAAAAGAGAAGGAAAGAGAGGTGTATATATTACATTACACCTTCTCTAGTTGCTAAAAGGGTTGAGAGGGCAAGGATCCCTCGCGCCGTCGTCGTCGCTCCTTCGGCTCGGCTTCGGCTTCGGATTTGGATTTGAATTTGTCAAAAGATTGATTGATAATCTTTTTGGACAAATGTTAGTTTAATTAAATTAATTAATTAATTATTTAATTAAAAACAAATCCAAACGAATCGACCCGCGATCGACCCGACCCGTCCGGCTCTCCCTCTCTTTTTCGAATTTCCCTCCAAATATTAGGTGACTATTCTGAATGGTTGCAAACATTCAGAATCAGTACCTCCAACCCTATAAATTCTTGATTATTCCAAGAATTATTCATTCATTTTTTTTAATTGATTTATTTTCATTTTGAATCAAAGTCTTCAAGTCGAAAATATTTTCGTCTTCATTTTGTGTGATATACTGCCGTTGAGTGGTTCGCTGCTACCGGAATTTGGAGTACTACTATTCTGGTAAGATAATCGTTCTATCCTGGGAGGCGATATTAGTTAACCTCGAAGTCTTGTGAGGAATAATTTCCTTCAGGACACACTTTGAACTAAGTGGGCTCGATTACATTCTGAAATTATTTTTCAAAAACATATTCTGTTTTCGTTTACTGTTTCATTAATGTTATTTGTTTCACTAAGTGATTAACAGATTGTGTTGAAACATTATTTAGCCAAATACAGATTATTATACCAACAAATAGTACACTAAATAAAAAGAAAACTTGTATCTATGTTTCTTGTCAGAAAATCGATGTCTTCTCAATAAGTAAGCAGAGTCGAATCCAAAATTTAATCATTTGTATCGAAAATTTCCAAAATGAATTTCGTCAAAAATAAGAGCACAAAAGTCAGAAAAAGTGGCAGCAACAATGTCAGTACTCAAAGTGGAAAACAGAAAGCAGAGGAACAACAGAGCAGTTTTAGATATTTGGGAATTGGGAGTGAGGTTCGCCATGGGGATGATATGCTGCATAGATAAGAGATCCGTAAAAGAAAGGCATTGGTTCAGGACTTTTGACACTGCAGAAGAAGCGACGTTGGTAGTGATGAAAGTAGATTCTGGACCCGGTCCGGATCCGGTGGATCCAGATTCATTTTATAGGATATGAATTTTCAAAATTTGGACCCGACGAATCCGGATCAGACCTGAATCCGTTTCTGACGAATCAGATTTGAATCTTGTATTATAAATTCGTATCCGGTCCAGATCCGACTCGTGAATCGATTTTTTATTAAATATATTCATAACCTAGAATGTAATTTTATAAGTATTTTCTTACTATATTTTACATTCGAGTGTAAAAATCTTTGACTCTACAAATTCACTTCATTAGCCTTATCGTTTTCATTTCAAAAGTTATTACTACCGATTGCAAAAGAAAGATATACAGAGAATTTGAAGAATAAAAAAACAAATCATAATTTTAAAACTACCTAAATTGTACACACTAAAATACACATGGAGAAACTCAATGTAGTGTTGTAAAAGTGGTCTGTCATGTTTTCCAAATTGGGATCAAGGACAAGCAAGATAAGAAAGTTATTGTTGTAGTACTCCTTTAGAATAATCTTTCTTGTGATGAAAGAAAAATTATTAACTTGTATGCTATGGTGGTGGAAAATAAGTTATATTACCATTTAGTTGGAAAGATAACATTGTTAGTAGAACACTATTTGAAACGGAGGTTTTTCATCCTATGAATTCGAATTTGTATATAATTTTTATGGACCGATGAATCTAGATCCAAGTTTAAAAAATGAATTTGGATTTGAATTTAGTAGGATCCGATCCAGATCAGATCAATTGTCATCCCTAAGCGTTAGCATATGACAGAGTTGCACATTCAATGAGCGCTAACAACAAATCTAACAGACCAACTTTGTCTGCTTCGACATGCCACATGGAAATTCGGTCACCTGTATAGTGTCCCCGGATGAGGAATATTTACAACATCATCATCAACATCAGCAGCAACAACAATTATTGGTCTTCGGTCAGGCCAAAAATTCCCCTGCTCCTACTGTCAAATATACGAACTTCAGTCAGTTCTCCATCGGCAGCATGAATAATGTTGGAGGCGATAGTGGTGGCGGTGGAGAGTTTGCGTTTCAACAGTACTATAACCCCAACTACGACGTGCGTATGGAAGATGGTTACAGGTATAGGATTGTCTAATAATTTTATGTAAAAGTTTAAACTATCAGAGATAACACATTGTTAAAGGATTAAAATGGTTAAATACATATTTAGGGGTGTATTTAATTAGGATTTTAAAAGACTATTTTGAAATAAATAAGTTCAGTGGATTTTAAAAGACTATTTAGGAATGTAATGACTTAACATATTTTAAAAGACAATCAATTTTTTTTTTATGTCTGGATTTTAAAAGATTTAAAAGGACCACGTGAATTTTTCATATCAATTTCTCTAACATGTATTTCAACGAACAACTTGCATGCATAAATTTTTGAGACCTCTTCTGACATATCATCGTCTATACAATCTCAAACGTTTCGAGTGTTTAGGTCCCATAACGGATGCAAATGCATTAATTGATTCCAAAGATAACCTTCTAATTGTTATTGTTATTCAACTTTATATTTGAATTATATTGTCAATATTTTAAAATAAAATCTAACTGTTCTCGCATTCTTTTCCGCATTGTTCATTTATCCCAAAATAATCTTTTAAAATCCTGATTGAATACACCTCTGAAGCCCTATTTTTAACCTATCTTAGTTAAGGGATCATTTTTGTTAACACATAATAAATTTAAAGGACCAAAACTTTTAAGTGCATAGTTAAGGAATTATTTTGAACCTATCCTCTTAGTAGTTAATGGTGGAGAGTAAATTCAGAGAAAAGTCTTGATTAATTCTCATATTGCAAATTAGCTTCTAACACTCTAATGGATTTTGCTTTTCCTTTTTTTTTTCTCGCCTCTCTCCTTCAGCTCCACATTTTCTTTCTCTCTTACAAGCAACATTAACAATTTGAATAATCATAGCAAAATCCCCAAAATTCCAGTCACATAAGGAGGAGGGAGTCCTAGATATTTTCCTTTAATTATACACCCAATTTACATATCTATTAATTTTTAACATAAAAGTATTTTTTTTGGTGCATCTTTAGTTTGTTTCATTTCACACCCACATTCCTAATTGAGCCAAGTTTTCTATTTCGTTGTTACGTAAGGTTATTTGGGTTTCTGTCTTTCCTAGTTAGATTGTAACTGATGTCGCTGCATTGTTTTTAACTCTTTGAGACAATTTATGCATTAATGCAGTAAAGTCGTTTATTGTAATAAAAAAAAAAAAGATAGAGAAAGATTGTTGATTTGAGGCTCAAAAGATTTGGTGTGTCTCAAAATTCTAAATTGGGCATCTTTGGTTTGTTTTGTTTCACACCAATATTTCTGTTGCATTGTAAAATTATTGGAAATTTGTGTTTTATTTACCACATTTCTGTAATTTATGTGTGCAATGAAAAGATTGTTGATTGAGGCTCATGCTTTGATATCAATATAAAGATTGGATAAAGAAGCATATGCTTGATTTTGTAAGTGATTGGGGATCTGTGAGATCTCCTTTAACTTTCCAGGCAAAATGTATTCACCTCCATTGTCTTCAACTACCAACCAAAGCTATTCCAAAGAGAGAATCAACGCGACTAATGGCTCTCAATTGCGACTTTATCAAATGTGGCAAGGAAGAAATGTAATGCTGATCGATCTCCTGATTATATATATATATATTTGCAAGCACCATGTTTGTTCAATATTAATCCTTTATGGTTTCTTTCCATCTACTAAATGTTGGTAGGCAGGGTTATCCGGTACATGTGCTTGCAGGGGCGGATTAAGTGCCCTAATTATACTGCATCAATAAAATTAGATATTTTACATACATATTTCTAGAATTGATCTAATATTATATGCTGGCATGATGCTTCAAAAGGCTGAATAGTGCACTTGGTTGAATGTTGAATTATTTACCCAGATCCCCTTATGTGCTTGGTGAGAGATAGCAAGTACTAGGTAGAATAGTCAAGCTTACCTTGAACACCATCGTCATAAAGAAAAATTTAACCGCCTAAGTTATCCAGAAAAATGTCAATCAATCAATCAACTAGCCTTTAATTGTGGATCTAGTAGCTCAGTTGGTTGGCTACCTGAACTTTCACCTTGTTGGTGAGGGTTCGAATCCGCACGTTGTAATCTCCTCCCCATTTCCCCTTCCCTTAGCCCCTATGTAATAAAAAAAAAACTAGCCTTTAATCCCAAATTAATCAGGGTCAGCTATAGATCACGGTTTGACTATTTTTATATGGTTGTTAACCTACGTCAATCCTCCTCGTTTGACAGAACTTGACCTAGTTATGCTTAGGCGAAGAATCATGATATAACTTAAACTATAGTGTAGAAATATGCAAACAGAAGTGAAAAGTAAAATAGTTAAAAAAAAGTATAAGGCTGTATATACCCTGTCACTATTTGACCCTCCAATTTTACTCTATTATTTGTAAACTGAAGCTGGTGAAAGTAATTGATGTAAAAAAAGATATTCATTTTAGACTATCATTTACGATAAATTCCTATTATCTCATTATAGTCATTTATATGTTTGCAGAGATTCTACCTTGGAGGCAGACTTGTATTTGGTCCAGATATTAGAGCATTGTTTCTTACGTTGTTCTTAATCCTAGTTCCAGTAGCATTATTTTGTGCTTTCGTTTCAAGAGAACTCGTCAATGCATTTCCCCACCGATTTGGCTATATTATTGTGGCGATATCTCTTGTCTTCTCAGTCTTTGTGAGTATTCTTCTTCTTTACTTGACTATTACTGATTTATCTGTTTTCAATCCATCTTTATCTTCTTTTACTTTTAGTCCCATCAACGTTAGGATGCAAGATAAGAAGTAAATCAGGTGAAAAAGGAATACATCCCTTGTCCATTTTTGTGTAATGCCGTTCAAGCAAAGACATAAATTGGATCAAACTAGGTTATTATAATTTATGCTAAGTATGGCAGCTACTTAATCACTGGATTTATTCTACAAAAAAGACAGCAAAAATGCCATTTCCCATTTATTTGTTCTGTCAAATATTAGTCATAGTGCATGCAAGCGAACCGATTAGTATGTGCCTTGTTTTTCCTTTTAGATGTTGTATCAAATTGGAAATGTTTAGTAAAAGGCATTTTATTCTGCTCATGCATTTTGTTTTTCCAGTGGATATTGCTCTAAGACTCACTACTACTTATGGAGTATTATTTAGCAGTTACCACGTTCCTTGTTAATTGTTACGAATACTAACTATAAGTATGCAATGGATGCACCAAGAGGTGATCTTGTATATTACTTCTACTCTCTCTGTCTCTCTCAATTGATATGGTGTTTGTGTGTGGTTAGAGTTGGTCCATGGGGGATCTTGATAGGTAATGTCTAATGTATTAATGTATTTTTTTTCAGATTGTAGTTCTTCTCTTGCTAACTTCCGGAACAGATCCTGGAATTGTTCCACGAAATGCCCATCCTCCAGACGCTGACGATGAATGTGAAACTTCTAGCATCTCGACGAGTTGTTTAGGAAGTCAGATTGGTCCTGTCAGTTTACCGCCTATGAAAAATGTTACAGTCAATGGAATAGTTGTCAAAGTAAAATACTGCAAAACATGTATGCTATATCGGCCACCACGCTGCTCTCATTGCTCCATATGCAATAATTGCATTGAGCGCTTCGACCATCATTGCCCATGGGTGGGGCAGTGCATTGGGAAGGTAGGTGTGAGCTATGCTTGCATTTTAAAAGGTTTTGTCATTCGGATATATTGTGCTCTAGCTTCTGGTTAAAATATTCCAAGCTTCCAAAATTTGCTTATTTTGAAAAGTACTTTTGTCAGAAGTTCGTTTTGGAAAAGTATTTTTGTTGAGTAGCAGTTTGTGTTTGGCTAATTAATTTGAGCACTTTTATCAATATTAGAGTAGTACATTGTGTTTGGTCAATGTTCCAAAAGTGCTCCTGGGGGAAATTACTTTTGTTAGCTTATGAATAACAGCTTTTGCTACAACTCAAAATACTTATTTTTTCTCAAAAAGGTTGGCCAAACACCTTAACTTTCTAACATAAGCACTTTTAGCTTCCCATAAGCTTGACCAAACATGCTCGACATTATGTGAGCTCTTGTTGAAGGATCTTGTTGACATAGTCTTGCAAGGTAAACATACTTATTTCCTCTAGTTTGAATTAGCTATAGTTTAAGGTATTGCATCAATACCGTGCATATTTATCTCACCTACAAATAGTGAAATTTGTTACCACAGTTTGGAGGTTGCCTCTTTTAGACTCCGCTAAGATTTAATCTGAAAATACTTCACATAAAGCTCGTACTTATACATACCTGTCATGTTAAACTGAATGTGCGTCAGTGTAATGGATAAATTTTCTGAACAATCTCATCTGTGTATCTGCTTTCTTTAATGTCTCATCTGTGATATTTTTGCATTATTTCTTGCAGAGGAACTATTGTTACTTTTTCATGTTTGTTTCTTCCACAAACCTCTTGAGCCTCTATGTCTTTGCATTCTGCTGGGTAAACATAAAGAAGATAATGGAAGCACATGATTGTAACATTTGGAGCGCATTTCTCAAATCACCTGCTTCAGGCATCCTTATTATGTATACGTTCGTTGTTTCTTGGTTTCTTGGAGGTCTCACAGCATTTCACTTGTACTTGATAATCACAAATCAGGTCCATTTTTCCCCATTCTCTTCATTTGAGTTAATTTTAGGGCCCTTTTCATTTTTTTCACCCATCAACCAAAATTAGTTACGGGCGCTAGCCAAAATATATAAAACTTATACACCAATTTATATGTATTTATGTATATTATATGTATATTTATACTTAATAAGAATCTATACATTTGTTGTTGGCTATTATTTTTTTGAGCGGTCCAAAAATGTAATTATCCTTTATTTTGCTCGTTCCATTTCTCACCCTTTAGAATGTTGTATTTCATGCAGACCACATATGAAAATTACCGGTATCGTTATGAGAGGAAGATGAATCCTTTTAATCTTGGATGTGCTCGGAATTTTAAGGAGATCTTTTTCACCAGCATGCCAAGTTCCAGGGTCAATTTCCGTGCACATGTGAAAGTTGATCGCTCGTCAAGCTTTAACACCTCATCTTACTTGGGTGAGGCTACTACGAATTCAGATATGCAAAAAATGAAGAACTTTGACGTGGAGGTCGGAAGAAGACAGGCTGTTGATGGTGATGAGTGTAAAGAAATAGGCAACCGGATAAGAAGCGTTGGTGGTGGGGTAGACCAATGTGAGAGATGAAAGCCACAACCATAAAGCCACTGGACAATAGCATCGGGTGTACATATATTGGCTGAAGAGTTTGAAAGTGGTTTTCGCTGCACACGATATGAAGGACATGGAGAAAGTGGTTTTCGTTGAAGTTTCCGTTCTTCCTGCATGGGTGGCATGGCGACAGGGTATCGCCACAACATCTGGAAATTGTAGGATTGTTGTGGTCGGAGTGTGGGAGACTGAATATGTTGTTATTGTGAATGATTAGCAGCTAGAAATAGAAGCTCAATTTTATTAATCTTTGATGACATAACCATTCAATGAATGTTTTTCTAGTGAAGTTGTAAGATACTGCTGCTTGTTTATATTTCTAAGATTGGAGTTCCATATGGCCAGAGATTGACAAATGACTTTCATATCCCGGATATTTGTTTAGCTTTCTGTCATGACTCATGAGTACTGAATTAGTTTAGTGAAATAAAATAAGATAAGACTCGGTATCATCCTTTCCGGTATATAATTTACCCGCATGTGGTATTTACACTAAAAATGAATACAAGACAAGTGTCTTTCGTATATATATATTAATCACTTAATCATGGTTAAGTGAAGTATATTCTAATTTTAATTTTCAAAATTAGTTGCAGTGGAGAGTTTGCCTTTTTCATTTTCTGATTCTCCTGGTTTTATTCATTATATAAGATCAATGTACATGTCACGACCCGATCCCGGGCCCGTGACTGGTGCCTTACCCGGGCACCCAAGTAGATATACATCAGAGTAACCAGCGGAATATAAAAACAAAGACATGAGATAAAGAGTAAAAATGATAAACAGTCTATCCAAGAAAAAGTTGTCTTTCGGCATATATATACATATCAAGTCTGACAGTTACATCCCAAAATTTACAACAGGACTACAGACCTCTAAGGAAGTAAACAACTATGGTGGGACAGTGCCCCGCCATACCCTGAATGTACATAAAGCTCTGATAGCGGGAGATCATACCCAAAAAGATAAGCCTCCGAGAAAGCGGGGCTTTCCCAGCAGCAACGGTGATCTAGGAGCGGGGATCAACAACGGAGTACCTCTACTGCGGCGTGAACACGGTCCCAGAAGGAGTCGATAACAGTACCAAGTATGTGAAACTGTAAAGTACAGAAATGAAATCATAGCATTTTAAAACTAATTACAAATACGTATGAACAACCAATTTAACCGCACATAGAGCCACAGCATAAACAAGAGCAAAATAGATATAACGTAACTGGTCTTTTCTAGGCCGCTAATGATCGAAGCAAGGCCAATCGCCCATAGTATCATTATGCGAGCCTAATCCTGAAACTTCCGCATCGCGTAGACCACCCAGTCCGCGTGAGGTATTCTCGCGTCGGGGTAGCTAACCGGCGATCAACTGGACTCCCGCATCGCGTAGTCACACGACCGCGTGAGGTATTCCTCGCGTCGACGTAACACACCCGGGTGATCATCCCGAACTCCGCGACTCGCATAGGTCACACGGACCGCGTGAGGTATTCCGCATCGGTGGCTAGCCTCGGCTCGTAACAAGTCAGGGGGGTAAGTGATATAATATCAGCACAACTGCTTATCGTTAAACAACATAAGCACAACAAGGAAACCCCCTTTACACAAACGTTTACAAGACACTAACACACGTAGCATCATAATATGTCTACTTATCAAACCAACTTACCACACCTTCAGAAATCATTTATAAGGCTTTTATAACAAATAAGTAAACCGTTTCCTCTTATCTTTCTTAAGTCGTTACACCTAACTTCCCATAAAGCTAGTATAACACTTAAGCTTTTTGAAAAACCAAGTATTACTTTTCTTTCAAAAATGATTCATAACTCTTTTGAAATACTTCAAGATTCTTATTATTTAAAACTCAAGTCAAAAGACATCAGAGTAAAACCAATTTTAGTTAACACACGTACGTCTACCGTACTATATATATATATATCAAAAATATCATGCTCAAGAGGATAGGAAGAATCACATACCTCCTCGGCTCAATCCACCTGCCAAGTCGAGTATGTCGCACGCAGAGTATCAACCTATAATAGTCAAATACGTCTATCAACGTCTAGACTACTTCGTAGAATATTCTAAGCAGAAGGTTCTCTATTCTACGGAAAATTGGGCAGCATTTCCCTACCCGCCAAACTACACAAGTCTACTGTAAATACAACCCAATGTAATTACAGTTCAATTCTCTTCTTATATACCATCCTTCTATATCTTATACTTAATTCTAAACTACTACAATATGTAATCTCCAATTACAATAGAAGGATAAAGATTATTACCTCGATAAGCCCAAAATTATCCAAGATTATAAGTCGATCCTGAACAACGTTTAGCTCCTATTCTGCACGCTCCAATAGCTCCAAGAAACCCTTAGAAGTTTCCAAACAACTTCTACTTAATACTTCAACCAACTATGAAGATTTTCCTAGGGTTTCGTTTTGTGACTAAAGGAAATAAAGTAGTATTTCCGGGCTTTTAGTATAGAGGTAACCTTAGAATACTACAAGGGATTTTGGCTAAGGTATTTGGGATAGTAACAATACTTGAAGAAATTTTCTACCAAGGGGTGTGTTTGGACGAGCTACTTAAGGGGAGGGAGTTTTGGACGAGAGACTACAACAAGGGGGAAGGATTTTGGAGACTTGGAAATTGTTTAAGTGGATGAAGAAGTTTTGCACTTAAGGGGGGTATTTATAGAACAATCAAGGGCCAAGATTCAAGCAAGTGGAGGGTGAAGATTTGGTTGCTTGTGTGAGTGAAGTCTTCCAACCAAGTGTCCACCACAACTTTGGGACATATGTCCACCACAACTTTGGGACATATGTCCACCACAAAAATGAGACATGTGGCTTGCCACATGGCTCACAAAAAACGTCCAAGGCTCCCCACTTGCTCCACAAAAATATCTTTCAAGACTTTGACTAATTGACTTGGCCACAATTTTCGTCCAAACATGCCACCTAAGGGTGACACGTGTCGCCCTCCTATTGGTCCAAAATATTTCATCTCTCGGAAAAATCTGTAATTGGTTAAAATATTAAAAACGTAGAATTTCCTTTACAAGGTTCGGAATCTTTTCCGTTGGAAGTTCACAATTTCATCTTTAACCTAATTAGGGCTTATACATTTGTACGTACGTCCTCACATACATACTCTGGAACTACGGGGTATAACAGTACAATCCTGCTTATAACAGTTTTCCTAGATCAACTGTTAGGAGAGATGTTTTTAAATTTGCATTCGAATATCAACAATATTTACGTTATTATTTATATCATTACCCTGAAAAGTATCTATCACATCTGATATAGGCCGTAGTACTAACGGTCATGATTATTTAAATGTAACATGTCATTGGATAGACTATAAATGGTCTATGCAAAAACGTATTTTAGCATATAGATATATTGATGAAAGACACACTGATATTTTTATTCAAGAAAATATTTTTTCTGTTTGCGTTTATTATGACATAAGTGATAAATTCATGACTATTACATTAGATAACGCTTCTTCTAATATTTCTGCTGTTAGATTATTAAAAATTGTCTTAACTCCATCTTTTCCAGATCATTTTCATATAAAATGTGCATGTCATATTTATAACTTAGTTGTAAAGGATGGTATAAAACCTTTTGAAGACATTCTTGCAAAAAATCAATTTGCTATAAACTATATTTAAAAAAATAATAGAATACAACGACTAAAAGAATATAAAAAAACTTGTCACGTTGTGGTCTAGCTTACAGAAAAGTCCCGAAGAAGTATGCACTAGATGAAATTATTTATACAACCAACAACGTGTTGCTTATGAGTATAGACAACCTATAACCCAATTTTTTAACGTCCGTAATCGAAATCCTAGTGATATGCTTATAGCTTCCGATTGGGATACAATTTTAGAACTTAATATATTTTTAGATAAATTTTATCTAGCTACTAAAGAATTTTTCGGGATTTATTATCCTACTATTTCATCAATGTTATTTTATATAGCTCTAATATTTATATTACTTAGTGAATATATGGCAAAAACAGCTTATAAGGAACCTATTAAAAAATGTTTAAAAAATGAAAAAATATTTTATTTTTATTCTCCCAATATTTTTTATTAGTGCTGTATTAAATCCGTCTATTAAAATAGACGGTTGTAAAAATCTTGTTGAAACTATTTACGATTGCATAGCTACACTTCCACCTCCAACTCCTAAAAATCCAAATGACCCATCACCTGTTGAAATAAGTAGAGAAGAAGTGTTGTCTAGCATTCAAAATGAATGTAAAAAAATATATACGCATTACCAATAAGAAAGTGCTAGCAACCAATCGGCTTTCATCCCATCTTCTTCAACACAACCCCAAAAACGACATGTTGTTTCTGCGGCTAGTATTCAAAGCCCCAGACAGAGAATGTTTAGTGGTACCGTTTCTAACCAAGTTAGCGAGTTAGATGTTTTTGTTTTGCAGGGTATTGTACCGTACAAAACAATTGAAAATGAAGAGGGACGTGAAGACTTGCTAAAGTACTGGATGCAGAATGAGAAGAATTTTCCAACACTAGCAAATATGGCCCGAGATGTGTTGAACATTCAAGCGTCATCAACAGCGTCCGAAAGCGCATTTTCTGCGGGAAGATTTCAAATAGGAGAGCACATACATTCATTGCCAGGAGACTCATTAGAGATTGCAGTTCTATTCAGAGACTGGATTCGTGCGGAGCGTAGGAGGTGCGGCCAACCGGAGATCGACGAAGAAGAAGACTACAACTACAACGAAATCTTATCAAGCGGATGTCTGGCGGCGTCGTCGATTTGACCAAGATATACCAATTCCAAGCGAAGAACCACAAGACATTATAAAGAAATTATAAAATGTGTTTCTTAAAATGTAATTCTTTTAATTGTAATTTTACTATGCTATTTATTTGCAACTTTCAATATCATGAAGTTGCAATTTTGAAATTGTATTACAAAAAAAAAATCATACTTCTAGTCGAATAATATAAGAGGCACAAAAACAGTCTTGAGATGTTTTTATTAAACTATCTTGTTGTGTATGTGTGTTATTTATTTATTTATTTAATTTAAAGGCAAACAAAAAAAATGACCCCACCCGACCCCACCCCGACCCCCTCTGAGTCTGGACGGGGCGGCGACACACCCCGCCAGCCCCCCCGACCCCGACCTGCCCCCAGCCCCGTCCCGCCAGATCCCGACCTCGCCCATCTCGACCCGACCTCGCCCCGCCCCGTTGGACAGCCATACTTTACATTATCTCTTGACATGGAAATCGGTTATAGCCTTGTAGGCTTCCCTGGAATGTGTTCTTTGTTTTCACTTGTTTTAGAGAACACAATTTGATTTCGTAAAATCAAGTTCTTTTGTTGTAAGAAATATCCTTTATAATTCCTTGTTAAACACTTGCTCAAAATATCATCTTAAATTTCGAAAATGAACACATAATATAATTCCAAAAAGAAGCACATTATGATCAATGGCGCAAAAAAGGAAAGGGGATCATGACTTAGATCATCCTATTATTAAGAGCAAGAGGAATAGAGATGATGGTGGGGATCATATGAGCCTTGGGCGTAAGATTACTCTAAAGCCTATCATATGTGACACCCATTAGAGATTGTGTATATGTAATTAAGTTGTACAATTTAAGTTAATATTATATTTTTTGACTCTTTATCGTTTATTACTAACTCGTGCGACGTTCTAAATTAATTATAAAAAAAATCTCGACATATTCAAAATAAAATAATGTCTTGACTAAATAATAAAACGTTTAAATTAAAACTCTAAAAAGTAAAATAATTAAACCTGCTGATAACTAATTTCCAAATAAAATTTACTTCAACTCCTAAACCGACGTTCCGAACTAAATAATAAGGCAATGGCAGATTTGTAGCTTGACCATGTGTTGCTTTAGGATTTCCGGGTTTTCAGATTATCTCATAGTTGTCTAAATTGGTTTTGACTTATTCATAGGTGTCATTGTGTCAAAACGGTGAGCCACTAAGCGCGAATTTACCTTGTGCGAACTCGAAAGAGTAGCGGCTGCGGATTCATTTGTCAACAAAAAAAGTTGAGCCACTAAATTCTAGTTCCATGAGAAAAGTCCTGGGGCCTCATGACTCATTGTGTAATTAGTTCCTCGATCTAATTTATATGACACATTTTTTTAATCAATTTAAAAAATATAACACATTTATTTATTTGAAAATAATTTAATTTTAAATTTTATCTTTTATATCATTTTTTATTTATTTGTGACAAGTCAAATTAGTTGAATTAATTGAAAAATAAAAATAAAAAGGCATCAAATTAGCTGAATTCACTTCACTACCAAATTGGTCAATTTTTCTCTCCATATAATAAAGCGAAAGATTTGTGAAATTATGGGGATGATGAAATGGGTAATGATAGCAGTAGTGGTAGCGATAATCGCAATGATGAAAGGATTAAGTAGCCAATTAAGTTTTGAAAAAGAGGCAGCAATCGAATGGTTGAAACAAATGTCGGATCGGTTAGGAAATTGGGGGATCCCTGTATATGTAGGTCTTCATACAGTTACATTAGCTCTTTGCCTTCCTTACGCTGTGTTCTTCGAAGCTGCTGCTTCTCTACTTTTTGGGTTCTTTCCTGCTGTGTTGTGTGTCTTTTGTGCTAAAATCCTTGGGGCCTCTCTCTCTTTCTGGATCGGCAGGTATGTGCCACCTTTCGAATTTCGAGAGTCTATTTATCCTTGATTTTTTCATGTCTTATAAATATTTTGAATTGTCAATTTATTACTTTTTCCATCCCAATTTATGCGAGGGTTGAACAGTTTGGGAAGTCAAATAACTTTTTCTTAGACCTAACACAGATGTCCCTGAAATAGGGGATTGGTTGATCGGAAAGCTCAGGCAGGAGTAGGACATTCCATACAAATCTTTCTGATCCTCTAGCTGGTGGTCCTTTCCCTTTCCCTGCTACATAAAGAAAAGTGATTCCGCGCCTCTCACATTCGTTCGAGTTGCTTTCGGCGTTTGATCCCTTTACCAATCGTAGGCACAGCCTGCAAGGGCTGACTCCTGGACGCAGAGACGACTAAAGGGACTCGAAAGAGAAGTCCTTTTAGCACCGGGCTTTCATAAATAAGTCTCTCAACAATCAGTATTTCTTATGAATAGTAGGGCTCTAAGGGAGAACTTATCGAAGACAAAAAAGACGAACGAGCATGGTAGCTAAGGGACAATCGATATGTAAACTTCAGTGTATTATTAATTATGCAGACTTATGTACTTTTTATATAGTTTTTAAATATGTAAATTTTATTATAAAATACTCGAAGAATCTATATTATGTTTGAAATTGAGTAAAACACAGTGTTGTTTGACTCTCAAAACTGGTCGAACCCTCATGTGAATTGGAACATAGGGAGTATGACTTATAGTACTTTTTACATGTGTAATACGTGGCCGTGTCGAGGGTCTATGGGAAACAACCTATCTACCTCACAAAGTAGGGGTAAGGTATGTGTGTACATCTCACCCTCTCCAGACCCAACTTGTATGATTAATTTGGGTATGTTGTTGTTGTTGTTGTATAGTACTTTTTACATAGTTATCAAATCTGTATTTTTTTTTGAAGATTCATTTCCCGATTCTCTCGAAATATGAAAGGTGCCACATAAATTGAGATAGAGGGAGTATATCTTATTGCTGCCTATGTGCCTTTTTATTTAAGCTTGAAACAAATACTGAGTAAGCTGGTTATGTGTGATTGGTTTGAGATTTAGATAGTCCTTAGTTTGCCTTTGGAAGATGATTTTTTTTTATTTGACAATGGAATGGACTCGAATAGAGTGGACTCGGATATGGAGGATTAGTATAGCTGATCGAACTGATTTGGGATTGAGGTGTAGTTGATTACTTGAATTAAGAGGGTAGATACTTATGAAATTGTTTGCTAAATTCATAAAGACTTTTTGCGTTTTCGAATTTTATTTGACAGCTGAATTGTATGTCTTGTCTACTAGAAACAAATATTAGATGGGAGTAAACTGTTATTCTTGTAGGAATAGGTGTGAATTTTAGATGATCTCGAATAGAGCAGAATGGATATAGAGGATTAATATAGGGAACTTGGGGATTGAGGTATTATTTCGTGATTAATTTAACAAAGTAGATACTTGCGAATTTGTTTGCTGTATTCAGGAAGCGCGTCTGGGTTTTTGAATCCAGCTGAATTGTATATTTTGTCTGCTAGAAATTATAGGTGATTTGTCATTAGGGGTGGTAGCTTGAATTAAGAAACTAAGTGCTCATGAGTTTGTTTCTATAAATACATCAAGCCTGTCTAGGTTTCCGAATTTCGTTTGATTGCTGAATTGTATATTTTGTGTTATATCATCTTCGCTGATCAGAAAAGAAATTATCATGAGTCAAAATGAGGAGATTACTAACACGCCCCTTAATTTCTTTGGAGGGTAAGTTTATTTCAGAGTACTTTTTACTCTCATTATGTTTCAGTGGACCGGATAATACGTTGTCTTTGCATTTGAAATTAAAATAGGCCTAACAAGGTTTCCTCGCTTTAGTCTTTGCAGTTGAAAATAGGGCTGACAACATTTCTGAGTAAAAGCTTCCAGCAGTAGCTTAGTGCTTGTTTTTTTTTTTTTTTTTGATAATCCAGGTCTCGGGGTGGCCTTAGTACCCCATATCGCTAGTACCTGCACAAGTACTGGTACTAGGCTCCTGGAGGCGATGGAACCCGTCCTTAGCCGCCACCGCCGGGTAAATCGCGGGATGTGCACCCCGCATTCAGTGTCTGATCGCTACCAACGGATCAATGCTACAAGGTCTGACCCCCTAACAGGACTTGTCTGGAGGGAATCAAACTCACACTGCAACATGCCCGCGCGGTTAAGCTACCAGGCTTTAATACGAGGCATATGCCCCGGAGAACGTATCCGCCGAAAATCGAACTTGTGACCCTAAGACCACAAATTTGACTAATGGCCACTGGGCCACTATCAACGGATTAGTGCTTGGCTTTTTATTTGGGAATAATACTTGCTTATCAAAACAATAAAAACATTTCTCAGTAAAAGCTCAGAGAAGTTAGTTTTGTGATATGATACTATGACAAAGAATCTCTTCCTTGATATAATGAAAATCTATTTTTTTTTGTTATTTTCGTTTTAGGACGAATAAATAATATAAAACTATTTAAGAAACAGATGTCAATACATGTCTTTTTGCTTGGACTTATCTGATATGCAGCATAGCTTGTAATACTTTCTTACATGATTTGCAACTTACAATACCATGTATCCGAAGGTCAAGGTTCATTCTTTTTAGATATTGAAACTTCTCGTACTTCTTCTGCAATATTGAGCAATCATTCAGATTCTGGTTATAGCATAATGGATTATTGTTTACTGCTGCTAATTCTGTTGGACATCAAAACTCATTGTTGCCTCTCAACATTTCTATATTTCTGCCTCGCAGTAATTAGTTTTTGGAATTATTCATTGGTCTTATATCCCTATAATATTACCTGAATTCCTAACACTTGTAGTTGAATTTTGGGTTGAATGTAATTCAATCCACATCTTAAGCGACATTATAATGAAAGTACCTAAAAGGGAGAAATGGTTTTTTTGTAGGAATGATGCCTTATTAGATGATGATGTTGTCTCACTTTGAGAGATCTTCATTTTCACCAAATCTGCCATTCAAAGGATGGTACCTGGGAAAATGTGAAAAAGGGTTATTAGTTGAGAATCATCTTGTTTGTTTGCCCAAGGTTATGAAATTTTACAGTGTCTTTATATACTTTCTTACATAGTCTTAGCTCCTTTCTCCGACAGAATGTGTTAGTCTAGTGAGTCAAAGGCATTCTCATCTGGGAGTTAAAGTTATACCTATGGAGGGAGGTTTAGTGGCACTTGAATGTTCTTGTCAGTTGATTTGTGTTGTTTGAATACAAAGTTGAACAAGTCTTAGCATTGCTATTGAAGGAAAGGCAGTAAACCACAATTATAATATAATATTAGTTCCTTTTATAGATTAGTTTTTGAACCATGGAATATCCGAACTCTGATTTATCAAAAAGGTTACTGGAACTCTCCATTTTAGAAGGTATTGTTTAAAGCTGTAACCTGAAGAATATACCAATACTAAAAACAGAGTCATGATGAAAAATATTTCCACTCTTTACATATTTTATTAAATTCTTCAGAAAAGGAAGAATCTGAGAAAAAAACTGTTTAGAAGTAATATAACTTTCAGGAAAATAGCATATAAGTCCCTCAAGTAGTCTTTGATTGTTTAGGCTTTTGAATTTTCATGTGGACTCATGTGGTATTTCCATCTGCCTAATCCTATCCTTGGTGAGTAGAGTTACCCAGTAGCTATGCTAGTGGGACGTAGCAGGTACCCGATGGAATAGTTGAGGTGTGCGCAAGCTGGCCCAAGCACCACATTATCTAGAGGAAAAGAAAGAAAGAATACGACAGTGCCAGATTTGTAGCTTGACCATATGTTCATAGGTGCCTAAAGGGTGACCCACTAGATTCTGAGAATCAGCACACCAGATTAGGCCATGAAATCCTTATATAAGAAAAACTAGACCATGAAATAAGAAAGTGAAAAAGGCAGAATGTTGCTAGGAGTATGGACTACATTCATTTGAGAATGTATAAAGTGAGACAGCAAATAAAAATGGGGGCGGGGAATGCGACCAG
Organism: Przewalskia tangutica; assembly: GCA_029844215.1. Taxonomy (NCBI): domain Eukaryota; kingdom Viridiplantae; phylum Streptophyta; class Magnoliopsida; order Solanales; family Solanaceae; genus Przewalskia; species Przewalskia tangutica. The sequence goes on from CM056722.1 coordinate 5,694,356, forward strand.
CTTATAAACAACTTAATTCATATAAAGCAGATAAACACCCTGATTCAGAGGAGTTAGAGGTGATAATGGCATGAGAAGAGGTTATTGCCAATTTGACTACTTTGTTTCCATTAATTGAGAACCATAACATACAATTAAGCTGGAGTGGCTCAGCCTTTACTTTCATCTTTCTCTCCTATGGACAAAGAAAAATATATTCTAGATGTTGGATTTCAGAATAACAGATGACAAGATTGTCTATATGTTCCCCTTCCCCTCTTTTAAGCATGTCCTTCTACTGCTTTAACGAAACAAGGAGGTGTTGTGAAGTTAACTTGTTAGCATGTAAGACTGCGTACAATAGACCCTTGTGGTCCGGCCCTTCCCCGGACCCCGCTCATAGCGGGAGCTTAGTGCACCGGGCTGTCCTATTTTTTTTTATAGATATTTCTCTCCCTCTACAGGGCCCTGCCATGGCAATTCTAATATTGTATTTTCCCAGGTTTGTGTTTCGGAGTTCCAGCTCTGCTATAGGGTGGGCGCAAAACAACAAATACTTCCATGTTCTTTCAAGGGGTGTTGAACGAGATGGATGGAAATTTGTTCTTCTTGCCCGTTTCTCACCTATACCTTCTTATGTCATCAACTATGCCTTGGCAGCCACCAAAGTTAGGTTCGTCCTGGATTTCCTGCTTCCAACAGCAATTGGCTGCCTGCCAATGATCTTGCAGAATACATCTATTGGCAGTCTAGCCGGTGCTGCTGTATCTTCTGGCTCTGGATCTAAATCATCCAATTTATGGTCATACATTTTTCCTCTTCTTGGGATCTTAGCGAGTATCCTCATTTCTTTGAGGGTGAAAAAGTACTCCAAGGATATCTCAGTTGCTGAAACAGTTCCTACGGAGGATAATGACAACAATAGATTGTCTGAAAGGGAAAAAGGAAAAGGCTCAAAGAAACAGTAATATATCAATTATAGGTTTTGTATTCCTTCTTTCCCTCTTTAGTTTCTCCTGATGGTGGTGTAAATGGAGGGATGTATCGAGCCAGCTGACAAAGCCCGTGGTCTCGTTGGAGCTAATGTTAAAAAAAGAAAAGGAATTGGTATGACATCATGATGTTTTTCAAAGAAGTTGAGAATATTTATACCTCTACAGGACAAAACATGTTACTATGTTTTATGCTGGCTGAACTTTCAATTTTTGAAATCCAAAGAAATGCTGTGCTTGACAATGAAAAGAGAATTGCTAATTAAGCTTAATGGATAAATTGTTTCTATTCTCTCCTTCACTGTGCATTTTGGTTCGTCATGTAGAAAGCATCTTGAATGATTTAGGAAATGATGTAGCGTATAATTTTATATTTGTGCTCAAGGACAAGAAGTTTCCTTAATTATTCTTCTCTGTTGGATAGAAGCATAGAATCAGTCCTAACTGTACTGAAGTGCTCACGAGAAGGGTGTATAGCGTTGAGCAGTGCTAGTTGGTGCCTCAATATAAAGTTGGTGTGCCCGAGGCTTCGCCCTTATTCTCATCCAAGGTTGAATAAAATTAGATTAGTCTAGCTAAATTTATTTTTGAATGATTCATCAATGGAATTAGGTCTAAGTGTATGAAAATGTCCTGTGATTTCCCTTCTATCCCCTTTGACGAAAACATTCACGCATGGATAAGGAATCCAAAAAGAAATGGAAAAGGAAAGTGATACCTTAACTTAATAGCTCCATTTCTTTCTGAAGTTGTCATACATTGCTATTTCTTAAAGCTTGCGGTCAGGAATAATGGGTCGGTTGGTTGTTAGAGTATAGCCTTTCTCGGGTTTAGTGATAAGAGTACACCAGCCTGTGTGGTTTGACCAAGAATATCGTGCTTGCAAGAAAGCATGCCAAGTAAAATCTCGACTGATATAAAGCAGGTCAGGACCTTACACGATAGAAGTTAACCCGTTAAATGTCCCACATGAGTGCATTTGCAAGAATGAAACTCAAAGAGCTTGATTGGGTTTGGGCAAGCCGTGGAGTCTGTGGTATAAGTCAATGCAAAGCGAAGAACCACAACCGTATAGAGACAACTAAAATGTCTAGTCTAGAAGTAGCAGGGCTGGATGTGATTCGATATTTTCGCTTAATTTGTCTGGGACCCTTTTAAATTAATTTCTGGCAACATAAATTATGCTGCATGTAGTTAGACAAAGCATCAGTTCTTAAATACAACTAATATACATCTAAATGAATACTAATGCAATATGTGGTATGCAGTCTTCTTTTAAGTTAATTAGCACTTTGGAATGCAACTTCTAATTGCAGAAAAGATAATAATGGATTAATTAATTTATGCCATTATCTTGTCTTGCGCTTGCAGTTGCGGAAGATTTTTTCTCTCTCTAATTCAATGCATTGTTGAAGCAAAGCTCACACGGGCACATGAACATGTCAGTTGTTAACCATAACTCAAATCATCTATTCTTTCTGGCAGAGAAATCCATCTGGGGCAATTTTAACACTAATTACAGCTTTCGAGCTTGAGATATTGGGCCCGTCTTTTTACCCTTGATTATCTTCAGACTTCATACATAATGATACTAGATTACTTAGTAGAAAAGATTGATGAAACAATTCATTTATTGACATTTTGTGTTCATTTTCAAAATTTCTGTGTTACCCACATCGGATATGGAATGAGAACATGGACTTCTTCTATGGACTTGAACAATCTTCACCCTATAAGCTAGCTTTTGGGGTTGAGTTAGGTCAAAGATTCATTCTTTACATGATATTAAAGCTAGTCTCATTTCAATTCTTTGTTCACCGATGTTGGGCCCCCAAATTATATTATCCACGCTCCAATTAACAAGGTCTGGGCGTGCGGGGGAGTGTTAAGAGTCCCACATCGGATATGGAATGGGAACATGGACTCCTTATATGAACTTGGACAATACTCACCCTATAAGCTAGCTTTTGGGGTTGAGTTAGGCCCAAAATCCATTCTTTACATTCTGCTTTATTATTCTCATCATCTCATAACCACAGGATGATCCACAAGAAAGGTGGCAGGATTCAAACTTATGATTGGCCTGCCTGCCCTTAATCTACCCCATGTAGATCTCCCGGACAATCATAATACTGCAACTTATCTAATATAAAATCAATGAGTAGAAAGAACTCGCCTTCCTTTACCAATACCATAGCCGGAAGCCGGAAGGGATAGGTATCCACAGAAGAGATCATGCTTGTTCGCATGCATGAGATAAGGTTCGAACCAACTGCAACCTAAGTCACAAGTTCGTCAACATACTTTTGCTACTTGAATGTAGGTTCTTTTATCAACCTCCTGAACCTTGCTTAACTCCTTATTTTCTAAATTGGTCGCTGGTAGATCTAACCGGATCCCGAACATGCAAAAGCTCAGCCCCAAATTAGGAATGCAGAGTTCCTTAACAAGGGGCTTTGATGATGAGGAATTTTCTACCGTTAATCTTTTTTATCTATCAGTGGAAACAACCTCTCGTAAAGAGATAATGAAAAGGAATCACCTAATAGAAAAGTCTGAGATCAGCCCAAGACTAAGCCGAGCAAGCGGAAGAAAACGGCCCTTCTTTCTATTTTGTGTGTGTCGACTATTGATTCTATGCCATCAAAGCATGCTAACAGCAGAAATATCATTAGGAATGCACCAAAATTTGCCACTACGCATTAGGTTAAAGGAGGAAGGCCATACGGTAGATTGATGTCCTCGTACATAATTCATGTTTCATTTTTTAAGGATCAGTTTGATTAATATTCGAATCTAAATTAAATTAGGTTAGTATTATAAATTGTAATTCTTTTTATATTAATATGATAAAAACTATATTTTAAAATTTAGTCAAAGTTTATGAAGTTTGATTCTCAGAAAGTGAACATATAATAGTAAGTATTTTGAGACGGAACCAGTATCATTTAATGTAGAACTTTGGATGAAGGATGCATAGTACTATGCTATCAATATTTGTATTCATGTGATATATCTGTAGTTTGATGTAATATGAGTAGGCCTATGGGATTGTTGGATCCAGATGCTGCATTAAATGGAAATTACATTTATGGATATTCCCCGGGAGAAATTAAAGCCAGATGGATATGTACTACTATATGATATTATGCACTTAATGTGACTATTGTTAACTGTGTCCAGTTGTAAGAATTGGCCTGATAATCTTGCAACGTACTATAATATATAGTACTATCGGGGCCGTCTTTAGATCCGTGTGCGAGGTATGCTATCGCACAGGGCCCTCGAAAAACGATAAAAATTAGAGACTTCTGTTTTTTGTTTTTTATTAAGTAGTATTAGTCAGAATTTACTGTAAAGACTCATAATTCGCAGGTCTTAGCTCAATCAAAGTAGGGGTTGATTAACTTGAAATTTTATTATGTTGTTATTTACAATTTAAAATAATTTCTAATTATTAAAATTATATATTTATTTATATTAAGGACAGTGAGTACTACTTATAGAATTTCATGATATTATCATGTGCCCTGATTGACACAACTGTTGCCAGACTTGACACAGTGGCACATGTCATGTGCTATAATCTGCTGCTATCACCCTCCTCTTATTGCACGTCTGGCTTTTGTGCTTTTGCTTTTTGGTTGATGAAGCAACAATTTCTTTTGCAAAATGTGTGTCTTAGCGGGATTCAAGATTTAAATTTAATGAGTTAAATCAGTATGCTATATGTATATATATATGCTCCGTAAAAATGCTAAGTTAATTGAACATTTGAACTCGTCAATTATACATTATATATCCGAAGCCCAGGTTAGTGCTTGAAGGCCCGATGGGTGGTGTGAGAGAGGCAGTCGCAACATGCGTTTGAAATACGCCAAACCCTGCAACGCCCGCACCGCTCTTGAAGTCACCCGCCACAAGTGTGGTTTAAGCGGTGGCGTGGTTTGCGATTATTTGCGTCGGTCCAGACTGCACTTGTCTTGAAAGAAAGCGATTCTTCCTTCCGTCAAAAAAAAAAAGTTATACATTATATGCATTCCCGCTGAAGCCAATAGTTATTGCAAGCTATGTTTTCAAAACATGAAAATAAATCTTTGCATACATATTTTCGCTTGAAAAAATGGTTGAATAAAGTCCTTTTACAATTTGAATATAAGAAAATAATCCTATAAAAATTTCTTATGTATTATTTTTATATCTTTTATGTGTAAAAATTAAGATAAAAGTTATATAAAATAATAAAATAGTGAAGGGTTACAAAACCAATTGAGCGACAATTCGCCCTCATCATCGCCGTGGTTCACTGTGACACCATGCATTATTAGCAATATTTGACAATTAAGGGAAGCAACCAGATTAAGCCGCGACCAGAAAATGATTAAGGATATTGTTATTTTATAATGTTTGAACATTAATGGACTAACGTATATATGTACGTGATATAAATTCAAGTACAAAACAAGAAAAGGGAGCATCTAACCTTAATGCATGGGTTAGTACTACGTTGCATGTACATAATTCGAATAAAAGCAATAAATACGTTCACGTCCAGGTCAATATATAGACAACGTTCACCTATGCCAATGATGGTTAATCGTGCAAAAATTAAAATTTGTTAGCATTTGACAGTATTTGTAGTCAAATGAGGTCATTGCTATTGTCAAAGTGAATGTCATTGTCATGTGTGCCCTACTCCGTTGTCAATATAAGTGAAGTTTTTCAAAAAATTGGGTAAACCAAGAAAGGAAAAAGAATATAATACTCATAGTTATTCATCCTAATTTTCTTTTTATTTTATTATAATCATCCGGCATTAAAAACACACTCATTCAATTAATTTAAATTCGAGGTGTGTATGACTTATGATAGAGAAAGTATTTTCTACCAATAATCTATTTTTAGGAGCCTGAACTCGAAACTTTAGTTAAAAACATATAGATCTCATCCGATCACAGTATCACACCCTTTAGTCGTAGCAAGGACGAAGGTAGAGATGTAGAGTTTCCACTTTTACTTGTTCAGTATGGACTTTGCACATTCTTTAAGAAAAAATAATAGATACGAATATTTTACGGTTTACCACAATATCATATTAACTGATGATTGGTCTTTAAGTCTTGGAAAATGATTTGGGAAATAAGTAAGGGTAAACATATAAAAAAAAATCTGTTGATATATTAAATGTGACAAGTAAAAGTGAAAATGTATTTTAATAAAGTAGACAGTAAAAGTAAATGGAGAACGTATAATTTATCAATTTAAAACTAAATAATTCACAAGAGATAAATTTCACATCCATAACTTCAAATCCTGGATAACCCATATGGTGACAGCACTCATAGTAAAATACTCCACCAAAGTGGTTCACAAGTAACATGTGCACGTGCGTGCGATGCTAGACTTGCTAGTCGCTGACCCTTGGAGACTTTCGAGATACGAATGTGCATAGGATTGATTACATTATCAATTGCTCATTAAATTCTGCTTCTTGAATCCTGTGACTGTTAACCAATTTACTAAACTGGAGCTATTCACTGTTCAATTAGTTACAGTTTTTAACTTTTTTTACACGTTAAGAGACTACTCTATTATAAATAATGGCATAGGACTAGTGCATTTTCTCATCCACAAACCAAAAAAGTCCCAGTAAGTTTCTTTTGTGTGCTTTTGCTCTGTAAAAAGAGTAAAGAGCAACATAGAATAGAAACATCATGGACTTCAAATGGATGATGATGTTGTTGGTGTGTGTGCTATTATTCATAGGAGGAGCAATGGGGGTTATGCCCAAGAAGCCAGTGAATGTCCCATTTGGAAAAAACTATGAGCCTAGTTGGGCTTTGGATCATATCAAATACATCAATGGTGGGTCTGAGATCCAGCTCCATCTTGACAACCGCACTGGTAAGATATTATTTTTTGCACGTTTTGTGTTACTCTGTACATTCATTTCATATGTACAAATTATTACTAACTCAAAAGTGATAAAATCTAAAATTCATAAACTTCAAATTCTGAATTCATTCCGACTATATTCTCTAATATTCTGCTCCATGTTGTAAGTTATGTTATATTTTGGCATGATGCTAATACCCGAAGTTCTGATTTTGGATTTGTGTTTGGGACATATATAGGTACTGGCTTCCAGTCAAAAGGATCTTACCTATTTGGGCACTTTGCCATGCACATAAAGATGGTTGCTGGTGATTCTGCAGGCACTGTCACTGCTTTCTATGTAAGTCATAATAGTAATCTATAAATCAATCAATCAACTACATATTAAATATCTCAAAAAATGATACGCATACGACATTACTTGACAATAATATAAAAGAAATATTAATTTGGGACAAGAACGGAAGCTTTGAAGTAATTTGTAAAGTTGTCTTCATGTGACCAGGAGGTCACGGGTTCAAGCCGTGGAAACAGTCTCTTGCAGAAATGCAGGATAAAATTGCGTATAATAAATTCTTGTGATCTGATCCTTCACCGGACCCCGCGTATAGCGGGAGTTTAGTGGACGCTTTTTTTTTTGGACATTCTATGGTTCAGACTCAAACTCACATACAAATTGAGTTGTGATAATAAGGTGACACCATGTACAAAATAATAAGTCGACACTGACACCGCTTGCACAAAATCCTCTATTACTATTTATTGCCATGAAAAATCATTGATTGGCTAATTTATTGGTTTTTGGTTGGTCTTATAAACAACTATGTTAATTACCTTTGGTATGTATATGCAGCTATCTTCTCAAAATAATGAGCATGATGAAATAGACTTTGAGTTCTTAGGGAACAAAACAGGCGAACCATACATTTTACAAACAAATGTATACACTGGAGGGAAAGGTGACAAAGAGCAGAGGATTTACTTATGGTTTGATCCAACCAAAGATTATCACACCTACTCTGTCTTGTGGAATCTTCACCAGATTGTGTAAGCAGCTCTTTATTTTTATTCATTTTTTTATAATCATACTGGCACGATTTATCCAAATTTATGCCGCATAGAGCCTATTTAAGGGGGAAGCGTTCTCTATCAGAGATTTCTTCATTCCAGAAGTTGAACCTACTCAAGTTTAAACAAATTGAAGTATGATCCGTTTGCAAATTTGACACACTGAGTCGAACCGAAATGACTCATCAAACTATTGGGTCAAACGAGTCAAAATGCAACCCAAACCCAAGTTTACAAACTCAAAATTTGAAGATTGGAATTATGTAAATTTGAAAAAATTTGAGCTAATAATCTAAGAAAATGCATTAGTTTCACTTCTTTTCTCAAAAAAGATAATATAGAAAAGGAGGTGAAGTTAGGTCATGTTGGGCGGGTTAAGTGATGATCAGATACTTGATCCATTTCGATTCAATTCATTTAGACTCGAGCAAACTTTAGACACATTGAGTCATGACAACTTATTAGTTTTGACATGTTTTGACGTAGAAATAGTGTTCACTAACCACTTTTTGGCTCTATCGTGAAAGTCTTGAAGTTTCAAATTCTACAAGTGAAACTGTTATTATCCTGATGTTTTCCTTGTGATTTCAAAATTTTACAACGATGACTATTTTTCAATTATAGGAGTAGAAAAATGATTATTTATGATATTTTTCTGCTTTATCACACCCAGATTTGATTGAACCTGCCCATTTAGCACCTCTAATCATGATGTTTATGATAAACTGATAAGTATTGGATTATATGCAGGTTCTTTGTGGATGAGTACCCCATCAGAGTGTTCAAGAACAGCAAGGACTTAGGTGTCAAATTCCCATTTGACCAACCAATGAAGATATATTCAAGCCTATGGGAAGCAGATGATTGGGCAACAAGAGGTGGATTAGAGAAAATTGATTGGTCCAATGCACCCTTTGTTGCCTCTTACAGAGGCTTTCACATTGATGGCTGTGAATCATCTGCCAGTGCCAAATATTGCGCCACTCAAGGCAAAAGTTGGTGGGATCAAAAAGAATTTCAAGATTTGGACAAAACACAATGGAGACTTTTGAGAAGAGTTAGGGACAAGTACACTATTTACAACTATTGTACTGATAGGAAGAGGTACCCTACAATGCCACCAGAGTGCAGGAAAGACAGAGATGTTTCAAGAAAATCATCAAAGAAAAATTAAGTCCCTTATAAAGTTTGTAATAATGTTTAATTATGAGTTTATGCATGAAGAAGACTACTGTAATATTGTATGTGTAGCAAGTCTACTATAACATTTCAATAATTGATATATTATTCCTATTTATTCAAGAAGGAAAAGCACCATTATGATCTATTTTTTTTTAATTTAATCTGGTATTTGATACCTGCATTGATGCTTTGATTTATCTGAATTCACACCCTGTAAGGCTAGTAAAGGAGGAAATAATGCTTCCTACAAACATTGATTTGAACACGAGATTCTGATTATCCTCTGTGGTACATGGTCTACTTAGTTCCATAGATAAATATGTTATTCAATTCTTAATGATGTTTCTCGAAGACGGATCCATAATTTAAGCATAAGGAATTCAATTTTAAGGTCAATAGCATTAAATTCATTCCATAATTATTGCACTGGCAGAAAAATGTATCCCTATGCCACTATACTAGTGTATAGGTAGCCCGGTTTAATCGGTAATCGGACCGATCGACCCCACAAGGGACTTGGTCCGATCCGGACCGGTAAGCCTTAACGGGTAAAAATCCGGTAAGCCGAATCCGGTCCGAACCGATAACCGGTAATGTTATCGGTTAATTGGTCCGGACCGGACCGATAACGTTAAAATTAAAAAAAAAATAAAGGGTTGTTGGCCCAACGGTAATATTACCGTTGGGGGGTAGGCAGGGGCTGGGGTGGGGTGGGGCAACAGTCATTTGACTGTTTTTGTCCCATTTTTTAAAAACAAATTTTGTTTATTAATTTTTTATTAATTACATTTTTATCCTTTAAAAAATCTATAAATACTCTATATTCTTCTCATTTTTATCACACAATTATTTCTACAATTCTCTCAATTCTCACTCTCTTAATTCTCTCTATTATCAATTCTCAAGTTATTATTATTATTATTATTATTATTAATTTTCAAAGTAGCAAGACTTCGAGCTTCGATCTTCGAGTTTCAAGTTTCAACTTTCAATTGAATTCTGAATCCCGAAGTTTGGTACACTCGTTTCATTCTCTAATTATTTTATTAAATTGTCATATTTATTTGTTGATTATTTAAATTAAATATTTTATAATGGATAAAGGTAAATCTATTTCAAGGGGTACACAATCTAAATGTTCTTCATCATCTAATCAAAATATAGATTATGATCAAATGCAAGAAGATTTTGAAATAGAAGATAATGAATATGATAACGTTCATATAGATAATATTGTTGAAACTGAAACTCATACACCTACTAGTGTGCCTTCTGTCAATGTTAGTACTACTAGTGGTGCACCTCCTTTACCAGTAGTAATGTGTAGGAGAAACAAGAGTAAAGTGAGGAACTTTTATGATAGAATTGGAGACACTGATATAGTTAGATGTAATATTTGTGGGCAAACTTATAAACATAGAGAATGGGTAATGACGGGGGGACGGGCAGTATAGTTAGGCATGTAGAGAAAGTTCATCCGACACACTGGTCAACAACAAATTAAGTATAAAATATAAAGTTGCAGTTACATTATTTGATAACAACAACTCTGCTACCAATCTTCGTTCTAGTTCTGCTTCCGTGTCTACATCTGCAGGATTCAATGAAGACGATGATAATGAATCTTTAGATATATAATTATATATGAGCACTTTTACAACAGCATAAGTTGCGGCGGAACCGCGGAAGCGGGACTAGAATGAATACTCCAGATTTAGCGGCTATGGATCCACAACAATTCAATGAACGGTGAACCTATAAATTACGAAGAACTTGTTAGAAGATGTATAATATATAAATAAAATTATTATTACTTCATTATGTACTCTTTTAAACATTATGAATAATGAAAGTTAAAAAATTTACATCTTATCATTAATTTTTATTTTATTATTTCTTTAATCGTTAACTTATGAGTTATGTGATTATGTCTACTAATTTAATAAATTAATAAAAGTATAACTACAATATAAACTATAAAATACAAAGTTAACTTTAAATTTTAAAATATAAAACTATATTATATTACATATTTAATTTGAATTTAATTTACATTTTCAAAATTTTAAAAATAAATAAATAAATCCGGTCCGATATTGCATAAAGGGTATAAAATTGCATGTGTAGCAAGTCTACTTTAACATTTCATTAAGTGATAATAATTCCTGTTTATTATTCAAGAAGGAAAAAGCACCATACTTATTTGTGTAAAACATATAAGGAACTTCCAATTCCATACTATATTTTTTTGGTTCATCAACTTCCAATTCCATATATAAATATATGATTTTTTGTTCATTTCTTAAAAGGTATTCACTTTCAGGCGAATTTGTGATTTAAATATAATGAGTTCAACTTTTAAAACATAGAACTCATTTTACTTTGAGAATTATGAGTTTAACTTTAATATTTGTTAAAATTTTAGAAGTTTTTATATACAAATTTATGTTCTGAACCGAGCATCATAAGTTCAATACTCCATATGTCTCGATCCACTGCATAAACCTTGGTTGGCGCACACGCATGACTGCAAGTGTAGTTAATCGGTGGCGTGGTTTGCGGTGCTATCGTCGGAGTTTACCCTGTGCGCACTCGAAAGAGTAGCGGCCGCGGATTCCTTCGTCAAAAAATAAATAAAAATACTCCATATGTCCCCTTAATTTTTTTTTTAAAAAAAATTAGCCATCTTGTAGGTGGTAATCGACTTATACAAAACTACCAACAAAGAAAGACCTCCATTATTTAAACTAATTGTCTTTAACTAAATGTTTGGTGGTGGGTGTTGATATGCACCTACTTTTTCAACTTGAACTATAAATAAGGATAAATAAAACTTAATATTTATACATTATGACGTCTGTGTGTGTGTGTGTGTGTTTTGTGCACTCGCAGTCAATTATACATATACATAAATTTACATAGAGAGAGAGTGTCATGCGTAAGTTGGAAAGATTTGCCTCATACTGTCTTGCAAAAAATTATCTCAAGCATTGGTGATAAATGCTTAAGCGCCTCAGCATGCCGGTTGTTTATCTGCTTACTTCTTAGGTCCGATACCAATCATTGTTAGCTGCGAAAAAATGGAATATTTAGTTAGAGGAGACTATCGAAAAATCCGTACAACATACCCAGTGTAATCTCACACCGGGTATGTTGTTGTTGTACGCATTATCCATTCGATGAATAATGCGAAGATTCTAAATATGTACTGACAATGTTATTATCAGGCCGCCTCCAATAGAATCCCTGCAAAATAACCGGCAGGATGTTGCACGATACAAGAATGTAAATCAGCAATGCGTTTGTTCCCATCCATTTCAGTACTGTGGTCCAGTGTCTATAGCCCCACACATCAACCTATACAAAGAACAATAACTTTAGCTATGTAACTAAAGAACGATATATTTACAAGTCCTAGGTTTCTGAGAAAACTACGAAGATCAAAATAGTGCCTCAAAATCACACAGCTGCTTCTATATCTGAAGTTTCCGGACAAAGGAACTTTTATAAAATCTTGACTCCTAACAAATACTCCCTCCTTCCCAATTCCAATTTAAGTGAAGGTGTTTGATGGAAGCAAATTGCAAGAAATTAAAAAAGAGTTTTGATATGTAAGTCAAAATATATGCAAAGTACCAAAAATTATCCTTCAAATGTGTGGTGGTGGTCAGAGTTTCACATATCTTTTCATTTTCTTGGGGGCAAAAGGCGAAATCTCTCGCCCACAGGGCCCCCACCTCCCCCGGTCCGACAGAGATTGGTGGAAAAGGTAAATCATAGTGACTCAGCGGCCCACAATTTGTTATTTGAAAAACTATTAAGTATCAGTTAAGGAATTATAAGGGTCAACAATTTTAATTATGGAATTCAACATATAATTTGTGTAAGAACGGTTAGGTGAGCCCCGAGCGTTGGACGTGTTTAGGGCGTACAGTCGGACGCTTAGGGTGTAAGCCTCACAGGAATTAAGCCCCGCACGTGATTCCCAAGGCGAGTCATGAAACTGCCTTTTAAAACAATGGTCTCAACAAGTATGTCATTAAGGAAAATGTGAATGCCAAGGGTGTGATTGGTATGAAGGAAAATGTTTTCTTGAAAAATAAGTAACATCTATATGTAGTCTAGCAAAACACTGGGAGTAAGATGGGGTGGGAGTCCGGGGTGGTAGAGGGTGGGATGGTCAAGGGGTGGGGGTTGGGGTGGGGGGTGGGTGAAGAGGAGACAATGGACTTGAAATGTCACTTATGGAACTTGTTTTCCCTACTTCCATTAGGAAAGTCATTTTTTCATCTTTAAGGTACTTGTTTTCTTAGAAAAAAACATTTTCCAAAGCATTTGACCAACTAAACATGAGAAAATTGGAACCATACCAAGCAAACCCTAAGATTAAATGTTTTTCGGAAAAGAGAAAGGTGTCATTCTCTCTTTTTTTCTTTGATAACCAAGAAATCCCCGAGGGTCAGTGGCGCAAGGTTCGAAACACGATGGATAATGGATCCGCCCCTCTACCCGTCTTCACTTATATATCAGGCTTTTGCCTGCGGAAAGGTTCAAATCAGTGACATGTGCTAACCTACATATTACTTGTTGCGCTCTTCACTCTTACCACTAGCCTAAAGCCCGGGGAGTAGCTGATAGTTTTTTTTTGTCAGATGTCTAGGAGAAGCAAGTCATATTTTAAAGATAAAAATCAGATACCAAAAGAAAACGCCGAAACTTTGCCTTATAGACAGATAACATGTTCAGATAATACACAAGGAAATAGACTAGAAGAGATGTATAGTGTCTAACCATCATATAGACTGCAGTGAAGAGAAAGCCAGCAGCACCAGCAGTAACACACATATAACTGAAGGAGTACAAAACCTTGTTTACATGCATCCCTAAATGAAGTAATAATAAAAGAGAAGTTAATACTGTATTTTTTCTCTTTGGAAAAACAAAACTAAGACTTGTAACGTGAAAAGTAAAGGAACAGAAATATAAAAGAATAAAGCTTACCGAGGCAGTCACATATTACACCCAACAGTACGAGACAAGAGGATGGTATCAGCCATTGCTGAATTCTAACTTTATGATCCTGGAAACACATTATAGGATGAACAAAAAAAAAAGTGAATTTCTATCCAAAGGAAAAAAAAAATCAGATATAAAGAGAAAGCAGAAAATGTTTACCTTGAAATGGACAATGATGTGCCCGTAATGCAAACCAATGAAGCAAGTTACAATAGCCATTAATGAGCTACAGAAAAGTCACAAAAATGTAACCAAAAAGCAGCAGAACTAAGTGACAAAGGAAATGCCTTGACAGAGCGACACAACATAAGCAAGTACTCCCTTTGTTTCAACTTGTTTGTCTTACTTTCTTTTTTAGCCTCCTTAAAAAAGAAAGCCTCTTTCCTAATTTGGAAATCCTTTAATTTCAACTTCTCACATGTCATGTTTAAAACCACAAAATTATACATATCTTTAGTTTAAGATCACAAGATTCAAAAGTCTTTTTTACTATCTTAAACTCGGTGCCCAGTCAAACAAAGACAAACAAATAGAAACGGAGGGACTATCAGGAAAAATAACCAAGGCGAGAAGGTATCAGTAGCAAACCTCAAAAGTCCTTCTGGGTCGAAAGGGGCTTGACACCATGATGGAGCATCTAGAGGAAGGGGACCGTAGTTAGGGGAGTTGACACTACATTCCTGTCAGGAAAACAATCAAACACTTGAAAACAGAAGGAAATGGAAGAGAAACTTTGACATACTAAGGAATTGGAGGGACGAAAATGAAATTAAAGAGGAAGAATACTTTTGATCGTCCATAAATGGCTCTTGTATATAAGTGTTGAATACCCAATATTTTTCGATCAATCATTCCAACAGCATTACATGCTGGCCCAGTGTCTCCACGTACACCACATTTCACCTTCAAAGGGAACATAATCCATCACTTTCACTCGTAAAACGATATGTGATCCCAGACCTTCAATGAAAACTAAAATAGACAGCTAAGGTGCAGTGAACAACTTACAGTGAATATCTTTGCTTCCGCAGACGATACGTCCATTGACATCTGATACTCCCAGTCAGGAACATATAAACCGTAGAACAAAGAAAGGTATAAAGCAGTAACCATTATAGCCATGGCCCTGGAGAAACCAAAATGGAGGGAGAAAAAGGAAATGATCAAACAGGAGAGTGGAGATTAACTGATTAAGCAATCTTTTTTTCTTAATTTGAGAATAATGGAGATTAAGCATTCTAACATTAAAGAATTGACAGAATCTCAATATAGTAGTAAAAAATGTCTGGCCCGCTCTTAAGAAATTAATTTTCATGTATTTTAGAAGAAACTTTATGTTGCACATAGAGCGTTGTGCTTATATTCATAGAGCTTTAGAGAAGGTTCAAAATGCACCTCATTTGCAGCTAATATATAAGACAAAAAAACAATAAACCAGACAAATTGCAGTATTTTATTAGTTCATGGATATCCCCTATGAATAGTCCAACATGAGATAATCCATGATTCATCACTATCTCATCACTATCATTTGTTTTCCTTTTTCAAGGAAACAAAGTTACAAGATTGAACCTCTATCTGATAATTTAAAGCTTCCCATGAAGTTGGGGTGTTGATGCAGATAGTCTACCCTAATGCAAGCATTATTGGTTGCGCTAAAACAGATGGGAAGAGATGACCTAATGTTTTTTACTTTGCCGGGATTTGCACCCGAAACCGCATGGTTCTTAACCCTCTTCGTTGACCATTAGGCCACAACCCGGGGTGCTTGTCCATTCAACAATCTATTCGTATTTATTTATTTATTTATTTATTTTAACTACTTAAGTTATTAGACAAGCCGACCATACCCTTGACATATAGACACTCACATCTCACCTGAGATGACCGCATCAGTACATATAAAGTGGCATTATTAGGTATTAAAATCTACAATTCACGACTAGCTAAGTTCAAATAATGTCTAAATCAAATTGTCTATGCTAACTTCGTTCTTTATTATAGTTTGATAAAGATGTGCATAGAAGATGTATACCATAGTAGAGATTTCTATCAAAACAGGATTCTCTCAAGGAACCATCGTTAATATGGGAATATGCTCCAAAAAATGTTTAGAAAACAGAAAAAGTTCCACTAGTATGTACAACAGTGTTTTCAACTTCTACGGACGCTCTTTTCTACTACTACAATCTGGATGGCTTCTCACCACTGTAAATTTCATTCAAGTAACACCAGGTAGTCTCTCCTATTTAGATTTGGTGAAACTATCTTAAGCTATTCCTATATATAGGAACATTTGCACTCAGTAAAGGCGGATCCAAAATTTGAAGTTTATGTGTTCTACATTAATAATCTAATCCCTTTGAGTTACTGGTTCTAAATTAATAATTTATACATATTAATTTTTTTTAAGACAAATACAGTCTTGTACCTTCTCCAGAGTTGCAATATAGTTACTTTAATACTAGACTTCAACACATTTCAGATCGAGGATTTTAACACAACCAAAGTTTCAACTTTGGATCAAGCTGATCTGGTCCAATATTTAGTTTTTGTCAATAATATGTTGTGCTCAAGCTAAGCAAAATAAATTTATCAAAAACGTTGGTAACGATTACCGCTATGTGACGAATAGTTTAGATAATCTTTATCGGAACGAATGGTCAAAAGACTTGGAACTCACCATTGTTGATGGTATCTCTTCAACAAAGATTGTCCTGAAGTGACTTTATTATCACCCTTAAGCCAGATTTCACACATTGCTGCCAACAAAAATGATATTGCAATTCTCTGGGGGGGGGGGGGGGGAGTTAAAAACAAATTATCCACTTGAAGAACAAGAGAAATACACAATATAATATAGCTCAAATATTATAATAATCTTTTATTTTACCACCACCAAGGCTGACGAAACCAAAAAGAATATGATGGTTTCATACCTGCAATATACCCATCCATCTGATTCTCTCAACGTCCACTCCATAAGTTAGATTTTTGATACCATGAAAATAGCCTCCTGTTTTAGAGAGGGAGAAAAGCATGCAAGTGTCATACTTGCAAGCAATGAATCTAATAGATCCAACTAATATTTTGCCATTGTGTGACAAACTTACATCAATCGAAAGATATTAAGTAGGTGATTGGCCATGCAATTTGGAGCTCAAATTTGAAGTTCTGATTTGAAATCATTGCTTGTTTATGATATTTGAACAGAACTTGAACTTCAGTTTGAAATTTTGATTTCAAATCCCAAGACCCAAATGCACCTAAAAGGCAGGATTTCAATTCCAAGTTTGCGATTTCAATTTTTAGAAATTTTAAAACTTGACTCATTAGTTTATATCTTGCAAAAAAAGATCCATAATTTTAAATTTTGCAAAAAAAAAAAAACATGCTTGACGTGAAGAGATTGCCAGTACGATTATATTAAAGTATAGCTAGTTACTATTGTTGTTGATTTATTGAATAAGTGGATCTTTGTAAATTTGTCTATCTGAAAGTTTGTAATAGCACGTAATCACAGGCATTTATTTATAAAAGGAATATAGAGATATGTGATTTATTAATGTGACACCTTAGGATATATCGATATCTTGTTTATGAACCACGATTTGCTCATTTGGTAAGATTATATGAGTTGGGAAAATTTTGATAGTTTTCACAAATTATAGGATTTTCATGTTTATAAGAAAAAGTAAAACTTTTGAGATTCAAATTGCATGTTCAAACAAGATTTCATATGAAATCATGGCCAAACGGGCCCTAAGTTAGACAGATGACTAAAAGAAGAGCACCTTGAAGAAAGAGTCCGAGGATGAGAAGCTTAAGTGCGCGGTGCATTGCTTTTCCAGTCGCAGTCAGTCTGCAGGGCAAGTTCTGTATAACCCAAAACAACGTATATAAGCATAAGACGCAAAAGCATACAATGGACTACAAAAACAGCTCCTAATATAAAATCATAAAAGTGTCTTTCACATCTTGATTCACAGTTGCGCATATTCAAAATGTATAGATATTAAAGATAAAATTTGCTATAAAATCAATATCTACATTTTTGCTGTGGCTAAAACAGAGAAAGCTCTCTTCCACCTAGACAACCGCAAATGAATAAATCCAGCTACAAAACATACTTTAATAATCTGAAATTTGCCTGAAACATATCTACCTTGTATGCAAGTGCAAGTGACACTCCAACAATGAAGAGGAAAAATGGCATGACGAAATCTGCGAGGGTTATACCATCCCATGGTGAATGATTGATAGCAGGATAAAGTCCACCGGCGTATTCCACAAATATCATTAACTGCATAAAGTGTACCGAAGCAAGAGAGAATAAGATGATAAGCTTTAAATAAAAGAACCAAATTGCTCATACACGCACAAAGAAGAACTACGTATTGTCATATTTCCCTTTTTTGGAATAAAATAAAATTCTATATGATAAGACACTTGTAAACCTATATAATACTAGCAACCTTGCCTGGTAAACTTGTTCAGTTCCATCTCCTTTAATCCAATTTTCTCATCCCCGTCCTGTATTCCCGAAATGGTCAATTATGCTCATTTTCCCCAATTTCGCGACTATTTTCCACCAAAGCAGGAAGATTTGATTGAAACATAAGGCCTTTTCTTGAAGCCATTAAGTTTAAACCATCACGATATCTTTGGCCTTTGATACAATTTTTGCACATACTTTTCAAGTTTGAAATAAGACATACCGAAATTGTTCCTAGTTCAGAAAAATGGAGTGTGTTTCAGATTAAAATCCCCTTATCTTCTTACCAATCATATTAAGTCTTAAGCACCACTCAGGTCCCTAACTTTTTTCCAACTCATGTTCATGTTTTTTCAAGTCAAAAAAACTTAGACCACCCTCAATACCCCCAAGTCAAAGAATAATGATCCACTTGTAAAACAAATGACAAAATTGGGTGAACCAAGCAAAAAAGCTAGGAACTTTAATCAAATGCAAAGAATTCCATCCCAATAAAATGTCAAAAGAAGATACAAAAATAGAGAAGAGTCAACAACACCCAACAACAAAATTGTCAGAATCTGGAAATCCATTGAGAGAAAGAGACAACAATATGCACATTGATTGAATCATTCAACTAAAACTCAAGTCCAAACTAGTTCTCATATCTATAATGAATCCTCCATACCTGGTACTAATATGCAGTTTAACAAAAACTAACAAGAAACCCAAAAATAGAGAGTCAACAACACACAACAAAAGGGAAAGAGAAAAAAAACACCAAACAAGAAAATTTTCAGAATATGGAAACCCCATGAGAGAAAGACAACAATATGCACATTGAATCATTCAACTAAGACTCAGAGTGTGTTTGGTATGGAGGAAAATGTATTCCAATTTTCCCACAGTGTTTGCCTAGATTACATACAAATGTTTTGGGACCTACTTATTTTCCAAGGGAAAAATCTCTAGGAAAACATTTTCCTTCCTACCAAACACACCCTTAATCCCTAACTTTTCTTCCAACTCATGTTCATACTTTTTCAAGTCAAAACAACTTAGACCACCCTCAAATGGACAAATTGGGGGGAACCAAGTAAAAAGTTGTGAACTTTAAGTGTCTCAAGTGCAGAAAATTCCATCCCCAAGAAAATGCCAAAAGAAAGAAACCAAAAATAGAGAAGGGTCAACAACAGCCAACAACAAAACATTGCTAGAATCTGGAAATCCATTGAGAAACAGACAACAACAACAACATACCCAGTGTAGTAGTCTCAATATGCACATTGAATCATTCAACTAAGGAGCCGTTTGGCCATGAGAATTCTTCATATATTTTTTCGGAGTAATTTTTTCACTTTATTTCAAAATCAATGTTTGGTTATAAAATTTCTAAATTACACATTGGAAAAGTGCTCCAAACCTGTTTTCTAACTCTATCTTCGTAGCTCTATTCTCTCTTTCGCAAAAAGTATAACCAAACACAATTTCATCTTCAACTTCATAAATTCCAAATAAAGTGAAAAATATTACAATCTATGGCCAAACGCCTACTAAGACTCAATCCCAAACTAATTCCCATAGTTATATGAATCATCTATACCTACTAATATACAAGTTGACAAAAATTAAATATTTACAAAAAGGGTAGATGAGAAATTACCGCAACAGTGATCCTGCGAAAAATGTTTCCTCCCACCCTCCTACACATCTCAACCCACCCCCACTGCGTCCATTCCACAACCCCTACCCCCCTCCTCATACCTAGATTACATAATGTTTTTTGGACAATATATTTTGTTTACTTACCGAACACCAGAAACTAACTAAGAGACACAAGAAAACATTTTCCTTCCTACCAAACACACCCTTAATCCCAAACTAGCTCCCATAGCAATATGAATCATCTATACCTAGTACTATCCAAGTTTACAAAATCACAAAGCACAAAAACTAAATCTTTAAAAAAAGGGTAGATGAGAAATTACCGCAACAGTGACCCCGCGAAAAATGTCAAGAGAAAGAAGGCGGCCATTAGAACCACCATTCTTATTAGACCTACGAAAATGGTGTCCACCAATATGATCACCACTTGATTTAGGCAATGTAGACAATGGAGATGTTGTTGGTGATGCAACAAATTTCTGAAAAGACAACTCTAAATCATTATCCTTTGTTGATTCACTTGTAAAAACATCAATCCTAGGTGACAACAAATTCTTAGTTTCTCCTTGAATTGTTACATCCCCTCCTTGTTGTTGTTGTGGATCCCACCTTAATCTTGCATCATTAGTACCCTTCTTCTCTCTGATTAATTGATAAGATCCCATTTTTTCCAAGATTATAGCAAATGCTTATACCCTTTATCTCTTTATACCCAAATTCTTGATTTTTACACCATTTTGAGGCACATCCACTTGGTAAAGAATCAATCTTTAATGGTGCCAATTCTTGCAGAATAAATCTTCACCCTTTTTTGGCACTGCAAAAGATCAGATGTTAAATTTGTTTCTAAAAATAATAATGAAAATAACAGATAACAACAAAAATGGATAATGCATAATGGGTTAAGAAGGTAATAAATCAAGAACCCTTTTTGGCACTGAAAAATGGATTTTATTTATTTATTTACAAAATCAGATGTTAAATTTGTTTCTAAAAATAATAATGAAAATAACAGATAACAACAAAAATGGATAATGCATAATGGGTTAAGAAGGTAATAAATCAAGAACCCTTTTGGCACTGAAAATGGATTTTATTTATTTATTTACAAAATCAGATGTTAAATTTGTTTCTAAAAATAATAATGAAAATAACAGATAACAACAAAAATGGATAATGCATAATGGGTTAAGAAGGTAATAAATCAAGAACCCTTTTTGGCACTGAAAAATGGATTTTATTTATTTATTTACAAAATCAGATGTTAAATTTGTTTCTAAAAATAATAATGAAGATAACATATAACAACAAAAATGGATAATGCATAATAAATCAAGAACCCTTTTGGCACTGAAAAATGGATTTTTTTTATTTACAAAATATCAAGTGTTAAATTTGTTTCTATAAACAATAATGAATGTAACAGATAGTAACATCAAAATTGCATGATGGGTATCCTTAGAAAGAATAAAATTATAAATCAAGAACCCTTTTTGGCACTGAAAAATTGAATTTTTTTGTTTGATTTACAAAAGATCAGGTGTTAAATTTGTTTCTAATACAAATAATGAAGATAATAACATCAAAAATGCATAATGGGTATCAAAAGAAAGTAGTACAGCAATAAATCAAAATCAAGAACACACCAAGGAAAAATATTGCAAGAACCAGCACCAGAGGACAATAATAATGTACGTATAACCCTTTAAAAACCAAATGGTAAAAGGGGGCACGAATGTTTATGCTGTGTGTGTGTAATAAGTAGACACATGTGAAGAGAGGGGAAGGGGAGATGAGAGGATGATATGAGAGTTTGCGGCTTTCTGCTTATATTTAACTCTTCACTAATAGAATAGACACATCTTTTTACTTGAAGTAGAAGTACTTGGTCACTATATTTTTAGGTGGCCAATCTTTTGGAAGAAACACTTATTTGGTCAAACATCCTTTTCGCAAGAAATATTTTTTTCAGAAGTCAAAAAATATTTTAGACGGAAGAGAAGTAGAAATATCAATTTGATGCTTCTGGAGAAGTGTTTCTGGAGAAGTGCTTTTTGCTCATTCATTGAATTTTTTTTTGGACCCATTTACCATTTTCTTTTCACAAAATTACTTTTAGTCTCATATAATATCTCATATAAAATAAAAATTTGGGAATAAGGGTAGAGCGGGGTAGGGCGGAGGGGATAAGAAAAAAAATCATCTTTTTTTTATAAAAGTAACAAAAAATATGAAATCGAAATTTGAGTATGGGTAGTACAATGGGTGGAGTGGAGTGGGGGTAAGAAAAAAAATCATATTTTTTAATATTTTTTTTTTATAAAAGTAACAAAAAATATGAAATAGAAATTTGAGGATGGCTAGAGCAATGGGGTGGGGTGGGGTGTAAGAAAAAAAATCATATTTTTTAATAATTTTTTTTTATAAAATTAACAAAAAAATATGAAATAGAAATTTGAGGATGGAGTAGGGCAATGGGGTAGGGGTGGGGTAAGAAAAAATTTCATATTTTCAATCATTATTTATAAAAGTAACAAAAAATATGAAATAGAAATTTGAGGATGGGGTAGGGCAATGGGGGTGGGGGTGGGGGTAGGGCGGGGGGTAAAGGGAAGAAAAAAATTCATATTTTTTATAAAAGTAAAAAAAAAAATGACATAAAAATTTGAGGATGGGTGGGGGTAGGTGTGGATAGGGCGGGTGTAGATTTGGACATATTTGAGTCATTGACTATCATATTGTCGTTACATTTCTTATGTATAATATAATATTATTTTTTGATTAAATATTGCAATTAAATAATTTTAAACAAAAATATTAAATTGTAAAAATATACTAATTTTTAGAAACATATGATAGAAAAGAATATTTTAAATAGTTTTAAATCTATTAAAAAGAATATTCTAGTAAATTTGCATAAATGTTTGTCAAACATGAAACTGTTTCTGTTTCTCAGAATCACTTCTATAATTATAGCCATAGGCTAAACACCCTAACTGATTCTCCAAAAACAGTTTCTGCAGAACTACTTCTGAGAAACAGAAACATTTTTCCAGAAGTTTGGTCAAACGCTTATAAGCCTCTTTTGGTTGAAAACAAGTTATTGAATAATTATTTTGCGATTACTTATTTCATCCTTCCACAAGATAAGCATAACATTACAATCCGAAATTAGTTATTTCACCTTTTAATAGAATAAGCATAACACTACAATCTCAGAATAACTATTTCGGGATTGAATATCTCTTATTCCTCGTATCAAACGAGCTCTAAGAGTTTAAGTTATATATATGATCAAGATATAGGCGGAGTTAGAGGATCGGGTTTACGTAAATTCAATAAAGTTTATTCAGATTAGATATATATAAAAAGAAATTTATTGAATATTTTACAAAATATATAATTGTTAAATCAATTATTATTATAATATTTAGTTATCGTTGTAGAAATATATCAACTTTAAATCCTACTCACTAGTTCGGTATAGATTAAGCATGCATTTGGAGATTAAAAACGTGATATTTGAAAAATAAATGTTAAAAAGGATATCTGAAATTTAAACTGTGTTTGGATATGTATTTTGTTTGGAAGAAAATAAAAAAATTGCGAGTACTTGAAATTTTTCACTTTTTATATTTCAAAAACTTATCTTTAAAAAATATTTAGAAATTCAATTCAATGTATAATCAAAAAGCCAAGTTGGTGAAGAGAGTCATGACCGATGATATTACGAGTTCGATCACGCATAAATCTTCTTATTGAGTCATTACACATGGCTTGCCAAGTGTAGTTAATCGACGTGGTTTGCGGCTATCATACAAATCGCACAGACTGAAAGAAAGAATGCGACATGCCCTTCACAACAAAAAAATATTTTGACTAAAAAAAAGGGAAATAATCTTCTATGGAACAAATGGCTCCTAAGCTTTACACATGTTCAAAGTAAGAAAATTTTATATTATTGTATCACCTAAGAGATATACGTGTATGGTATTATGATCCTAGAAATAAGATAAATTATTTACTATAATAAATAAAATTAATCTGATAATATAAATATTATTACTATTTCCCAATAAGCCTATAATGTCATAATCGTACGATGAAATCAAATAGCTTATCCCTCTTACCATTTGAACAGAAAATAGATATTTTAGATATTTTATGTATAAAATAAAATATCTTGTAAGAGTTACTATAGTCAATAGTACAATTATAATATACTATATTTGGAGTTTCGACTGTACCAATATTATCAGAGTCGTTTTAAACATTTTGGGGGCATGTTCTAATACGTAAAAGTAAACTCTTAATTGGGTTAACACCTGTGAATTATGTGCTTTTATAGTAAATTTTGGCTAATCTACTTAACAAAAAATAGAAAAAAAAAATCTAAAAATTTTCGTTTTTCGAAAGGTCGTATACGGTCATCCTCGCACGGTCCAAAAAGACCCTAAATATTACACTGTAGCTTTGTCCACTCAATAGAAAAATGGAGCATCTACGAATGGTATATAAAGAAAGCATTGATATTTGATAGTGATACTAATATGCTTATGCTGTATCCTTTGCTCAAATAATATATTTTTGTTAAAAATTCATTAGATATATATAAATATTAAATTTAAAATTTAATTATTATTATTAAAAATCGTCATTCTAAAATTCTGAACACATAAAATTAAAATTTTGACTCCGACTCTTGTCGACCCTCTATAGTTTCCTCCCTACTTGTTACTTTAATGTTTTTATCTTGGTAGTTTTTTTTTTTTTCATTTCTTGTTTGATTTTATTTGGTGATGGTGGGAAGGAAAGGAATGGTTGGGTGGGCGGTTGAGTGGGTGGGGAATAACGGTGCCTACAATTTGCGTACTAAAAGTGTTTGCTTAATATATCAAACAAAGTAACAAACAAACGCGTTGTTATGGGTATTTTGCTATCAACTTCTTTACGCGCAGTGTTTTAGACTTGGACACAGCTACAAATAAACCAATTGGTTCGACTTGATTCAATATCTTTGAGGTAAAATAATAATATATTATTAGTACTTATAATTTTGAATAGAATAATACGATACTAATAAAGATATGTTGCATTTTAATTATTTACTTGTTGATCATTGGTGAAGAACATTCATATAATTATGATATTAGTTATAGTGGAACCATTAATGTAGTTACGGTTGAAAATTTACTAATGTGGAATTAAGTTTAACTCATTATTTATGATTCGAATAATTGAGGCCTCGCACGTCGGAAACGTCGTTTCTACACACGTGAACACGTAGTGTCAAGTGTCGTAAATTTCATTAGTGAAAGAGATATTGGTACGTGAGTAAACGTTTGAGACATGAAATGATGGACGGTTGTTGGTTAAATGACATGTGTTCCACGTGGTAAATGAAGGAGGAAATGTACGATGTGTAAAAGATGAAACGAGTCGGAAATCACCGCGGCGCAACACCGTCGGAACCGCGGTGCTTGAGTGGCAGTTTAGTCACTAGAAGTTTAGCGTCGCGGCGCTACAGAGGCAGATTGGTCGACGGATAACGAAAAAATTCTGACTTTTGGGCTGGTTTTGGAGTATTGATCCTCCATTACTTGACACTTGAATTCATTGGCTGAATAACACCTCTCAATAAGTGTCATTACATGATCATTGATTGTCATTAGTTGGCTAGATGAGAGGTCATCTTACACACACTATAAATTTAGGCCCTTGGCTCAATTGTAGAACACACCTCACTCTTGTATATTTCAGATTTTTCTGAACTTCTTTCTCTCTAGCATACTTTCACACATTCAAAGGTTCTTCTTGAGAAACACTTGAGTTTTCTTTGCTCATTTGTTTGATGATGTTTATCTTGGGAGACAGTTGCCCATCAACGTAAAAGGATATATATGGGCAATAATGTCTTAAGGATAGAGTGCTAACACTCGACTCAGCACAGTTGTAACAAATAGAGATTTAGTGTCTTTTGATTTCAGGGTATCAGAATCAAGAAGCTTGTTGCAATAGGAACGAAAATCCAGGACGACAGATCCAAGATTGATACAAGACAAAATATCAAGATCACAAAACTTGTTGTTGTTGTCACAACTCTTGTTAGGCTTCAGCTTGTTGTATTGTAATCCATCATTGTTTATCCTTTCTAAGCACTAGTAATAGTTGTATATTATTTTCGTACATTTATTGTAGATCACAGTTACGTAAAGTAAAGGAATAAGGATGGTTAGTTAACACAATTTATTAGTATAAAATTATAATGAGCAGTGTCGGGGCCATGATTATTTCTCAAGAGGTTAAAAAATGTAAAGAACTAAACACACGAAGAAGTTAAGAAAATTCAACATCTACTATATATATATAAAAGAATAATTTTAATATTGTATATATAGTGGAATTTTCACTGAAGGGGTTCGAATGAATCCCTAGCTTCGCCCTTGATAATAAATATATATAACCTTAAATATCTTATTAAAAAATTTGATTTGTCATTGAGTGGACCACAAAATGCTCTCTCTCCCTACTTTTGTATAGAATGTAACTAATATAAGAAAATTGATCTTTATGACTAGTTACAACTTGGGAAAAAATGACCTTACAAGCATCTTGTGTTATTTTACATATCTCCTTTATATGAAAAACAAGGTATAAGAAAAAGAACATTTAGTATGGACCATATCTTCCAAACTTTCTTGACGATCAATTCTTTCTCGCAAATAAAGATAATCTCTTACACATACTTTGAAGCCTTTCCAACATATCTATACAAGATTCGTAGGTGAGTCATGCGGATCCGCACTAACACGCACACATTATATAATGTTCAAAATTTTAAAAAGAAGATGGGCAAACATAAATTGTGGGTGAATATACTACAACTTATTATACTTCACAATTTTTTCAACATAATGTGACTGGTTAAAAAATATTTTATCACATGTTTTTTAAATTTTTTATTCCAAGAATGAATTTTGTGTCACTCAAATTTCTCACGTCAAAATGGATGCTGCACATATTTTTAGTAACACCAATGTTAGAACCAAAAAACAACAAATGTTCAACTATTGAGGCAAAAATAATATGTGAATTTTTCAAGATTAATACATGCACTTGCCACACTTTATAAAACATTTGTAAAGATGCAGAAATCACTTTACATGATAAATATTTTTCTATCTAGATATCCACGATTTTTCAAATTATAACAAAGGTGAATCTCTTTAAAATTGTTGGTGAATATATCGCAAATTATTACAATTGAAAATTATAATTAAATAAATAAATATTCAGGCTGAGGTGCGGATATTCCGCTCTCTTTAAGGAGATTCAAGCTCACTACAGCAAATCTTCACTGATCCAGCAATAACACAACTGACTTGTCCCCTCCGTGATACAATAGTCTGACAACGTCGTGTGACTTAAATAATTTCGTACTAGTTGAAGAGCTCAAAGCTCCACCATAAGAACACATTCCTTCAACATAAAAAAATTACTCTCTTTTGTAATGACTAAGTTGAAGACTTAAAATATTTTTCTTTCTCTCAATATTCATTTTTCACTGCTCCAACCTCACTATACACCACAATATTTTTCAAACCTTTCATATACAAGACAATATTTTTTTCATTTCAACTCCCGGAAGAAACACCTCTATATATAGGTGTAGAAATCATTCACATAGTAAAAATAGAGAATAGTGAATAACTAAGTGAGGAACGACATGAAAATGTGATAAATGAAAGTAATAGTCACATTCTACATTATGGGGTAGTTGGATTTACGGCCATCTTATATCTTTTATGGCCACTAGTAAATATGGGAGATGAATAATTTATTTTAATAATAAAATATAATTTATGGCCACTAGATTTATTTTTATGCAGATTTCAAGATGGGAGATGTCAATATTAGTCCATTGATAAGTCGATAATTACCAACTTATATCTTCTTTTTACTTAGACTTTTATGAATAATAGTGAGAAAATTAGTGCACTTATAATATTTTCTTGGTGTTTTACAGGGTTTATATGGTTAGAAGTGATTGGGAAGAAATCAAGTGAAAAACAAGTCAAAAGAGATTAAATAATGGCTTGTCAAGTGTGGTTAAACAGTTGACGTGGTTTCTGTTATTGTATCGATCACAGGGTTTACCAGAGCGCTCGAAAGAGTAGCGAGCTGATTTTTCGTTAAAAAAAAAAAAAAATTGAAAAAATATATGAGAAAAGTGGCTAAAATTACAAAAAAAAAAAACGTAAAGATTTGCATATCTGAAAATACGGGTTGCTTTGGTCATATTTTGAGTTGAGAAAATTGGAGATTAGCATCTCTCATCTTTGGTCATTCATACAAGTCTCGGAAAGCTAGGGTTCTTACTCCCACACTTGCGGATTGAAGATTTGAAGACTTTGATGAGAAATTTCTTACTCTTTTACTCATTTCTTCAATTCCTTGTCATTCATTGAATATCTAAGTGTGTATTATTCCATTTCATTACTTGAATCTTGTTTATAAAAATATTCATTGTCCAAGTTTTGGATTGAAACTCTTGATATGATTATGTATTATATAATTTTTTTATGTCTAATGAATTGGGTCTTTGTTTCTTTAATTAATGTTGTTCTTTCATGTTTCTTAAGGGAGCTAACCCTAAGATTTGTCCATTTACTTCGACTTGAGCTGGAAAGAGGAAAATTGAGGTTGGAAAGGATTAATTAACAAGAATTTGAGGCTTCAAACCCCATCTAATAACTTGAGAGAGAAATAGAATAGTTAACTTGAGGTTAAATTAATTGTGCTAAATATCACACTCTAAGGCTTAGAGTGAAATTCATTGATTTTTTTAATGACTTTCAATGAGAATTTAGAAATCATTATCAATTAACATAAATTCGTTCTTAGTTGTAAAATCGTAAAATATATTGGATCGTTACTTGAGAGTCATTCCCTTGTATCCATGCTTGTGGCCACTGATCGTTTTACTTGCTTTCTAGGTTAGTTTACGTTTTCGCATTAGTTGTAATTTTCTCAAATCAAAATATTATCAAGTGTTTGGCTTGGCGTAGAAAGCGATAATTCTTTATTTGCTTGATCGCCTAGTATATTGTTACCTGTTGGATTTGATCCGAATCATAGTTGGGTAAATTATATTATGACGCCGTATACACTTTCTCACTTGAAGAATAGATTTGGATGTTATCGTCTGCTTCGACACCCTTAGATCTCTTTAAGAGATGGAAGGGTAAAGTATTTTTTTCTACTTACTAAACTCAAGCGGGGGAGCGGTACTACCTTGTTTTTTTATGAATAAAGTGATACTACTTTTCAAGATTATAAATTGTTATTTAAATTTAAAAATAGCGGGGGTTAAACAAATGAGAAGTATTTATCATGAAAAGTGATGTTTGCATCTTTGCAAATGTTTTATAAAGTGTGGCAAGTGCATGTATTAATCATGTGTTATTTTTGCCTCAATAGTTGATCATTTGTTGATCTTCAGCTCTAACATTGGTGTTGTTAATTTAAACTAAAAATATGTGTAGCAGTCATTTTGACGTTAGAAATTTGAGCGAGGCAAAATTCATTCTTGGAATGAAAAATATAAAAAAACACGTGATAAAATGTTTTTAATCAATCACATCATGTTGAGAAAATTGTGAAGTATAATTTTGTGGATTGTATATGCACTACAACAAATCGATTCAAAGAGGGCGACTGATTGGAATATCGTTCTCTTAGATCAAAGGGGGTGATTTTTAATCGTCCTTCAAGTCGTCTTATTACGTCTGTTGTCTTAGATAAAAAAAAACGATTTTTCAAGTCGCCCTCTTTGGTCCTACCAAAGAGGGCGACTAGATATTTGGGATGTTTCAAAAAAGAGAAAAAATTAAACCAACTAGAATTCGAGCTACAAATACAACCGTCTGCCAAGAATCAAACTCAGACATCCTCTGTGAAATTGTGTCATTCTACCACCAAATCAACCATCAATACTTGTTATATTTACTCCTCATAATCATAAATTTCTTGGATTCGGTTCCGAATATTTTGGATATCCAAAAAAATGGATATTCGTAATTTTCGGATCGGATTCGGATACGAATATTTCAGATATCCAAAAAATCGGATATCCGTAATTTTCGGATAATTTCGGATCGGATTCGAATATTTCGGATATCCAAAAAATCGAATATTCGTAATTTTCGGATAATTTCGGATCGGATTCGAATATCCAAAAAATTGGATATTCGTAATTTTCGGATAGTTTTGGATTGGGTTGGGATTCGAATATTTCGGATCGGATTCGGATCCGAATATTTCGGATCCAAAATCTCGAATATTCATAATTTTCGGATAATTGTGGATCGGGTTGGGATTCGAATATTTTGGATTGGATTTGGATTCGAATATTTCGGATATCCCAAAAATCGGATATTCGTAATTTTTGGATAATTTAGGATCGGATTCGGATCTGAATAGTTCAGATATCCAAAAAAATTGGATATTCATAATTTTTGGATAATTTAGGATCAGATTCAGATCCGAGTAGTTCGGATATCCAAAAAATCGGATATTCGTAATTTTTGGATAATTTCGAATCGGATTCGGATCCGAATATTTCGGATATCCAAAAAATCGGCTATCCAAAATTTTCGGATCCTATTCCGAGACTTTGAGTTAAAAAGAGAATTAATCACGTTTTAGCAAAGGGGGCGACTTGAGAAAATCGCCCTTCTTGATGTAAGAATTATAATTTTTGTTCAATTTGAAATCTACTTTTAAAGATTAAAAATATCAATTACTATTAATAGTTTCATAAATATTATGTACAACACATGACGTTCTTACAAATATGTGCTTTTAATTTTCATAATTCGTAATTTTGGATATTTATTTTATGAATTTAAATTAGAAAGAAATCTAAGAGGGTAATATATGATCGAACGAAATGCGACTTAATTTGAAAGGAGGGTTTTTAATATTTTCATCTATTAGTAATATAAATACTAGATCAAAATCACCTTTAATTAAAATGTTATATATATTATCAACACTACAACAAATCGGTTCAAATTTATATATTATCTATTTATATTTTGTAGTAAACATCGAAACATTTATGGGCAGTGAAATAAAAGTTTAAAAATAATTTAAAATTTCAAAAGTAAAAAAAATACATATTTATTTATACAATATAGATGAAATTCGCCATCTTTTGTTAAATAAACTTAAATAGAAATACAAAATCGATCGTCACTATTTTATAAGACATTAATGAAATTCTTATAACGTTGATATGAGTCAAAGAATGTGATAGTTAAGAAAGACATTTAAAGAATTTGTAGGACTCGTTTGGTGTGAGAGATAAGAAATAATTATTTCAGGATTAATCTCTAAATAAATTTATCTCAAATTTGGTCTATAATATTTGTCACTTTGAAAAATTA
The DNA here is from genome assembly GCA_029844215.1 of Przewalskia tangutica. Classification (NCBI taxonomy): domain Eukaryota; kingdom Viridiplantae; phylum Streptophyta; class Magnoliopsida; order Solanales; family Solanaceae; genus Przewalskia; species Przewalskia tangutica. The sequence goes on from CM056722.1 coordinate 5,726,077, forward strand.
AAAAAAACATTCATTTCATATTTCAATTCAACTTTTACAACTCTAAGAAGACATGTAATTATTAATCATTAATTGAAGTAACAAATAAAAGTTATTTAATCTCATTTTTTGTTGTACTCAAAGAGGGCGACATACCAAAGTTGCCCTATTTGATTTACATCAAAAGGGCGACTGTAGTCGCCCTTTTGGATCGATATCCAACAAGGGTGATTGTAGTCGCCCTTTTTTATCGATATCCAATAAGGGTGACTGTAGTCGCCCTTTTTGAAGTGGTTAAAAATAGAGATATATCGTTTTACTAAATTGGATATGTTCATTTATTTAGATGTTAAGAGTGAAATTTGACTATGAAAATGACTAAAATCATTTAGATTGAGAGAAAATGACTATGCATACATACGGAAAAGTATAGATGATATATACTATTATTTTTACAACATTATTTACAAATATGTTATTATTAATTAATATATTTTCAAGAAATAATATGTATCTTAAATATTTGTCAAGTAATAGAAATAATAGATCAAAATCGCCTTTACTACTCTAAGAAGACATGTAATTATTAATCACTAATTGAAGTAACAAATAAAAGTTATTTAATCCCATTTTTTATCGATATCCAGTCGCCCTTTTTTATCGATATCCAATAAGGGTGACTCCCTTTTTGATGTGGTTAAAATAGAGATATATCGTTTTACTAAATTTGGTAGGTTCATTTATTTAGATGTTGAGAGTGAAATTTGACTTTGAAAATGACTAAAATCATTTAGATTGAGAGAAAATGACTATGCATACATACGAAAAAGTATAGATGATATATACTATTATTTTTACAATACTATTTACAAATATGTTATTATTAATTAATATATTTTCAAAAAATAATATATATCTTAAATATTTGTCAAGTAATAGAAATAATAGATTAAAATCGCTTTTACTACTCTAAGAAGACATGTAATTATTAATCACTAATTGATGTAACAAATAAAAGTTATTTAATCCCATTTTTTGTTGTGCTAAAAAAGGGCGACTGTGTAGTCGTCCTTTTTTATCGATATACAGTCGCTCTTTTTGATCGATATCCAACATGTGGTTAAAAATAGAGATATATCGTTTTACTAAATTGGATAGATTCATTTATTTAGACGATATATGGTTTGCCTCATAAATTATTTCTATAAGTTGGTTTTCAACCTCTTTGTTAGCTATCGAAAAATCATTGAAAATTTATTATTTCTCCATATTTTTCAATGATTGTTAATGTTCTGTTTCAGAACTAAAGTGTGTGTGTGTGTGTGTGTATATATATATATATATATGTGTGTGTGTGTGTGTGTGTGTGTGTGTTGAGAATTATAACAATGATAAATATCCTTTATTTTATGTTATTTAAGCTTTAACTGAGTGGGGAATAAATCATCAACATCCAACTTCGTACCAATTATCATCTTCCACCTATCTACTTATCAAATAAAGAACGATAAATTATTGGTTTATAGAAATGATTTTTTTGGATGATCAGAGGCACATAATTAATTGGGTTATAAAGATATTTTGATTCATATTCTTCCTCTTGATTAATAAACTATACGGTGGAACTAATTTTTTTACAAAACAATGTCAAAATATTAAAAACAAATCAAAAAGGGCGACTTTTAAGTCGCCCTTTTTGTTGAGGACCAAAAAGTCGCCCCGTTTGATTCGGCCAAAAGGGGTGACTTTTAGTTGCCTCATTTGGTGTAACCGAAAAGGGCGACTTGAAAAAGTCGTCCCTTTTGGTTAAATTAAAAAGGGCGACTAGAAGTCGTCCTTTTTTGTAATAACAAATAGGGCATTAAAAAGTCGTTCTTTTTTGTTTAAAAAATCGCCCTCTTTGAGGCGATTTGTTGTAGTGATGTGGCAATTCCTTTTGATTAAGTGTTTATTTATTTTCGATTCAAATTGAAAATTTTGATAAATTAAAAAGGAGTATGTTAGCCTAAATATGAGATAGTATATTTATTTGGTAAGAAAATTCGTGGCTTGTTTTATAAAAAAATATATTCTGTTGTACTCAAAAGATTTTTTTATGCAGATGAGAAAAAATTGGTACTATGTTTTAGATAAAAAAAATTATTATTGTTAACCCTATTATGGAGCCTGAATTAATTGCATTAGTTTGAGCTAGTAAAAGACAAATTTGATTGATAAATTTATTCACAGTGATAGAACCAATATTATTGATAGAGTTCAATATCGTTATCACAACGGTAAATTCAGACCCATGAGGAAAAAATATAATACTGCAAGATTATTTGTGAAAAATCGTATACCATATTGATTGTGTTACATCTTGATATAATTTTGAAGATTTATAGACAAAGGCCTTTGCATGAGAAAAGATCTGGAGCACAGCGAAAGAGATAGAATTGAAGCCCATAAATTCTAAGTCATATATGAGGAAATCCAATCTAGGGCTAGAGATCTTATAACCAATGTCAATGAGAAAAATGAATCATATGATGATTTGTTGCGAGATGCACTATTTTATTTATTTTCTCCCTATGATGTGAGTGCATTTTTCCTGTAATGGTTTGTGGAGGTTGAGTCCTGAGCTTTTAATGAAAATCTAAAGCTCGTATGAGTGAGGTGTTAAAGCTGCGAGAGCCAAGAGCGCCCTTGACAGAATTTCACTTATTTAAGTGTGGAGGTAGGCGGCTTCTTATGAGAATTGGGCTTGTTCTTAAAAACACTCATAAAAATTGGAATAACACACGGCCGTTATCTGGAGTAGAGATTGTTGTTTTATTAAGTGGAGGTTCAATGCAGAGCACAACTTCATTATGCATAATAGTTTGCCTTCGACTAAATTTGTGAACTCTCTTATTTTTAATATTAAAATGAGTGGGGATTGTTGGAGTATATTTTATTATTAAAATAAATGATTAATCTCTCATATTTGTTAGTGACCATAAAAGATAGAAAATGGTCATAACTTCCACTTTTCTATGATGTAGAATGTGGCTATTACTTTCATTAACCACATTTTCATGTTCTACCTCACTTAATTACTCACTACTATCTATATTTACTATGTGAATGATTTCTACACCTATACATAGAGGTGTTTCTTCCATGAGTTGAAATGAAAAAAATATTATTGTGTATGAGAGGTGTGAAAAATATTGTGGTGTATAGTGAGGTTGGAGTAGTGAAATATGAGTGTAAAGAGAAAGAGAAATATTCTAAGTCTCCAACTTAGTCACTATAAAAGAGATAATTTTTTATGTTGAAGAAAGATGTTCTTATGGTGGAGCTTTGGACTCTTCAACTAGTCCGGAGTTATTTAAGTCACACGACGTTGTCGGGCTGTTATATCCTGGAGGGACAAGTCTAGAGTGTTACTGTTGGACCGGTGAAAATTTGTTGCAGTGGACTTGAATCTCCTTAAAGAGAACGAAATATCCGTGCCTCAGCGTGAATTTTTTTTTTATGTTTATTTATTTTATTGTAATTTTCAACTGTAATAATATGTGGTATATTCACCAACATAACCATTTATATTGAAATAGATAAAATGATTATGCAAAAATCTAGCTCGTGTATAAAAATAAAATTGTAAAAATTAATTGACGAAATAAAAATAAATTGACTCGTGTAATAATTGCAAAAATCTAGCTCGTGTAATATTTTTATTTTATTTTTATAAAATAAAATTACAAAAATTACGAAATCAATTGACGGTTGGGTTCATCAAAATAAAAATCTAGATCTATTGAATTATTTGATTAGGAAAGCCATATGCTAGTGTTTTATTAGCCATGGATCATGACTCGTTCATGTTGCATGCATGACTTTGGCTTTGGCTAACTATTTAATATTTGAAGGGACGGTTTACAAGAGTTATTTGATAGGTATCTATCTTGTGAATTGTGATGAAATGATAAGTACCTTTTCATTATTTGAATTTTATAAATAAAATAGTCTTTATTATGAAGCGCTTTATCTTTGATGTGAAACTTTTCATCACGAATTCGTATAAAACCGAACCTAACATCAGCTAAAAAACAAAACAAAACAAAAAAGAATATTGATAGACATATTCTCTTATCGGTTATTCGGCCAGATCTATCTGATTAGATCAAACTAGTGATTGTGAATCATATTCCAAACAAAGAATCATTAGTAACAATAACAAAACAATCACAACTCCTGCCTAAATAACAGTACAAGAAAATCATTAAATAATAATTTATAACTAAAAAGTCACTCAAATTTAAAGGCAAAGTTAAAAGGGCGGAAGGGATTCATCCGAGTCCTCTTTGCCGAAAAATCATATTGTACATCCAGAGTAAAAAAATGTATATTACTTAGTAAATATTTTGTGTCCACCACCGCTCACAATTCATATATTCAATAATAGCGATGCATATCCGAAGCCCTAGACCAGTTGGTCTTGAAGGCAGAGGCTATCTTCATTGGGTGGTGTGGAAGAGCTTGGTCACAAGTTCGAAACCCCAGGATAACGTGCTGTGCGCCGCCTCTTGGGGAGCTCACACACTGGCTTGCCAAGTGTGGTTTAAGCGGGCGACGTGGTTTTGCGCTATCGTCGATCCGAATTTACCATGTGCGACTCGAAAACGCACAAGTGGGTTCGCCTTCACAACAAAAATAATAGCGATGCATGTTTAGGGACGAAGTTAGGATGGCGAAAGGGATTCATCCGAATTTCTTAACAGAAAAATTATATTGTATATATAAGATCCATTAATTTTTATGTAAATATAATAGAAGTTAAACGTTGTGATTATTCTGCTTTTTCGACGTGTAATAGTAGTAGTGGACCATGGTTTATGTTGTATGACTCAAGGCTTTGCCTAAATATTAAATACATGAAGGGGTCAGCAAGAACTAGTATATGGTAATTAGGTCAAAGATAGTGATGACCTATTCCATATAAGATTAATGTTTTGACAATTTCATTAGTTAGAAAGGGGTGAGCACGTTGACTAGGTTAAATTTTGAGGGTTTAATATTGTCTTATTTCAAATAGGTCACAAATATATCATAAAGTATTTACACTACTTTGTTTTATAATTAAGTACTAATTCTTATTAACCACCAATGAAAATATTTACAAGCGCAGTAAATTATCACAATATGCTTAATCTTTGCAGCCAACCAATAAACTAAGCAATCAAACAATAAACTCAACTATATTTATACTATTCTTTTTGTTTCACTTTATGCAACATAATTTAATTGAACACAAAGTATACAATTGATTAAAACTTGTAATTTCAAACATGTCATGAAATTTTTGTAATTATAAAAATATATTATTAACAAAAGCATAAAATTTATATTAAAATGTATCTAAATATACTATTCTTTTTAAACGAACTGATAAAAAATAAACATTATTTTTTCTCCCTTCTTCATCATGCAAATATACGTAATCTTGTACTACATATACCTCAACAACATATCCAGTAAAATACCACAACGTGGGGTCTGAAGATGGTAGAGTGTACGCAGACCTTATCTCATAGGTAGAGCCGAGGGATCGAGGGCTCAATCTAGTACTACATATATTATAAATAAAGATAAAGAAAAAAGAAAATAGTACTCCTATTATTATACCAGCTTTAACATTCTTTTTGGTTTCTTTTTACCTAACGTTTAGTACTTCCATTACATCATATGGTTATATTATATTTATTTGTTGACGAACGAACCCGCTACTCTTTCGAGTGCGCACAGGGTAAATTCCGGGCTGACGCAATAGCCTACAAACCGCGCCAACCGATTAACCATACTTGACAAGTCATGTGTGACAAACTCAACCAAGAAAATTTATGCAGGGGATCGAACTCGTGACCTTGCGATCCCGCGCTCTACTGCTACACCAACTTGGCTAGCCTTCCGGGTGGTTATATTATATTTATGAGACATAGTGAAATGAGCTTCTTTTTCTGGTAGATTACCTACATTTTTTGGCCTCCACTACTTGTCGTCTTTCTTCCTGGTGCTGCTAGCTTTATGGCCTCAATTATTTTTATTTATTTTTAAATACAATATTGTCCGGATTAACTTATAATAGTATTATAATAATTATTTTATTAGGTTCTCAATTAATATTTAGAGTATAAATTTACTTATAATTATCTTATAAGCAATTTGATGTATCAATTTCGGTAATATTTAAATAACACTAGAAGGCAAACACTTTTGTTTACCTTATTGCATTTAAATTAGTTACAAATTTGTATAACAAAATAGTCATTCAAGTTTATTTAATTAATACAACAACAACAATAATAATTTACCCAGTATAATATCATCATGTGGGGTCTGAGAAGGGTAGAGTGTACGCAGATCGTACTCCTACCTTTTGACGTTAAGGGGGTTGTTTCTGATAGACCCCAGACTCAAGTAGAAATGAAAGCAACATTAATAGCATCAAGAAAATAAGATAAAGAAGTGAAAGAAACAAGCAGATACGAATAAAAAACAAAGAATTCGAATTATAAGAATACTAAAATAAAATAACATAAATAACATTGATCCTACACTAAAGAAAAATAATACTAATCATAAATCATAATACTAACATTCTACCATAATTCTCGACCTCCACACTCTCTTATCTAGGATCATGTTCTCGATAAGCTGGAGACTCGTCATATCCTGTTTGATCACCTCTCCGCGATACTTCTTCGAACTACACCTCTCTCTCTTTCCAGCCCTCCATCGCCAATCCCTCACACCTCCTCACTGGAGTGTATGTGTCTCTCCTTTGGACATGTCCAAATTATCTCAATCTCGCCTCCCACATTTTCTGTCACTGATATAATATTCTAATAAATAACGTTTTATAACTAAAAATCACTCAAACCCATATGTTCAATAGTAATTATAGTAAAAAGCGGAGCTAGAATGAAAGGAGGGGATTCATCTGAATCTCATTGCCGAAAAATTGTACTCATATATATAAAAGATGTTTAACTCTTTAGATATCCTGCCTCTGTTACAAATGGCAATGGCAATAGTAGCAATGGACCCTGACTCATGGTTTATGTTGCATAACTTAGGCTTTGGCTAAATATTAGATACATGAAGGGGTCGTCAAGAACTACTATATTATGTCAAAATAGTGATGACCTATTCCAAAGAAGAGTAAAGCTTTGACAATTTCACTAGTTAGAAATGGGAGCACGTTGACTAAGTTTAATTTTGAGGGTTTAAATATTGTCTCATTTCAACAATATAACAACAACATACCTACTGAAATATCATACCGTGTGGTCTGGGGGTAGAGTGTACACAGACCTTACCTTCACCTTGGTAGTTAGAGTGACTGTTTTCGAAAGACTCTCGGATCAAGAAAAAGCATAATCACAAGAAAGACAATCAAAACAAAGCAAGAGTAAAAAGTAACACAAGAGAAACAATCAGACTCAGATAAGAAATTAAAGCAGTTTAAAGTGCATTCGAACAAAAGGGGGCAGTAGCTAACACAACTAAATAAGCTAAATAAAATACACTAAAAAAGAACACATAACAACATAAATCAAACCACAATGGATTATAAAGCAATAATGTGTCTATAAGTGTGATAGGCTAATCGGGCCTACAGTAATACCATTACAACTATCAATTTGTAAGCATAAGTAGGACTACACTCGAGTACCTACTACTTTTTTACCCTAATTCGTGTCCTCCACAACCCCCTATATAAGGTTATGTCCTCAATGAGTTGCACCTGCGCCATATCCCGTCTAATCACCTTTCCCCAATACTTTTTCGGTCTACCTCTACCCATCTTGAACCCGTCCATAGTCAACCTCTCACACCTCCGCACTGGGGCATATGTGTCTCTCCTCTGCACATGCCTGAACCATTTCAACCTCACTTCCCGCATCTTATCATTCAACGAGGTCACTCCTACTTTCTTCCGTATATCATCATTTTTAATCATATATCTCTTTGTATGCTCACACATCCATCTTAGCATCATTATCTCCGTAATTTTCATCTTTTGGATGTGCGAAGTCTTGACTGGCCAACACTCCGCCCCATACAACATAGTCGGTCTAACCACCGTGCTATAGAATCTGCCTTTAAATTTTGGTGGCACCTTTTTGTCGCACAAGACTCCAGATGTTGAGCCTCCATTTCATCCATCCAGCCCCAATACGATGTGTGACATCGTCGTCAATCTTACCATTCCCTTGGATAATGGACCCTAGGTACTTGAAGCTTCCTTTCTTTGGAATGACCTGAGTACCAAGCCTTATCTCTACAATTGTCTCAGAGTCACTCTCGTTGCTGAACTTTCACTTCAAATATTCGGTCTTGGTCCTACTCAACCTGAACCCTATAGACTCCAGAGTCTATCTCCAAACCTCCAGTTTGACGTTCACTCCGCTGCTAGTCTCATCAATCAGACTATGTCGTCTGCGAATAACATACACCTTGGTACCTCCCCTTGAATTTGTCGCGTCAGTCCGTCCATCACCAAGGCAAATAGGAATGGGCTAAGAGTTGATCCTGGTGCAGCCCCATCATCACTGGAAAGTGCTCCGAGTCTCATCCTACTGTTCGTACTCTACTCTTTGCTCCATCATACATATCATTGATCGTCTTAGTGTACGCCACATGTACACCTCTAACCTCCAAACATCTCCATAGAACCTCTCTAGGTACTTTGTCGTATGCCTTCTCGAGGTCGATGAAAACCATATGTAAGTCTTTCTTTCTCTCTCTATATATTGCTACACCAACCTCCTAATAAGATGAATGACTTCGATAGTCGAACGCCCCGACATGAATCCAATATGGTTCTCGGAAATAGACACGTCTCTCCTTCCACGACTCTTTCTCAAACTTCCATAGAGTGGCTCAACAGCTTGATATGACATAAATATTTCATAAAGTATTCTTTTTGTTTTCGCCATGTTAATTTATACGATATAGCTTGATCGAAAATACTTTTAAATTTTATAATTTTAACATGCCATGAAAATTTCGGTAATTATAAAAGTACGACATTAAGGGGTCAAATATAAAATTATACGATTCATTTTTAAATGAACTAACAAGAAAATCATATCACATAAAAAAAACATATTGAAGTCATTTAACCAATTATTTTACCAGGATTAAAAATAACATATTGAAGTATAATTTAACCAATTATTGTACGAGCTCTAATATTCTTTTTGGTTTCATTTTACCGACTTTTTTTTTAAACTCTTTTATCTACTTTTAGTAGTACTTCTATTACATCACTATATAGTACTATCACTTTTTGGCTTCTTCCAATTATCTTATTTTTTACTCTAATGTTTCAATTTACGTGATAATATTTTTTTAAATTTATTTAAAAATGGTGATTATTAAATTTATAAATAATTTAATTTAATTTTTATTTTACTCTTAATGAAAAGCTTTTATAATCACACAAATATTATGAATTACTTAATATCATAAATTTCTAAAATCTTATTAACACATAAATGTTATGACAAGTTTATGACCATGAGTTTCAAAAGATCTCTTTGCTTTTTAGATTACATGTCACTCAAGCTTTGCTACATAAATTGAAATGATGAAGTAGCTTTTATTGAAATAATTTATGTTATTGTAAAAAGATTTTAATGTATTTTAACTTGTAATAGTAAATCAATACTCCTAGTTATTCATCGATTAGTATTTATCATATAATGACTAGGCAGATTTGTACTAAATGTTTAATTTAATGATTTTATTGGAGTGGATTAAAAGTTTAATTCAGCCAATCGTTTCATTTTAATCTCTTTAATTTTATTAGCAACGTACAATTTAACAGCTCCGTTAATACTTCTTATTATTCACTAATTAAGTGGCTTACGTAGCCATCTATAAGCTTTACCCAAATGACCCTTGGGTTGCTTGTAAGATTACCGCCAATAGCAACTCTAGGTGCTGTTGTTAGATTACCAAAATAATCTTGAACATATTTAAGTTTATCTTGCCTACTAAAATTTTATTTTATTTGCTTATTTGTATCAAAATTCAAAATTGGGAGTGAAGTGACAACTAACTTGAGGATCATCCATCGAGCAAAGTTTCAATTTCAACATCGATTACACGTCGACATTTGATACTTTTGTCCCTTCTTTAAATTATTATTGTTACTTAATTTTAAATATCGTACTTAATTTCATTTACATTAATTATTTATTTGCATAATTATAATGGAACGACTTGGACGCTTGATTCTGGTAGAGGTACTAGGGGTAAGAAGGGTAAGGGTGCATATTCTAGTAATCCTATTTCTAGTCCCGATTATTTCACTCATATAGATGAAACTGATTTTTTTAATGATATTAATATATCATTAGATCATGAGGTATATTCTGCATCTGAACTCGACTTTAATTTTGAAAATGAATTAGACGATGATGTAGATGATAACACACTCACTAGTGCACCTCCACCCAGGCTCAGACTGAGTCTCAGCCTGAAACTGAAACTGGATGCCTCATATTCCCCCTAGTATTAGTTTAGGCCACAAACTATGAAATTAAAATCATCTACATGTGATTTTTTTTATTGGAACAGTGAGAATCAACTAGCTAGATGTCAAATTTGTCAAGAAGTTTATAAATATAAAACCGAAAAAGATCATGGTGGGACATGAGGTTTATTGAGACATGTACAAAGCATGCACAAAGTTAGGTATAATGAATATCTTGCTAAAAAATTGGGTGTGTCAATGCCTTCTTAGTCGGGACAGGGTTCACATAGTGTCCCCGATCAAGTACATGGTCGAATTAACACGATGACGGGGGAATTATAGATCCTAAATATGATAAACACAAAGTTAGAGAAAATATAGAAAAATTAGTTGCGGTGGCAGGTTTGCCTTTTTTCATTTCCTTCATCTCCTTGTTTTATTCATTACATTAGAGAAACATATAATTCTGCTTTTAACGGTTTTCCTACATCAATTATTAGAAGAGATATTTTTAAATTTGCACGTGAACATCAACAGTATTTACGTTATGCATTATTACATTTTAATGGTGAAGTGAATATCACTTCTGATATAGGTAGTTGGATAGATCAGACTTGAAACGTATTTTAGCATATAGATATATTGATGATATGCACACATGATTATTTATTGCAGGAAATACATGAAATTTGTGAATATTATAGAATTATTGATAAAATTATGTTTGTTACATTAGATAATGCTATTGTCAATGATTATGCTGTAAACCTTTTAGAAACTCAATTTACACCATCTTTTTTCGATATTTTTCATATTAGATGTGCATGTCATATTTATAACTTAGTTGTAAAAGATGACCTAAAATCTTTTAAAAATATTCTTGATAAAGTATAATTTGCTATAAACTTTATTTTTAAAGATAATAAAATACAAAGACGCTCTGCCCAATCAACATCTGTGTACTAGAGCAACTTGTTCGGAGCGGAGGGGTAGAGATGCAACCCATAGTCAAGAGTGTCCTTAATGTATCTGATAATACGCTTAAGAGCAGCAAAATGAGGTTCCCTCGGGGCATGCATGAACAGACACACCTGTTGAACGGCATATGTAATGTCGGGCCTGGTAAATATGAGATACTTATTGAAGAATATTCGCTAATAGTCATCAATTGTTTTTTTGATATGGCAAATTTCTATATTAAGCTGCTTTTCATCACTTAATTATTCATAAAACCTTTGGATTGCGGCATGCTTCTCTGATAATTAAACCACTAGGATGCCTTAAAGTATTTTGTTGGTGAGTTTGTCCATGATTAAATTATACTGTAGTAGTTTAGGGACAAGAAAATGGCAATTGCAAAAATGTTCGGAATCTACCAATATCCTTCTTATATTTTATTCTCATTTTGGTAGTAATTGGGAATTCTCTCCGACCATAACATGATTTTTTATTCCTTTGAATTGATTTCCAAACATGTCATATTGTCTCACTCTCACATCTCCAAAAATAATAATAAGGGAATATATATATATATATATATATATATATATATATATATATATATATATATATATATATATATATATATATATATATATATATGTGTTGGAAAAGGAAAAGTTAGCACCGAGTTTCTGGCTTCAAACGACTTTTGTTCTAGGAGCCTTGTGTATGAAAATATTTTTGGTCGGGAGCACTTAACTTAAATAGGCCTTACACGATATAAATTTGAATTAATTGAGATTCTAATAAATATTAGATACTGAATGGGAAATCATAAAAAATATTCTGGAGAAGGTGCTTTTATTTGTTTTGCTCCTCCACTTAATCACGTACTTTATGTTTTCAATTGGCCCCTTACAGATAAAAATTCCAAAGGGATTTATGATTATGAAGAGCATAAATATAATAATTGATGTCTGGTTTAGTGATAGAATGACATAATTTTACAGAGGAGGCGTATTTTTGGTTATTAATATTGCACAACTAGTAGTCTAGTGGTAGAATAGTACAATGTCACAGTTCAGACCAGGATTCGAATCTCAGTTTGTGCATTTAATTTTTTCTCTTTTTTGAACCATATAAAAAAGGACGATTACAGTCAGTCGCCCTTTTTAAGATCCATCAAATAGAGGGATTAATAGTCGCCCTTTTTGATATAGTAGTCGACCTTTTTGAGATCCATCAAAGAGGGCGAGATCTCAAAAAGGTCGACTGTAGTCGCTTTCTTTGGTCCTTATCAAAGGGAGAGACTTAAAAAATCGTCCTTATTGATCTAAGACAACGGACGTAATAAGACGAGTTGGAGGGTGACTAAAAATCGTCCCCTTTGATTTAAGGGGGCGATACTTTGAACCGATTTGTTGTAGTGAGAACTAGTGGAGGTGATTAGACAAGATATGATACAACTTCAGTTGATTGAGGATATAATCTTAGATAGGGAGCTATGGAGGTCTAGAATTAGGGTAGAAGGCTAGTGGTAGATAGCTAATTAAGTGTGGGGAGGGAGGGAGTTTTCCTCCTCTTTTTCTATTAGTAATAGTTGTCAGATATCACATTATTTTTATTTTCTTGATGAGTATTACTATATATTTCCGCATCTATATATCTTACAATTTATTGTCCCGATTATATATTTCTACTACAAGTATTGTTCGTCTGAGCCGAGTGTCTACCGAAAATAACCTTTCTACCTCACAAAGATAGATATAATGTATGCGTATATCCTACCCTCTCCAGATCCCACCTCATGGGACCGCAGATTTTGTTGTTGTTGTTGGTATACTTTGAAATATTATAATACTCCATCCTATCTTACATAATGTATTTGACTAGGGCATTAAGTTTAAGAAATACTTTTTTTTTACCTTAATATCATGCTATGAAATTCTCTGCCTAGCTATAAAATTAAGTTATTAAGTGTAAAATAAAAAGTTTAAAATTAAATTATTTCTATCACTATTAAAAAGTATATGAATTTTGACAGATGTTTTCAAATATACGACAAGTGAATTTCCAATGAAAACTTCATCAAAAGTTTCACATGTTCTTAGTGGCGTATATATGAAATTATATCATTCCTTTTAGATGGAATTTTGGTATATTGTAGTGGAGATGCTTTGACATGTGGTTTAATGAGCTTTAAAGATGTGAAAAGAACTTATAGGGTGCAAGTAAATATTAACTTTTGCTAAAGTTCATAAACTTTGTACACGTAAAATATTAACTTTTGGTAAAGTTCATGCATGATGAGATGCATGTCTGTATTACTTTGTTTTAAATTATTTATCGTTTTTTATTTTTCACGCCCTTTAAAAATATTAATAGAATAATTAATTATTTTTACTTTTATTTATATTTAATTTATAATCTCTTCATTAAATATTTACTCTATTTATGTGTTATCTTCATTAATGATGAAATTTTACTAAGAATAAATAGAAAAGAAATTAATAATGCTTTATAGTTCTAAAATAATAAATAATTTAAAATAATTATTTTTAGTAATCACCACAAATAATATAATACGGAGGGAGTATCTTAAAATTGATCCATTAGTTGTTTGACCTAAACATCGTTCATTTTTCTATGAAGATGTCGTGTCACTTTCATGCGGCAACCTTTTTAAGCGTTGGTGCCATTTGTCCCTTTGTCTATTTGGTCCTCCTCCTTTTTGTTTTGGATAAAAAATGGGTTTGAAATGCTTTAGAACATATTTTTGGAGAACAATTTCATGATTTTGGATTAGGTTATTTTCTTAGTTTAAAATAAATGGTTGAGTTAGAACCAAAATAAGAGAAAATAGCACCACTATAAATTATTTTTAAAATTACAGTTTATATATGCTCAGTGTAATCTCACATAATAACGTTCGAAGAGGGTAGAGTGTACGCATCCCGTATTCCTACCTTGAGAGATAGAGATGATAGAGTGTACACAGACCTTACTCCTACCTTGAGAGGTAGAGATGGTGCTTCCGATAGACCCTCAGCACAAGAACAAACAATTTAATGTAGTACGAGAAAACGGAAGTGAATAAGGCATGTCAAAATATTATAAAAACCAGGATAAAACATTCTGGAAAAAAAGAAGACAGTAACTATAACACAAATTAATACAATAATTGAAGTACAAAAAATCACTGAGGACAAAAAATTACAAAAGTAATCCTACAATTACTAGCATGCAAGGATAAACGGGACAACACTAAACTCATACTTGCTAACCTTCTTCCCTAAGACAAGCATGTCTAGTAGAAACATCATCTTAACTGTAAGTTCAGAATTCTTAAATATACAAAATAGTCTTTAAAATATTTTATTAATATTTATTATAAATTTTAAAAGGTCAAATAAATAATTGAGAATATAAATAATACAATTAGGATTTGATGGGGATATAACTAAATTTAAAGTTGTGATATGAATATATCGATTTTTTTTTAATGGGAATATATACAAATTTCTCTTCTTTAAAGAATCCGAAAAAACTTGTGTTGGATCTTTAAATAACTTATGTCCCAATAAGCATAAATTACATTTAGGGGGCAAAAATTAAAGACCAGTCCATTTGAAGGCCAAACCGTGCAATTAGGTGATTCGAAATATATGTCCAAATTGAGGCACACTGTGACTGTCACTATTTCAACCTTGGATATTAGCCCTTGGGCCAAGGCCCATATCCTTCTACTTTACGATTATGTTCACATTGGGCGCCCACAACACTAATGTGATATGGATAAGATTATGGGCCCGACGGATTGGATTTGCACCAGCAATCCGATTTTACATGTATCATTTAAGGGGGGAGTTACATAAATACAAGATTTGTAAAAGTTAATTATATAAGCTATAATTAATTTAGATATTACAGTGCTTGAGAAGAAAAGAAGTTGTGAGGGAATGCGCTCTGACTGATATCATTCAGGCAATTTCATTCTTACTGTCCTAGGAAGAAGGAAAGGATAAAAGATCTCACGAACAGGGTTAACGTACAGATTATACAACTTAAAGCTAAAAAAGAGAAGATTATTGATATAAATAAAAGGCTAAAAATAAGGAGATTTATATATTAGTGATAACATAATTAAATGCATATCAAAGCACAATGAACTATTTACCAAAAATGAAATTTCAACACAATCTACTAGCAAACTAATTCATGAACATGTATATAATTTTTTTGAACAAGTATATAGTTTATTCTATCTATATGTTATACTATATATGTTATTGCAGAGTACAATTAATTGACACGTACAATAATAGTGCATAATTAGATATATTGTATACTAAGTATATATTATACAAAATGTATTATTATATTATATACTATATATAACATACAAACTCAAATATACTAATTCCTACTATCATATTCATAAATATTTTATTACCATCTTTTCAATTACACTTATCAATTTAAATATACCATATACTTCCCTTACATTGGAAGTTGATTAAGAAACATCATTTATTTTCGGCTATATATTAAATAACAGTCCTCTAAGAGCTCGTTTGGTACGTCGTACTGGACTGTTTTTTGATGTCAAAGACCAGAAGCTACGCGCAAATTTTCATTGGATCTCGGTTGTTCTTAACAATGATGACTATTCATTTAAGTCTTCGGGTTACTAGATCTTCAACATGGTCAATTTAGGGCCCGTTTGGTACAACTTATTAAAAAGAGCTTATAGCAGTAGAGTTTTTATGAAAAAATTGTTAGGTGTTTGGTTGTTAATAAAAAAAGTGTTTTTATATAAAAAACAAAAAAATAGAAAGTCAAAATAAGCTCTACTAAAAAAACATAAATTTTGAGCTTCTTTTGTCCAAAAGTGTTTTTGAAACCCAAAATCACTTATCCATTTGTCAATCAAACACTCCATTTAAAGAGAACCAAATGTGCACTTAATCTCAGGGTCCTAAAAAACAATGACGAATACAACCACGTGTATGCTTCCAATTGGTCCAACTTGTTGGATTGACGTATACACACATCACCTTAATAACTCAGAGCTTATATTAGAGTCCATAAATTAAAAACATAACCACAAAATAGTCTACTCGGATGAATCCAATTGGACATACTTGTTGGATTGACGGCGATACATTTATATACATTTTTTGAAACATTTCTATACATAGTATATATTTATCAAAAATAAATATTTTAGAGAGTATTGAGAGCTCAGTAATTTGCAGCAATGGGGAAATTGATTTTGATAGCAGTTCTAATGATGGTGGTAATTGCTAATTTTGCAAATATAGAAGGCACTACAGAAGTAGCTGCAGGTACTACTGTACTTGTTGGGTCAAACCCTAACGAAGAGGATATTGATGGTGGTTTCTCTTCATTAGATGGAATGTTACAGTGGGCAATAGGTACATTCCCTTTTTCCCTTTTACTTTGATTTTAAGTTGTGACCTTGTGTTAGCGGGAGCTTAGTGCACCGGACTGCTTTTTATTGTTGTTGTTTGGACTTTGGAGTAAGAGTCAATTGATTTGTTGCTATATTGATATATACAGGCCATTCGGATCCTGGAGTACTAAAAGAAAGATCAGAAATTGCCCAACGCATGTCTCTGGAAGAGCTAAGCAATCGTCAGACTGAACTAAAGGTGCGGTTTGTGATTCTTCATTTGTGCCTTAATGTTTCTGATACATATTTTCTAATACCCGTGGTACAGAGGCGAAACTAGGAGTTCTAGAATATGGGCGCGCAACTAAAAAAAAGGAGGAAAAAGTGTATTAAGTGGGAAGCGATCCCTAGTCCCTAGGTAAATAATTCAACATTTAACCAAGTGCACCATTTAGCCTTCTTGTAGCATGGGCGTAAGCAGATAATATTATACCAACTTAGAAAATTTATACATAAAATATTAGTTTTACGGAGAGACCATCTGTTCACGTGCCCTAAATTTAGGCTATAAAATCGCTCCTGCCGTGGTGTACATGCTACCTCCCATAGCACAGGAACCAAGTTACTCTGTCCACCACCAAGGCTTAGACATATGGAAAGAACTGATACCCTTTCTTACTTAACGAATTAGCAACTACATGTATAAAATGTTGAAAAATAATAGGGCAAACTTGAGAAATGAAGTATTGAAGGTAGAATGTAATATTGCAAGCAGTTGGAGTGTAGGATTTGGTAAAAAAATGTGGTACAACTTGTCAACTTGGTAGGAAAATGAATAAATCAAGCTTGCAAGTCAAGTTTGTTGGAGCTTCCGAAGCAGAATATGTCTCAACTTATGAATCAATTTTTGAGCTAAGTTATACCATAATGGTCGAAAAAGGGTATATCTTTTAGTGTTCCACTTCACTCTGTGAGCATAGTGGGAGTTACACGAATGTGCAACTTTAGAAAGGTTGCATGTCCATCTCCTACTAGACTCATGAGATTACTGTTAACCCTCTCCAGGTGTAAGAGGGAAAGGTATAATAGTTCTTGAAAAATAAAATAGAACCTTTATTATGACTACATATCTTAAACTTGGCCTTTTACTAGGTTGATCTCAATAGTCTTTGCATGAAATGCCTGCTTATGAGTACGTGATTCTAAAGTAGGAAATAGGGAAGGCTTATACTTTTGGTTCTAGCGAAATTGAAAAGAATTCGGAGAAAATAAATTCAAAATTGTATAGATGCCGGTGAAGTGTGGCTACGGTTATTTTGGTTAATCTGTTTGATTTGCTTGTTCTAAGTAAAATGTCTATTGTAATATTCATGATCTATGTAAGCCTACGACCACTCAATTTAATTTGCCGTCGATACATCACATAATTGAAGCCACCCAATGCTGACCACTTTTTATTTAAATGTTGAAACAAAGCCATCTCGATGTAAGAAAATACTTGTAAATATCGGAAAAATCTGAGCTCATAGTGATCTATTTAGAACCCTAATAAGGGACTCTAGCATCTATTTAAGCACACTTTCTCCTACTATTTGTTTGAAATCATTAGCATTTCTTCTTGCATTGCCAGTATTGGGATAAAGGAGGAGATTGTATTAAGTAGTATGTGAAATTATCTTGTTTTTACCCTGATTCCCTCAGTACAAACTAATTACAACAAAGTTTTGAGTTTTAGAATTGTAGTTTCGTGCTTCTTGTTTGGCTCTAAATTGCGATATGGTGAATATAGTTGACGAAATCCAAGAATTTTTCCAGACCGATATTGCTGGCTATCTTCCTTGCTTCTTTGTAGCCTAGTGGTAATTTTGGGTGTGGGCATTGATAGTACATAGGTCAGGACATCACTTTTTTGCCACCTCTTGCGATTGTATTAAGAGGGTGTTTGGATTGACTTATTTTAAGTGTTTTTTGGCTTTTATGCACTTTTCCACTTTTTGAGGTGTTTGGGTGAGATAAAAAGTGCTTTTAAGCACTTATTTTTAGGTTAAAAAAGTACCAAAATAAGCCAAAAGTCAAAAGTTGGGTAGGACCAACTTATGGCTTTGAGCTTATAATCCACTTTTAAAAAGTCAATCCAAACACCCTCTAAACACCAATAGGCACTTCTTGTTAATATGCTTATGTTTTTCATTTTGGGGTCTTATACATTTATATGATATTTCTACTCCAGGAGCTGATGGAGAAGCTAAAAATGCCGTCAGATGCCCAGTTGATGCTGATTGCGGTTAATGATTTAGATAATTCATCGCTGCCTCTGGAGCATCATCGTCGTGCCTTAGAGGAGCTGTTGGTACTTGTTGAGCATATTGATAATGCGATTGGTATGTATAGTTCTCAGCATTTCTTTTGTTACAGATGTTTGTTTTGCCAGTTTTGGTTTTATGTCTTTTGACTTAATAACAGCTGTACTAATTGATTAGGATATTCAAAATAATAAGATTATAATCAAGTCTTTTGGAGGCTCGAACCAGCAGCTGCCTAATTAAGCACATAGCTGACCTCTTAGGGACTAAACTAGCAGCCTTTCTTGATCTTGATTGTATGCAGCTACTTAATGATGCTTTATGTGTAATGTGTATATGTCATAAATGAAAATTGTGACCCAAGTTTCATTAATTATGTTTTAGTCTTTTAAGTTTTTAAGTTGAACTTTATGTATTTGCATTTTAGTCCTTTAAGTTAAGTTGTTAAGTCTATAGTGGTCCCCAAATTAGTTATTTTGGGACAGGTGCTGCCTTGTTTATATCCGTTGTAATTGTCTGTTCTCATTATCAAAATAGCAAGATTAATTTCTGTCTTCTTCCTCATTCTCTCTTCTCCCCTTTTACCCTACTTCTGCAACTAGTCTCTTGTTACAAATGGTATCAGAGCAGCAACCGCTGCCAACTCTGGCACCACCACCGGAGTTCCAAGCTTTGCGTGACGACGTGCAAACTCTGCAAAAACAGCTATCAGTGTTCACCGACTACACCGGAAAAAGGTTTGAGCAGGTCGAGAACAACCAAACCCAATTTCAGGCACTGCTAAATGAAGGTCGTGAAACAAACAAGAACCTCGAGCTTATTT
The DNA here is from genome assembly GCA_029844215.1 of Przewalskia tangutica. Lineage (NCBI taxonomy): Eukaryota > Viridiplantae > Streptophyta > Magnoliopsida > Solanales > Solanaceae > Przewalskia > Przewalskia tangutica. The sequence goes on from CM056722.1 coordinate 5,746,050, forward strand.
TGAAGAACTTGAGCTCACAGTCACCGGCAATATCAACACCACAGTCACCACGACAGTTGTCCACTCTACTTTCGGAGCTACGCCAGAAGGAACACCCCAAGTTCCAGCTATTTATGAGCAAGGGAAACAATTAGGTAGCAAAACCCCTGAATCTATGTCTCAAACTCTGTTTACCCCGACTCCTTCTACTTTCAATGTTGGTAGAGGCTTTACTTTCCCTCCTGCTCCATTGTTCTCAAGCCCTCCTATATTTAGAAACCCCATATACTCATCTTCACCCTCAATACTTCCAAACCCCATCGTACACACACCAGAAATCCCAAATAACCAAAGAACTCTTAAACCTAAAATTAACTTCCCTGAATTTGGTGGAACCAACCCAAGGAGCTGGCTAAGAAAATGTGAGAAATATTTTTAGTTGTACAACATCCCAGACCAAAGAGAAGTTGAGTTATGCCTCTGTTCATATTGGGGATAAGGTAGATATCTGGTTTGATAGCTATTTAATGAATCATAGAGGTGTCATGACATTGTTGATGAGTTCAATAAATTAATGCAACTGGGAACAGTAGACCAATATCATGAGAGATTTGAGGAGCTAACTAGTTATATGACCATCTTAAACCCCTTACTAAATGAAACTCATTATGTTTCCAGTTTCATCAGTGGGTTGAAACCTGAGCTAAAACCCTTAGTGAAGTTAGCTAATCATGCTTCTGTTTTAGATGCATATGAGGTTGCTACTCTGTAGGAAGAGTCATTTAAAGCATTAATTCCTTTTGTCTCCACTAGAATCTCCCCACACAATACTACTTGAGGCCATTGACCATTACTTACCCCAGAAATAACCAAGTCACTACAAATAGAAACCCAAATCCTACACAAAATCAGCAACCCTTGAGACTAACTTACCCCAACCAACAAAGACAACCAGTCAGAACTCCATTCAAACCCAAACACCTTGACCCCTAATCAGGAGGCTCTCAGACAACAAAGGTTGTGTTACAGATGCAAAGAGAAGTATTTTGTGGGGCACCAACGCAAACCAAAAGCCTTACATTCCCTTAAAGAAGTAGAGGGTGAGGAAGAAGGGGTGGAACAACAAGAAGAATTTGTGGATGTCCCTGAAACTTTAGAAGAACCTATAGAAGAACAAGCAGAAATCTCTATCAATGCCTTAATGGGGATAAGTTCTTCATCGAGGTTACCCATACAACTCATGAGGAGACCTATGAGGGTGATTGTGGCAAATGGTTAGACCATGAGATGTCAACTGGAAATCCCTTCTTTGAACTGGAAAATGCAAGATGAACAATTCAACTTTAAGCTTAGACTGATGAAAGTAGGTGGGTGTGACACGATTCTAGGAATGGATTGGATTGACATGGTTGCCCCAGTCATTCTTCACACCAGACCTCATAGTTTAAGTTTTATGTGTGATGACAGAATGATAACTTTATATGGAGAAAATGAGAATCCTGAAGTAACTCCTGTTAATTCTGAGGAACTTAGAAGAATGATGCATTGTGGGACTTGTGAGGTAGTTGCTGAGCTATCTATGGTGAGTGTTGATGAAAACTCCAAAAAGCACATTACCTTACACCCTAGCATTAGTAAAGTGCTGAAATCATATAACAAGGTTTTCTCAGAACCCACTGACTTACCCCCAAAAGAGCATGTGACCATGTTATCAAACTAGTTCCTGGAGCCCAACCATTCAATCTAAGGCCCAATAGATACTCATATGACCAAAAGAATGCAATTGAGTCCATCATAGCAGACATGCTTAAGGCTGTTAATCAAAACCCTAATATCACCCTCGAAGCTCCCTAAATGAAGTGGTGTCTGGACTAGAATGCCTTTCATTTTTTTTAAAGAAAGCCCTCTCCAACGCAGGAAAGTGAAAATGTCTTTAGCCGTACTGTGATACCAATCCAATCTTCCTTAAGGCTGTTACTGTGATACCAATCCAATCTTCCTTTGCATCTCCAGCATTATTGATCAAGGACTCAACTTGGAGACTATGTGGGGATTACAGAAGGTTGAACATCTTAACTATTAAAAACAAGTATCCTATCTCCGTCACAGATGACTTGTTGGATGAGTTTTGTGCTAACTGTGTTCTCAAAAGTGGACCTTAGGGCAGGGTATCATTAAGTGAGAATGAAGCAGGGTGAAGAGTTTAAAACTGCATTTAGAATTCACCATGGACTATTGGAGTTCAAAGTCATGCCATTTGATCTAACAAATGCTCCAGTAACCTTCCAGTCTTTAATGAATTCTGTGTTCAAGGAACAATTAAGGAAATATATACGGGTATTCTTTGATGATATACTAGTGTATAACAAGACCATAGAAGATCATGTTCTCCATCCGGATATTATGCCGAGTTCCTGAGTATACTCAAGAAGAATCAACTATTTGCTAAGCTAAGCAAATGTGAGTTTGGTCAGCATCAAATTGAATATTTGGGGTATATTATCAATGGTGAAGGTGTCAACACAGATCAAGGCAAAGTGACTGCCATGATAGAATGGCCTTACCCTAAGAACATCAAAGAGTTTGAGAGGGTTCTTAGGTCTAACGGGATACTGTAGGAAGTTTGTAAAAGGGTATGCTCACATTAGCAAACCTTTAACTAACTTACTGAAGAAGGGAGAGTACATGTGGAGTGATGAGGCTGAAGCAGCTCTCAACCAGCTCAAAATAGCCATGTCAAACAGACCAGTTTGCGAGCATTACCTGACTTCAACAAGCCCTTTGTACTTGAAGTTGATGCATGTAACACTGGCATTGGAGCTATGTTAATGCAGGAGAAAAGACCATTGGCATACATGAGCCAAGCATTAAGCAACAAGCATCAGAGTATGTCAACTTATGAAAAATAACTGATAGCATTGCTTCAAGCTGTAGACAAATGGTGACACTACTTGCACCCACACCATTTCATAATTAAGACGGATCACTTTAGTCTTAAGTTTCTGCAAGATCAGAAGATTACCACTTCCCTACAACACAAAGGATGGGGCTCAGTTTTGAAATTCAGTACAAGAAAGGTGTGGAAAATATAGTTGCTGATGCATTATCAAGGAAATTAGACACTCAAAAAGGATATCACAAGGGACAGGACAAGGCACAATGTCTAGTGATATCACAAGTGCAACCCAAGTGGATTGAAGAGATACTGGATAGCTATGAAGGATGAAGGAGATCAAAAAGTGTTGCAAGCCATTGCTACCTTAAGTAACCACCCTGATCCTGAGGTAAAAATATCCTTACAACAAGGGATACCGAGACACAAAGGAAAAGCTTGGATAGGAAAAAAGGGGAATCTGAGACAACAACTCATTCACACCATTCACAATTCAGGATTTGGGGGACATTCAGGTGTTTGGGCCACATACCATAGGTTGAAGGCAGTTTTTTGTTGGCTTGCAATGTTGGATCAAGTGAAAGTAGTTGTACAAGAATGTGATACCTGCCAAAGGTGTAAAAATGAACAAGTGGCTTCCCCTGGTTTACTGCAACCTTTTCCTGTTCCTGAGGGTTCATGGGAGCACATATCTATGGATTTCATTGAGAGTCTACCCAAATCAGAAGGGAAGGATGCTGTTTTGTGGTCCTAGACATGTATAGCAAGTATGCACATTTCATCGCTATTGCTCACCAATTCACTGCTTCTCAAATAGCCAGAATTTTCCTAGGTAATATCTATAAATTGCATGGCCTTCCTAAGAGCATTGTGACAGAGAGATAAGATCATCAGTAATTTTTGGAAAGAACTTTTCAAACTCAATTGTTGTGCAGTTCTGCATACCATCCACAGACTGATGGGCAGATTGAGAGACTTAATAGGTGTTTAGAAAATTACTTGAGATGCATGACTAGTCATAAATCAAATAATTGGAACAAATGGTTGTCTGAATTTTGGTACAATAGCAGTTGGTTGCCAGCCTTCTCTCAAAATGACACCTTTTAAGGTGATGTATGGATATGATCCTCCACAATTGTCTATTGAATTGATTACTCAGTCTAAAGTAGAGAGAGTGGACACTTACTTAAGGAGAGGCAAATCATGGCTAAGGTGTTGAAGGAAAATCTAGTCAAGGCTCAGAATAGAATGAAGACAAATGCTGATAAGAAAAGAACTGAGAGAGAGTTTGGATTGGGTATTCTTGAAGTTACAACCTTACAGGCAAACATCTGTGGCTATCAGAAAGAGTCTCAAACTAGCATCCAAATTCTATGGTCCCTACAAGATCATTCCGAAAATTGGGCCTGTTGCTTATAAATTAGCCTTACCTACCACTGCTAAAATACACCCTGTGTTTCTTATCTCCCAGTTGAAGAAAAAGGTTGGTGATCATGTGACTCCAACTGTTGACCCTCCATTGTGTTCACCTGAGGGCCAACCCCTTGTGGAACCAGTAGCTGTACTTGATAGGAGAATGATTAAGAAAGGTAATAAGGCTGTCACTCAAATCTTTGGTGCAATGGGCAAATTTGCTACCTGAGGAAGCTACTTGGGAGGAATATCAATTCATGAAGTCTCAGTTTCCAGAATTTGCGGAGTTTGAAGAAGGCGGCATTGTTTCAAGGGGAGTGGTATGTCACAAATGAATATTGTGATCCAAGTTTCATTAATTATGTTTTAGTCTTTTAAGTTTTTAAGTTGAACTGTTAGTTAAGTTGTTAAGTCTATAGTGGTCCCCAAAATTAGTTATTTTGGGACAGGTGCTGCTTTATTTATATCCGTTGTAATTGTCTGTTCTCATTATCAAAATAGCAAGAAGAATTTCTGTCTTCTTCCTCATTCCCTCTTCTCCCCTTTTATACCCTACTTCAACAAGAGACACTACTCTCTTGTTACAGTATACTTGTTTATGTTTTGAGGATTCATCAATAGTGTTCTCATGTTCTGTTACACAGGCATCAACAGAACCGTTCCTCCCATTTAAAGAAACCATTGGATGCACATACATAATTTTCTTAATGCTCACATGGTTTTTGTTTCCAGATCTGCTGAAACTTGGAGGCTTCAGCGTACTTATAAGAAAACTTGATCATTCTGAACCAGAAATAAGGACTGCTGCTGCATGGGTTCTCGGCAAAGCCAGTCAAAATAACCCCATTGTTCAGAAGCAGGTATTGGGATAGCCATGTATTTATACAAGTTCACAATATACAAATGTGGTCTTTAATTTCTTAGTGGCTTTCATCTGTGCACTTTCTGTGTTTATATTCTAAATTTACCGGCTAGTGCATTAATGCATGCGATGACTTTTTGATTCAGGTCCTGGAACTTGGAGCATTGACAATGCTGATGAAGATGATGAAATCTCACATCACTGAAGAAGCAGTAAAAGCTTTATTTGCTATTTCAGCACTAATCAGAAATAACTTGAATGGCCAAAATTTGTTTTATCAGGAAGCTGGAGATATGATGCTTCAGGTGATCCAAGTGAAGATCGAGTCAAGTCATCATGCAGAACTAGTTTAGTGCTGGCAGTTCATAACTCTCTTCCCATGTCTTTGTATGCAGGAGGTTCTTAGCAATTCAAATCTGGATATCAGGTTACATAAGAAGTCACTGTTTCTTATTGCTGATTTGGCCGAGAGTCAGCTGGAAAATGAGAACACAGTTGAGGTTTCCTTTTTTAGCAATCGATTGTTACTGAAGGCCATGGTTGATTCAATGGCATCAAGTGATCTTGATCTCCAGGAAAAGGTTTGTATAGTCTTTTGATGTGAATGAGTATTAATTTCAAGAGTACCTATTTGTCTAAACATCAGATGCACCCCATAGGTTTCGAACCTCAGCAATTTTGGCCTGACCTTTAGGAAGAGCAAGTTTTCATGCTCTTTTTACATAAATCCATCATCAGTAGCCCTATACCTCCAAAGTCAAACGTGACTTTATCTTAACTAACACCTACCTTCAATTTCTGCAAGTGGCTATATAAGTCTGTTGTATTTGATGGTGGAGTGTTGGTTATATGGAGAAGTAATCAGTATAGCGATGTCTATTTCCACAGTTGTTCACATTGGGACTCATCCTTTGGGTTAATTTCAGAACAGGAAATTCAACAGTCATTTTCTTCATAGGAAAAAGTTTGGGTGGGTTATGCAGAAACTTATCAGATATAAAACTCTGAAGAAACCTGTCAGCTATGTGAGGAGGATATACTTGGTCGGGATGGGGGCTCATTTTATCTTCAATGATGGAAAATATACTCATTTTTTGGTGTAGGGGGTCAGGAATGGAACACGGAGAAATCATCTTTTCATGCTTTGACATGGTTAGGCAGGTCTTTCGAACAACATATCTTTATGTAGATTTACAACTTAATTGGGTACATGTGAACATAAAGACTTGTTTTATTTAAACTATCCCTCATTGCTTTCATACATTTTTCGTCCTCAATGCGTTGGACAGGCCTTTGTGATACAAAAGTAACGTGCATGCTGATGACGTCATTAAAAAGCCTATTAGGGGCTTGACATGTGATATTGCTCAACTGCAGGCCCTTTACGCAATTAAAAACATACTACTACTTGGATCGACGAAAGTTCTGCTGTTCAAAGATTATTGTAAATTGAACGAGGCACTTGAGAGAACCAGGCAACAGTTGCAACAGTTTATGGTTGACCATGATCTTAGAGAATACGCGACGGATGTGGAGAGACTTCGCAAAGAAGTTGAGCTGACCTTCCTTCAAAAGCTGGATAAGGTGAGGAAAAAATCAATATAGATTTCTTTTCAGTTGAACTTGGATCTTTTGCTAAAATGTGAAACGACAGGTTACACAAGCTGCATTATGATGACGGTTTATCCTGGCAGTTTCTGGCTTGATCTTGTTTTTGAACTTCATGCTGCTTGTATTCTGCTGTGGGGTAGGGGTGGATGTTAGCCAAGTGAATCGATATCTTCATGACACGCCATTGTTGGTTCATCTGGACATGGACTTGAAATTGGTACATCGTCTGCTTAGGACTATATAGGACTAACTGTTGGCTACATAGGTCTGATTTCTTTAATGTCATTGTATTAAATTTAAGTGTTCCAAAAGCAGTTTTGGCAGACCCTGAAGCGCGAAAAGAGTGACAGTAGAAGTTTTGCAGTAGACTGACACAATTAGTTATAAAAAATGTCTGATGTAATTAACAAGTTTCTGGTTGATATGAACAAATACTACTGATGATCAGTTTGGTCTATCCTCGTAGCTTGGTGCTTGACAGTGCATTTAGTATTAGAATGAGACAGATCTGAATATAGATGATTCGTGTAGTCGATTCCAAATTGGGGTGTTTGGTGCCATTTTGTGTCGTGTTCTTTTAGCCCGTTTTCCTGGTAGCACGGTGCTAGACAAAAGGTTTGGCAATGGGAAAATAGGGCAGGGGCGTATGTAGCATTGTAGGTGAAGATTCAATTGAAATTATACCTTTCGACGCTGTGTAAAATTTAATTAAAATTACATAAATAGTAGACATGAATCCCTAACTTTTAAAATACAATGGGTTCAACTAAGAATCTTGAAAGGTTAGAGCCCATAAAGTTTAGAAATTTTTATATAGTGTAGTTAACTATAAGAGGTATTTAAGTATAAGCATAATAACTACACTTTCAATAAATTACAATCTATAGTTATATTGTGTATTTAATTTATAGCTATATTGTATTCAACATCCAAAAATTTAAATTCATTTGCTTTACCCTTCTCTCAGATTATTTATATTTAGTGTGATGCAAACTTGTTACAGTCGCAAATGTAATAAGGAGTGGTGTGGGATTTATTCAAAGACATCTCGAAAATGCTTCTCTTGAGTTAGATGTCTATCTCGGAAAATTGCACAATACTTTTCTCCATACCTCAAGGAAAAATGATAAGAAAAATATAGAAGACGAGATATTGGACCCTATTCATGTAAGAGCTACGCACCGGTTATTTGTATCTCTCCTCTGCACATTTTCAAAATCATCTCAACCTCGCTTCCCGCATCTTATCCTTCACCGAGGCCACTCTCACTCTGTCGCGAATATCATCATTTTTAATCCTATCCCTCCTTGTATGTCCACACATCCATCTCAGCATCCCCATCTCCGCATCTTTCATCTTTTGGATGTGCGAAGTCTTGACTGACCAACACTCCGCCCCATATAACATAGTCGGTCTAACCACCGCCCTATAGAACTTGCCTTTAAGTTTTGGTGGCACCTTTTTGTCGCACAAAACTCCAGATGCGAGCCTCCATTTCATCCACCCTGCCCCAATACGATGTGTGACATTGTCATTAATCTCTCCATCCCTTGGATAATAGACCCAAGGTACTTGAAGCTTCCTTTCTTCGGAATGGCCTGAGTACCAAGCCTCACCTCCTCGTCCGTCTCTAACTCGCTCATGTTGCTAAACTTAGAATACAACAACAATATATCCAGTGTTATTCACAAGATAGGGTCTGAAACACCTAAACTAATATTTTAAAAATACAAAAAATCACTATTTTTTCACGATTTAACGGTGTAACATGACTCCTTTATCGAAAATTGAAAATAATATGTCAATCTAAACATATCAACTGAGCAAGAGCTAGAAATAACTCCAACAAGAATTGTAATAGGGTAGTAAGTATTCCTTTATGCATTTTAATTAAGATTTTTGGGTACGAGCTCAGGTTAGGGAGTTGCTTTTGCTAGTAAACTGTTGCTTCTAATGTGAGATTTTTCAGACTTAAATTTAAATTTAATTGAACACACGGATACTTGTTCACTCCAAATAGAACAATGGTTAGTGGCGGATCCGATAACAAAATTTGGTGGTGTAAACATATGAAGTAAAAAATATTTTTTTTATGCCCTAGGAAGCAAAAAAAATTAAATATTCTGGTGGTGCAAATGCACCACCATGCTTAACACTCCCTTCGCCACTGCATGGCAGTGCCTCCACGTCCTTGACTCAGACATATATGTAATATTTAAAATCAGGATCGTCTCAAACATTTTGAGATCTTGTTCTAATTCGTAAAAGTGGACTCTTAATTGGGCTAAGACATGCGAATTATAGGTCTTTACAGTAAATTCTAACTAATACTACTTAATAAAAAATGAAAAAAATAGCTTTAAAAATTTTCTTTTCCGGGAGACCTGTGCGGTACCTCGCACGGGTCCAAAGACGGCCTCGTCTAAAATGGAACACGTGAACCTTTAATGTTGACTATATTATATAAATATTTTTATAATACCTCTTCCTTCTACCATTCACGTGAAAAGGTTCAAACCTTGGTTGCCATCCGTTACTCTTTCTTCCTTTTTCCTCACCTACTCTTATGGCCTTGTTCCCAAAATTCTTAGGAAAATAATTAACATAAATTGTCATAATTATTTTTTGACATCGATAAATTTTTTAGGGCTAGTGTACCATAATAATAATAAGTGATAAGTTATATACGCTAATCATGTAAAGATAAGAATAATATAAAAATAATTCAATTATATATGTTGATGATGAATAATATTTTATATTATCTGTTCGTTTTATCATGTGATAATATGTTAATGCTACTTTTATTAAATTATTAATATTTATTGTAAATTTTATTTGTAATTATTTATTAATGACCCAATTATGTAAATATTTGAACTCAAATTCATGAAAAATAATCCTTTCCCATTAACTAAAGGGTCGTTTCCAGGGGCGGACCATATCTTGGGCCAGCCTGAGCCCTGGCCCACCCCTATTTTAAAAAAAATTGACTATTAATATTGGGGATCCTCTTTGAGATCAGTGTCAAGTTTGATTAAGATGTACAATGCTACACGTTTGGTTCTTGATAATATTATTGATGATGGCAAAACAAACACTCAACGGGGTCAAGCATATTCTGGCCTTGAGGCAATGAATTCATTCGAGTTTGTTTTCATCCTGCATTTCATCCAAGAATTGACGGAGATTACTGATTCTCTTTCTCAAGCTCTCCAAAAGAAGTCACTAGACATTGCCCATGCTATGTATCTTGTTCGGACAACAAAGACCCTTGTTCAGAAACTCAGAGATAATGAATTTGATGATTTGCTCCTAAAGGTAAAAACTTCATGTGCCCACCATTCCATAGAAGTTTCCAATCTAAGTGAAAAGTATAAGGGCATGAGAGGGCGTAGCCGTGTCAATTTACATGATTTTACAATTAAAAATTATTATAAAATTGATATATTTTATGCTACTATAGATTTGGAGACACAAGAGTTAAACAGTCGTTTCAGTGAGTAAGCAATGGAGTTGATTTCTCTTAGTTGTGTTCTTGATCCAAGAGAGAAATATGTTTCATTTGATGTTAAGCAAAAATATTATCCAGGAAATTTTACAGAGCTAGAATTGGGACAATTGTTGACAATAGAGTTAAAACACTTTGGAGTTGAAGTATCTGATGATAAGGAGTTGAATTCTCTTTCAAGTATTATTATATTGTGTAAGTGGATGGTAGATACAGGAAGAACGAAACTCTATCAGTTGATATTCAGATTGGTTTCTCTTGTGCTTACGCTCTCGGTTTCCACTGCAACAAATGAACATGCATTTTTAGCTACAAAAATTGTGAAGAGTCAATTCCGCAACAAAATATCAGATGATTATCTTACAAATACTTTGCTATTGTATATTGAAAGAGAAATTGTCGATGACTTTGACATAGATGTTATTATCAATGACTTTCGTGATTTGAAAAAACGTAAATTGCTATTGTAATATAGTTATTTGAGCGCTAAATATATTTTTTATTTTATTTTACTCGACCCACCCTATGATTATTTCGTCCGCCCCTGATCATTTCGTTGCAAGTTAGAGTTATGCATATATTAGTAATGTACGAATTAGTTATTATAGGCTTAGTTAATCATGTATTATTAATTCCGAAACTAGTCATTCCATCTCTGTATCACGTATAAAATAATATATAAATTGACTTATAACTTATACATATTTTATTTATATGAATTACATTTGACATGCTGAATTTTATCCGAAGCTACTCCCTTAGATCTAATTTATAAGACATATTTCGGATTTCGAGAATCATACTTTTTTATTTTGATCGTGAATTTAGATATATAATTTATTTATTTTAAAACTAATTTATATATTTAAAATCTATATAAAAAGTATTATAAGTCATAATAATTACCAATTTAAAATATTTAAAAGACACACGAATTGATAGTGTCTCGAAAAGTAAAATGTGTTATAGATTGGGACAGTACTAAAAAGCTTAGTACCAAAGATGAGTTAGTCAACCAAACGACCCCTAAAGTAAAACATAAGATCCAAACATGGCCTTAAATACTCGTCGACTCACAACTTTGAAGCCACGTTTACTTTTTGCCGAAAAAAACTCAAAAAATGCTTGCGCATTGCACCAAGTCATCGCTGCCGCCGGCAGACGTCTACCTACCAACTACGCCGTATCCACGGCGGAGCTCGGCGGCGCAACTTTATTTCAACAACTTTTCTACTACTAGAACATCGAAACTACAAGTCAAGGCTAACAACACCAGTGACGGCGTTAAGAACGCCGCTTCATCACCGTCGTCCACGTCATCAGGTCGGAACACGAATTACGTTGTGCCGTTAGATAAGTCTTCTTCGTCTTGCATTACTCGTCCTTTGGCTGAGATCTTACGTGACCTAAACAAGAGAATTCCTGATAATATTATCAAAGCTGATGATAGTGATGATAACTCTACATTTATCCCTTGGTAATTTCATTTTATCTCTTTTTATTTATATATTTTTTTTTGTAAATTCAATTTTAATGTAAGTTAAAATATACTCCTTATATTTTAATTTATGTGATACTTTAGGCTTTTCTAGATTCAAACTGAATGAATTTGGATCATTTTAAGATGTATTTTTCACTAAATTAATGTAGTAAAGTTGCAACTTATAGTACTTTTCATATAGTTTTTAAATATATAAATTTTAATCTTAAAATATTGAGTTAATCTAATCCAATTTAACTTCAAAGTTAGTCAAAATGACTCTCGAAAAGCAAAAAGTATCACATAAATTGAGACAGATGTAGTATTTTAGTTTAAAAAATTGTTATTTACACTTGACAAAAAAAATTGTTATTTACAGGATGTTTATAAACTTCCTAGTCTTGAAATATGTAAAAATAATAATTGAGAATTTCACATGAATTCTCAGTAATTAGTTAAAGTCTGCTGTAGTGGTTGGTCAGCTGCCACGATTTCTATTGTTGATCTGATAATGATGACATTTTATTCTTTAGGTACCACGCTAACCGGATGTTGAGCTTCTATGCTCCAGGTGCGGTAGCATTTCTGTTTAATTCTTCTATCGTTACGTTGTTGTTGTTTTATAAAACTGATAAGTGTGTTTTATCAAAAAAATTTAACTGATAAGTGTGTTTTAATAGTTGTATCATCATTAGTGAAATAGGATTGAAAAGTGTCTAATCTGATCATGCAGATGAGACTGCATTATTTTCTTTTGCCAAATTAAGGGAAATGTTTTGACATGAAATTTGGTGGAAAAGCCCCAATTTTCATGTTTGCGATTTGCAAATAAATAGATTCTTTTTTAGAGTAACTGAGATATACTGAAGATGGCGGTCCAGGACCAGAAGTAGCAAGTGCTTGAGCCTAGAACAGAGAAGACAATTTAGGAGAGGACCACAGTAGAGAAAGGATTTAGGCATGTCTTAGATGTTGTTCCTGTGCATATGTTCACGGTGACTCTTCTTCTGGATTGACAGCTTTTTTAGACTTGAATTGGAACATTTGAAGAAAGTGCACTTCTCAACCTTAAGAGTATTTTTTTGGTCAAACGATTGCATTCAGGATTTTCATTTACTTAACTTCGTCCATCATAATTTTTTTCTGTATCCTTCATAAAAAGAAAATTTTAAAAATAAAGTAAAATTAATTCATTTACATCTTCAAACCCAAAATAATCGCAGCTTCCAAAGCTTTCACAATTTTTAGCTGTTCTACTCAATGAACTTCCTAGTTTCTAGTATTCAGTTTTCAAGGTTCTCCAGTTCCGTATTTGTTTTCCACAGCGTGAGATGATTCCTTCGTTTTCCCAAGCATTTGGCATAGTTCAGGATTGGGGGCTTGAATGTTCTCACCCTTGAGTTTCTTCCTTCAGTCCTATGAGAATTTCTTCCTCTGAAAAGCTGGTTTTGTCAAGTTTTTTTTTTAACTGTTGATTGTATGCCACAGGAATGTCTTTTTTGGATTACTTAATTAAAGAAAAAGAAGGAAATGTGTCCGTTTGGGGTACCCTAAAGTTTAAATCACAGGTTTAATTAACTTATCAAAAAAACCACAGATTTTAATTAACAAAAGATCTCAAAGATCATATTGTTTTGTCTTGGTTTACACTTCTGATAATGGTGCAATCCTCATTCTTTTTTAATAGTGTAAAGTTCTGCAATTTTCTTCAGTCAAAACAACTTGTGGCTAACTGAACCTATCCCGTATTTTGTGATCTTTAATGCTTTTCACAATTTTGATACAGAAGTGAGGCGATCTTGATTTCACTTTTAAAATCTAATATTGAGATCAAGCTACTTAGATATCTGGGGAACATGATCTTGGACCTTGGAAGGATAGTAGACATATCTCTTATCTCTTCAATGCTAGTTTTGACTGTACATAAATTAGCATCGTGATAAATCTCACCCATGACATTACTTAGTTTACCTTTTAGATGAATTGAGAAATATGGGATAATCAATGGACAGCAAGCAGTCTTGAAATTCTTACCCACCAATTTTTCATTGGAAACGCCTAGATTTATCAAACATATTTAATACCTCAGCAGTTTCCCCTGCAAAACATTTACTTCCTGTGTCTAAGGAAGATGAATCAATTATGTTCCAGAAATTCAGTGATTATTCTTTCCTTTCTTCTACGGCTTCCATCCTATTATTCCCTTTAACCTTTTCAAGTATGCTTGGTCCTCACTGTTTTGCATTTCTCACATTCTGTCCCCCCCCCCCCCTCGACATCCTTGAAATACATCTATTATCTTCATTTTCTTCTCAATTTTAGCCTATTTAATTCCTTTATCTCACGTGCTGACTAAGTTCTACCTGAAAGAAGATGTGTGCGTTAGCTGATGACTGATGTCCATATGTTTGTTTGTGGTGCTAAAGTTTTGTAGATCCTGCAGGATATCCAGATATGAGTTCATTTTCTTCTTCCATTTAGAAAATGACACACTTGTTCTATCTGATCGGCCCTATAATTCTACCTTCAATTTTTTTTTTTTTGCTGCAACAGTATTTCTCTAGTTCTCTTTTATGTTCTTACTTCATTGTGCTGACAATTCATCCCTCGCCCCTGTAACTTCTCTGATGCATTTTCTTTTTTGGCTTAATAACATGTGTTGCAAGTTTCAGCATAATGGTTGTTTATTGTCTCCGAGTTTTTTCTAGAAATGACTAAAAAGTTTATGTACAAATGACCTTAATGTGGCATATCCCCCAACTGGTGTATACACTGGGAAATTGATTTTGATGTCCTGAGCATATGTGAGATTAAATTTCTTCCAACAGGCTGGTGTGGAGAAGTACGAGATGTCATTTTATCAGATAATGGAAGTGTGACAGTTGTTTATCGTGTCACTATACGCGGATCAGATGGAGAGGTATGATCATTCTTTCAAATAAGTTCTCGTCTTTTTTCTCCTTTCCCCCCTTTATTTTCCCCCTTAAGCATTTCTGAATATGCTTATGTTTGAGTATAACCAGCAAAGTGGCTTGATCAAGAATTGGTTACAGTTCTTCCTTTTTATATAAAAGGAAATCATTGTTTGAGTATAACCAGCAAAGTGGCTTGATCAAGAATTGGTTACAGTTCTTCCTTTTTATATAAAAGGAAATCATTGGGTAGCCAATACGGCTTGCTTGTTTTTGTTGTTCCAACCTGAAATGGCCATTCTTTCTTTTTCCTTTATTGCAATTCATTTTGACTGCCAATTGATGAAGTGTTATAATTTTTGGGCACAAGAAATTTTAAAACCTAAGTCCTCTCAAACTAAAAACTGAAGTACAAAACTGTATCCATGAGGATCTGTGAAACTAGCTAGTAATGTAATTAAACAAAGGGAGTTGAGATGTATTAGATCTAGCTCATAGCTAAAAAAAAATGAAAAAGTATTAGGCTATTATCATGAGCAACCTTGAAAGGTTCCTATGATAAACCAAACAGGGGGATTGGCTTCATCTACATTTTATAGATAGCTTCTTTTTCCATCTCACTTTGCTAAACAAATAAAAATCATTAAAATCAATAATAGACGCTCTTGGTAAAATTAAAACACAGTCATAAGTTTCGAATCCATTTATCCCTGTCATAAAAGATTTTTCCATGCTAGCATTTAACAAACCAAAGATAAATTAAAAAGATGTCTATACCAAATACAATACAAGAAAAGAAAAGAATAAGAAGAAAGAAACATGAATTCAACTTTTTAGCTCAGTTGTTCCCTCTTTCCCATCTTCTTCACTTGGTGTCGTTCGTGAAGAGTTTCTCTCCTGTCTTTGAAGCTCTGATGGTTCCCTTGGCCCTCCGTGATTAATTTAATTTCAAACCATTTTGTGCTCTATGTATAGAGTAAAGAATTGAGATCCTTCCAAAATTATAGACCTTTACCAGGCAGATATAGGTTTCCAACACATGATGTGGCTCTTTCCAAACTGCCTTACCACCATCCTCGTTTGGGGGAGTCAGTACCCACTGTCAGCCATGTCAGTGCTCTGAGTTCAGCTTGTTGCTCATACTGTCTTCATTTTTGGTTTGAAGAGCATCTACCTCCTGATCCTGCTTGCTAACTGGCTAGCAACATAGCTGCTCTAAACATCGCAAAATGGGTAATATATCAAGCTCCACTTGTTTTATTCTTCAAATCACGCCGAAGGATCTAATTTTTCAAGCATTAAAAAGTAAATAATTACATAATATAAGCCTTTGAAATGCCTCAAAGACTTAGCACATCTTTAGCTTGAAGTATTGAATTTTTCATATGTAAAGCCAACATATCATCTGCCTGTAACGTTTAGCCTTGTTAGATTTTTTAATGTCTACTAAAGATTGCAGCTGAGATTTCCTCTTAGTACTATTAATTGTATTTGTGCTTGTGGGAGCTTTACTATATGATGTAGATTGGTTGATTAACTTCAGGTCGACTCCAGACACTGCATATACATGGTTTATGTCGTGTTGCCAGCCTGTGAGGATTTAGACTTACATGTATTGAGGTTCTAATAAAATCCTTACTCTTTTTCTCCTATATTGGACATCCAAAATTTGGGCATCTTTTAATTGTGAACACAAACCAATAATCTTCACTGACATTAGTCGAGGTGTGCGCACAAGCTGGTCTTCTTCTTCTGATGACGCGATTTTATTAGACTTGTTGAAAAGAAAATTAATAGCTGGTCCAAATTATGAAGGTCGTTTCTTCTTAACTGCAGCAAGACTATTCTTATGTTTGTATTTCTTATTTCTCAGCTTTGTAGATTTTCTAGAATCTAAGTTTGTGATTCCACAAACTCCCGCACAACGTATATATTCTTTTTTATATCAATTTTCCATCCCTACTCCTTAGGGCATGGAGGATATATTATTAAAAAAGGATGTACAAAAGCAGAAAGAACTAGAAAACCAGTCCTTTCATGCCTACTGAAGTATGGAACATGCTTCATTCTGTACAGGATGTAGGTATCAAAATTAAGCTCCCAAAAATTAGCTTAAAGCTATGATACAGAGGCTCCATAACTGGAAGCACTCTTGAACACATATGTTTCAGCAAGTATGTCTTGTTTGTTTATTGTGGGATGTGACACCTTTCAAGTTTGAGAAATCGGGCTTGAGTGGATAGGTCATAGGTCTATTAATTTGCTAACAGATGGATATGACTGGCTGGTTTCTATGGCTAAACTTTGTTCTTATTCAGCATAAATTTATTCTGCATTGAAAAATAGACAGCTAATGTACCTGAGTCATTGCAAGAGCTTTGTATATATTAGGGTAAGGCTTTCATCTGAGTATGTTGATCAAATCATCTTCTTCAAAATGGGAGATTTTAAGTTTCCATTGGGCTTTGGTCTAGTGGTAAGAGCGTGATGTGTGGGTTCGAACCCTCCGCAAACAAAAGCTTGTTAGTCAAGTAGAGAGGTAGAGGTCCATTATCCACCGAGTTTTGAACTGTGTGCCACTTGGTCCTCAGGATTTCTCGTTTATCTATAGGGTAAACAGGGAGGTTTTATCTAATGTCTTTGTCCCCAAGTGTGTTTGATTTTGGTGTATGTGAGAGCATATGTGGCAGAAGGCAAAGGGGAAACAGGAGTGTAACGAGCAAGTGGAAGAGGTTATAATCTTGAGCATGACAAGATTGCATAAATAGATTAAAAGTCCCACATGAAAAGGTAGACTAAAGAAACTGTTCACTATTCTGTTTTAAGGATCATGTCTCTGCTGGTCTTAGCTAACATTTAGGTGCCTGGCCCTGTGTCCTTTCTGCTTTAGGTAAGATGGTGATGCATACCCAACCAGCACTCTTGGTGGCCTTTATTTGGCTCAATTATCATGTGTTATTGATGTTGGAAAACTTCCAAGATCGAGAATAACTTATCAATTCTTAAGGATCTCATATGAATTGTATACGCTAGTATGTTAGTCATTTTGATGCAAGAGGGGGAAGTACTTCATTACTTGCTTTGTCTGAAAGATAAGTAGAGGATGAAGCTCTTTATGATGGTTAATTCCTTATCAAGTTGCACACAAACAGTTGATCTTGCTACGTTTTGGAAAAATGTGCAGCTTTGGTCTAGTTTTGTGTGCCATCTCTAGTTCATTCATATGCTGTTCAATTTAGCACCTAAAACTTCAAGTTTCACTAAA
This sequence comes from Przewalskia tangutica, assembly GCA_029844215.1. Lineage (NCBI taxonomy): Eukaryota > Viridiplantae > Streptophyta > Magnoliopsida > Solanales > Solanaceae > Przewalskia > Przewalskia tangutica. The sequence continues at coordinate 5,763,976 of CM056722.1, forward strand.
CAACTGTTTTTTTATATTGTTGTTGTTATACATTATCTAGGCACACCGCGAATCTACTGGGACAGTATCACCAGGCAATGACCACAGCACAGATCTGGTTGCTGCTGCTGAGGAGATAGCATTTTGCAGAGCATGTGCTCGGTTTGGGCTCGGCTTATATCTGTATCACTAAGAATAGTTGAGTAGATGCTACAAACTGGACAGTTTTGAAAATGCTGTTGAAGGTCCTTGTACGCCACAGAGCAAGAAACATGATCAAATTTATCTGTTATGCGGGATGATGTAAAAATATTATTCACGAGGAGAGTTGGTGTGCACTGATAGTACTAAAATATGGTCATGGAGAATGAGGCCTCAAAAATATAAAAATAGGAAAAGTGGAATATATAATAGAGATATCAGATAGATGTTATCTCTTGCTTTATGTATAACGTATTTTGCCCTGTAACACTACAGGACTGTGTGTGTAATTTTAGATTGGAAGGCTTCAGTAATTGATAACGTTTTATTTTGGTAGAAATAGCGTCTATTGATCACTTTTCGTTTGACATTTCATAACAATGACTATTTTAAAATTACAGGAGCAGAGAAGTGCTATTTGTGAATTTTACTCCAATGTCAAATAATGACAAAATATACTTCCCTAAAACAGTTGGGTTAACTGACAAAATATACCTTCCCTCAGCTTTAGATGTTTCCATACATGTCGGACAACACCTTTATCATGTCCGCGGTGGTCTTCTCCTTCACAACGTTGTGAGCAACGTTCTTCGATAGGGAGGAGATTTTAATCTGCTTCTTTCATCTCCTCTGGTTTCGGACTCAGAGGAATTCAAGGTTCAAAATGGGGTTGCTCCCCCTTTTTTTGAGGATTTTCTAAGTCCTCTCATTACTTATGGATAAAGCTCCTTCACTCGGAGTTCTTTCTTTAACTCTGCTTTGCATCAAACATTTTCGATGAGATCCATGGAGCAATTCTTAGATAGTCTACCAGTCCTGGATATAGATTCTCGACGAAATTCCTGTCTTTAGAAGTAAATTCCACTAAACAAAGGGCTTCTTATTTAGAACCCTTTTTTTTTGCTTAGTTTAAAGCAAAGGGCAGAGCTTCAAGTGACTTGTTATGGCTGTTGGAATAGAAGACAAGAAGGAGGTTTGACATCACTCGTGACACAAGAAGGTCAGCTCACCAAAGGGAGCCAGTGAGGTTGTTTTGCTTGGGGAGTATGCTACGGCATCCCATCGATCCCCGAATCGGCTCTGCAAGCAAAATGTAAGCAAGCTTCTTTTCGACCAGACTGACCTGGCAATTATCTTCCTATAGCTCCTTGCAACTAAAAAGATATCGATTCAAATTGGACATACAAATTTGCTTGGTGGTCTCGTAGTACACGTCTCTTTTTATCAATACTTCCGGGCTTCCCTTAGCTTTTAGGGTGAAGATTCAGAATTGTTAAATGCCTTTGGTCAATATACGCTTGAGTAAGCTTTCTGGCATACAAATAATCTTCAATTTGCATTCTCCAGTTGGAGTGGTAGACTGGTAGTCACAATGGTTCCTATTTTCTGTGTGATACATTATCTAGGCACACCGCGAATCAACTGGTACAGTACTACAGTATCACCAGGCAATGGCCACAACACAGATCTGGTTGCTACTGCTGAGGAGATAGCATTTTGCAGAGCATGTGCTCGGTTTGGGCTTGGCTTATATCTGTATCATTAAGAATAGTCAAGTAGACGCTGCAAACTGGACAATTTTGTTGAAGGTCCTTGTACACCACAGAGCAAGAAGCATATGAAAATTTATCTATTATGCGGGATGATGTAAAAATATTATTCACGAGGACGGTTGGTGTGCAGTGTGAATAACTAATATATGGTCATGGAAATAATAGGAAAAGTGGAATATACTAAAGAGATATCTGCTTTATGTATAGCGACGTATTTTGCCCTGTTGTATCATGTGTATTTGTTAGATTGCAAGGACTTGTTAATTGATAACATATTATTTATGTAGAAATAGCGTATGCTGATCACTTTTCGGTTGAAATTCTATAAACCGTGCTTATTTTTCAATTACAGAAGCTGAGAAGTGCTATTTGTGAATTTTATTCCAAAGTAAAATAATGACACAATAAACTTACCTAAAATAGTTGGGGTAAGTGTACAAGTAGTGAAATAATGACACAATGCACTTACTGGTTGAAACTATTGACAACCGGTGGTTCAAGAATTTTAAAAGTCATTTTTAGTTTTTTTTTAAATAATTTTATTTTCTAGCCATTTTGAACTAATTTCAGCAATGTATATAAATTGTATTAATTTTGTATATGTATCACTATAGAAAATGTATTATTGTTGTATAGAAGATGTATCATTACTGTATATGTATAGAAAAAATGATGCATTATTGTATAATAAATGCATAATAAATGCATATCAACGTATAATTATGTTTTAATAAATGTATATTTGATGTATACTTACTAATTATACACTATATAAGTAAAAATCGACGTATTATACACTATATAAGTAAATATTAACATATAAGTAAATATCGATGTATAAAAACTATAAAAATATCGTATAAATTATGTATCTCTAAGGTATATGTATAGAAAATATATCATTATATTATAATTTATGTATAATAAATGTATATCAATATATAATTTATGTTTTGATAAATATTTACTTAATGTGTACTTATTAATTATACACATATTATACATATTTTGAGACATTTCTTGAAGACTCAATTAACGTATACTTACTTGAAGGGTCAATATTATTTTTTCCGTTGATCTTTGGTGACTTTTTTAGGTCTTTCTTTTTTGTGGTGGCCACACCATGTCTTTTTCACTACTTTAAATAGGGTCCTAAAATTGCTCTGCTATTTGTGCAGGGGCCCAGTGGATTTTGAACTATAAAGGGCCCAAATTCCTCTAACGGGTCGAATGGACCAAACCCAAACACCTATAGCCTATTGATTTCTGCCCCAATTTCACGTTACGCCAATTCTAGTTGGCATCACTACCCGTCGGCGGCGAAATTATTTTCTCGATCTCTGAACTCCGGTGGATATCGCCGGCGAAATCGAGTTGTAAGTTTACTCTTTAGATTCCTTGATGTCTTTTATATAATAGAAACCCTAATCGCATTTTTCAATTGATTTGTAATGCTTCGTGTGTATAATCCCTGCATAACAATTAACTAACCCTCGATTCCGATTCGTATAGTTATTTGTAGTTTGTACTGGAATGGACATACTAATTGCTTTCTAATGGCTCCGTAATTTCAAAAAGATGTGTTTACACAAAATTAATAGGATAAGAAAGCTGTAAATATATACTCCCTCCGTCCCAATTTATATGGTGTAGTTTGAGTGTACACGGAGTTTAAGAAATAAAGGAAGACTTTTGAATCTTGTAATCTGAAACAAGCTGAGGATATTTGTGTAGTTATAAATCATCTCATTAAATATAAAAGGTAAAGTTTAAAGTTAAATTGTTGCCAAATAAGGAAACATGTCATTCTTTTTTGGACTGATTTAAAAGGAAGACGTGTCATATAAATTGGGACAAAGGGAGTATATTTTTCACTATATTGTGGGTTTTCAGCTACTTTTTGATAAGGTAACATAAATTTCATTAAAAAAGTACCAATTAGGTACTGTAAAGAGTACAAAAAAGAAAATTATGTCAAGCTATCTGACATATGAACCCTACACCGAAAGAAAATTTGTACACTCTGTTTGGATGGTCGTTACCTATGGTTTCATATTGTGGAGTTTGTATTGTATTGTACTGTATTAATGAGTACAATGTTTGGATAGATTGTATCCTTTGTTGTGGATAAACTATTAGTTAATCTTCCAACTATGCTAATAGTTCAGAAATTACAGAGGGAATATTGATAGGAACCCTATACCAAAAGAAAATTTGTAGTCTTTACGGTGTTCTTATCCTATTCATTTTTTTATCTATAGAAATGTGATCTTTATGGCTTTCTTATTCTGTTCTTTACGATAGAAATGTGATCTATTTCAATTTCACTGCACCTCTTGTTCCCATAGTGCCAAATAATGTAGAAACTGCATAAAGGAGCAGTCTCTCAAAGTGTCTTCAATATTTTGGATATCCTCTATTCCTGCCAACATAATAATAAGATCTTTAGATCACCTGGCATAACCAAACAGACTCCAAACAGATTTAGAAATGACTGAACTAGCAAGACTTGATTGCATTGAAGAAATAGGTGTCTGCTTCTTTCTTGGTAACATTCACAGAAGAAACATCTACAGCATAAGGACACACACTCTTCTTTGAATATTGTCGTTCTTGGTTGCAACCCTGCCAAAACATGTAAAGAGATGGATCTCGGGCCTAATTCAACCCCAAAAGTTAGCTCATGTTTCATTCCTCAACACGACAACACCCAACCTCATGCCCAGAGCCGTACATCTAAAGCGTGGGCATTTAGTATGGGGCCCAACATCGGGTGAGATGAGTCATGCTCTGATACCATGTAAAGAAATGGATCTTGGGCCTAACTCACCCCAAAAGCTAGCTCATGAGGGGAGGATTGTCCAGGTCCATATAAAGAGACCACCCATCTCGTTAACCACCGATGTGGGACTTTTTCATTCTTCAACAAAACAAGACACCTTGGGAGGTACCTTTGATTTCCAAATAATATTCCAAGTCCAATCCATATCCCAATTACCAGATTGCTTCTGAAGTAGAACATATCAACTCTTTACAGTAAAGTCTCCTCTTGCTAGCCAGCTACTTCAATGAATCAATATTAATATCATTTGGAGATACAGACTGTAGAACCTCTTTAGAAGACTAAATTCATCACTATGTGTTACCTTCTAAAAAAAGGCTAAACTTATCACTCTCCCAATTATTGAGGTTTCTTCTAAGTTGTAGATCCCATCCAGTATTAGAGAAACAATATGCTATCAGGCACTTCCTATTTATAGCCAAACTATACAAAGTTGGGAACTCTTTTTTTAGTATCTCATAGTTCTAGTAAAAGACTTGAACTCCCTCCAATAATGACAAATATGCTTCCAAATAGTTATTTCTATTAGTCGTTAGTGGTATTTTAGGAGTCCATTGGTCTTCCTTCATATGTATGGTATTGACACCTTATTTTCTACCTTTGAGTCTCCAAAAGCATTTGACTAGTAAGCTTTGTTTTAAAGCCAGTTGTTCTGGTTGTGGTGCATGTTTTTGGCAATATTTGGCATGTCTTGGACCATGCCGAAATCCAAATTTTAGCTATTGCAATGCTGGAAAAAAGCGGGGTGGTGCAAGAAATCACAAAAAACTTGGAATACCATTCCTCAAGCCATTTGGTGGACTATATGGCTTGAAAGGAATAGTAGAATATATGGAGGCAATAGAAGAAACACACATAGCCGTAAACAAAGATGCTAAATTTTTTCTAGCTTTTTAGTGCAACTTGGTTATTGAACAAGATGAAGATGCAATCCTAGATACAATAGAGGATCTGCTCAATCTGTAGTCACGTTTTGTGGCACTGACTTAGTACAAGTATTAGTGGGAGAGATATGGAGGATCATATAGCCAATACCAATTAGTTTGGTGGGATGGAGACGTAGTTGATCGATTGGTTGATAGATCAGAGTTCTTGATGTGATCTTCTCAACATGGTGCAAAGTATTAAAAGGCATTTACATGTGAAGGTCCCTAGCAGAATTCTCAAATTGGCGGTACTCCTAGAAAGTACTGTATGTTACACGAGCTTTTAGCCCACCACCACCACCAACATACCCAGTGTAATCCCAAAAGTGGGTCTGGGGAGGGTAGAGTGTACGTAAACCTTACCCCTCCTCGTGGAGGTAGACACAAGCTTTTAGCCCATTGACCTAGAATCTTGTACTCATAAAGGACCATAACCACTTAGCACTTTTCTTAATGTTAATACAAGATTACAGTAAGAACATTAACTAGATCCCAGATTTTTGGGAAATTTTCCACCTAGTGGCATTCGTGTTCTCGTCCAACCCCCAAAAAAATGAGCTTCGTCCCTCCCTACACCGGCCTTATATCAATTTTTTTCTTTAGTTGTCCCTTGATTATTGCTGGTTTGGTCCTTTGACTTACACATACTCTGGTGCTTTTCTCAGTTTAGAATTATTGCCTGTAGTTACTTTTAAGAACAGGGAAACTGTAGCAGGAGTAATACTAGCTTGTTTCTCTATGCAGTTCTTGGGATTCCTATTGTTTCTTTGGATTTCATGTAATTGGAGCATAAATGGCAAGCTATTCAGGGAAAGGATCTCCACTAAATGGTTCTGTGTATGTCTGTAACTTGTCCCCTGGTACAGATGAAGATGTGCTAGCTGAATATTTTGGTACGATAGGGGTGCTAAAGGTATGGTTGTGAACAGGTACTTCAAATTATGTTTGAGAACGTTTGTTATATGCTCTGTCCCCCTCCCCCCTACTCCGCTTTGAGCAAGCTCTCTTTGTTTTTTTTGTTGGTTTTCTAAGGAATTGTTTTGCTTCATGTTGTAGAAAGACAAACGAAGTGGTAGGCCTAAGATATGGTTATACCGTGATAAGGTTACAAATGAGCCCAAAGGCGATGCTACAGTCACATATGAAGACCCTCATGCTGCATTAGCTGCGGTTGAATGGTTCAATAACAAGGATTTTCATGGGTCAATAATTGGGGTTTTTATTGCAGAGTCTAAGAGCAAAGACGAGGCTTCCCATGTGACAGTGAATCAAATTAGCGACTCCAATCTGGACAATGGTCTGGGTATGCTGGATGAAGGCTCCAGCGAAATAGATGGAGGTGGCGGAAGAGGTAGGGGCAGGGGAGATGCTTCTGCAAAGGCATGGCAACAAGATGGTGACTGGTTGTGTCCGAATACAAGGTCTGTGATGTGATTATTGGTGAGCAGCTCTTTCGTGCTCTACTGCATCTTTTTTCAATCGTCTGTTTGTAGCTGGAGTAGTCCGGTATGTTCTTGTGCTTACATTTTTTGTAATTTATTTTGACAGCAGTTGCTCTAATGTAAACTTTGCATTTCGTGGAGTTTGCAACCGTTGTGGAACTGCTCGACCTGCTGGTGCTGGTGGCGGTGGGGCTGGAGCTGCTGGTCGTGGTAGAGGACGTGGTAGCCAGGACCCAGGAGCTCCTGCTCGTGCAGTTGGTGGTCCTCCAGGACTCTTTGGTCCAAATGATTGGAATTGTCCTATGTAAGAACTTCATTTTCATTTTGCAACTTATTTTGTTGAAAGATGATTGCACTCGTTAAAGAGTTGGTCTTTACTGTACTTCTCTTTTTTGGATAAGTGATTTACCAGTACCTTCAACAGCTACATTGGCTGTACTTGGATGTTGGATTTCTACCCTATATTATTTTGTCACATAAAGAGCTACCTAGTCGAAGACGACTCAAATAAAAGTAAATAGCTGGAGTTTTGTAGTCAGGGACTTGGTTTTGGTGTCATTTTTTTGTTTTTAAGGGTGTACCGGTTGGTGCGGTTTTTGCGCATAATTTATTACCAAAACCTTTTTTTAGAATGAAGAAACAAAACCCATCCGAGAAACTTAATAATTGTTTACTCTGTGTTCATATTCTGGTTCAGTTTAGTTGTTTTAGGTGAGTTTTAATCTCCATATATTGCATTGTATATGAAAGAGATTCCAAAAGGTATAAACTTAAAAAAGACTAATAAAGCTAGCAAATAGAAATTGCGTGTTATTCAAGATCAAGAAAATCAAGTGATTCTACTTTTTTCTTTCTTTTAACTCTTTATTATATGAATATAATTGCTTATTCTTTTTGGCGATTTACATCTTATAGCATTAGAACATGGAAAGACGTCCCCAAGCACCTAAGGGTGTTGACCTAGCGATTGATGAAATGGGTGAAACCAGATCCGAGGCAGTATAAAAAATGCTAGGTGATTACTCTCCATCTGCCTAGTCTTGGTGGACAAAGTTGTCCGGTGCATGTGCTAGCGTAAGGCAGTAGATAGAGGTGCACACATGCTGGCCTGGACACAATCATTGGAAAAAACAGGAAGAGACATTCCCCGAACGATCATTTCATAGTGTTTCATTGATATAGTAAACCCATATTTGTATAGGAAACATTAACATGGTCATATGAAAAGAGTTTTTTTGGCATATTCCATCTCAAAAATCCAAAGCCTAACCTCACTGTTATGCTTTTGAAGCAATCTCAGGACTCCACATTAACATGTCAAAAAGTGTATTTATCCTATTATTGAGGTGCCTAACTTGGAGGAATTCGATGACAGTATGTGTTGCACAACTGGGGGTTTTCCTACTACCTATTTGGGGTTACCTAGGCATGAAATGTTATGGTGGAAAAGCTTGAAAGAAGACTGGCTTCCTGGAAGCAACAATATCTCTCACTAGGGAGCAGGGCAACACTAATAGTGTCTTGGACAGTATTCCCACTTATTTTATGTCCCTTTTTTCTATGCCAGATAAAGTGCGAAAGCGGCTTGACAAGATTAGGAGGGACTTCCTTTGGGAAGGCAATAGCGAGGACCACAAATTTCACCTTGTGAAATGGGCCAAAGTCACCATGCCAAAACAGTTTGAAGGCTTAGGGATTAAAGATTTGACAGTACATAACAAGTGTATGCTAATGAAGTGGCATTGGAGGTATAATTAGGAGACAATTGGTCTATGGAAGGAGGTGATTCAAGCAAAATTTGGTAGCACTTGTCACTGATGCTCTAAAGTTTAAAAAGCTATAAGGAATTTGTGGAAGTCTTCTCTAGCAATGCTTCTCTCAAGGTGGGAAGTGGGGTGCATATCCAGTTTTGGAAAGACACTTGGTTGGGAAACATTCCCCTTATGAATGTTTTCCAACCATCTTTCGAATTTCCTCCAATCCTGATTCAACCATATCTCAGTGTAGGGAATGTTTGGAATCTGATTCTAAGAAATCTAAATGACGGGGAGGTGGAAGATTTAATAGCTCTCATGGCCACCATACAAAGCAGCGCAGTCAATGATCAAGGCAGAGATAAACTCGCTTGGGGAAGTCGCAAGGATGGCACATATTCAGTCAAAGAAGGCTATTTGCATCTAACCTCAAAGAAGATACTTATTGATGTGTGGCTTTGGAAACTTATCTGGAGAACTAATCTGCCTCAAAAAATTATCTGTTTCAGCTGGGTCACTCTTAAAGGTTCTTGTTTAACTCAAGATAATCTTATGAGGAGGAAGTTCCATTTATCCAACAGATGCTACATGTGCTTGTGCTACTCATAATTTGTTAATCATCTATTTCTTCATTGTACGGTGTCAACTAACCTTTGGAACATGTTCTTTTCTCTCTTTGGACTTGCTTGGGTCATGCCAGGCACCTTGAGAGAGGCTTTTGTGTGTTGGAGCTCCTGCAAAGTTGGGAAGTCCATAGAAAAGATCTGGTCTTTGGTTCATGTATCTTGTGGTGCTTATGGTTAGAGAGGAACAAAAGGTGTTTTGATGACATCTCAACTCCAATTTCCATTCTTAGGGGTAGATGTTTGATTAGTCTTTTTAGTTGGGTCAACCTCTCCTCTGTAATTACTGTTGACTCTTTCCTAGAATTTATTAGTTCCATATATCTAAGTTGATAGATATTAGGTAGCTTTTGTTTGTCCACTTGAAAACTGATACTTTCTTTGTCTTTAATGTTGCATCTTCTTGGTGCTTTTGTTAATATTATCCTTATTTCATAAAAAAAGCATTAATTTTGGTGTGTCCTTGGCAGAAACCTAAGAATGGGGTTTGATGTGTGGCAATTTATCTGTGGTTAATTTGTTTTCGTTAATTAAAGGAATGGAGAAGAGAGGTAGTGTGGAACTTTTCTACAATTGGAGGAGGTAGAAGTGGTGACCGATGTTATTTCCTACCTCTCTTTTAGGCTTTCCTCTCATCTTTTGGTGGGGCTTTAGGGAAATGATGTATCCTAGAGAGGAGCAAGGGGTCTCCTCATGGTAGAATTTTCTCATGATCAGTAGAATCATATTTCTTTTTAGGCCCAAAAAAGAATCCCAACATGGCCCCGATTTTTATTTTGGCACTCCATCTCAACCATGTTCCATTTTAACTCTCCAACTCCATTCTTGGTGCGCTTAAGCCCTGAAGCAAGGCTCAAAACATGTTGAGCGCTTCGCCTCGCTTAATGTGCGCTTCAGTGTCATCATCAAGACTCTAAGACAAACTTTTCCTTCCGAATGAGCCTCTCCTAAAGAGGCAACATTAAACAATTGATATTTCATTTTATGGTAAAATATTTCAATTTCTTTGTCCATATATTTGTTATTCATGCTTATAACTATCCGTCTGGACTAAACATGTATAATTTTTTTTCTCCATTGCGCCTTTTTTATTAAAGCCCTCACTTTATTTTCGCTTTGCGCTTAAAGCCGCAACAGACCTTAGAGCTTTTTTGCTTTTGATAACACTGTTCCTATGTATCATTTAAACACAAAAAGCGGACTTGTAACATTGGTGAGTGTCCTTACCTGGCGCGTAAGGGTAGATTTTAACGGTAATTTTATTACCGTTGGACAACCACTTAAATGCCTAACCTCCTTCCCCATTATTTCTTCCATCTATTCTCCAAAATAAGCCTTAATGGCTGTTTCCATCTCCATTTCCATGAAAACTTCAAACTCCTCTTTTTTGTTCCTTTAATTATTCATTTTTCTTTTATTTAGTTAATAATATCCCTAGGCCATATTCATATCTTCATCCGAAGCTTGATGTTCCAAATGAACCCATATCTCAAAGAAAATCAATTTCTCATAATGGACTGGATATTTGTTCTTGCGGATTTCAAGTTGAACTGAAAATACACAAGCTCCGGACGAAGATATATTATTTTTTTGAAAATGGTGAAGATATATTATTAACTAAATAGAAGAAAAAAGCTGAATAAATAGGACTAAAAAGAGGAGTTTGAAGCTGCCATGGAAATGGAGATGGAAACAACCATTAAGGCTTATTGTGGAGAGTAGATGGAGGAAATAATGGGGAAGGAGGTTGGGCATTTAAATGGGTGTTCAACGGTAATAAAATTACCTTTAAAATTGACCCTCACGCGCCTCCCGGTAAGAAATATCACCAATGTGACAAGCCAGTTTTTTGTGTTTAAATGTACATAGGGAATGGGGTTGAGGGGTTAAAATGGAACATGGTTGAGATAGAGTGCCAAAATGAAAATTGGGGGCAAGTAGAGGGGCTGGCTATGTATTTGGCCTCCTTTTATTTTGAGAAAGGTAACAATATGACCATTAGAATCATACTTGTCATTCTGAATTGAGCATCAGTGTCCAATATCATTTTAACTAGGTTGGAATGAATTGTTTCATTGTTATAGATTGGCATTTATTATGTTGCCCTTTTTTGATAGGTTGACATTTACTATTTGTCTTTGACCTATTGTTCAGGTGTGACAACATTAACTGGGCTAAGAGGAACAAGTGTAACATATGCAACACCAACAAACCTGGGCACAACGAGGGTGGTGTGAGGTATGAATCACAGGATGCAACGTTGAATGCTTATTTAGACTTCTTAAAAGTACTGCTGTTGTTTCATGTTACCTTCTCTAAAGTGCTGCTGTTATTTTCTAAGAAGCCCCTATGTATATAAGATGATGATACATTGAGTGTTTTTTTAGCAAAGTCTGTTTTTTGAATAAATGAAGATGATCCTCTATGATACCATGTCAATATACCCCCTTTTCCTTTCTTGTTCTGCACCTTTTTCCTTTCTTGTTTTTCTGTAACAACAGGAAGGAAATTGTTGTATTCCTAGCGACTGGACTTTTTTTGTATTCCTAGCAACTGGACTTTTTTTGTATTCCTAGCAACTGGAAAGGAACAGAGGTGCACAAGATATGATGCTAGGTGGCCTTAACTTAATTTGATGGTTGGCGGTGTTGGAGATACTGGTGATTTAGAATAATGTGCTATATGAATGGTATCTAAGGAAATGTTCCTTATTCGGGATCTTGTAAATGGGATGTGCTTAGCAAGACCAGTATAGATGTTATAGGCTTGTAGCAAATTGATTGATACAATTTAGTGTTGCTTTTTATGTGTTATTGTGTAATATCACTCTTAAAACTCGTGTTCTGATATGAAAATTTATATATATGTGCAAATGATTGAATACAGTCCAATTTGATGTCATTTATAATGTTTGTGCCTACAATCTGATGTCATGTTTGGTGATTGAGCATAGTAATGAATCCTATTCTTTTAGCTACTCATTCTTATAATTGTCTTATCGGAAACCACCTCTCTACTTCCCCGGACCCCACTTGTGGGATTACACTGGGTATGTTGTTGTTGTACTCATTTTTATAATTTCATATTTAATGTACTAACTATGATCCGCTTTTATTGTAACCGTCAGAGGAGGACGTGCTGGAGGTTATAAAGAACTCGATGAAGAAGAAATAGAGGAAACTAAACGTCGGAGGAGAAAGGCTGAAGAAGTAAGATAAAAATTGCAGAAGTATATGAGTTGTATATCTTATCCTTGGTATCATTCTGCTCTGACTTTCTGGTGAAACCTTCATTTTCATTTACAGGATGATGGTGAAATGTATGACGAGTTTGGAAATCTGAAGAAGAAGTTTCGCGCTAAAATGCAGCAAGCAGAAGCAGCCCAGAGCCTCCCCCCTGGAGTAGGACGCGCTGGATGGGAAGCTGAGGAATTAGGTAAGGACAATAGTTTTGTTGTATGTGTTCTCCATAATTCAGGATTAAGGTTCTTCATTTTCACTATCTATGTTTCCCCCCAGCTTCTAGTGTATATCAACCAGATTCCATAGTATTTTAGGTGCTTCAGCAATTAGTTTGCTGGAGTGTTTAAGAGTTCTATGCATCTTGCATAATTTCTTTTAAATGCATTGTCTGGTGGATCGAACTGTTTCAGCTAGTACTACAAGGTTAGTTGATCCTAGTTTCCTGTTTTCGGATTGATGAGTTGCTTCTAAAGATTCCATACCAGAGTGCTCAGTGTGCTTCTGAAACGTAATTGATCCAAGACCAAAACGTTCTGACCGATCACTCTTTAATTTGGCAGGTGTGGCTGAGCGAGATAGAAAGGAAAGAAACAGAGAAAGATCAAGAGATTATGATGATATGGAGAGAGCTAGGCATCGAAGCAGAAGCCGAGAGAGGGATAGGGGAAGAGATAGAAACCGCTCCTATGACCTTAATCGAGACAGAGAATATGACCGTGACCGTGAGCGGAGCAGGCATCGTTATTGAAGATTGCGTTGACCCTTCCATCAAAATGGTGTCCAATTTTGGTATTCGTCAAAACTGTTTGTCTCATGTTCATATGGGCTACTAGTATGAAACCTTGTTAAGGTTGCTTCACCTTTGTCAAATTCATATGCTGATTATTCGACTTAATCTTGATAATCTTTTTCAAACTCATTATGTTGAATTCGACGTGCATTTCAACTGTGCTTCTCGCCTTTTTTGTACGTTACTTGGTTCTAAGGAGGCTATCATATATTTTCTCTTATCTTTCAATTTCTTTGCAATGGTTGAGCTGTTGAGAGAATCTAGGGAAGCAGTGTAGGATTTTCAACTTTAAAAATATCGAGGTGCAGAATAAGGATAAAATTTATAATTTTGAGTCTGAAGTCTAAACTCGAACATTAATTCTTGGGGAAAAGGCTAAATATACCCCTGAACTTTGTGAAAATGTCTAGATATACCCTCCGTTTAAAGTTTGGTCATTCAACGTGCATGGAGGCTTTGAACTCGGAGGCAGAAACGGGGGAGGCGTCCCATTTTCGGAGTTCGCCAGAGCTTGTGGGATGGTGATAGTCAATTCGAGGTTCCTGAAAAAGAACGAACATTTAGTGACTTTTCGTAGTTCGGTGGTTAAGACTCAGATAGACTTTTTGCTCCTTAAAAAGGTTGAAAAAGGTCTCTTAAAGAGGAAACTGTATAAGAAGACGAGGAAGGAGGCAAAACAAGCGGTTACGCCGGTGAAAATGACGGCTTTTGAACGCCTGTATGTGGAATTAGAGGAGAAAAACGAGTATAAGAAGTTGTACAGACTAGCCAAGACAAGGGAAAGAAGGGCCCGAGACTTGGATCACGTGATGTGCATCAAAGACGAGGATGACAAAGTATTGGTGGAGGAAGCACATATTAGACGGAGGTGACAGTCTTACTTCCATAAACTCTTGAACGAAAAAGGAGACGAAGACATTGTGCTGGGAGATCTAGAGCATTCTGGTAGGAACCGGAATTTTGGGTATTGTAAAAATATTAAGGTTGACGAGATTAAGGGTGTTGTTCGCATTAACAGATCGTTTGTAGAATAGGCCAGGTTGCCTATAAGTTAGCACCGCCGTCCGACTTAGGAGGCAGTACGTCCGGTCTTCCATGATGCTAGGTTTCGGAAGAGTATCGGAGATCCATCCAGAGTGTTTCCAGTTAATGATGACCAAGTTGGAGATGGTAACCCCGAGATTTTTTTTGAAAATTGAAGCAATGACAGAAATGTGGTACGTATAGTAGGAAGAGTTCGAGTGTGCGAGGAAGGTACGACGAGTAAGAAAAGAGGCGAAGATGTGTTAAGAAGATGGAAGTGTCCTTTTTATAAGTAAAGATGGGAAGAAAGTATCCTTTGGACCATGGGTGGAAGCTTTAGTGTTGTTATACACGTTAGAGGTGATTCTTCGTTGGCTCGGATGTGAGCTTTGCGCGTATGTTGTATTATGGCCATGTGTGGCATAATTGGTTTCGTAAGCATAGTAGGGAAGACTATACCGGCAGGTATGTTTGGAGACTTAGCAGGAACATTCGGGACGAATGTTTCTAAGGGGGGGAGAATGTTACACCCCGTAGTTCCAGAGTATGTATATGAGGACGTACGTACGAGAATGCGACATAAAAATTGGAAAGGATTGTGATTTTTTTCGACGGAAAAGTTTCCGGATTTTACGAAGGAAAAAGGTTTTTTATTGAGAATTGGATTCTCAACTTTGGTATTTAAGACTTTAAGAATATTTGAGAATTATGGAATTTTATTTCCGGAATTGGTCACGTGGGGCCCACGGGGAAAATTTATGGTTTTGTGGGGCCCACTTTATTTTCGGATTTTTGGCATTGCGGATATTTTCGGAAGATGAAATATTTTGGACGAGTAGGGGCCGACACGTGTCACCCCCATGTGGCCATGTGGCCGAATTGATGATGAACATGTGGCCTTGGACGATTTGGTGGGGGACAAGTGGCAAGCCACTTGTCCCATTTTTGTGGTGGACACTTGGTTGGTAAAATCCACACACACTTGGACCCAATCCTCACCATACACTTGCTTTAATCCTAACCATTGATTTCTCTATAAATACCCCTTATGTTGCAAGACTTCTTCATCACTTACTAAATATTTCTAAGTCACAAAAATACTCCCCCTTGTTGAGGTTCTCGTCCCACACCCCCCCCCCCCCCTCTTGTGAAAGAATTTCTTCAAGTATTGTTGTTATTCCAAATACCTTAGCCTAAATCTCTTGTTGTATTCCAAAGTTATCTTTATACTAAGAGCCCGAAAATACTACTTTATTACAATAGTCACAAAGTGAAACCCTAGGAAAAATCTTCATAGTTGGTTGAAGTGTTTAAAAGAAGTTGTTAGAAACTTCTAAGGGTTGCTTGGAGCGGGTTGGAGCGTAAGAATTAGGAGCTAAACTTTGCTCAGGATCGACTTATAAAACTTGGATAATTTTGGGCTTATCGAGGTAATGATCTTTATCCCCCTATTGTAATTGGAGATTACATGTTGTAGTAATGTATAATTGAGTATATGATTTATGGAAGGATGATTAAAAAGAATTGAACTGTATTTACATTGGACTGTATTTACAATAGACTTGTAGTATTATTGTGGGGTAGTGTTGTACACGTCCGGTTAGACGTGTAACCCCCTTGGAGTTGTTGGCTTGGTAGCGGACCTTGATAGAGGAGGAGATTTAAGGGGAGGTCTTTGCCGAATTTTCCGTAGAATCTGGAACATTGTACTTAGAAATATTCTGAAGGGATCTAGAAGTTAATAAACGTTTTATGGCCATTATAGGTTGAAGTACTACGAGTAGCGTATTCTACTTGAAGGGTGGAAAAAGCTAGCAGGGTTATAGTACTTTGGAGCATTTTGCTTATTGTCGATAATTGTCGCGAGGTATGTGAACCTCTTCCTATCCTTTCTAGCATGATTGTTGTGAAATATATATAGTGCGGTAGACGCACGTGTGTTTAAAGGAATTTGATTTTCCTTTTGTGTCCTTGACTTGATTCCAAAGTTAAGTGACTTGTTATGAAAAATTAAGGACTTGAATTATGTTAAAAAGTTGTAAAACCTCATTCATGAGTAATGGGTGTGTGGTCTTTTAAAGAATAGAGTTATCTTGATTTCAAAAATGAGAATAGTTGTCCTTGGTTGGTTTAAAACATAAAGTGTTATAATAGCTTTATGAGAAGTTATTTATAACGACTTTATGAAAACAAAAGAATGGTTTTATCATTGGATTTAAAATGATAACTTGACATTTTAAAAGTTGGAGGTTGGTTTCCTTAAAAGATATGATTTAAAGGTATAGGATACTTGTTTCTAAAAGAGTAAGACATTTGGTTTAAAAAGTATATTGCTATTTGACTTTAAAAAGGAAAAGTGTCTTTGTTTTAAAGGAAGGCATGGTTTTGTCTTAAGATTGGTTTAAAAAGAAGGTATGAAAATTGTTTTGGTTTACTTAAAAAGATAGTTACTCTATTTTGATACTACGAGTATCGTGTGACTTTTGTGAAAGAAATGGATCTTTTTAAAGAGTTAAGGTATGTAGTACTTTGGGGTTAAAACCCGGATTTGTTGGCATCAAATAAAAGTACCTTGTGTGAGTAACTTGCCTATGATTTGTCTGTGATAGCCTTATAATACTTCTTGTCGGTTTGATAAAGTGAACATGTTATGATGCTACGTGTGTAGTATCTTGTGATGTTATGTAAGGGGGTTATTCTTGTTGTACTTACGTTGTTTAACGATAATCCCGTTGTACTGGTATTATATCACATACCCCCCTGACTTGTTATGTTGCCGCGGGTTAGCTACCCCCGATGCGAGGAATACCTCATGCAGGTCCATGTGACCTATGCGGAGTCGCGGAGTTCGGGACGGATGATCACTCGGGTGTATTCTGCCGACGCGAGAATACCTCACGCGGTCCATGTGTGGCTATCGCGGACTTCGGGGTCCAGTTGATCACGGGTTAGCTACCCGACGCGATGAGTACCTATGCGGGCCTATGTGGCTTTATCGCGAGACGCGGTGAGTTCGAGGTTAGACGCCAGACATCGATATCGAGGGCGAGTGGCCCGCCGATCACGTGGCGGCTAGAAAGACCTCGTGATCTGATTTTATAGCATTGTTGGTACGGTGGGTTCTAGTCGGCTATGCCTTCGCATTACTTACCCCGCACGGTTTTATTATGACAGTGGGACACGGTGTTCATTTGTATTCCTTCGTGTTTTTATATCATGGATCGCTTCGGCGGTGAGAAGGAATTCCACGGGCATGATTGATATTGTGGGCATGAGACCCACGGTTATATTTGAGTGATGACTTTGAGGCGTGAGTCCACGACTTGGATACGCTTACATATTGTGTATCGTAAATTGGTTATCATATATGTCTTCGCTTTATATAGACTATTATGATTTCATTTACGATTTTCGATTTCACATACTTGGTACTGTTAGATCGACCTCTTGGGCCGCGTTACGCCGCAGCGGTAGGTACACCGCGATTGTTGATCCTCGCCATAGGATCACGATTCAGCGTTTTGGGAAGCTCCGCTATCCGAGGCTTATCTTTGGTATAGTCCCTGTCGTTGTAGGTACTTACATTCGGGGTATGGCGAACCCCGCCGTCGTTGTTGTTATAACATTCTTAGAAGTGCATGTAATCTTGTTGTGGGCGGGGTTTGTAAAAGGGATGTAATCGCTCGTGTTTAATCTTTTTATATATACGCAGAAAGGTGGCCGCTTTGGTTAGCCTATTTTCTCATTGTATATCTTGTTTCATGTGTAAGTTTTATTTCCGTGATTTTCTCACGATGTTGTATCACTAGGGTGCCCGGTAAGGCACGATCGCGCCCGAGATCGGTCGTGACAAAAGTGGTATCGAGCGATTAATCCTCGGAAAGTGTCTACGCACGATTCTAGTAGAATCTTGATTATCGGCGTGTTGTGCACCACACCTATAATCAGGAGGCTGCAGGATATTTAGGATTGGTTTCCATTTCTTCTCACTCTGAGATCGTGCCTTAGAGCTGTGGTATAAGTTGGACTCCCTCTGGCGTATTCATATGTGCTAGTTATGCCTCTACGCAAGGCAACCAGAGCCCAGAAGGGCAAGGCAGCAGAGGGAGCTGCGAGTAGAATACAGAGGGTTAACTGTTCAGGTTTAATCTTTTTTATATATATGCAGAAAGGTGACCGTTTTGGTTAGCCTATTTTCTCATTGTATATCTTGTTTCATGTGTAAGTTTTATTTCCGCTGATTTTCTCTGATGTTGTATCACTAGGGTGCCCGGGGTAAGGCACCAGTCGCGGGCCCGAGATCGGGTCGTGACAATTCCAAAGAAAGGAAGTTTCAAGTACCTAGGGTAGGGAATAGAGAGATTGATGACGATGTCACACATCGTATTAAGGTAGGGTGGATGAAATGAAAGCTCGCATTTGGAGTCTTGTGCGATAAAAAGGTGCCACCAAAACTTAAAGACAAATTTTATATGGTGGTGGTTAGACCGACTATGTTGTATGTAACGGAGTGTTGACCAGTCAAGACTTCACACATACAAAAGATGAAAGTTACGGAGATGAGGATGTTGAGATGGATATGTGGGCATACAAGGAGAGATATGATTAGAAATGATGATATTCGGAAAAAAGTGGGAGTGGCCTCAGTGGAGGATAAGATGCGGGAAGCGAGACTGAGATGGTTCGAGCATGTGCAGAGGAGAGACACAGATACCCAGTGCGGAGGCGTGAGTGGTTGGAAATGGACGGGTTCAGGGGGGTAGAGATAGACCGAAGAAGTATTGAGGAGAGGTGATTAGACGGAATATGACGCATATGCAACTTACTGAAGACATGACCTTAGATAGGGGGTTGTGGATGACACAGATTAAGGTAGTAGGTTGTCGAGTGTAGTCCTACTTACGCTTACAAAATGATAGTTGTAGTGTTCTTCCTGTAGTCCCGATTAGTCTATCACACTTGTAAGCGTAATGTTGTTTTATAGTCCCCTGTGGTTTGATTTATGTTGTTATGTGTTCTTTAGTGTATTTTATTTATGTTATTTAGATGTGTTAGCTACTGCTTTATTTTGTTAGAATGCGCTATCATGACGCATTCGATTTTGTTATCAACATGTTTATACTTCTTTAATTTTTTGTCTGAGTCTGACTGTTTCTGTTACTTTGTTTTGCTTTGTTTGTGATTATGCTTTGTCTTGAGCCGATTGTTTTACGAAAACAACCGCTCTACCTATCAAGGTGAAGGTAAAATTTACGTACACTTTACCCTTTTTCAGATCCACGTTGCCGCTAGTTGCATTGTTGGAATTTCCCCTACCATTTATTTAGAACATCAGAAATTATCACGTGGCATTTAAATTGCAACATGACATTTAAATTTAAAAGAATCCTCCATTTGACCCGGTAGTTTAACCGGCCCGGTCGGGCAGAGGCATCTGTTGGGGTTGGGTTGGCCCTCAACCCCAACCCGCAGTTATTTAAAAACGGTAAGGCCGGACCAGTTAGGCGTGCAGAACTTAAAAACCGTTCTGTTACGGCCGTAATAAAAAAAAAAAAAAAAATTGCCCAACGGTCATTTCGACCGTTGGGCTTGAAGAAATGGGGCGGGCGTGGGCCAACGGTCATTTCGGCCAGTGGTCGATTTATTATTATTTTTTTGTTTTTATTTTGTTTAATTATTTATTTTAATTCCATTTTTACCCTTTAAAAATCTATAAATTCTCTACATTTTCTTCATTTTTATCACACAACATGTCTCTCAATTCTCTTATTCTCATACTCTCTTAATCATCTTTATTATCAATTTTCAAGTTATTAATATTATTAGTTTTCAAATTCAAAGTAGCAAGACGCAAGACTTGAGCTTGAGTTTCTATTGAATTCAATCCCAAGTTTGGTACACTCGTTTCATTCTCTAATTATTTTATTAAATTGTCATATTTATTTGTTGATTATTTAAATATTTTATAATGTCTTTACTAAGGAAAATTAGCGTCGGATCGTAGTAAATCTAGTTCAAGGGTAAAAATCATAGTTCTTCATCATCTAATCAAAATATAGATTATGATCAAATGCAAGAAGATTTTGGAATGAAGATAATGAATGTGATAACGTTCAATTAGATAATATTGTTGAACTTGAAGAAGAACAAGAACCTCCTACACCTACTAGTGTTCCTTCATCGATGTTAGTGCTGCTAGTGGTAGTCGTAGTCGTAGACCTCCTTTACCGAGAACCGAGAGCAAGAAAAAAAAGGAGTAAAGTGTGGCTCTTTTATGATAAAGTTGTGGGTACTGATAGAGTTGAATGTAATATTTGTGGGAGAACTTATAAACATAAGACATGGGGTGGTGACGGGGGGACGGGCACTATAGCTAGACATATAAAATTCGATCATACGGCACAATGGAATGTTGTCGCAGATTTAGAACCCGGTCAACAACAACTTAATCCATTAACTGGGGGGTTGGCTAAGTACGATCCAAAAGATCGCATGAATTAGCAAAAATGATTGTCGGAGGTTGTTTGCCTTTTTCTTTTCGCTTCTTCTTCATATTTAATTACATATATTCAAAGAGTATATAATCCTTTTTTAAAGGTGTTCCTCGTAGTACTACTAGATGATATTTTTAGACTTCCTAATGATTATGTTATTTTCTTGCAATATTTGTTTGCTAACCTTCCATGCCATATTAGTTTTACTTGGACATTGGACATCGTTGAGCAGTTATGATTATTTAACAATTACTTGTCATTGGATTGATGAAAATTTTAAAATGGAAAAAGCGTATTATTGCTTTTGCGTATGACGAGGATCAAAGTCATACTGAAAAATATATAAGCGAAACTATTTGTTTTTATGCCCAAAAATATAATCTTTATAATAAAATACTTTGTGTATCATTTGATAATGCATCTAATAATCTCTTGTTGTAGATCTTTTAAAGCGGAAGTACAACCACCACTTCGATATATTTCATGTTCGTTGTGCTTGTCATATTTATAATTTAATTGTTAAAAGTGGTCTTGATTTATTTTCACTGAAATAAAACTTGTCAAAAGAAATTGTTGGAGTTATTCAGGGTAATAATAGGAAAAATAGAATTATAGAATTTAAAGAAAAATGTAAACAATTTAATTTGAGACCTAAATTCATGCCAGAAGAGATTATTACACGGTGGAATTATACTTATTTATTTTTAAAAGAATGTTATAAGTATAAAGACCCATAACACATGTTTCAAATGCGCATTGTAAGAACGTAATGTATATGTTAGCAAGCGAACATTGGAAATCAATTGGTGAACTTTTAAAATTTTTACGTAAATTTTACACTGCAACTGTTGAATTTTCAGGATCTTATTACCCAACAGTTTGTAATGCTTTAGCTCATATAGCTGAAATTTCCTATTTACTTTATGGTTTAAAATCAAATGTGAAATATCTGAATCACGATTCTGATTATGTTTGAAAAGTTTAAAAATATTTTTTCCTATTCTGATGTTTATTGTATTAGTGCGATCTTAAATTCTTCTATTAAAAAGGTAGATTGTCATAATCTAATATTTAGTTTATATACTTATATGGAAATAGGTGGAGCAAACTCCATCTTCATTTGATTGCATAAATAAACTTGATACTAATTTAACAACATTATATGAATATTATGCTACATTACATGATAACACCAACTCTGCTACTAATATTCCTTCTAGTTACGGTTACGTGTCTACACTGCGAGGATTCAATGATGATGGCGATGAAGAAGAATCTTTAGACATATGGAGCACTTTTACAACACAACCAACCACGTCGATCTTGCGATGAGATGCAATTTTATTTGCAAAAGCAGTGAGAAGAAAAATTTTGACCGCTTTACAATGGTGGCGGGATAACAAAGGCAATTCCGGTACTTGCGGCGATGGCGGGATGTTCTTAATGTGTCGATCTCAGCGGTGGCTTACGAAAGTGCATTTAGCCAAGCACGAGATCAAATAGGAGACCACGTCACTTATTGGGTGGGCGCATTAGAAGTGTTAGTGCAGCAAGGATTGAATCGGATCGAGAGAAGAAATCAAGGATGTGGAGACGTTAATTCTCGGAAGATGAAGAAATAGGCAATATTTTGGAAGGCGGGAGGCGGCGGGATGAAATTAATACTCGGATTTAGAGGCTATGGGCATAACAATTCAATCAACATAGATTACGAAGAACTTGCAAAAAGGATGCATAATATGTAAATAAAATTATTATTACTTCATTATGTACTCTTATTAACGTTATGAAAGTTCAAAAGTTTACATCTTATCATTAATTTTAATTTTACTATCTATTTAGTTGTTAATCATTATTACTTATAAGTTATATGACTTATATCTACTACTCTAATAAATTAATAAAATTATAATTACAAATTTACAATATAAAGTTATAAACTATAAAGTATAAAGTTATAATCTATAATAAAGTATAAAGTTATAAACTATAAAATAAAAAGTTAACTTTAAAGTTTCAATTTTAATATATACAACTAAATTATATATTATATTATTATATTACATATTTAAATTGAATTTAGTTTATATTATAGAAAATAAATACTAGAATTTAAAAAAGATTAAAAAAATAAAAATAAATAAGAAACCGGACCGGTTGGACGGTTCGACGACATTAACCGCACACAACTGGAATCCGTGTGAACCGGACCGGTTGGTCCGGTAGTCCGGTGAACCGGACCGGTAACCGGTTAAACCCGGTAAGGGGCTACCGGTCCGGTCCGGGTCAGCCCGTTAGCCGAGTATAGTTAAAAGGGAGGGTGGGTCATTCGCGGGTGGGTTTATTTGGAGGAGTGAGTTAAACGGGAGGGTTCTTTTAATTTAATGACACGTGGCAATTTCTGAATTCAGATGTTAAAAATATATTTAATGGTAATAAAAATATCAGCAATGCAACTAACGTCCTTGAGAGTATATGTGTCAAAAGTTGGAGCCAAACTTCAAATGAAGGGTATATTCAAATATTATCGCAAAGTTATCTTTTTCCTTTAATTCTTTAAATTTTTACAAAGTTACATGAACTACACAAAAAGCTTTACAAGTCAGAATATACCTGAAATCTTTTTCTTTTATTACCCTCTTTAATTTTCATCAACAACTCTATCCACTTTCATTACTCTCTTTAAATATCTAGAAATAATTGAACATGATTTAAAGTCTTCTAAAAAAATGGGAGTTGAAGAAATGGTTGCAATGTTTTTTGTTGTTGTTGGCCACGGGGTAGGTAATAGAATGATTCAAGAAAGATTTCAACACTCGGGTGAGACTGTAAGTAGACATTTTCATCGGGTACTTCATGCTTGCCTTAAGTTGTCAATGAAATATATTAAATCCGAAGATCCTATGTTTCATGATTGTCATTCCAAAATTAAAAATGATCAATGATATTGGCCATTTTTTTAAGAATGCTATAGGAGCAATTGATGGTACACGTGTTTCATGTGTAGTTAGTGTCAGCGAGCAACCTAGGTTTATTGGAGGAAAGGGATATCCAACACAAAATATAATCGATGTATGTGATTGGAATATGTGTTTCACTTTTGTATTAGCTGGTTGGGAAGGTACTGCCCATGATGCTCGTGTTTTTGAGCAGACTCTCACAAATGCGAACCTTAATTTTCCACACCCTCCTTCAGGTAAGTATTATTTGGTAGATTCTGGTTATCCAACACCAATTGGGTACATTGGTCCCTACAGATGTGAACGCTATCACCTTTCTGATTTTAGGCGTTCTAACGAGTTTGCAAATCATAATGAAGTATTTAGTTATTACCACTCCAGTTTAAGGTCCACAATAGAAATTTTTTTTGGGGTATGAAAGAACAAATTTGCAATTTTACGTCGCATGCTCAAGTTCAATTTTGAAACACAGGTTCAAATAGTCGTCGCAACAATGGCTATACACAACTTTATCAGAAGGACTGTAGAAATGGATATTGATTTTGATCTTTATGAAGATGAAAGCACATTCATTCACCGTGATGATTATCATAGATCATCTAACTTGGATCAATCACAAGTTTTTAATGTAGCTTTTTCATCAGAGATGGATCACGTTCGAGACTTAGTCCGCAATCAAATTATAGAGTACATGCAAAATTAGTATTGTAATAATATTTAAATATTATTTGCACTTTAAATTAGTATTGTAATAATATTTAAATACTATTTGCACTTTAAATTAGTATTGTAATAATATTCTACTAATATTTAAGTACTATATTGCACTTTAAATTCTATTATCTATTTGTAATTTTTATTTACATACTTCAATCTATTTATATGTATATTTTTATTTATATGTATTCCCATTTTGGTAATTCTACATTCAAAAACAATTTTGATCAAAATTATCCAAACATAAATCAATTATAAGAATCACTTTTACATTGTTGCATCCAAACATAAATCACTTCTGACAGAATCAATTCTGCTAGAATCAATTCTGCCAGAAGCTAATCCAAACACACCTTAAATTAACATCCATAATATTGTTCATTAATGCAAGTTGTAATTCTGTCACTTACTTTAATGAAATTAAATATTACCAACTTCATACTATAACCCATTATTATTTTGATGACGGAAGAACCCGCAACCGCTATTTTTTTATAAGTGTGCACTGGGTAAACCTTCGAACTGACGCAATAGCCTGCAAACCACGTCAGCCATGTGTGTCAGACTCAACCAAGAAGATGTTGACAAGGGAATTAAACTCGTGATCTTTCGGTCCCGCGCTCTCCTACTCCACCAAGTTGGCTACCCTTGCGAGTTACTATAACCCATTATGATCCAAGTATTGTTCACTAATGCAAGTTGTGAGTTCAGAAGAAAATATAAACGATTTTTGTTTGCTTATACGAATGAAATTAAATAACTGCAATATTTATAAATTTTCAAATCATATGGGGGCGTCCTGTGACATTATTTTTTATTTTCTCATGTGGGGGCCTAGATCACATGTTCAAGAAATATCATGCCACATAAATACAAATGTGAAACCAATCAAAGACGATTAAAACGACAAAAAAATTCTTCATTTTAATTATTATATATAGCCTCAATCAAATAACTATATATAGCCTTTCTTTGACTTCCAGAGTTTGTCCCCGACATGAGACAAATTCTTCACGTATTCATTATATATTCTTTGTACCAACTGTTTTTTTTTTCTTTTTCTCCTAGGGTCGTTTAGTTTGTGGGAAAAGAAATACTAAGGTTACAAGAACATTTACTTTGATACAAATTAGGTAACTAATTAACTTAATTACAAAAGGATTATAATTTTATCTAAATTTGGAGATATACAATTAATGAAAGAATATTGAGAAATATTCTATTACACCCCCGCAGTCGAAACGGAAAGTTCTCGAACATTGAGACTGACTCGAAAATCATCAAATAGTATGCGCGGAAGTCCTTTGGTGAAGATGTAGGCAATATGATATCTGGAAGGAACATGAAGGACGCAAACTTGACCACAAGCCATTTTTTCACGAACGAAATGATTGTCCATCTCATTGTGTTTAGTGCGTTGATGTTGGACGGGATTGCCGAAAAGATATATCACACTAATATTATCACAATAGACCAGTGTTGACTTTTGAATCGGGTAGTGCAGCTCAAGTAGAAGGTTACAGATCCAACAAGACTCAGAGACGATGTTGGAAACACCTCTGTATTCTGCTTTTGCACTAGATCGGGACATTGTATATTGCCTTTTGGAAAACCAAGACAATAGGTAATCTCCGAGGAAAATGCAATAACCAGACGTAGAGCGTCAGGTGCCAGGACATCCACTCCAGTCAGCATCAGAATAAGTAGTGAGACCAGTGAGCGAAGACCTGTATTGTTACACCCTGTAATTTCAGGGCATATAAGTGAGAACATGGTTATGGAATTAAGATGTGAAGGTTGGAAGGAAAGTATATTTACATTTTCGGATATGAAAAAAATTTGGAAAAAAAATGTGACGACGAGAATTAATATTAGTGGTTGAATTCTTTCCAAATGGAGTTATGGACTTAGGATTGTGTTATTAAATCTTGGGATTAAGAATATGAGCCAATTGAAAATTTCACAAGTTTGGGGGGTGGGGGGGGTGGTGGAGGGGGTTTCCATAAAAAATAGTAAAATTTGGCTAAGTATTGGATTAATATTTTGTGAAGAGATTAGTGTGGATTAATTAAGTCTTGGTATATGATAAGTGAAGCCATCGAAAATATAGAGATATATGGCTAAGTGTAGAAGATATTTTATGAGAAGGGAAGACAAGTGGACAAGTGGAGCTTCAAGGGCCCCCCTCCACTTGTGCTATGTATACACTTATATATTGTACAAGACTTAGAACATATTATCTTCATCCTTTCAAACCCTCATCTCTCTTTTTTTTCCAAGAGTCTCGAAAATCCATAGAAAGTGAAGAACAAGAGTTAATTATTTTCCAAGATTAAGCACCTTGATTAAGTTCTAAGCCAAGGTTAACTCTCCAAGGTGGTAGCCACAGTTTTGGCAAGGACTTGCCTTGAAACCCTAAGCTTGTTTATGAACTTTTTGGAAGTAAAACAAGAAGGCAAGATGATTACAAGCTTGTAGAGGATACATGTGTGATTGGAACTTGAAGAAGTGGTGTAAAAGTGAAGGTGTTGGCCGTGTGACTTGTGGACTGTTTTGAGCTTAAAATAAGGTAAGATTTCTTCTTCCTCTTGAAGTAATTGGATATTACATGTTGTTATAGTTAGGGGATGAACTTGTGTTAAGAAAAATGGAGGATAAGAAGTGCATGTGACATTTTAGTGTGTTGGCCAATTTTGGGCAGTTTTTGTGTTATTTGATTCGTTGGTTATTGTTGTCGTTATCGTCACTTATTGCATGTTAAAATGAAGGAATATTGTTGTTGATAAGTTTATATGGCTTATATTAAAGTATTGAAACTTGAATCGGATTATAAGAGATTATGGAAAGGGTTATTGTATTGAGGTTGTTGGCCGAGCATACTATAAAACTGTTGGATATTGTTGTGCAGTTTTAGGGACTGTTTTGTGGATTGTATATGCTGGAAATTTAGTATCATTTATGCATGTTTAAATGTGGAAATTTCTAATGTAAGTCCTAAAGGAATAATGGTGTAGAAAGGTATAGAAATGCTCACATTCTACCCTCGTTGTTGTTGAATTATGGACTGATTTGTGGGATATTTTTATGGACTGTTTTGACGTGGAATAAGAGGCTGATTTACGTGATAAATAGGTGTGTGAATCACCTTGGTTAACTATTTGGTTGTGCCCTTAATTGGTGCTTGGTTGTTGATGAAATTGGTCTTCTTGAAATGTGGAAAAGTACGTATAAATAGGGGAAGTGTTGTCTAAATTTTTATAAGAAAAGAGAGCCATTACTTGGTATTGACCTACACTAGTAAGCTTGGAGTTGATATACATGTTATTGTATTTATAGGTTGAAGTACTATAGGCGGATTCTAGATTGTTGAGTTGGTTAGTTCGCCGATAAGGTATCTGAACCTCTTCCTTCTCTCTTTTGGCATGTTCTACGTGTGAACCATAACTGTGGTGTTGTTTCAAAAGTTATTCTACTCTTAGAAGTTAAGGAGTATTCATGTTGTTGATTCTATGCTAAAGGCATGTCTAAATTATTCATAAGTCCTTACCAAGTCTTATGGGAGATGTTGGTAAGAGTTTTTAGTAAGACTTGGGTGTCGAGTTGATCCTGCTAAGCTACAACACTAATAAGTATTAAGCGTTGAGATCGGTTTTGGTAAACGTGTTAAAACAAGTCATTGCAGCGTTAAATGAAAAAGGTAACGAACAAGCCATTGCAACGTTAAATGAAAAAGGTATCGACAATCAATTATATTGAAATGAGTAGAATTTTCATCTGCATAGAAGCTAAGATATAACCAGTTTGTTTTACATTTTCTAGGTTCACATCTGATTAGATAAATATCATTATTAATCTATAACCTATTAACGGTTCATAAAATGTATTAATATGGAAATTCGGATCAGTTATCACCATACAAATGTTTCCATAATGTTAGCCAAAGGAGCGAGACGAATTTAGATTATCGAGTTGGTACAGACGATAGGCGGTATGTGAACTATCCTTTCTTCTTTTGGTATGTTTATATGAAGTAAGTGTATGGTAGATGTACGTAGTTCTTTTGGATCTTAATCCTTAATGGTATGATAAGTGTCTTAATTTTTCAAATGAGGATTTAAAATGATACTTGATATGATAAATGTCTTGATTTTCCAAAAGAGGATTTAAAATGATACTTGATATGATAAGTGTCTTGATTTTCCAAAAGAGAATTTAAAGTGATACTTTATATGATAAGTGTCTTGATTTTCCAAACAAGGATTTAAAGTGACTTGATTTGAAAAGTATAAGTGACTTGATTTGAAAAGAATAAGTTACTTGATTTTAAAGGTGTAAGTGCCTTGATTTTAAGAGTGTAAGTTACTTGAGTTTAAAAGTGTAAGTAACTTGATTTTAAAAGTGGAAGTGTCTTGATGCTATAAGTGCTAGTATCTTGGGTTTTATAAAAAGAAAGGTATGATAGTGCCTTGGGTTTTCTAAAAAGAAAGGTATGAGAGTGTCTTGGTTTATTCTAAAAAGGAAGGCATGATATTGCCTTGGTTTATTCTAAAAATGAAGGCATGGTATTGCCTTGGTTTGTCTAAAATGAGAGGCATGGTGTTGTCTCGGGTTTCCCGAAAATGGAAGGCATGGTATTGCCTTGGTTTCTCTAAAATGAAAGTTCGTTTTATATGATTATATGGAGAGTCAAAGTGGTGATTTAAATTGCATATGGTTGCTCATGATAGCTATTCGTGCAAGTGTTATATTTCCACATCACCGCGCCCCTCACTAGAGGGCCGAAAACGTTATTGTATTATTTACATGGACATGCTTACATGATGGAAGAATTCCATGGGCATGCTTCCGTTATATATTTCATGGATTAGCTCCCATGACGTGCGTAGGTATACTCATTGCGGGTCTAAAGGTCTCATGCGGGTTCAACTCCCATTATATTATTCCGTGGACTAGCTCTCCATGATGCGGGTATCGCGTATAGATACTCATTGCGGGTCTAAAAGATCAATGCGGGTTCAATTCCCATGAATATGATATGCATAATGATCCTGAGGGCAGGCGTCCCTGATTTTGACATGACTTTTCTATTTTGAAAATGTACGGTTTGCGGTCTACTACAAGAGGCTCAAGCGGTTATATTTGATTACATATATGTATATATATATATGTTGGTTATAGGGTCAGGCATGCATAATGATTTATGGACCGAGTCCTTCACTAAAGTGTCAGGATACGTTACATGGACCGAGTCCCTCACTAAAGGGTCGAAATACGTTATATGAAAACATATACGATGACTCTCATTTTTATAACGTACAGTGCTACAAGGTACAGTTGGCTCTTATTTTATACGGCAATGTAGGATATGGTATTTGATTTTCATACTTGTCCCTGTCATTCTTTGGTACAGTTATGATCTTGTTTATTGTACTTCATGTTTACATACTTGGTACCTTGTTATCGACTCCGCCGGAAGCTGCGTTAAATGCCGCAGTATAAGTACTCAGTTTGGTGATCCTCGAGCTTAGGATCTTTGCCCAACTTTTTGAGATAGCTCTACTGTTCCGGAGCTTGTCATTTTGGTACAGGTCTTCCATTATGACTTATTCATATTCATGGGTACGGCGGGGCCTTGTCCCGTCACATGTCTTTATCAAACTCTTAGAGGTCTTGTAGACAGGTGTGGGTTGTATATGTATTTGGACATATGTGAGTTGTACTAGTTTTGGTTATATCTATATACAGTGGCGGTCTTCTCGGCTTGTCTGTTTTTAAAACATGAGTTTTCTTAGAGCTTCCGCTGATTTTATGTGATGTATGGGTAAAAGGGTGCCCAGGTAGGGCACCAGTCGCGGGCCCGGGATTCAGGTTGTGACATGTATAGATGTAATCTGAAGTGAAGTGCACCTTAGACGTATCATAAAATATGTTTGAGGGCATGCATGTGTGCTTCCGTCGGACTGTGCATGTGCAAGCAAATTTATTGTACGACATATGATATGTTTGGTCTCGTAAATATGAGGTACTATAGGGTCCCATCCAGGCTACGATAGTGAGTTGGGTATGAATATGAAGGGTCGATATCAGCGTTGAGCTTGGAATTGGTGTCTATAGACGTGTGGGATGGTTTGCAAGATGTCATGCTTGCACGATCAAGGATCTCTTCGGCGTACTTCTTCTAACATAGAAATAGGCCACCAGAATGTCAAGTGATAGAGATGCCCAAGAAATAACTGAGCCCCCCAGATCTTTCATAACAAACTCAAAAGAAAGGATAGACATAATGGACCGGCGGAGAGCATAAGATGATGTGGTGAGGATGATGACATCAATATATAATAACAGTAATCCATGTATGTACCATTGTTGTAGATGAAAAAGGGAATGATCGGATCTCCTGTGTAAAAAGCTGATAGAGGAGATATAATCGACGAACCGCTGGTACCATGCTCGATGAGCCTGTTTCAGTTTATAGAGCGATTTCCGCAATATACACATAATCTAGATGAATAGAATCCCTGAAATCCATAGGTTGATGCATATACAACGTTTCATGAAGATCCTCATGTAAGAAGGCATTCTTGACATCAAGATGATGAATGGGCCAAGACTTGGATATGGTAATGATAAGAACAGTCCGGATGGTTGCGGGCTTTACGATCGGACTGAACGTTTCATCACAGTCCACTCCGGCTTGTTGAGACATGTCATCATCTAAAAGACGAGTCTTGTACCTCTCAAAATCACTACTAGATTTCTTTTTATATTTTAAAATATACATAGAACTAATAATGTTAGCATCAGATGGACGGGGTACTAGGTCTCATGTCTTATTATCAATAAGAGCATTATATTCGTCAATTATTGTGACTTTTCAATTAGGTTAAAACAAGGTATCCTTCGGGTTATGAGGGACATGAAAGGGACAACTAAAGCGAAAAGGTTAAACAATGGTTTAGGTTTATGAATTCTATGCATGACACGAGTTTCATGATCCAATAGTGTATCTCGAGATGAGGTACATGAGGGGGGTTTGCCGCGGGACTGTTGGGAAGAGGAGGAAAGACAAGAGTGATAGTACTGGCTGGCCGAACCTCGATTTGTTGAGAGGTGGTTGTGGAATCACCATGAGGTGGGCTGTTCCGGGCCACCGTCGGCAGAATTAGTGTAGGCAGCTAGTCCTGGACTAGCCTAGGTAGTTGCAGGTATCGGGGTCTGGGACGACGAACTATATAAATGGTGAATTAGAAGAGGGTTTAGACCATCATCGAGGAAGTCGTAGGAATATCGAGGTGGCGAGTGTAGAGAGGCAAAGGGGAATTGAGACTCATCAAATAGGACATGATGTGAAATAATAATTTTATGACTCGACAAGTCATAGCACGAGTAACCACGATGATTGACAGAGTAACCCAGAAACACACATGGGGAAGACCAGGGTTGGAGCTTATAAGTGGTCGGATGGAAAGGGTAACAAAGACATCCAAAAATACGCAAGTGTTGGTATGAGGGGTTCCTACAAAATAGAACTTGGGTGGGCGACCGTTGAGCTAGAGACTTGTTTGGGATTATGTTTAGGAGATAGATGGCCATGAAGAGTGTGTAATGTCAAAATTGAGGGGGGATTGAGGCATGAGAAAGTAGGGCACATATGAGGTTGTTTATGATTTGGATTTTCCGTTCGGCTTTACCATTTTATGAGGATGTGTGAGGGCAGAAAAAATGAAAGGTAAGACCATTTTTTAGCAAAACTGTTTGAATTGGTTATTATCGAATTCCCTGCCATTGTTACATTGAAAACATTTAATGCTCTTTTCAAATTGTGTTTTACGAAAACACTAAATGATGAAAAAATGGGGTAGACCTGAGATTTATTTCCAATTGGAAAAGTTCATAGAAAGTTGGAATAATCATCCAAAAACAACACATAATATAGATGGTCAGTAATACTCAAAATAAGGGATTCCCACAAATCACTATATATGATATTGAAAGGCATTAAAGTATAATTTGTGGATGCAGAAAATGGTAATTTGACATGTTTTCCAAAAACGCAAGATTCACATATAGGAGTCCTAGAAATACGGTTGCAATTAATAAAATTATTTTTTCTAAGGGAGCGTAAAACAAAGTCTACCGGATGTCCTAATCTAGAATGCTATAAGAAAGACGAAAGAGCAACAAAGGTTGAGAGAACTGAGGATGGATTGTTGACAGTGTTTAAAATAGGGTATAGATCTCCGGTGCTGTCACATCTCATTATTCGTCTCCCTGACATAAAATCCTTTACAGTAAAACCAAAAGGATCAAAGTCAAGAAAAACCTAATTGTCAGTTGTGAAACATCGCACACAAATTAGATTCTTAATGAGTTTAGGGGCATAAAGAACATTTTTTAAGATTAGTGGTGGATGTGGTGGGGATATGGAGGAATGACCATAACCACGGATGGATCTTGTCCACTACCAACAATAATATTCCGATTTAAATTACTCAAATTGAAATAAGACGAGAGAGCATTTTGTGATGCCGTCATGTGAGATGTGGCACATGTATCCATATATCATTCGTCTGGAGTATTGAGTGACATTGTGCTCATATCTGCCTCAATGTCAGTCGGTGCATAAGTCGATGACGAGGGGACTGTGTTGTGTAGGCTTATTATGGACGTGGGCCAAGTATGTCAGGTTGGGCCTGTCGGTTCTGATGTGGAGTCCACGAGGATGTCATATATGGGCAAGAAAGGGAGGGCCATGACGATGGGGCCCACGCCGGCTGAGTAAGCAACCACGGTAGAAATTTGTCGCGATCATTGTTGTTACCGAAATTTCTTCCGTAGCGGCCCTTGCCGGACTGCATGATCCGGTGGTTGTTATGGGAGGAAGCAGACTGTTGCGGGTTCTCTGGCCGACGGTTCTGGTTGCCGGATGGAATTTGGTTTTGACAGTCATGGAAGAGGAAATTGTAGAGGAAGAGATAGGAAGAATGTCCGGAAAAACTAGGATTCCGTCGTGAGAAAAAGAGGGGAGTGGACGAGAAGTCGACAGCTAGGGTTCCGACGTGGGCTAGGTGCTGACGTGGAAAAAAAGGTGGCGGCCGAGAAGGCGTATCGACAACTAGGGTAGGGTTTGTAGTTTTAGGCTACTGATACCATAAAAGAATATATTTCCTTGATTTTATTGATAAATGGTTTATAATATATATAAGGTTATAATAATATTTACTTTGATACAACTAGATAACTAATTAACTTAATTACAAAAAGATTATAATTCTACTTAAATTAGAAGATATACAATTAATGAAAGAATATTAGGAAATATTCTATTAATATAATCAATTTCTATTAATGAAAATTTATATAGTGGAAATAGGAAAAAAATGGTTTCATCCATTTCACATCGTTTGAGAAAACCTTTAAATTTGTGATTTAAAATATTTCATAATATTTGTGCGACTATAAAATTTTAAACTTCGTGATTTAAACATGTCATAGTTTCTTTATGGCTAAAAAAATTTAATTAAAGAATAGAAAAGTATATATTTTTAACTGGCTAATAAGAAAATAGTATATCAAATAAAATGAATGGAAAGAAGTATTTTTAAAAAATTATATACACTGTTGACCCCTCTAATTTATATGAAAAGAATTCCAATAATGGCAAAGGAAATCCACTGGGACTTGCTACCCTTTTCATTTTGGATTGTCAATCATATCTTCGGTGACGTATTTTATTTTATTATATAGATGAAAATACACACAGAGAAACAAAAATACCCTGTATAATAATCCATTAGAAAATCCACATACATAGAAAATAATTAAACAAAAAATATAAGAAATTGTCGGGACAGTAGAATCAATTAGTGGTCCTTTGGCAGCTGATTAACATTATACCGATATGAATAATACATGTATTAGTTATGCAGATATTAGAGGTATTAGTAATATTAGAAATATTTATTAAACGTGAAATAAAGTAAATCCTATTAATTATGAATCGAACAATTGGGATCCCGCACGTAGAAAACCTTGTTTCCACACACGTGCACACGTAGTGCCAATGATCAAAATTTCCTTAATAGAAGAGATATTGATACGTATACGAATTGTTTGAGACGTAATGTAATAGACGGTTATTAGCCAAATGGCGAATGATTTCACCTTGGTAAATGAAGGAAGAAGTGTATAATGTGTAAAGATGAAATGAATCAGAAATCACCACGAAATCGAGAAGGGTCGCAACTCCTCCAAGTAAGGGTCTCGGCGCTTGAAGGGCCGCGGCGCCTCCCCGAAGGGTCGCGACTCTAATTGACGTTTCAATTCCAGTAACTCACTGGAATTGAAGGGCATGGCGCCTCGAAGAAGCGCGGCTCAATTGACGTTCGATGAGATTCTTTGGGCGAAGAAGCGACTCCTCGATTGTTTCAATCCGTTGGAGGTGAATTAAAAACTGATTCTTGGGCTGACTTTGGAGTATTTACTCTCCATTATTTTGCTCATGAATTCAGTCATTACTTGGCTGAATTGTAACTCCAAATTCAAGGCATTAACATGGCATTCATGACCATTACTTAGCCATTTGGAGGGTCATCATCTACACACTATAAAATGAGACACAACACTCATTTGGAAACACACTTGACATCTTATACTCAATAATTCTCTGAAATTGTCTTCCTCTCTTGCAATCACAAAACACTCAAAGATATTTCTTCCAAAGCAAACACTTGAGTTCCATTTGTTCATATGTTTGATTGTTGTTTTATCTTGGGAGATAAGTTGTCATTACAACCGTTGAAAGGATATACGTGGCAATATTATCTTAAAGATAGATCAAGAATTTGGACTCAGCAAGCCCTCATATTTGATCATTTCCAGATTACTAACAAATAGTTGTTGTTGTTATTTTTCCGTTCTACACATTACTACTCACAAGCTTAAGATAATATTGATATTTCAACAACTACATGACTGGACAAGATCAATTCAACAAATTCAACACTGAAATTCCACCGATGCTCGAGGAAATCCCATTGCCTTCAATCCAACTACTCAAGGCACTAATGCTGCCTTCAACTCCACTGTTTTTTGCACTCCTAGTGTCACCACTGATCATGGCATTTCTAATTCCTTCCCAACTCGCTTTTGCACGCGTCAAGTGCCATCGCTTTTTAATCGTCAAGTGTCACCGCCACTGCTTTTGGCACAACCAATGCCTCCACTGCTGCTCCGGGCACTTATAGTGTCTTTGATCCTACCCAAGGCGTCAACAACAACTATACTCATGTTGGAGGCATTCACAATGCCTTTGCAACTCCTTAAGGGGGCGCTACTGCCCCAACACCTGCTGGTTTTCACCATGAACGTCCTGAAAAGTTCATGGGTGCTCACTATAAGAGATGACAGCAAAAGATGCTGTTTTTCCTGACGGTTATGGGAATGTCACGTTTCCTAACCGAAGATCCTCCACTAGTTGGGAAAGACGTGGACCCTCAGCCAAATAATTTGGCGGGAAGGGGCCAAGGTAACCATGTCGCTGACGACAAGAGGATGATTCACGAAGCATGGAAACATAGTGATTTCATGTGTATGAACTATATTCTAAACAGTTTGTTCGATCCACTATACACGGTATATTGCACCGTTGAAACTGCCAAGCAGTTATGGGACATTGTAGAAAAAGTACAACACCCAAGATGCGGGTAGTAAGAAGTTTATCATTGGGAAGTTCCTGAAATTTCAAATGGTGGACAACAAAAGTGTGACATCCCAAGTCCAGGAATTCCAAATGATTCTACATCACCTGGATTTGGAAGGATTAAAGCTCAACGAATAATTTTTGGTTGGGGCATTAATCGAGAAGTTGCCTCCCTCGTGGACTGAGTTATGAACTATCTAAAACTCAAACCGAAGGAGATGACCCTAGATGAACTTATTGTCAAACTCCAGATTCAGTAAGACAATAAGAAGGTCATGCCAAAGGAAAAACAACCCGCTGAGGGTAAGACAAACCTGACGGAAGTCAAAGGAAACTCAAGCAAGAAGCGAAAGTTCCAGAAGGAAGGCAAGCCCCAACTGAAAAGTTCAAGGGAGATTGTAACCACTGTGGTATAGTTGGTCACATGGCCAAAGACTTCCGCAAGCTCAAACGTGAGAATAAGGCCAAAGGCAAGGTCAAGGCTAACATCGTTGAAGACACGCTCGTCAACAATATGATTGAGGAGTTCTCAGCGGTAGTTCTTGAAGCTAACCTCATTGAGAATCCGGTGCAATGGTGGCTAGACACGGGTGATACCCGTCACATTTGTTCCAATAAAGATGCCTTCTCCACATATACACCAGTCACATATAAGAAATTGTTCATGGGCAACAATTCTTCTTCAGAGGTGCTGGGGGTAGGAAAGGTGACCCTAAAGATGACGTCCGAAAAGGAGCTGATTCTGAAGGAAGTGATGTATGTCCCAGAAATTCGAAGAAATTTAATTTCTGGACCTCTGTTAGTAAATGCTGGTTTTAGGCCAGTGTTAGAGGTTAACAAGTTTGTAATCACTAAATGGAACCTTTGTAGGAAGGAGCTTCGTCTGTGAAGGCCTCTTTAAGTTCAATGTTGCACCTGTAATGCCTTCTGTTTCAACTATCAATAAAATTGCACCTTCTACTTACTTGATTGAGTCATCTAATTTATGACATCATAGGTTAGGACATATAAGCTATCATTCTATCCAAAGATTGGTAAAACTGAAATTATTGCATCTATTGACATAAACCCTCAACGTAAGTGTGAGGTGTGCATAGAGACAAAACTTTCCAAGAGTCCTTTTAGATCCGTCGAAAGGGACACCGCTCCTCTAGAACTTATACACACTGATATATGTGATTTGAAGTTCGCTCAAACTAGAGGGGGGAACAAGTACTTTGTGACTTTTATAGATGATGACACAAGGTTTTGTTACCTTTACTTACTAAAAAGTAAAGATGAAACCTTTGAAGCATTCAAACGCTACAAAGCAGAAGTTGAGAATCAACTAGGCGGACGGATTAAAACTATCCGTAGCGATAGAGGGAGAATATGTAGCGCCTTTTGTAGAACTTTGTACTCAATCGGGTATAGTTCATCAAACAACGGCTCCTTATTCACCTCAATCAAACAGGGTTGTTGAATGCAAGAACCGAACACTAAAGGAAATGATGAATGATCTACTCATCAATTCAGGCCTCCCTCAAACCATGTGGGGAGAAGTTGTCCTTACCGCAAACAGGATTCTTAACAGAGTCCCACACAAGGTAAAAACAAGACTCCATATGAGCTATGGAAAGGAAAAAAACCTACCTACGAGTATTTGAAGGTATGAGGTTGTCTGGCCAAGGTAAAAGTACCTATGCCAAAACAGGTCAAAATTGGACTTAAGACTGTGGATTGCATATTCATCGGATATGCCAATAACAGTAGTGCTTATCGCTTCATAGTGCACAAGTCGGATCATCCGAACATTTATGAAGATACGATCATGGAATCAAGGAACGCATGGTTCTTTGAAGACACATTTCCATATAAGGAAAATAACATAACCTCTCGCAAACGAACTTATGAGAAACCACTGATGAACTAGGAGTCACTGACTATATAGATCGAAACGGTTCAGATCTAGTAAATTCTGAAGTAGCTGATGATCCGGAATTTAGTATTCCAGATTCTCAGGACTTGGAAGATTCAGAGATGGAACCAAGGCAAAGCAAAAGGGCACGGAAGGACAAGTCGCGGTCGGTTCGTAGCTTATTTGGTTCAGGATGAACCACGGACAATCGCCGAAGCATTGTCAACTCCAGAAGCACCGCTCTGGAAGGGAGCTTTAGAAAGTGAGATAAAATCCATTCTGCATAACCACACCTGAGAGTTGACAGAACTTTCCCTAGGACACAAACCGTTGGGTTGTAAGTGGATCCTTAAACGGAAGTTAAAGGCAGATGGTTTTATCGACAAGTACAAAGCTAGGTTAGTAGTCAAGGGTTATCGCCAAAAGGAGGGCCTTGATTACTTCGACACCTACGCTCCAGTGTCAAGAATGACATCCATACGTATGTTCATAGCTATCGCCGTCTTGCGGGATCTTGAAATACATCAAATGGATGTTAAGAATGCCTTCCTAAATGGTGATTTGGAAGAGGAAATATATATGGATCAACCTGAGGGGTATGTGGTTCCAGGACAAG
The DNA here is from genome assembly GCA_029844215.1 of Przewalskia tangutica. Classification (NCBI taxonomy): domain Eukaryota; kingdom Viridiplantae; phylum Streptophyta; class Magnoliopsida; order Solanales; family Solanaceae; genus Przewalskia; species Przewalskia tangutica. The sequence continues at coordinate 5,802,736 of CM056722.1, forward strand.
AGACAAAAGTATGTCGGCTTGTTAAATCATTGTACGGGCTGAAACAAGCCCCTAAACAATGACACGAGAAATTTGATAGTACTCTACTATCAAAATGATACGGCATTAATGGAGGTGACAAATATGTCTACATGAAAGAAAATGTCAAATCCTTCGTCATGATATGTCTATATGTAGATGACTAATTGATCACTAGAAGCAGTCCTAGAATAATCCTAGAGACTAAGAACATGTTAAACAGTGTTTTGACATGAAAGATATGGGCATTGCAGATGTCATCTTTGGGATCAAGATCTCTAAGACATCTAATGGACTGGTCTTATCTCAATCTCACTACATCGAGAATGTACTGAAAAAATTTGGGATGTTCGATACCACCGCAGATCAACACCATTGGATATAAGTCAAAAGCTTGACAAATATCTGGGTAAGCCCGTACGCCAGGAGCGATATGCGTAGGTGATTGGTAGTCTGATGTATATCACAAACTGCACTCGACCTGATATCGCTCATGCAGTCAATAAATTGGCTAGGTTAACTCGAAATCCAAGTGAGGATCACTGGAAAGCGTTGAACAGGATACTACGGTTCCTAAAGTTCACGATACATTTCGGGTTACACTATTCAAGATATCAAACCAGAGAGAGTGGTACAACGATGCAACCGGATATCGATAATGGCGACATCAAGTCCACCAATGGATATATTTTTACAATCGGTGGAGTGGTGTCTGGAAATCCTCAGCAAACTCTTATCGCCGATCCACGATGGAGTCGGATTTATCGCTTTAGATAAGCGGAGAGGAAGGTGAGTGACTTCATGGTTTTCTGAGGATGTCCCATTTTGGGATAAACCCGTGTCTTCAGAATGATCCATCATGATAGTCGACTACAGGAAGAGCACGAAGTTCAATATACAACGGTAAGTCTCGTCAAAATACTCCTTCCTCTCTTGCAATCACAAAACACTCAAAGATCTTTCTTCCAAAGCAAACATTTGAGTTTCCTTTGTTCATTTGTTTGATTGTTGTTTTATCTTGGGAGATAAGTTGTCATTACAACCGTTGAAAGGATATACGGGGCAATATTATCTTAAGGATATATCAAGAATTTGGTCGACTCAGCAAGCCCTCATATTTGATCATTTCCAGATTTGTAACAAATAGTTGTTGTTGTTATTTTCCCACATTACTACTCACAAATAATGCAAGTACAGAGTATTAGTTATGCATGTATTAGTAATGCATATTTTTTTTAATGTTAGTTGTTATATTAAAAGTTAATAAATATATTTCTTAATATTAAAATATTTGCTTACAATTAAAATTTAAATGCTATTTATTTAAAAAATATTAAAATTTAAATACTATTTATTTTTAAAATATTATAGTAAAAATTATATAAAAATATGATTTAGAAAAGAAATTTAAGTGGGGAATGATAAGGGTAATATTGTCATTTCAACTTTTTATTTATGTATTAATTATTCTATCTTCTACTCCACATAAAATAATAAATAAATTCCCTCATAATTTATACATGTATTAGTTATACGAATTTCTTAATTGCAAATCATACTAATTTTACACATCAATAACTTATACATTTCATAAAAGTAAGGTGGGCCCCATAAAAAATAACAAAATCCTCCCACCCCCCCCCCCACCCCCTCCTTTCCTCTCCTCTCCGTCTTCCCCATCATTTCAAGCTCACGACTGGTACTCGCTTATCACTGGTACATGTTTATTTATTTACTATCTATTTTTATATTCATATTATAAAATTAGAATATTATATATATGTGTGTGTTTACCACATCTTATTTTGCTTACAACTAGTTATTTCTTAAAAATGAATACGTTTACGGAATAACTAGTTGTACTTGGAGTGTGACATAATAATCAATGAAGTGTATTGAAAATTATGTCGGTTCAAATTTTAGCGAAAACAAAAATACTAAATAGTATCTATTTCAACATATTAATTGAGATGTACATAAATTAACTCGAACACTAAAATTACTAATCACTTAAATGGGATTAATAATCTGAAAGAATAAGACATAATACCTACGATAGATTTGATGATAGGGTGGGATGGAGGAGTAGGTGGTGGGTAGGGCGTGGTGGAGATAAAAAAAAATTCATATTTTTTATAAAAAAAAAAAAAATAGAAATTTGAGAAAGTGATAGGCCCGTAAGGCGGGAGGTGGGGGTATGTAAAAAATTTGAGGATGGATAGGGGCATGGGGTGGACAGGGTAGGGAGGAGGTAAGAAAAAAATCATATTTTTAATAATTTTTTTATAAAAGTAAAAAAATATGAAATAGAGGACTTGGGTAAACAATATAATAGTAGATGAGTTACTTTGGGCTAATATGATGGGTTAATTTGGATTGTTCAAGATGAATGAGTTATGTTGAACTAGCCCAAACTTAGCTCATTTAATAGTATGTCAATGACCAAACCCATTAAAATCTGAACGAATTAAGCAGGTCAATTGAGCTTGGGTCCAATTTGACACCCCTATACATACGTATATAAATTCTTTCACGGAGAGAGAGAAGAGTATATAAATTCTTTCACATGTAACCAATCTTGAGAGATGCCATTTGTGTCTGTCATTTTACTAAATTTAAAGCACTTCATTCTTTTTACACTTTGTCTTAGTTTCATTGAATGCTAAAGTAGCCATGCCACTACAAGCTCCCTGTGATCTCCAAATCCATGTAAATTGTCAACAAACATTCTTTCTGCACCAGGTAAACAAAAAAAAGTCCAATCTGGAACACCCCATTTTCCCAATTCAACCAAATCAACTAAGTGTATTCCTTTTGTAGTTTTTAGTCCTTAGATTACTGTTATTTGTACTATGTGTTGTTCTTATACTTTGATTATCATTGTTTTATGATAGTTATGACTTTTTTTCAGTTAACTTTATCATATTTTTCATAATATTGTGTCCTGTAACTTCTTTTATATATACTGCTTTAAAGAAATTTTCTTTTTGTTATCAAATCAACTAATTATACTAACATTCTTCTTCTTTTTTCTGCAGAAAGTCATTTCAAGATTCTCGGGAAAGTTGAAGAAAATAATCAAACAAGAAAAGAAAAAAACTCAGATAAAAAATTCAGGTATAGAGTTTCTTGATTTCCCAGGTGGGGCAGAAGGGTTTGAACTTGTTTCAAGATTCTGTTACAACAATGGCAATATCAGAATCACTGTCTCAAATGTAGCCCTCCTAATTTGCTCTGCAAATTTTCTTGAAATGACAGAAAAAATGTCATCTTGCAATCTTTTACATCAAGCTAACAACTTTCTTGAAGGGTTATTTTACTGGTCATGGGGTGATATTGTTAAATCTTTAAAAAGTTGTGAATCTTTTTTTGATTATGCAAATTCTTGTGGGCTGATTGAAAAGATTATAACTTCACTTGTTTCCAAGATTGCTCAAAATTCAGATATTAGTACTCTTTTTGGTTCTTCATGTTCATCAGCTTCTTCATCTTCATCATCATCTGAACAAATAATGAAGCTATGTACATCAACAACAAAATCTTGGTGGTTTGAAGAAATGACCATTTTGCCCCCAATGATAATAGAAGAGTTTTTGAGGACTTTAGGTGCTTTTGGAGGTGAAAATAATAACTTACTCCTCACAAGATTCTTGCTTTACTACTTAAAATCAGCAGCCCATAATAGTAATTGTCACAATGTGATTTCAAGAAGTGATTACAGTGGGCTTGCTGACACTGCAGTTTATGGTGTGGTGTTTATAGGGAAAACAGCATTTTCTTGTAGAAATCTTTTTTGGGTATTGAGAATTGTATCTGGTTTTGGTATTAGCAAAGAATGCAGGGGTATTTTGGAGAAATTGATAGGTGGGATGCTTGATCAGGCAACATTGGATGATATTCTTGTTTGTGGTCATCACAATAATGTTGGTGTTTATGATGTGAATCTTGTGGTGAGATTGATTAGAGTTTTTGTTCATCATGATAAAGAAGTTTCAGTAACAAAATTGAGTAAAGTTGCAAGGTTGATAGATAAGTACTTGAGAGAGATTGCACCTGACCAAAGCCTTAAAATATCAAAGTTTCTTGGTGTTGCTGAGAGTCTACCAGATTATGCAAGGGATTGCTTTGATGGGGTCTACAGAGCCATTGATATCTATCTTGAGGTTATTACTACTCTTTAACATTCTTTGATTTTCTTCTTCTAATCCATAAATTAATAAATGTTAGTGTTTTACCATTCATTTTTATTGTTCGGACTTTTCAAAAATGTTATCGGTGTGTCGTATCCTTAAAAAATAGTGTATTTTTGAAGAATTCTATATGTGTGCGACAAAGTTGATCCCGTGTGGAAGGAAAGCCTTGGAACAACGGTAAAATTGTCTCTGTGTGTCCTATGGGTCAGAGGTTCGAACCGCGGAAGCAGCCACTAATGCTTGCATTAGGGTAGACTGTCTATATCACACCCTTTGAGGTGCGGCCTTCATCTAACCCTGCTAACACGGAATACTTTGTGCACCGAGCTGCCCGTTAATACGTGTGCGACCGTATTTTTTAAAAGTCCAAACAATATAGCTACTTAGTACTCCCTCCGTTTCAATTTGTTTGTCTTACTTTCTTTTTTAGTCTGTTAAAAAAATGTCACTTTTAGGGTGGTGGTTAGACCGACTATGTTGTATGAGACGGAGTGTTAGCCAGTCAAGACTCGCACATCCAAAAGATGAAAGTTGCGAAGATGATGATGCTGAGATGGATGTGTGGGCATACAAGGAGGGATAGGATTAGAAATGATGATATCCAAAACAGAGTGAGAGTGGCCTCGGTGGAGGATAAGATGCGAGAAGCGAGAAGCGAGGTTGAGATGGTTCAGACATGTGCAGAGGAGGGACACATATGCCATAGTGCGGAGGTGTGAAAAGTTGAAAATGGATGGATTCAGGAGAAGTAGAGGTAGGCCGAAAAAGTATTGGGGAGAGGTGATTAGACGGGATATGGTGCAAGTACAACTTACTGAGGACATGACCTTATATAGGGGATTGTGGAGGACACGTATTAGGGTGGAAGGATAATAGGTAGTTGAGCTTAGTCATATTTACGCTTACATACTGGTAGTTATAGTGGTATTATTGTAGACCTGCTTAGCCTATCGTACAAGTAGGCACCGTATTGCTTTATAGTCCTCTGTCGTTTGATTCCTGTTGCTGTGTGTTATTTTGTGTACTTTGTTTATCTTATCTACATGCGTTAGTTATTGCTTTTTTTTTCCAGAATATTTTATCATGGCTTATCCGCTTTTGTTACCATCATTGTCATACTGCTTTGAATTTCTTGTCCAAGTCTGACAGTTTCTCTTGCTTTGCTTATGTTTATGATGTGTTTTGAGTCGAGGGTCTTTCGAAAACAGACGTTCTACCTACCACCTACCATGGTAGAGTTAAGGTCTGCGTACACTCTACCCTCTCCAGACCCACATTGTGGGATTTCACTGGGTATGTTGTTATTGTTACACACAACATCCTACATGACATATTTAAGGTCACAAGATTCAAAGAGCATTTTAGTACAATATGTATATCTTTAATTTAAGATTACAATTTTTTTTAAATTTTTTTTGTATCCGAATTAAACTAAGATACATATATTAAAATGGAGGGAGTAATAGTTTCAAATGCCTTTAGATAAAAGGTTTTTAATGTTTACAAAAGCTAAAAGATATGGGATAAGACAAGAAGATGTCCTCCCAATAAGAAAGACTTTTCAGCTTTGTTTTCTCTCTTACGGTGAAATGTGTCTTTGTGGAAATTTTTTGAATCTTTCTGGGAAACCCCACAAGGGTGCAAAAAGTACCACTCACTTCTCTTGATAAAAAATGCAGGATTGTTTTTTGCTTCTGTTTTTCCCTTGATTGAACAGACACCAAAAAATGGTCTAGTACAATTTTAGCTTTAGTTAAATGAGTACTACGTGTATATGCATTATGCAGTAGTGGCAGTCAATCATACTTGACCATGTAGCTCGAACTCTTTAAAAATATTGTCGTACTCATGTCGGATTCTTTAAAAATGCGCAACTTTTGAAAAATTCAACACACACCACACCGGACAATATCTTTAAAGAGTTCGAACAATGTACCTTGTAGAAATACTAGACAAGTGCACAAAGGTTCCATGAGGTGCAAAGTATGCTATCATAATTAAGTGGTAGTTAGAATTGGTTAAGTGGTTAATTAGTAGTCAAATCAGTTATTGTTAGATATTTTGATATTTTGGGAGTTAGAGTTGACAAGATATTTTGTGGTTAGATAGTGGCACGTGTATATATATATATTACGTATACACAATGTAAAGGTAACCGTTCATTTTTCTCTCTATTGAATACAAGTTGGCTTCTTCTCGACTAACTCTCTCTGTTCTGTTTACTTCATTTTTCTTCTTCTTCTCTTTACAATATTTTTCTGATTCGTGGTACTGATTGTCGATCTGATGAAGCTCAACATGGTATCAGAGCCTGGTACAACATAGATCGAAGTTCAGGTCACATACAAGAAGGTCGAAGATCGACAGAGATCGAATTCAAGCACATGCAGTGACGAATCTGAAGAATTCAAGCACATGCAGTGAGGAATTCAAAGGAGGATCTGTTCGATTGAAGAAGAATCTGTTCGATTGAAGGAGAATCTGTGTTCGATTGAAGGATTTAGGATTTCGAAGAGGATCTGTTCGATTGAAGAAGGATCTGTTCGATTGAAGGATAATACATATTTCTTTTGAACGAAATAAGCAGCGATGGGAACAACTGATGAACATATGACAGTGACGATCGATCACAATCATCCTTTGTACTTGTTTCCATCTGATGCGCCAGGATCGTTATCGATTGGGATTGTGTTTACTGGTATGTACAACTACACTTTATGAAGTAGAGCGATGAAGTTGGTTTTACTAGGTAAAAATAAATTGGGATTCATAAATGGAACTGTGAAGAGGGAAGGATTTAGTGGAGAATTGGTCAATCTCTGGGACAGATGCAATGCGATTGTGGTATCGTGGCTAATGGGAAATGTGAGTAAAGAATTACTCACTGGAATGTTATTCAACTCGGATTATCATATGATATGGGAAGACTTGAAGGATAGGTTCGATAAAATCAATAGCTCTAGAGCTTTCCTGTTGCACAAGGAGATAGTCTCGTTGAGGCAGGGATCATTATCAGTCTCGATGTATTATTCGAAACTGAAGGATCATTGGGATGAATACGATTCCATCATACCACCACCATCTTGTTGCCCTAAGTCGAAGGAATTTGTAGACCACTTGCAGTTTCAAAGGATGTTGCAATTCTTGATGGGACTTAATGACAACTACAGTCAAGCCAGGAATCAAGTCTTAATGATGCAACAACTGCCAAATTTGAATCAGGTTTATGCCATGATTAACCAAGATGAGAGTCAGAAGATGATGCAGGATATGATGGAACCAGGCCATGGTGGAGGTGTTCCAAGGCAAAGGAAACCATATAATCCCAATGCGATATGTGATTTTTGCCATGTTAAAGGACATTTCAAGCTAGATTGTTTTAAGCTAATGAAATGTGATTATTGTCTTAAAACTGGACATGTGCAGGATTATTGCTACAGGCTACATGGTTATCCTGAAAATTTCAAAGGAAAAAACCAAAAAGGCAAACATGGTGACAGGATGATTTGAGGATACTGGTCAGGGCCATATGCTTGTTGAGACAACTAGACAGTTTAATCCAAGGCAACACTAGACAGTTGTACAGTTTACTCCAAGAGAACACCAACAACTCCTCAATTTGCTTGATAACAAGGAAAGTGGAAGTCCTAGTGCGAATATGGCAGGTATATCTGATTTCAATATTAAAACAGTATTGAAATGGATAATAGATTCAGGAGCAACAAACCATATGATTGGAAATGACAAATATCTGAAAAATAAGAAAATGATAGATAATGCAGGAAAGGTACACTTACCAACTGGGGAATCCACCAAAATCTCACACATTGGTGATTACCATTTAGGAAAAGGTAAGGTCCTTAAGAATGTGATGTGTGTGTCAGAATTTAGATTCAATTTAATGTCAGTTTCCAAAGTGACAAAGGAATTGAACTGCAGTGTGTCATTTTTTCCAACATGCTGTGTATTTCAGGATCTCTCATCTGGGAGTGTGAGAGCGATTGATAGTGAAGAGGAGGGACTATATATACTTACTTTGTACACACAAAATAAAGAAACAGAATTGACAAAATGCTTGGCAACAGTGCAGCAAGTAGATACAATTACATGGCACCACAGATTATGTCACATACCTGTCACTGTGATGAAGAAGATACCAAATTTTAAGAACAATAATTTGGTTTTGAATAATTGTGAAGTGTGTCCATTAGCTAGACAAACAAGAATACCATTCCATATAAGCAATAGTAGGAAAACAGAACCATTCCAATTACTACATATGGATGTATGGGGACCTTACAAAGTTGAGACATATAATGGAATGAGGTATTTTTTTTTTACTATTGTGGATGACTATTCTAGGTGGACATGGATATTTTTACTAAGATTGAAGTTTGATGTGAGTTCATTACGTAAACAATTCTTTATTACAGTTCAAACTCAGTTTAATATGCAGATAAAAGGAGTCAGATCTTATAATGGAAAAGAATTCTTTAACTATCACTGTAGGGAGTTGTTTCTGTCTCATGGGGTGACACATGAAAGTTCTTGTCCTTACACACCACAACAAAATGGTGTGGTGGAAAGTAAACATAGACATTTACTTGAAATGGCTAGAGCCATAAAGTTCCAAGCTAATATACCAGATAAGTTCTGGGGATTCTGTGTTGAGACTGCTGCATATGTCATAAACAGGATACCTTTGTCTGTAATGGGTGATAAATCTTTTTATGAACTGTTATATAGAGTACCCTCACTATCACATTTCAGAGTCGTTGGTTGCCTGTGCTTTGCCACTATTTTAAATGGACAGGACAAGTTTGGCCCTAGAGCAGTGAAGGTTGTCTTACTTGGCTATGGGACTTCACAAAAAGGATATAAGGTGTATGACTTGGAGAATGGTACAATCTTTATGAGCATAGATGTGATATTCATAGAATCAGTCTTTCCCTTTCAAAATAACACTGGAGATATGCCTGGTTATATGAAGTCTCATGAACATTTTTGTTATAAATATCTAATGTATCAGCAGGATACATCAGCAGTTGGTACACCAGTGGAGGATGCATGTAGCAGCCAAAATGATGATGGAGTTTCTGCTTGTCAAAATGATGATGGAGTTCCTGCTGGTACAGTTAGCAGTCCAACACAACAACCTTTGATCTTGCCACACCAAAGAGATTTATCTGATGTCAGAAGATCTACTAGATCTAGTAGACCACCCATATGGCACAAAGACTATGTTACCATGGTTCCAATAAATGTTTATATTCTATATTTGATGGAGTTGATTATGCAGGTCTTTCATCTATATATCAGGAGTTTGTGGCAAAGATGTCTGTTGATACTGAACCATGTAGCTATTCAGAGGCTATAACAGACAAGAGGTGGATAGAAGCAATGCAGAATGAAATACAAGCACTGGAAGATAATGGAACCTGGGAACTTGTTGACCTTCTACAAGGAAAAAAGGCCATTGGATGTAGATGGGTATATAAAATCAAGTACAAAGTATCAGGAGAGGTGGAAAGATTCAAGGCTAGGCTGGTTGCCAAAGGATACAATCAGAAAGAAGGTTTGGATTATCAAGAAACATTCTCACCTGTGGTTAAAATGACTACTGTGAGAGCAGTACTGTCTGTTGCTGCTGCTAACCACTGGAGTATTCAGCAAATGGATGTGTATAATGTTTTCCTACAAGGAGATCTCTATGAAGAAGTGTACATGACTCTTCCAGAAGGCTTTAATGCTGCTGGAAAACAAAAGAAAGCATGTAAACTGGTGAAGTCCCTATATGGCCTGAAGAAAGCTTCTAGACAATGGAACATCAAGCTCACATCAGCACTAATCTCTTCTGGTTTTATTCAGAGCCACAAAGATTATTCTCTATTCACTAAGCAAGAGGACAAGGGAAAGATAGTTGTTGTTCTTGTCTATGTTGATGACATGCTTATCACTGGAAATGACATGACTCTAATACAGCACACCAAGGATATCCTTCAGTCATCCTTCAAGATCAAAGACTTGGAGAACTTAGATAATTTCTTGGCATAGAGTTTGCTAGAAGTTCTCATGGCATTCTCATGCATCAAAGGAAATACGCTTTGGAACTAATATCAGATATGGGCCTCGCAGGTGCTAAGAGTGTTTCTTCACCCATGGAGATGAATCAAAAGCTTACAACAATACAGTATGATGAGTGTATTGCTGCTTCAGAGACCACTGTGAGTGTTGAAGGTACTACAGGATCAACTCAGCTATCTGATGAACCATTGGAAGACCCCAGTGTCTATAGAAGGCTAATTGGTAGGTTGTTGCATCTTATCAATACAAGACCTGATATATCTTTTGATGTACAATGTCTAAGCCAGATCATGCAGGCTCCTAAAACCTCACACATGGAGGCTGGTTTGAGGCTGGTTAGATATGTCAAACATACACTAGGTTCTGGAGTTCTTATGTCTACTTACAACACTGCACAACTCCATGTATTATGTGATGCTGATTGGGGATCATGTGTGAATAGCAGAAGGTCTGTGACTGATTATCTTGTGAAGTTTGGGCAGTCACCTGTGTCATGGAAGTCCAAGAAACAAGTTCGCTCTCAAGCTCAACAGAGGTGAATATAGAGCAATGGCCGCCTGGGCATTGCGAAATAGTCCGATAATGGTTGTATAAAGAACTTGGAGTTGATGTTCAACACCGATTACTGTTTCATCGATAGCAAGTCAAGACTTGATTGTCACAACCCCGTCTTTTATGAAAGAACCAAACACATCGACATTTATTGTCATTTCATACGAGAGAAAATTCAGGAGGGTCTAGTTTCTGCTGCCTATCTGTCTTCTGCCTGCTGATATGCTCACCAAAGTCCTTGGCATTGCTCATCATGGTCGATTGGTGTCCAAGCTAGGCATGAGGAATATCTTCATATCTCCTAGCTTGAGGGGATGTAGAAATACTAGACAAGTGCCCAAAGGTTCCATGAGGTGCAAAGTATGCTATCATAATTAAGTGGTAGTTAGAATTGGTTAAGTGGTTAATTAGTAGCCAAATCAGTTATTGTTAGATACTTTGATATTTTGGGAGTTAGAGTTGACAAGATATTTTGTGGTTAGATAGTGGCACGTGTATATATATATTACGTATACACAATGTAAAGGTAACAATTCATTTTGCTCTCTATTGAATACAAGTCGGCTTCTTCTCGACTAACTCTCTCTGTTCTATTTACTTCATTTTTTTTCTTCTTCTCTTTACAATATTTCTCTGATTCGTGGTACTGATTGTCGATCTGATGAAGCTCAACATACCTTATGAACTTATATGTTATTACTGCCTGTGAAATGCAGTTTTACTGTGTAAGTACAGATTAACATAGTTGTCATGATCTCGACAAGACAAAACATACTTTACTCTTCTTTATATCTTTCTCTGTTGGAAGGGGAAATGGTTTAATCTTTTATCATATGATAGAATAGCTCATAAAGGCATCTATATGTGTAAGCATTAATGAGGAGACTCAAATGTTAAAAGTATTTGAATTTAGTACTATGAGTTTTAAAGTTTGGACTTAAAAAGAAAAAACAGTAGGGTCATAAAAGTTTGTCACGGGAACTTGTGACCTCATTATTAATTCATGAGTACTTTATGGAAACCAATCAGTTATCTACATTGTGGGACCCTCAAGACCTTTCTTGGACAGAGTTATTGAAAGATTTGTAGATATCAGATTTTTTTTTGGATAGTTTTAATTGATTTTCACTTTGTCATTGTGTTCTTTCTATTTCTTTTCCCTTTGTCCTTTTATGTCCTGAATCCTTTCTATAAATAACTTTTTTATTCTGAAGAAATTTCCTCCACCCTAACATACTTGAGGTGTCATCTATCAATTATATGACGGTGTTTGATTGAACATAGAATTTAAAAAAGAAAGACACACTTTTGATACATACATCCTTAGATATTGTTATCTTAAACATGTTTATGACATTTCTACGTATCATTGAAAGTGAAACAAAAAAGTTTATAGTTAAAAGGGGTTTCAAAGGTAGGAACGTCATATAAAATAGAACGAGAAGAGTAATGTTTTTTCCTTTTTTCCTTATTTTTCATGTTTCTTGAACTTAACATGGCACGTTATGGTGTACAGGGGTGTCTTTGGGCCTGTGCCAACTGTGCTATAGAGCCCAAATATTTTAGGGGCCTCCAAAAAAACAACAACCTGTATATCAAGGTTGTATACCTTTGTATACTTCTAGGTCTATCATATACCCTTTGTATATCATGTATGTATTGCCTGTAAATGACTGAATGTATATCGAATGTGGGCTTACTGATGAACCTGAGCATGCGTTAATTTGGGCTTGTCCGCTTCTTTCTGTTAAAGTGTGAGAATAATTATTTGGGCATGTCTCCTCTCGTTTCTTTTAAAGATGAGGCCCATAATTTCAATAGTATAGACAGTGATTGGGGTTCTGTTGGGTCTGTCTCCCTTTCTTTTAATTTATATAAGCTGCGGATTAAATAAAATTAAATTACCAGTGATTTTTTTTAAGGGCCCACTTTTATGAATTAGAACAGGGCCCTCAAAATGTTTGAGACGACCCTGATGGTGTATATTTGATTGCAGTCTCATCCAGCCCTTTCATTAGAAGAAAGATCAAGATTATGCAGATGTCTCAACTATGAGAAACTAAGCCTTGAAGCATGCAAAGACTTAGCAAAGAATCCAAGAATTTCACCAAGAATTTCTGTGAGGGCACTTGCTTCACAAGGCTCTTCATCAAGTATCCCAACAACAGACTACAATAGCCAAATGGTTTTGTACAAGACAAACAAGAGTGATCACAGTTCAAGTATTAGTGATAATCAGAACTTACAAGAAGAGGACCATGAATATATGAGGCTAAATCTGCAAAAGATGCAGTGGAGAGTTGTGGAGTTGGAGAAAATATGCAGAGATATGAAAGGCCAAATGTCTAAAATGGTGAAGACAGGGACTCATACTAGAGCTTTGCCTAGGCTTTGTAGAAGTCAGTACTTCTAAAGAAAACATGAAGAGCAAAAGAAAGAAGCAAAGCAAAAAGGACAAGTTGATAATTCACATGTGATGGGGTGATGGTGGAGTGATAAGTACTCCCCATCCTTAATCAGAGGTTTCAGATTCATGCCCACAAATCCGAATTCAGTCGGCCCACATATCTATGTGGATACAAAAAAAAAAAGATAATTCATATGTGATATTCCTTTTTCCCTCTTTTTTACTGTAAAAACATGAACTGTTTTTCAAGACCATATGCCTGTAAAATTCCTTGCCAATTTAAAGGTTCTCACTTTGTACAAGTTATGAGACTTAAGTTCTCCTTCCTTCTTAGATTTTTAATTTTTTTAAAAAAAAAAAACCTGCTGTTTTTATTTTTAAAAAGGATTTATAAATTATAAAGGGTCATATGCAAGGCTGATTTTGTTTTTTATAAATCCCCAAAATTTAACCTTGTTAAGAAGGTATTCCCTCTATTCCAGTTTGTATGACGGTCTTTTCATTTGGGACGTTCAAACATTTGATTTGACTTTATTTTAAAACTTAAAGAATTTGAATCGATTGAATAATTTATACTTTAATTTTGATGTGATATTTGCTCTCATCTCAACGACTATTAGTCTAATTAATATCTTATACTCTGTGTGCAGTCAAATATCACATAAATTGAAATAATATGGAAAGAAGACATAAGAACTTTTGCATTCTATTTGAATTTAGAAGAATTTCCCCACCAACGATGTGGAGTAGCCTTGGAATAACTGGTAAGTTGTTGTCATGTGATCAGGAGGTCACGTGTTTAAGTCGTGGAAACAACCTCTTGCAGAAATACAGTGAAGATCACTGATAATGACTTCGTGGTCCTTCCAAGCATAATGAGAAAGCTTAGCAGACGCTGCTCTTTTTTTTACCCTCGTCCCCCTCCCCCGGCGTAGGACTTCTAAGCGTGAATTCCGATTTAGACTGGCCCTAATGCAGTGCAGGACATAGGGTGGAAAACGAAAAAAATAAAATTTTCAGAAAACTGATGACAATCTTTATAATGTTTCCGAAATTCTAAATCTGAGGGTCAGAAATTTACCTGCAACGTGATCAGTGATGAAACACAACAGTAATAGGGTACAGGAAAGGAAGTCAACATTATATTTGCACACAGTAAATCAATGATAATGAAACATAGATGAGCACTGAAAATTTAAATTGATACAGCATCCCTTGGATGGGGGCCTATCATACAGGGAATTTTGAAGAAAAATGAGCATCTTACTATCCTCAAATCTCTCTAGGGCGTGGAGTTTCTTTACAATCTTATACAAGCAACTATTAAGGATTTTGACAAAGGAGAATGGTATATGGACGGTCAGTGTTGATGTATTATCAACACACCCCCTTCTTTTCAATGCCAATAATTTATAATAAATTTTTCATCAAAATATATAAAAACATTATATTCTCAAAAAATAAAATATGTCTGGCACATTAGAAAAAAAAGAGTAATATTTTTTATACAATCATATTGGTTTTTTAAAACATTAAATTAAAAAAAATGTAAATTTACATTTCAACGTATCGAAAAAATACAAATATACATCAGGAGTCACTAATTAAATTTATTTGAACCGTGATTTGCGTTAATAGCTTCTATTTTTTTAAAATAAAGCATCTTAAGGCATCTTAAAAAGTATAAGATTTGAACCGTGATTTGCGTTAATATCACCTTTAATTTAATGTTTTATAAAAACCAATATGGTTGTATAAAAAATATTACTCTCTTTTTTCTAATGTGCAAGACATTTTATCTTTTGAGAATAATTTTTTTTTAAATTTTTTATATATTTTGATGAAAATTTTATATATTTAAATTTATTATAAAATATTATAAATTATTAGCATAAGAAGAAAAGAAGGCGGTGGGTGTTGATAAGACATGAACACCCACGGTCCATATAACATTCTCCTTGACAAATTGTACCTTGAGGAGTATAGAGGGCTAGGTCCTACAACATCCACACGGGAATTGGTTGTAATTATCTATCAGCTACTGTTCTGAACTGTCTGTGATTGGCATCTCTCCTCTGTTTCCTGTGTAGGAAGGATCTTACGCAGAGAGCGGTACTGCAACCGAACATTCTCTCCAATGTCCATAATCTTAAGCAAATACCTGGAGAAATTGAGATCATTTTAGGGATCCTAGAACAAGGAGAACTGCATCTCACTGTCAGCAAAGGAGAATATTCCAGCAACTATTGAAACATGACCGGTATTATTGTCTCAATTGTGACTGCAATCTGCTTATTTAAAATTAAGTGAAACTTTGTAATTAGAAATTGGGACAGAGGGAGTAATTGAGGAGGATTCATCTGACATGAATTGTATTTGTCAGGCCATGAGAGCAATACTCAATGACCCAAGATATGGTGCTCTAAAATCCCTTGGTGAGCGGAAGCAAGCTTTTAATGAGGTATCTCTCTGAGTAGGCATTCAATGATGATGTAGTTGATGTAAATATTCCCTTTTCAGTTTGCTATTTTGACTACATAACAAATATCTGGAATGGGTTAATTACTGCTTCAATGTTTCAGCATACTGTATTCCAAAAAGAATAAGGTCTATAGCTATTATGTAAGTTGTGTGTTCTGTTCCAGTATCTGAGCCAAAAGAAAAAACTGGAAGCTGAAGAGAGACGTGTTAAACAGAAAAAAGCTCGGGAAGATTTCAGGATAATGTTAGAAGTAAGTGAAATTTTCTTTTGTGAGTGTCTTCCATTTGATATATCTTAATGTGTAAGAGGTGTTGGTATTTTTCACAACAATCTCTGTTATTTCTCAATCTTATTAGGACTCGAACCCAAACTAATCTCCACTCCACTCTATTCATTTCTATATGCACATGTATAATCGTCGTAATTAACTTATCTTTTAGATTATTTCTATGCACCTCTCAACCTACTTCAACCCTTTTTTCCTGGGTATGGAATTGACCATGCAACAACAACACATGTGATCAGTCCCAAACAAGTTGTGTCGGCTATATGTTACTCCCTCCGTTTCAATTTCTTTGTCTTACTTTCCTTTTTAGTCCATCTAAAAAATATCTTTTCTTTTTTGACAATTCTTTAATTCCAACTTTCTACGTGGCATGTTTAAAACACAAGATTAAAGTGCATTTTAGTATATTATACAATCAAAAGCCGTTCTATACTTTCTTAAAATTCGTGTCAACTCAAAACCGGACAAATAAATTGAAACAAGGGAAAAGGGTCAAATTTACCCCTCAACTATTGAAAAGGTTCAATTTTTACCCTCAGTTATACTTTTGTTCCGACAATACCCTTGTCGTTAACTAAATAGCACAGATATACCCCTCTTCCGTTAAGGCTGTCTAAGGTGGACGCCTAATTCCACATGGGCTGACATTTTTGGTGACGTGGACACACGTGGCATGCCATCTCACCACTTAACCCATTTAACCTCTCTCTTCCACTTCTTCTTCCATTACTAGCACCTCCAGTCCTTCCACGGCATCATCATTTTCACGGCAGAGAGGTAAATAGAGCCATTTACTATGCATAGTGCTTAAATTCTACAGCAACATAAAAAAGGGACAAAAGAACACATTTTGCTTCTATTCTTTACCTTCCAGCCCTATATGTATAAACCCCACGACCACTCTTTGCCAATGTAGCACCACCCGTACCGGGCCCACCATTCCTCGTCTTAAAAAAAACACCTAACCGATTCCAAACCACACAAAAATAGATGTAAGATTTGCATACATCTTACTCTCTCCAAATTCCACTAATTATTTTAAAAGATATATTTTTATTACACAAAGGTATGAGAAGGGAAATGAGAAGGGATTACAATACAGACATTCAAACCCTCACCAATAAAGTGAAAGCTCAGATAGTCAACTAACTAAGTTATTCCTAAGAGACCCCACTAATAGAACTATATTGGATGTGTTTTTGTTGTTACAATGTATACCATATCATTTAGTTACTCATGCATTATCTTAAATTTACACTATTATTTTATATTTAAAGGTAATGAATATAATCTATATTATATTAAAAACACGAAGGATTTTAGAAATATTGATTGAATTTTTTGCCCTTCGTTAAAAAATTCTGACAAAAATGTCATTTACCATTTTTCAAATATTTATTTATAAATAGACATTTAATTATTCCACTAATATTTAGTACTTCAAAAGCAACTAAATTTTGTTTATTAAATCCTAAAGTCATTGGTAAGTACAAATCTTATAGAAGTCCTTTTTCCCCCTTTAAGAGTCCGTATTCTTTTTTTTTAGACAATTTTAGTGAAACTTAAAATTTTTGTGCCAAATGTTTAGCCTTTTTTTAGGAAGATTTGCTCAAAGATACTATTCATACATTAAATATATTGGAAAATCAACAAGAAAATTAATTATTATATTTTTTCTTATTTGACTTCGTTGTTGTTAAAACTGTATCCAGCTAGAATTATGGTAAATAACCAACATACGAAATTCATCTATTCCGGTAAATATATTAGGAACATAGCGGTCATATAATTTCGTCACCACAATCGTTGTGTATAAAATAAATCCTTATTTAGGTACCCTCAACCTAAGTTTTTTTACTTTTGTTTAGATTATTTAATTGTGTTAGTTATTGCTCTCTTTTGTTCGAATGCACTTTATAATGTTTTAATTCCTTATCTGAATTTCTATTTCTGAAGAGAAAAAAAAGGTGACTCAACTTCTCAACTAGAGTTGGTGGTGGGACCTATTGGCATAATGCACACTGGAATGTGGGAATTCGAGGTCTCATGAACTACTACTAAAAACCTACTTTCTTTTTGTTTCGTTTGTGGATAAACAATATCCGGTCAGGCCTATGGCTAGATCCTTTTAGATCTACTGGTCGGCTCCGGCCGTTTGGACCGTTGATTTACTCTTGACGCTTGTTTTACTTACTCTTGCTTTGTTTTGATTGTCATGCTTGTGATTATGTTTTGTCTTGAGCCGATAGTCTCTCGGAAACAGTTGTTGTACCTACCAAGGTGGAGGTAAAGTCTTTGTACACTCTGTTGGAAATTTGCCTTTGGCGGGAGTTGCGACCGACCAACTTTAACGGCTTAAACACTAGTGTTACGTATGTTGGAGAATCTGATTCTTTACACATGCATGATCTACTAAGTACGTAGAAATTGTTGGGCCAAGGATCGTCAAATTTCGTTGAGAAATGAAAGAGATATTGGTCCACGAAGTGAGGTGTTTGAAGCATGGAAAAGTGTGGTTTGGGATCAATTCTCCCTCATCGGCGAAGGAAGAAAGAACTGTTGTGTTTATAAGACTCAAAATTGGTTTGGGGTTTGGGACCCCAAGGGGTATCCCTAGAGATGGCAATGGATCCCGGACCCGATCCGGATCCGGTGGATCCAGATCCGTTTTATAGGATATGGATATTCAAAGTTTGGACCCGACGGATCCGGATCGGACCCGGATTCGTTTATGATGGATCGGATCTGGATCTGGATCTTGTCTTTGAGATCCGTATCCGATCCAGATCCGACCTGTGAATCCGTTTTTTATTAAATTAATTATACATTTATTATTTATACATCATGGCACCGAATCCTTTGTAATCTTAATTTTATTTTATATTCAAAGGGCCGAAGGCCATTATTTTTTTAATTGAGACACGTTTTGCGTGTTATTCTTTAATCATTATATTAATCATTTATGTGGTACTTATGTAGTAGCTTAGGTATTGAGAGGATTGTTTCTCACTACAGCAATAACCAATAGGCATAACAATTGTCAACAATGTCATTTAGTCCTAATTTACGGATGCATTCCCATGATTCCGTTAAATTAAATTGACTTTTTTTCTAGAAAATTTGGACTGATTAGAAGGTATAACTTAATAATCAGTCACTTTGATTTGGATCCAGATCCGATCCGTGGATCCGGTAGATCCGATGGATCTGGATTTGGATATGATTTTATGGACCCTATGGATCTGGATCTGGATATGGATACATGTATGTAAAACGGATCTGGATATGGATCTAGTAGGATCCGGTCCAGATCCTACCCGTTGCCATCCCTAGGTATCCCATGTGTTTAAAGGAGAGAAATGTGCTTCGGTTCGAGGAAAGCCCACACGCGATGCCCTCCCGTCCCGGTCCGGGTCGCGGGTATTATCTTTTTAACCAGAATTCTTTCATATGTACAGTTTGGTCCCTGAAGTTTCCAGAAAGTCAGAATTGGGCAGAGAGATCAGAACGCCACATCACTCAATGCAACCATTTATTTTGGCTGAATTACTCCTCTTACAATGGCAAATTCGTTGCTCTTTTCACCATTTATTTTGGTGGTATTACTACTTCCATAATGGCCATTACTTGGCCAATAATGACACTTATGGAGGCAGTTCAACAGCCCCTCCCTCACCTATATAAACAACCCCTTTGCACCATTATTGAGAACACATTGCAATAGACGAAAAAAAACACAAAACATAATTCTTCTTCCTACAATCTTCCAAGCATCATTTCGTTACTCAAAATTCTTCACGGTAGCACTTGAGTTTCCTTTGCTCAATTGTTCCATTGCTATTTTATCTTGGGAGACAATTGTCCAGGACGTATAAAGGATACATACGGGACAATATTGTCTTAAAGACAGGGTGTCACACTCGACTCAACATTCACAAAACAGTTTTCATTTTTCTTGTTCAACATCTTTGTAATTTCAATTTTGTTGTTGAATTATATTTTTCAGTTCTTGCAAATCTCAGCAGTTATTTGTAATTCCCGTTTCCTGCACCTTTGTAACCAATAAGTTTAAGACAATATTTGTTTATTGTAACTATTGTAATTGTGCTAGAAAGATGTTTGCCACTAGATATACTCCCAATCGGGCCAGGCTTTTTTGTTGAAACCGGGCCGTTGTGATTATATAAACAGTTCAAACACTGTCGCTGTCAACAGATCTGGTCCTAGTTTTGGATCTCTCTTTGACGATAGTTACAAACCTGTTTCCGTCAAAAGTGGGATCTCTATTGGTGATCCTAAACTTGAAGACACTGCTGATAGTCATGTTGGCAAGTCTAAGGATCAAGGAAGAGTTTTTGTCACCGCTTCCGAGAGTGGTGGAAACAAGCGTCCACGAGAGGTGGAGGATATCAATTGGGACAAAAGAAGAAGGCTGAAAATGATGGTCCATCTTGTAGCTGAAGGATTACACTTGTCCCAGACAAGGAATATGAAGATGAGTTAAATAAACTTTCCTCTTTGTCAATAAGAAGATTAAATCACGTCTGAATAAAATAAGTAAAGTAAGGATATGAATATGAAAATGTTTCAAGAAAAATTATATTCCTTACACTTTAAATTCAGGAGTTTAATCTCATTTACCTTCCCGTTTAAATATTGGACTGTTATAAACAACAGACTAAATGATATGGACTTAGATTGTAATAAAATGATTTTATGGACAAATCCTACGCATGGGAAGAGGACTAGAGGACTAAAGACAATGACTTGAGGACTAGTGACAATCCTGTCATCATTTCTGACAGAAGATTCGTCTTTCGACAGGATAGTAGCGGACACTCAGTCATACAAAGCCTCCGGGCGACTAAAGTGGGCCAGATCTTTACATGACTTGACGATGTTATACACTCAGTCATACAAAGCCTTTGGGCGACTGGAGTGGTTCAGAATTACCAGATCCCAATAGATCTGAAGGCCAAAAGAAAGGCAGAAAAGAAATTAGACACTCAGTCTGCCAAGACAACTGGAGCGAGTCAGAGAATCTAGATCATATATGATCCGGTTACGCCCTAACCACGGGCAAGAGGTTGTTCATGAGAAGCAACACTACCTTCAAAATAGAAGAAGTTGAAGAGGTTGTCCTTAAAAAGACTTAAGGAATGGGATCACTCCTAAACGAGGTGATACATGTCCTAAACTTGATGTCAAGGACGCTGTTGGACAATATGGATTAAGTTTTTCGCCTCATGTCCCACAGGTTGATAATAACCAAAAGTGGTACAGTAAAACTATAACCAAGTGGATGATATATTTTGTAATCTGTGCATCTATGTCATCATAGATTAGGACACGTTAACTACAAGTCTATTCAAAGGCTGGTAAAGATGGATTTGTTGCCATCTATTGACATAAACCCTCAACATAAGTGTGAGGTGTGCGTAGAGGCAAAACTCACCAAGCTTTCTTTTCGATCCGTCGAAAGGTATACCGCTCCTCTAGAACTTATTCACACAGATATATGTGATTTGAAGTTCGCACAATCTAGGGGGGAACAAGTACTTTGTGACATTCATTGATGATAGCACAAGGTATTATTACATTTACTTGTTAAAAAGTAAGGATGAAGCCTTTGAATCGTTCCGACGTTACAAAGCAGAAGTTGAGAATCAACTGAGCCTACAGATTAAATCCATTCATAGCGATAGAGGGAGAAAATATGTAGTGCCATTTGAGGATTACTGTGCCCAAGAAGGCATTATCCATCAAACGACGGCTCCATACTCACCTCAATCAAACGGTGTGGCGAAACGTAAGAACCGCACATTGAAGGAAATGATGAATGCCTTGCTTATCAATTTCGGTCTTCCCCGAAACATGTGGGGAGAAGTTGTCCTTACCGCTAATACGATTCTTAACAGAGTCCCACATAAGGGTAAGGACAAAACTCGATATGAATCATGGAAGGGAAAGAAACTCACCTACAAATACTTTAAGGTGTGGGGTTGTTTGGCAAAGGTTGAAGTACCCAAGCCAAAGCATGTCAAGATTGGGCCTAAGACTGTAGATTGCGTATTCATCGGATATGCAAATAACAATAGTGCTTATCGCTTCTTAGTGCATAAGTCAGATATTCCAGATATCGGTTTGCAGAAGTGCAGTGATGCAAACTGGATATCTGATATAGAGAATACCAAGTCCATCAGTGGGTATGTATTTACAATTGGTGGTGGGGCTGTGTATTGGAAATCTTCTAAGCAAATTTACGTCGCCTGATCCACATCTGAATCGGAGTTTATCGCTTTAGACAAAGCAGGAGAAAAAGCTGAGTGTCTTCATGACTTCTTAGAGGATGTTCCGTGTTGGAACAAACCCGTACCTTCGGTAATGCTCTATTGCGACAGTCAGTCGGCTCTAGGAAGGGCACGGAATGCTATGTACAACGGCAAGTCTTGTCATATTCGACGGAGGCATAAGACCGTTAGGCAACTGATTACCACGGGTATAATATCCATTAATTACATTCAGTCAAAGGATAATATATCAGACCCATTGACAAAGGGCTTACCTAAGGATCAGATGGCTTGCATGTCTAGGGGAATGGGATTAAAACCCAAAATATAAGGACCAATACAGTGGTAACCTGTCACGCCCGAACCTCAAGCGTGGATGGTGCCTACCCGCACCCTTCTACCTTAACAACTAAGTAAATCGGAAATTAAATAACACCTCTTTTTTTTTTTAAACCAACGTGCAAGGCAAAGCCGATAAGCGTGCCATATAATATACATAATAAAAGACACTACATCGTATACGAGTCCAATCCCACATATGAATACGGACCTCAAGAGTTTTATCAAATATGACGACAAGACCCCAGTACCCATAATCGCACAAAAGCATGCAGAAGGAACTATACCAAAATGATAAACTCAATGCAGGAGCTATCCAAAACTCGAAAGGTCCAACACTGCCGATCACCAAATCAGCGACCTAAACTCGCGGCGTGAACGCACTCAAGGAGGTCAAGACGAAGAATGTACCAAGTATGTGAGCGAAGTATCAGTAATGAAATCATAACGATCTAAACAAAGCGGGAGACATGTATGATAGCCAACCTACGATACAATACATAAGCGGTCATATCAAGTCGTGACGCAGCCCTCAAAGTCACTACTCAAATATAACTATGGGTCTCACGCCCATAATATCAATCATGCCCGTGGAATCCTTCCTCACCGCGATCCATGATGTAATAACACCAATAAGGATACATGAACACCAAGTCCCACCTGTGTCCTAAATACCACGCGTCTCATGCCCCTAATCCCACATCGTAAAAGCATGACCATAGGGTAACACAAACAACCGGGGACATATATGATAATCAAATTACAACACATTGTGCCTTACTAACAATGAGAGAGTAAATGAAGAGTATCCTTACAATATAAAATAGAAGCTCATGATCAAACAGACCATCCGCAGATCATTTAGCCATCCTACTCGGGACTATTTCACCCGCGTAGCCGCGTGGACCCGCGTGAGGTATTCCTCGCATGGGACTATTTCACCCGCATAAGCCCTTACGGACTCGCACGAGGTATTCTCGCATAGGCCGGACCCGCCCGCACGAGACTATTTCACCGCATAAGTCCTTACGGACCGCACGAGGTATTCCTCGATCGTGGTAGCAATTCCACGGAATCGCAAATGCCACAAACCCGGGAATGACCGAACGACTGATATACCAATAGCACACAACCGGCTATTTCCAGCACACATAGGCAATTCTCAACTAAACAAGCCAAAGTACTTATCAAGGCACACATAGAATAATTCTCAATTAATCAAGCCAAAGTACTTATCAAGGCACACTTAGACTAATTCTCAATTAATCAGGCCAAAGTACTTATCAAGGCACAAAATAGAATAATTCTCAATTAACAAGCCAAAGTACTTATCAAGGCACACTTAGACAAATTCTCAATTTATCAAGCCAAAGTACTAATCAAGGCACAAATAGAATAATTCTCAATTAATCAGGCCAAAGTACTTATCAAGACACAAAATAGAATAATTCTCAATTAACAAGCCAAAGTACTTATCAAGGCACACTTAGACAAATTCTCAATTTATCAAGCCAAAGTACTAATCAAGGCACAAATAGAATAATTCTCAATTAACAAGCCAAAGTACTTATCAAGGCACACTTAGACAAATTCTCAATTTATCAAGCCAAAGTACTACGTACGTACATTCTTTTCAAAAGACTCATTTTTATGTAAAATCCCAAGATACTAACACCCGTAGTATCAAGGCGTGTCTATTCTTCAAAGTAAGTTACTATACTTTTTGAAACTCATTTCGAAGCTTGAAACCAAGTAACTTCAAATTTTCACAAACTAGGCAACTTATGCCGATTAATCAAAATAGACAACTTTCTAAACCTTCCATAAAGCCGTTATAACCAACTTCCCATAAAGCCGTTATAACCCTTTATGGTTTTAGACATATCCATTCCTTTTATAACCAAGAGACTTATACTATTAAAACCAAGTATCACATACTTACAAATCAAGTTCTTAACTTTCAAAACACTTCAAGTCTCTTAATATATAGAAAACAAGTTTCTTCTACTTTTAAACCTCAAGTAACTCACTTTTAAAACAAGTTACTTCTCTTAAATCATGTCATTTCTCCTCTTTAAAACAATTAAGTAAATCACTCCTTTGACTCTAAAGTCATTATAATGACCTTTAGGATTTTGGGACTAAGGCACTAGCCCAAAAGATTTGGAAACCACTTCCTTTTCAAGACTCTATGTACTTTAAGTAAAATACTTTCACTTTTAAGAATCCAACTTCACTAAGGCAATGGATTATACAACTTACAATTTAAACATCAAAGTACAATCAAATGAAGTACATAGAACAAATTCTACTTTAGGCAATCCAAATACAACGAGGAATGGATCATTTAAGGAGTAGGGCGTGCTTTCTTTATCTTAAGGAATCATGCTAGAAGAGGAGATAGTTCACATACCTTTTCGCTAAATCCACAAGCTAAGCGAATACGTCAGATGCGTAGAAGTGTCAACCTATAATGGTCACAACAAGACTATCAACTTCTAGTCTCTAACGAGAATAATACTAAGTATACGGTCTCTAATTCTCTACGGAAAATCGGCAAAGACTTCCTTTGTTTCTACTCACTTTGCCACCTTTTTCAAGGCCGAATACAATAACCAACAAGCCACATTTAAGGCTCAAAACAACAACCAACCAAACAAAGGGGATTACACGCCTTACAATACGTGTAAAATTCCGCCCCACAATTCATACCAAAATAGTTTAATACTTCACTAGCCATTCTCGGCCAACAAATAACCAATAACACTACGCCTATTCCAATCCTTTTCCAATTTCAAGTTCTTAGGTCAACATGTTATTTAGTCATAAACAACTTCAACAACTACAATTTCCTTCTTTATTCAACATGCGACGACTTAAACTAATAATCAACTTGAATTCCAATCTTAAAGCTAAACATGCTAGTTTTCGGATTAGGGTTCCAATAGCCCATAAACATATCAAACTTCATACTATATAACACATGCTTGCTAAAATCCATAGCTACAACAATAAGTAAGTCTTAACTACTAAAACGACAAAATTTATACCTTTCCAAGCCCTTAAAATTTCCAAGATCCAAAGTCGCGCCTTAGAAATTCTTAGCTCATTTCCTTAAGTTCCAATCCGCTCCAAGCACTCCTTAGAGGCCTATGAAGAACCCATCTTCAAGTTCCAACTTCAAAGTTGAAGAACTCCCTTAGTTTCCGCCTTGCGACTAACGTGAAAACTCCGTTTTTCCGAAATCTTTCAATTGAGATAACCTTACAACACTCTTAGGAACCTTGGTTTAAAGTCTAGTGGACAAAGGAACAAAATTACAAAATTTTGTGTGAAGGGGAGGACCAAACCCGAGAGCTCTTCTAGGCTAAGCTCAATGTTCTCAAATTTTTCTAAGTGTAATGAGCTAGTCTTGCACTAGTAGTAACCTTATAAAACACAATGGAGGGTTTAGATGTCCACAAATGTGATGTTAGGATGGGTTTCACTTGGATCAAGCCTAGGTGGACAAGTTGACTTGTCAACAATATCAAGCTTTGGAAGACTTATCTTCTACCATGGTCAATGACCATTTTGCCCTTACACAATTTCAACCAAGCCATGTGGAAGGAGTGCCACGTGTCGCCCTCTCATTCGTCCATAAAATTAGAACCCTCGTGGCCCCACAAAATGTAAAATTCTCTGGGCCCCACGTGACCAAATCCGTAAAAAATAAATTTCCATAGTGTTAATAAGTTCCATACTTTACAAATATTGTCTTTTGAGAATCCAATTCTCAACAACGAGCATTTTTCCTTTCCGTCGTCCGGAAGATTTTCCGTCGGAAAAACAATTCTTCCTTTCGTTCTAATTTCCAAGTCTTGTTTCCTTTCGTACATTCTCTTATACATGTCCTGGACTTACGGGGTGTAACATAACCCAACCTTACTAACTGGAGATCCCAGTAATTCGATTCAATGGGAAAACTAAGTTGTAAAGGTTCAGTTGATCGCTTCAGTGGAAGCATGAGCACTTCGGATAGTGATTTCTGTAAAGAAACACCAACTCCAAAGTCGTTCCCGCGATAGACGTTAAGTGCTATCTGCAGTATGGGTAAAGGTTAAGTTTTCAAAAATCTTTAATGATCCTCAACAGTTGAGGTTAGGTTTTTGGGAAACTTCCAATGGTTCCTAACACTTTTGAAGTGGGGTATAGCAGGATACCTTGTAGGAGACCACATATTTAAGTGTGAGGACGGGCCACCTCAAATGAACGCACTTAAGAATCCAAGAAGTTGACCATGGCCAAAACGGACAAAACATTTCGAAGAAGAGAGTAAGGGAATTTGTTGTGTTGGTACTATTGACTTGGCTTACACTAAACACTGACGGTTCAAAGACATCACGTTCACCGTGCAGTAAGTAAGTCCGATGGTATTCAACTATGGAAGGTTCAAAACTGAAGCTATCTCTCCTTATGCAACATCGGTCCGCTGAAATATTGCTGGAAATGAAAAAGGCACCATGTGAATGCGCCAAAATCTCTTTCAAGAGGGGATTGTTGGAAATTTGCCTTTGGCGGGAGTTGCGACCGACCAACTTTAACGGCTTAAACACTAGTGTTACGTATGTTGGAGATCCAGTTCTTTACACATGCATGATCTACTAAGTACGTAGATAATCGTTGGGCCAAGGATCGTCAAATTTCGTTGAGAAATGAAAGAGATATTGGTCCACAAAGTGAGGTGTTTGAAGCATGGAAAAGTGTGGTTTGGGATCAATTCTCCCTCATCGGTGGAGGAAGAAAGAACTGTTGTGTTTATAAGACTCAAAATTGGTTTGGGGTTTGGGGTTTGGGACCCCAAGGGGTATCCCATGTGTTTAAAGGAGGGATGACCTAAATGTGCTTCGGTTCGAGAAAAGCCCACACGCGTGCCGCCCGCCCGTTCCGGTCCGGGTCGCGGGTATTATCTTTTTGGACCAGAATTCTTTCATATGTATAGTTTGGTCCCTGAAGTTTCCAGAAAGTCAGAATTAGGCAGAGAGATCAGAACGCCACAACACTCAATTCAACCATTTATTTTGGCTGAATTACTCCTCTTATAATGGTCAATCTGTTGCTCTTTTCACCATTTATTTTGGTGGTATTACTACCTCCATAATGGCCATTATTTGGCCAGTAATGACACTTATGGAGGCAGTTCAACAGCCCTTCCCTCACCTATATAAACAACCCCTTTGCACCATTGTTGAGAACACATTGCAATAGACGGAAAAAAAACACAAAACAAAATTCCTCTTCCTACAATCTTCCAAGCATCATTTCGTTACTCAAAATTCTTCACGGTAGCACTTGAGTTTCCTTTGCTCAATTGTTCCATTGCTGTTTTATCTTGGGAGACAATTGTCCAGGACGTATAAAGGATACATACGGGGCAATATTGTCTTAAAAACATAGTGTCACACTCGACTCAACATTCACAAAAGAGTTTCCATTTTTCTTGTTCAACATCTTTGTAATTTCAATTTTGTTGTTGAATTATATTTTCAGTTCTTGCAAGTCTCAGCAGTTATTTGTAATTCCCGTTTCTTGTACCTTTGTAACCAACACACTCTACTCTCTTCCACAGACCTCACGATGTGAGATTACACTGGATATGTTGTTGGTGTTGCAGTTTCATTTGAAGAATACAATTCTCAAATAAAAATTGACAATGAGGAGCATTAACGGTGGCCAGAGCCTTTTCATGGTTTATATGATCTTCTTGCTTGTATCATTCACCGGTATATGATCGTTCTCTTCTCATTTTCTTGGGGTTTTTTTCATTGTTTTATATTTCAATTAAACTACTATCATGTAGCAGAATCATATTTTTATTTTATTTTTGGTAATTTTTCCTCCTTAAGAATTGACTCCAATAATGTTGAAATCTTGAAGCTAAGTGTTATTGTTAATATGTGTTTGATGGTACTTGCAGGCACTAATGCAAACTAATCATGCATTGAGAGTCTGAGACTAGCAAAGGAAGGTGGTGCTATTCAAGAAAGTCATGATGATGGCAACGAGATACGCGTAAAGGTGTCAACGGGCTCGCAATGCTAATATAGAACCAGAAAATTATTGGATCCAACATAAATGCGAGTAACATATTCAGGGTTTGCGATTGAAGGACTCAAGATCCAGGAAAGATTAGACTTAAGGCAAGTTCATGACACTAACTTTTTGGTTATTGTCACAGCCAGGTCGTTCCTATACTTGACACAAAACGGTGCAAGAAACAAAAAGAGACTCTTTTTTATTCACATGAAAAATAAAATTAATTAATTAATTAATATTAAAAAATATTATTGATTAAAATATGATTTTGTGTTAAAAAAAGTCATTTTGCTCATTGGATTCGACACGCAACCTCTCATTAGGTGGGAAGGACTTTTGAAGGGAGCATTCAACCGCTAGGCTACAGCTCTCACTAATAAGATTGGATGAATTTTTAATATATATCTTAATATTTGAAATCAATAAAAGAAAAATGAAAATTCTGGGACGGAGGCTCTGTGCGGCGGCACCGCCTCGACCGCCCTAGGGACGGCTCTGATCACAGTTATTCCCACCAATGTCCGTCGGAGGTTTTGTTTTTATACCCCCCTCCTTTTGTTTGTAATTATTTATCGTATGCTATTTAACGAGGTAGGGATCTATGTCAAACCCCCACTACCACAGGTAGGGCTGCACAAAAATCGGCCCGGACCGAAAAATTGGACCGGACCGAACCGGACTCCTCAAAAATCAAGTGTCCTAATTCACTTAACTAATTAGGTGGCGACTCCTCAAAAATCAGCATTATTGCTCCATCCAGGGAACCGCGCCAAAGAACAATGTTGCGGATACCGTTCAGACCCCGAGGTCAAAAACGGGCGCGACAATGCGTTAGTTTGATTTCTTCTTCACTTGATTAAGATTTATTCAATATTGGTATGAATGTTTGATAGTTAATTGATCACTAATTATCATAATCTATATGATTTCGAATCAAGAACCGAGATGAGAGATTTGGATATATTGTAATGGAATAGACATAGGTTAAAATCGCGGACGAAAGTACCCCGATACTTGTGTAGCATTATAGGTTATTGTTCTTAATCCTCCTATGTGGTAAAACCTATCATAGAAATATATAAGGTTTATGCATTGGGGTTGAGCGATTATATATCCTAACCGGAATATAAGACAGTCTAGTTAACTGTTATCTTAACGTAGAAGAAGAAGTCATTCTAGTTGCATTAAGGATTGAAAAAAGTGGATAGTTGAGGATATTGGAAGCCCTAATTCCTTCATAACTAAAGCTTAGATAATCGGTACTTGATAACCAGTCTCTGAGGACGATATTCGGTCTTACTAGACTATATTACTTGTGAACGATACATACACTTGCGTTAAGCATACGGAAATCGGCCTGACATGAATTGAAAAGTAGATTCTTTTAAAGAGAGTTAGAAAAGTCAATTCAGTTGTTTGGTTGTAAAATTTTTGAAGCCTACTTGGCGTGGATTCCATATTTAGAAAAGTGCTCCAAACTTGTTTTGCAACTCCATTTTCATTTCTTGCTTTAGAAAGATTGCTCATTATCTAGACTATTTCAATCAATCCATTACCAGCAAGATATTGTTGGAAAAATGATGCAGTATGAGAATAGTAAATAACTATTACAAGTGTTCGAAAGGATAAACAACCAAGATTGCAATAACAACAAGCTTGTAGTAAATAAGAATTGTGGAAACAAGCTTTTGAGTTTTTGAATCAGTCTTGAATCCTCAATCCAATTGCAGAAAGCTCCTTGAATCTTGATAATCTGAAATCAAAAGATACTAAATCGGGGAGGCGCCGCGGCCCTGGATCGCGGCGGCGCGGCGCCTCCGACGGTCCAGACACCACCAATGCCTACTGAAAATTCCCAAAATTCACCAAATCCAGCCCCGAGTCATGGTCCAATCACTCGCAGTCAACGGGGTATTTTTAAACCAAAAAGACATTTTAATTTGAATTCTAATGTTCTTAAATCACCCTTACCCCATAATCATGTGTCTGCCCTAAATGACCCTAATTGGAAAATTGTCATGACTGATGAATATAATGCTCTTATTGATAATAAGACGTGGGAGTTGGTGCCCCGTCCATCTGGTGTTAATCTTATTCGGTCTATGTGGATTTTTGCTCATAAAGAGAATTCTGATTGTTCGTTTGTAAGAAATAAGGCTCGTCTTGTAGGTGATGGTAAGACTCAGCAGGTTGGTGTAGATTGTGGTGAGACATTTAGCCCGGTGGTCAATCCGGCTACCATTCACACTGTGCTCAGCTTGGCTTTGTCGAAATCATGGCTTATTCATCAGCTAGACGTAAAGAATGCATTCTTACATGGTGATCTCAAGGAGATAGTGTATATGCATCAGCCCTTGGGGTTTAGGGATACTCGATATTCTCATCATGTCTTTTTGTTGAAGAAGTCCTTGTATGAGCTTAAGCAGTCTACACGGGCTTGATATAAGAGGTTTGCTGACTATGTTTCGACTATTGGGTTTTCTCACAGCATGTCTGATAATTCATTGTTCATATATCATCGAGGATCTTCCATGGCTTATATACTTTTATATGTGGATTATATTATTTTGACTGTTTCTTCTGATACATTACGCCAGTCTATTATGACAATGCTCAGTTTTGAGTTTGCCATGAAAGACTTTGGGTCATTGAGTTATTTTTTTGGGATTGTTGTCACTGCATACTGAAGTCCGTTTATCTCGGAGGAAGTATGCAGAGATTATTGAGAGGCGAGATGTCATCCTGTAAGTCCACTTCTACTTGATTGATACTAAACCCAAGTTGGAGTCTTTGCAATCGCTCTCCCTATGAGGATCCGACCTGCTATCGTAGTCTTGCAGGCGCCCTTCAGTATCTTACGTTCACGCGACCTGATATTACATATGTCGTACAACAGGTGTGTTTGTTTATGCATGGTCCCAGGATTGAACATATGAATGCGCTCAAACGCATTCTTAGGTACATTCAGGGAACACTTGAGTATGGTTTGCATTTGTATCCTTCGTCGACGTCTACACTTGTCTCCTATACAGATGCTGATTGGAGGGGCTGCCCTGACACCAGATGTTCTACGTTTAGCTATTGTATGTTTCTTGAAAATAACTTGATCTCATTGTCTGTCAAGCGTCATTCCACACTTTCACATTCAAGTGCAGAGACCGAGTATCGAGGGGTAGCCAATGTGGTTTCGAAGTCATGTTGGTTACGTAATCTATTTTTAGAGCTCCATTGTCCTATTCAGAAAGCTATCTTGGTGTATTGTGATAATATAAGTGTTATCTACCTTTCTGGTAATCCAGTTCAGCACCAGCGCACTAAACATATAGAGATGGATATTCACTTTGTTCGAGAGAAGGTAGCTAGAGGACAAGTACGCGTCTGTCATGTACCTTCCAGATATCAAATTGCATACATTTTTACAAAGGGTCTTCCCTCGGTCCTTTTTGAAGATTTTAGAGACAGTCTCGACATACGAAAATCGCCCGCTATGATTATGGGTGTGTGTTAAATATACATTCTATACATAATATATAGAATGTATATTGTATATACATAGTCACGATCAGGCCCATATCGGAAATAGTGGCCCAGTCCGTGTAGATTAATAAGTTATGGTATATTGTGTATTACAATTGTATATTAATTAGTATTGTAGTCTTACCATAATTGTATTATTAGTCTCCATATAGAATAGTAATTTAGAAGTAGAATAGGAAAATGATCTTTCTATTGTAACTTGTATATATATGTCTTTCATCAATAAGAATAATCAATGGATTAATTCTTTCAACAACAACAACATTCTCAGTGAAGTTCACACCGTGAGGTCTAAGAAGAGTAGAGTGTACACAGACCTTACCTCAACTTTGGTAGGTAAAGCGAGTTTGTATATGCCGTATCTATTTAGAAAAATATTGTTCTATACATAGCTTCTTGAAAATGTCTTGTTTACATTAATTATTCCACATTTTCAATTGAAGTCTCTTGCATTTATTTTGTACTCTTTCCAACAAGTTACTTCAATTATTCAGTCACATAATTGCATGTCAGTAACATTGAAATCACTTATTAGAAAAGGACAGAGCAGAGGCAGTGAGAATAGTTAAAAATAAAGGTAAATTATAATTACACAAATTTTCGTGAAAATCATTTTATGCACTATATAGCTAAGTTAATGTGATTTATGCAATGTGTTTTTTATAATATAGGTATGATCGTACAAATTTTAATTGAGCTTTCATTGTTTATCTTGTTTCCACGGCAATAAGTTACCGTACAATGATCCAAATTGATCATCACAGAAATTTATAATTAATTTTGTATAATTATTTACTCAACTTTATTATAGTAATATGACATGACTTGACATTCACGTGCAACACATGTGTCGAGAAACTAGTATGTTAGAAGAGCACAACAAAATTATACCAAAAAGGTGGCTGCCATAAAATTGAAACAATATAAAAAAATTGTGTCCGCACAATAAAGGGGCAGCCCAGTCCATTAAGCTCCTGCTATGCATGGGAGCTGGGTAAAAGCTGAACCACAAGGGCTCATTTAGTACGTCGTACTGCACTGTATAATTTTATATTGGACTGTACTGTATTGTAATGGACTGTATTAATATATAATGAACGGTATTAGAGTATTAATATATAATGAACTATATTTTTTTTGTATTTTTTATTTTTAGTACAGTCCAGAGGAAGCCCATAGGTTTCAAAAATGGCAGTTGGAGTGTACTATTTTTAGAAATAGTACGGTCCAGTCCGGCTGAAAACGCTCACCAAACACTGTATTATTATTTTTGTTTAGTGCAATCAAGCATAATACAACGTTGTAAACGTGCCCCAAGGGTCTATTGTACGCAGCCTTACCTCACATTTCTGCAAAAGTCAGTTTTCACGGCTTGAACCCATGACCTCCTGGTCACATGCCAACAACTTTACAAGTTACTCCAAGACATGAAATAGTAATTAATAAAGAATACAAGTGTTTCTTCAACTTTGTACTACATCTACCTATGTATTGCTAACTATCAATAGGGAGGGACTACATGTTCGAGTCTACTTGTAAATCCATTCATTTGCACGGCCTCCAGATTCGTCCATATCAATGAAAATGCTCACTGCCTGTGGTATATAACAAAGAGAACAAGATCGAAAGCACAGTTAGATAAACATTCGCTTTGGTATTGGCTGAATAATTCATACGAGTGACTCAATATCTGTCATCATAACTGCCTTTGAAATGCAAAATTTGATATATCTTCCTTTAGAGGCGTGCTTCATAAACGTCACAACTGCTTAAGTCCGAGATTCTTCTAACCATAGAGGTTTATGGAAAGCCTTAATAGGACTAGGAAGCAACGGTACGACTACTCCTTTATTGTTGGAAACGGAACTAGGATTTCAATTTTATGGGATAGGATTCGAAATTCAATCACATTCCATCTAATTTTTCGAGCTTATACTGCTTATTTTGTGGGCTTTTTAACACATATATATCGTCTAAACCAAAACTATAGGGTTCAGATAAACTCGCATCTTATTCACTAGATTCATCTCTGCATCGTATGCATTGGATAACAGTGTCATGGTGTATGGCAAATGCGATGAGGCAACCCTCCACCTTTCCCACAATCCCCAAAAAGAAAGAAATAAAAGATTATAATTGATCTGTTTATACTATATATCACATGGATTTCTTCACATAAGGCATAAATGAATACTAAAGTAAATATCGATAAAGTTCCAAAAAAGATACACATTCACTATGCTTTTGTCTGTGTTCATGCAAGTTTTCCTCGTGTGTGACAAAATTAGTATATTATTTTCATCCACGATTTGAATTTCGTATATGAAAGGTTGCTTCTTATGAAATAGTAAGTCTTAAATAATAACTGCTTATTTGGTTTTGATTCTAAAGTAATTTATGATTAGTTAGAAGTGATAATTGACTAAATTTTTACAATTCCATTAGAAAATAGTTGGGTATTTGTTAAGATTTAAGAAGTGATCCTCTTAACTCCAACCAAACACTGATGCGGGTAATGAGGTTGATATAATCAAAAGTTCTGAATAAATCAGGTAGAGGGTAGCTTCAAGTATCAGCTAGAACTAATTTACCTTCCCCATTCGAGGCCGCTCTTTCACCTTCTCGAGGCTATTTCGAATATGCGAAACTGCTCCCCAGCATTTCAATGTGTTTGCCACATCATCTAGCCTCAGTAAGTACTCTTCTTCAGTTAGGGGAAAAGATCGCTTTAAAACAGAAGCATAAGGGCACATTAGATGGAAAAATCACAGAAACAATTTAATATTCTATATTGAATCTTAACACATGCTCACACTTCGATGCATGATTTGTGGTTTAAAAGGGGGGGGGGGGGGGGAGGTCAGTCAAACATACTAAGTTGTTTCTT
Organism: Przewalskia tangutica; assembly: GCA_029844215.1. NCBI lineage: Eukaryota > Viridiplantae > Streptophyta > Magnoliopsida > Solanales > Solanaceae > Przewalskia > Przewalskia tangutica. Next base: position 5,837,886 of record CM056722.1, read on the forward strand.
TCACCTACTTAGGAAAGCAACAAGCCTCATTTTCCAATCATTGACAATGATTATCAGCATCTTATCCAGTGTGTCAGCAGTATCTAATTAAGCTAAACTTACAAGTTCATCTCTTGGTCAATGTTAACTTCTCTATATTGTTCCAAGTTATCTCCTTTACTCATCTTCTCAAACATTCGGGTCACGGACTAGAAAGGAAAGTGCAGCATCGTATCCGATGTCATGCTTCTGGCATGTTCAGTTAAAAAGCTTAACCCCAATCATGACGAGGAAGAAAGACGAAAACAAAAGGAGGGAAGGACAAAACGAAACTTCGTTGGTGAAATTTAGTTTGTTGGAATACGATCTGAAGTAACTGAAGAAGGAAATTTAGCCACGGATTTCAAAGGTTAGAGAATATTGAAGCGGATTTGGTTCTTTAAGATGTTTAGAGTCTTCAGAGTGCTGACATTTACCAAGTGGCAAGTATAAGAGAAACAAACATTGATTCTTCACATACTGAACTTATGTCATGTTACATCCGGCTAAACTAAATTTGTGGGTGCTTGAGAACTATCTATCACATGGTGGAACATTTTTCAAAATATTTGTCAAAACAAAATGGTAGAGATGATTCAATGACAATAACCAATTTCATTTTGGAGTGCTAGAGAGATCAGCTTACCTGCTCCCTGTATTTCCACATAACATTTAAAGCAAGAAGATTTTTCCCCATGAATTCCTACATAAAAGGCATATAGAGATACTAAGTTAAGCATCTAACCGATGTTTATAAATCGAACTGCAAAAATAAATTGCAACATCAATTGTAATAGTTAATTGTTGAACGGTCTTTCTCTTGTCAGCTTTAGTAGTCAAATAGTATTAATTTATTAAATGAGCTTCCCAAGTAGTAAAAAATGGATCTGAGTAACAGGTAGCAAAGTGGATACCAAAAACTCTCAACCTAATAAAAAGAACATCATTTTGACTAAGCACTTTTTATGGGATTTTAAGCCTTATCCTTTTGTTATTAACAGCATTACTCCAGCCAAAAGATATTTGAAAATTGAAATTTGGGGAAATTGCATGTATCTATAATGTCAATTAAATAAGTATTAAGTTATAAATACATCAGAAATAATGATTAAAGAATAAGGAAAGCAAGTACTACCTTCTTAATCAATTGAACATCATAGGACCTTCCATATTTATTCCTTATCAGAGCTGCAAGGTCTATTCCACTAAAAGCAGAGTCATCCCGCCCGACGATTCTTTCAAGGTTACCTCTTAAATTATCACTATTTACCTGAAAACTAAAAATTAGGATGCTTGTTTGACATTCAGACAATCATAGCAATGCAATTGCACCGGCAAGGGCATTTTTACTTACAGATCCAGTTTCATTTTCTGGAGGTTTCTTACTATCTTCTGAGTCATCCGGATCTTTTGCATCATCGGTTGCAGCAGAAAAAATTGACCAGCATTTTCTAGTATTTAGGTGGCGGCAGCTAATAAACTTCTGACCTTTTGAAGGAAACAATTCTTTCCAAGAAGATTCTACATCTGTATAACGAAAACATGAAATTTTGCAACTTCTTTCCTTCAATATATGCTCTGGACCACCTAATGAGCAGATACGAGGGTGGGTCCCCATAGAACTCGTCATTCTGAAAATTTGGAATCGAAACATGAGTTACTGGCCAAGGAAAGTTTATTTGGACTTTTCTGAAACATCAAATAGGTAGACGCATGTAAAGGTATGAACTTTTAGCCCTACGTTGAAAAGACGCAATCTGTAATTACATAAGATATGAATGACTGGACATCAAATTTAAGCTTGTGTGTTTAGCATAAACATAGTTATCAGAATGCACAAGATAGGACAGTGGGTTAAAGTAATTGAGAACGTGTCGCTTTAAGAATTCATTATGTTAGTATTTAAAAACTTCTATGATCACAGGTTTCTGCAGAAATATTTTAGTTTCAGAAAATCTAACCTTCACATGTCGAAAACAGGTAACCATATATAGCTAGAGGATTTTAAGATGCAATTAGGACATGCATCAATGGCTAAGTGAAGAAACAATATTTTTTTGCTTAATCAATTGTTGGCAGTTGGCACAATAAGGACATATTAGATACCTAGTATACCGCAATGAATTAACAACAGAAAGAGGTACAAAGGTGATGATAGAAAGAGTAAGCACATTGCAAGATGAGACTGAGAAGAATACGGTGTACAGAAAAGAAAATCTTCAGAAGTTGGCAGAATTTATGAAACTCAAACCTATGATATCAGGTCTTATAATTCTTTGGCATGGGGTGGAGCTAGAAGCCCAGATACGGGTCGGCCGAACCCATTATCTTTTGCTCAAACAATGTATTTGTGTTAAGAAATTCATTAAATATGTAGAATTATTAAATTTTGAACCCAATTATTACCAAGTCGTCGTTCTAAAATCCAGAACCCATTAAGTTGAAATGTTAGCTAAATTTGGTATACTTGTGCATAGAACGACATGAGTTTGGGGTGTTTGGCCTGGTATGCAATACGTGTTGTACTAGGTCAAAGTATCTGGATACTTTGACACTTTATTGATTCATACAGCCAAGAACTTGTAGATATTTCAACAAGAAGAAACTCTAGACTACTTAGTATACTCATGAAAAGAATCACTTTTAGGTTACACTAACTATGCATAAGTCTAAAAACCATTCACTCTATGAATCAAGAAGATGCTAGTCAGATGTCTCACACATTGATTTTCGAGCTTAAGATTGTATCCTTGAACTTCCGTCCAACAAATCGTACATATAGACATATCATATATGCAAAATCTTTGACAATTTCAATACCTTAACACACACCTGATGCCCAATCACCTGTACTTAGTTCAAGGTAGCACAGATTCAAACATAAGGTTCATGGAAATTCTGATCAGAAACCAAAGAAAAGATTGACAATTTGTCTTTTCAGAGCTATCGCCCCAATAAAAAAAAGATTCTTGTGGTAGGCCCTGTCCCTGGTCCAATTCCTCCAAACTTTTCTTGTACTTTCTTAAAGTAGGAAGTTGTAGTCACTCCAATTTATTCTTAACTAGGCTGAGACGCAGATGTAGTGCATAGGTTATATGTTCATCTGAACCCAGTAGCTTTGGCTCAGATTGTATATGTATTTACATCAACTAGACAAGTAAAAAAATAGATTTTAAACCCAGTATATCAAATGGGTTGTGATAAAATTCCAAACTCGGACCCATAATGTTCAAATGTTTGCCTCTGGCTAGGCTATTGTATATCATTTGATTCAACATCAAATTGTCATTAAAGTTATCTTATAATGAAATTTAAAGAAAAATCTAGAGCTACTTCTTTATGCATCAAAGATGACCTTCTCCCAGGAACACTTCCATATCCTACATCGGCAATTGTTGCTCTAATACACTACATCAATGGTAAGGCGGCTGAACAGTTTCTTCAGCAGAACCAAGTAGTTGTGGTCTAAATTTTTTATTTTATCTTGAGAAATCCACTTAATATGTACAAATTATTACTCCCTCCGGTTAAAAAATAAGTGCCCACTTAGCCTTTAGAATACTAATTCCTAAAAAAAAGATAGTGGTTTGCCTAAACTATCTTTAATGAAGATTTGCATTCTTACTACTGCCTCCGTTCACTTTTACTTGTCCACTTTTAACTTTGCATGCCTCTTAAGAATTAATAAATGAAGTATCCCATATTTATTGATGTATAGTCTCATTGGACTTGGAGAATAATTTAGAAATGAGTAATTAATGTTAAGGATAAAACAAGAAATTTTCTTTTTGTCCTTCTTTATTTGCTAAAATGGACAAGTAAAGTGAAAATTTATTTTTACTATAGTGGACAATAGTTGGGGATTTTGCCATCCGGGCCGAGCTCGTCGCACGGGGCTTGCCTAGTGCGGGTTAACTCTCCTGTGTGGTTTGTGAGCTATTGCACATGAGCTGGGTTTACCCTGTGCGCACCCACAAGGGTAGCGGTTGCGGGTTCCCATGTCATCAAAAAATAGTGGACAAGTAAAAATAAACGGAGGCAGTATTAACTTGACACATTGGGATCTAGAAAAATAAAGCTCAGTACTTCTTGATTAGGCAAGTGGATACTTATTTTGAACCAAAATAAAAAAGTTAAGCCGACGCTTATTATGAACCGGAGGGAGTAATTTAGAACCAGTAACTCAAACGGACCAAACCACAAGAGTTTATTGTAGGCACACATTTATTCCCTTGCATTTCTACCAGAAGACTGTTTCCGGGTCACGTGACAACAACTTTATCAGTTGCTTTTTGATGCACACTTAAAAAAATCCTTGTCATACAACTATATTTCACATCCCTTTAATTCCAAGACCAACCCCTTAAATAAATTATCAAATTTTCCAAAGTTAAAAAAAAAGAAAAAGGGAACCTTAGAAATCAAGATTCAAAATACCTGGTGGACGCAGCAGAGTCTAGTGTTAGGTTTGTTGTAGTGAGGACCCAGAAGGAATTAGTTGAAGGCGTAAGAGCTTTAAATTATGGTTGCTCTTGCTTCCACAACTAAATATGTAATAGCTTTCCCCATTTGTCGTGTATGTGTGTATATGTGGGGCAAAATGGATATGGACTATTTGGTGGAAGAGAGAGCCTTAAACGTCATACACTAGTCTTATGGTATCACATTGCTCTCCTTTTTATTTTCATATATACTCCGTTTATTTAGCTTTTTTATTTTGATTCAAAATAAATATTCACTTACGTTTTTAAGATTGAGTTAATTATTTTTAAAAAAATTATCTCTATTTTAATAAGTGAGTATTCAAGTAACTATATTAAATAAATAGCATTCAATTAGGAATAATTTAGTTAAAATATCTTCTTTTTTTATCAATTATATTTTCTTAAGGAATGTGTTAAAGACTAACTAAACTCTTATTTTGAATCCGAGGAAGATTGGTATAATTATTTTCTCTTTTGTTATAATCATCTACACTAAAATTTAATTGACATAATTAATTCAAATTCACGCTATATGAAACTCAAACTGATAAATTCTCTTTACCAAAAATCTTTTGGTTCTCGTACTAGAAATTGAGACCCGTGATTAAAGATAAAGAAATTCCTAATTTGTAATTTATGCTAGTGTTGGCTTTGTGTGAATAATAAGTGAACATAATTGTTTAGGCATCCAAAGTTCTCATATCCGCTTTTATCACTTAATTTTGTTCAAGTGTGATATATTTTTATTTTTATTTTAATTTATAATTTTAAAAATTAAATTATTTTTTAACGTTAAGACCAAGCATATATGATAGATATTAAATCTTCTTTTCTCGTAGTTCATGTTAAATTAATATTTGACAAAGGTCTAAAATATTTATTTTTGACAAACTTAAAGAACTAAATTTGTTGAAGAATATATTGAGGGACTATTTTGAACTACCTCCAAACATAAAGGATATTTTTTAGTCCTTCTACTTTTGATAGGAGTTAAACCAACAACTGTAATAGTACAGCGGTTGACGCCGTGAAAGGTGGTCGGAAACATGGATATTGCAGACTCCGCCACCACCTCCTCCTCCGCCGCCGATGAAGTCATATCTCCGGTATGTTTACGTGCATTTTCGGCTCATCGTTGACGATCAATCTGCATATAATCCGATCTCTTTTCCTATTTATAGATTATTTATTATACAATGCTTTGATCAGTTATTAATTTTGAGCAACTGATTGCGATTATGTCTTTGTTTTTTCGTATATTTGCCTGCTTTTTGTGTATATGAGATTGGAATTGTATACTAAGGATTCATTTTTCCCTTTTCAATTTGTTAGTCTTACTTTCCTTTTGGCATATTACATAAATAGGCCCTCAAACTGGCATCAGCGGTTAAGTATGCCCTCCAACTTTGATTGTGCACAGTAGTCACTTCAACTTGTATAAAGTTGAATACGTAAATACAAATGTTGACGTTACACATAAATTTTGGAGGTAATTATTTTGGTAAGTTGGAGTGTTCAATTGACAAAGTGGAGATAAGTTGAGGTATCTACTTGTGCATATCCAAAGTCGGAGGGTATACTTGCTAGCTGAGGTAAGTTTGAGAGTTTGTTTATGTATTATGCCTTTCTTTTTTAGTCTGTTTCAAAAAAGAATGTCTCTTTCCTAATTTGACAACTCTTTAATTTTAATATTTTACATGACATGTGTAAGACCGGAAGATTAAAGGGTATTTTGGTACATTATACATATATATTTAGTTTAAGAACATAAGATTCAAAAGTCTTTTTTTACTTTTTAGAACTTCGTGCCTAGTCAAACTAAGACAAACAAATTGAAAAGGAGGGAGTATTTACTAAGTTTTGCATACTGCTTAAGGCAAAATGGGAGGAAATCGCATAGCTTTTTTGCCTCTAATTGACACAATTTGTTGACTTTTATCATTTGAAGTATTGCTTTTGAAATGCACTACCTAGGTTGGAGGTAGAGGTAACTTACCATTTGAGCAATTCTCACTCGTTAACTCAGAAGCATTTAAGCTTCTCTCGAAGTTGATTTCACTAATTTTCTATCTTTTCTTTCTCTGTTGTATCTCCGGTATTCTTTCATGCATTTTCGCTCATCGTTGGTGATCATTGTTGTCTATATACTCCGATTTTGTTTTCTTCTTACAAGTTATTATACAATGCCTGATCAGTGGATTTTCTGTTAATTTTTGTAATTGATCAAGATTTTGTTTTTAATTTTGTTTTTGGTATGCGTGCCTGCGTTAGAGTATAAGAGGTTAGATTTTCATAGCAGGCATTCCTTTTTTCCCTTTTTTGTTTCCTTCCTTCGTCTTCTTTTTGTTCTGATAAAAGTTTTACACCACTTGTCTACTTTCTTTTGAATAACCTTGTGATTGGCTAGCTTGCCATCACCTCAACTATTTCACCAAATTTTGGATTCTATTGATACCCCTAAATCTATTCACTTAGGCAAATGGGAGGAAATCACATAGCATTTTTACCTCTGTTGACACCATTTGTCTATTTTTATCATTGAAGTATCATTGGAGGTAGATGTAACTTGCCATTTGAGCAGGTCTCACTCGTTAACTCAGAAGCATTTAAGCTTCTCTCAAAGTTGATTTCACTAATTTTCTATCTTGTTTTTCTCAGTTGTATCTGGTGTATACCTACATGCATTTTCTGCTCATCATTGCCGATCATTTTTGTCTATATACCCCTATTCTGCTTCCTTCTTATAAGTTAGATTATACAATGCTTGATCAGTGAATTTTCTGTTATTTTTTATGACTTATACGATCAAGATTTCGTCCTTTTTACGTGTGCCTGCATTTAAGTATAAGAGGTTGGAATTTCATAGCAGGAATTCCTTTTTCCCCCTTTTTGTTTCCTTTCTTCCTTCTTCGTTTTTGTTGTGATAAAAGTGTTACACCAGTTGTCTGCTTTTTTTTAATAACCTTGTGTTTGGCTAGCTTGACAACACCTCAACTAATTCACTGAATTTTGCATCCAATCAGTACCCTTAAAATCTGTGTACCATGACTTAGGCAAATAGAAGGAAATTGTTAAAATATGCTAAAGTAGATATGGGAATATCCTCAAATCCCCAAAATCATGCAATTAGAATGTTATGTAATGATTGTGTAATATTCCTTTTGCTTTCTTTCCTTATTTATATTCCATGTATGATGTAACAGCTATTTAATCCCATGAACTTGAGGGAATAATCAAGCTATGAATTCCCATATTCTCTACGCTTCTCCCTCTAATTTCTCATGGTATCAAGAGCCCTCCTTTCTCTAATTTTTTTCTCTCTCCAAAAACTGATTTTCTTTCAATAAAAAAAACACAGATTATTTTTCTCCAAAACATTTTTTTATCAAGAAAACAGATTCTCCAAAGCAGAATCAAAAGACGAAAAAAGGGAAAATATAGGCTCACAAATCTGGCTAATTCTCAACTAAATTTCAGTCTGTTCCATAAAACTTTTCCAGCGAGGTACACTTTTCAGCGAGTTTCTGGTACTGTTTCCGGCGTACTTTAATTCTTCTGATCTCTGTGATTTCTGTTTCTCTACTTCTGCTCAGATTTTTCTGCTCAGATTTTTCAGTTCCTTTATTTGCTTATGATTTCTCTATTCTTTGCTCATAAAAAAATGAGTGGTAAAACGGAGACTGAAAATCAGATTGTTGCAAAGGCAACTTTTTCTACAATTACTACAATAAAATTGGATGGTAGTGGGAATTATAGTTCTTGGGCAGCTTCTGTAGAATTGTGGTTTATAGGTCAAGGATACGAAGATCACTTGACCAAAAACAGCACAGACATCGAATCATCTAATAGACCAACTTGGGTTAAAATAGATGCACAATTGTGTAGTCTTCTGTGGAATTCACTTGATCCTAAGTTGTTAAATTTGTTTCAATCTTGTAAGACTTGTTGCAAAGTGTGGAACAAAGCCAAAACTTTGTACACAAATGACATACAACTCATTTACAAAGTTGTGTCAGATATTGTTCATCTACAACAGAATCAACAAGATATGGCAATTTGTTTGGGTCAGGTAGAATCCTTGAAGGATAAATTTGATTCTCTTATGCCTTTTACTGACAAATTGGATGACAAATTGGATGATCAGGAGACGCAAAGAGACAGGTTTTTTATGGTGTTGGCTTTGATTGGGTTGCGAGCAGATCTCAACTCAGTTCGTGACCAAATCCTTTCTAGCCCATCTGTTCCTACCTTGGATGAAGTATTTTCCAGATTACTACGCATCACATCTGCGCCACTAGAGGTAAATTCCTCTGATGCATCTATCATGGCTGCTCAAACTAACAATTTTCAAGGTGGATACAGAAAAGAAAAACGGAGGAACAATAAACATTGCATCATTGTAATAAGGGAGGACATGTAAGAGAGGAATGTCGGTTTCTACTCTTATATTGCTCATTGTTATAAGGGATGACATGTAAGAGAGGAATGTCGGCTTCTTCATGGTAAGCCTCCACGCAATAATGATTGTCCTCGACGCGCAGCAAATGTGGCTCATAATGGAGATGGGATTCTGCCCACACCTGATGTCAGGTCTCAATCTATCACTTTAACTGGAGCAGATGACTGCCTTCAGTACCAAGCAGGCAACAGTCATATCATCTGTTGCTAACCTGGTAACTCTTTTGCTCATGTCGCACGCTCTTCATCGGAACAATGGATTCTTGATTCTGATGCTTCTGGCCATATTTCTGGTAACAAAAATATTCTTTCTACTCTTACTACCCCTTCTACACTCTCTACCGTTACTTTAGCTAATAAATCAAATACTAGTGTAAAAGGGATAGGTATAGCTCACCCTCTACCTTCCATGCCCTTAAAATCCGTCCTTTTGCGCTTGAATATCCATATAACCTTATTTCCATTAGCAAATTAACCAAAAACCTGAAATGTGCTATAACGTTTCTTGATGATTCTGTTCGTGTGCAAGATCGGAATACGGGACAGATGATTGGAAAAGGACATGAGTCACAGGGATTATACCTGCTATTTATCCCAACACCACATGTTACGTTCACTTCCGCTGCCTCCTCTTAATTGCTCCAGTCAATTGGGTCATCCGAGTCTTTTGAAACTGCAGAAGATGGTTCCCAGTTTATCTTTATTAGAATGTGAGTCGTGTCATCTTGGTAAGCTCACTCGTGCATCTTTCCCAATAATAGGGCCACCTGTATGTTTGAAATTGTTCATTCGGACATATGGGTTCAAGTTGTATAAGTTCTTCCTTAGGCTTACATTATTTTGTGACCTTTATTGATGACTATTCTCGGTGCATGTGGTTATTTTTAATGAAAAATAGATCTGAGTTATTCTCTATCTTTCAAAAAATTTGTGCTGAAATTCGCAATCAATTTGGTATTTCCATTAAGAAGTTCATCAGTGATAACACCCGAGAATATTTCTCTACTTCTCTTTCTTCTTTTATGTCATCTCAGGGCATATTACTCTTGTCTTCTTGTGCACATACTCCTCAACAAAATGGAGTTGCTGAGCGAAAGAATATACATCTAATTAAAACAGCTCGGACATTGCTCATTCACAATCATGTCCCTTTACGTTTTTGGGGTGATGCTGTTATTATTGTCTGATTTCATCTGTTTTGCAGTACAAGAGTCCATACTCAGTCCTCTGTCCGGGCCCGAATTTGTTCCCTCTTCCTCCACGTGTGTTTGGTTGCACCTGTTTTGTTCATAACCTCACCCTTGGAAAAGACAAACTTTAGCACAAGGCTTTTTAAATGTGTCTTTTTTAGGTATTATCGTCTACAAAAAGGTTACAAATGCTTTGATCCTTCTACCAATAAGTACTTTACTTTATCTCTGCAGATGTTACTTTTTTCGAGACTTCTTCGTATTATTCTCCTAATATGGAAAATCAGTAGGCCATATCAACAGTCCTTCTAATTCCAATGGTTCCACCCCCAGCTCCACCTCTCTCCCTTAATGTCTATTCCCGACGACCTCAACCTTCTTCTGAGCCTCACAAAGCACTCATGGTGACTTATTACCTGCTTCAAGAATGTCTCCTACTTCGGTCGAGCACTCATCAGATGATTTTCATATTGCTCTTCGCAAAGGTACTAGAACTACTGCTAATCAAACTCCCATTTATACTTGTTTAAGTTATCATCATTTGTCACCTTCATATCATGCCTTCATTACTAGTTTATCCATTGTCAAAGTTCCCAAGGGCAATGGTATTGCTATTACACAAAGGAAATATGCCCTTGACATTTTGGAAGACACTGGTATGTTGAATTGCAAACACGTGGACACTCTCATGGATTCAAATATTGAGCTTGTGCTAGTTCTAGGACAGGGGGAGCCTCTAAAAGATCCTAGTAGATATCGAATACTTGTTGGCAAACTCAACTACCTTACGACCACATGACCAGCCATCTCATTTAGTCAGCCAATTTTTGCAATCACCCTATGATACTCACTGGAATGCAGTAATTCGCATTCTGCGATATATCAAAAGCTTTCTAAGACAAGGTTTATTGTATGAAGATAAGGGACACACCCACATTATTGGATATTCTGATGCAGATTGGGCAGGATCTCTTTCTGATAGGCGGTCCACTTCAGGTTATTGTGTTCTATTTGGAGGCAATCTAATATTCTGGAAAATTAAAAAGCAAGATGTCGTGGCTAGATCAAGCGCAGAAGTGAAGTATCGAGCTATGACATTGGCTACGTGTGAGCTTATATGGTTGAGACAACTTCTCCAAGAATTGAAGATGGGAGGAGTTGAACCAATAACAACAACAACAAACCCAGTGTAATCCCACAAGTGGGGTCTGAGGAGGGTAAGATGTATGCAGCCTTACCTCTACCTTTGTAGAGATATTGTTTCCTACTGACTCTCAGCAACCCTCCTCTTTTATCCCGGCTTGGGACCGGTAATGTGAACGAAATCACACAGGCGGAGTTAATGGGAGGAGTTGAACCAATGAAATTAATTTGTGACAACGAAGTTGCACCACCTATCTCTTGTAATGTCGTATTTTATGAAAGAACAAAGAACATTGGGATAGATTGTCACTTCATCCGAGAGAAGATTGAGTCTGAATACATCGCCACGAGTTTTGTCAACTCAAAAGCTCAACTGGCAGATATTTTCACGAAAACACTCCGAGGATCTAGAATTGACTATATTTGTGGCAAGCTAGGAGCATATGACTTATATGCTTCATCTTGAGGGGGAGTGTTAAAATATGCTAAAGTAGATATGGGAATAGCCTCAAATCCCCATAATCAGGCAAATCCCCAAAATCAAGCAATTAGAATATTATGTAATGATTGTGTAATAATCCTTTTGCTTTCTTTCCTTATTTATATTCCATGTAACAACTATTTTATCCCATGAGCTTGAGGGAATAATCAAGCTATGAATTCCCAAATTCTCTACTCTTCTCCTCTAATTCTCAGAAATCACATAGCCTTTTTGCCTCTGTTGACTCCATTTGTTTACTTTTATCATTGAAGTGTTGCTCTTGAAATGCCCTACCTATGGTTGGTAGCGGTGACTTACCATTTCAACAAGTCTCAATCTTTAACTCAGAAGCATTTAAGCTTCTCTTAAAGTTGATTTCGCTAATTTTCTATTTATTCTCTCTGAAGTTGGAAAATTTGGACATTCTTGAATCAATACTGAACAACTTAGTTGCTTAATGGCGTGCTATTGTAGGAGGAGCATAATGTGACATCTGTAAGTGATGATCATGAGACGACCTGTTGGGGCTGTGGGCTCCATGTACTTGTTTCACCGCATGTACCAGCTTTCAAATGTTTCTGGTGCGGAGCTATAACCAACCAAAACGTTTTTAAAAACGAGAACCAGAACTTCAGGTGGAGAAGATTGCGAGACCGGTGCTTTGTCAGCATCCTCATTGTCTTCATGCTATTGATAATATGTAAGCGATCAAACATCCATCATCTCACCTGCATTCCTGATCTGCAGGAATATATGATTTTTTCATGACTAACTTCTAGTTCTGTATGGTTATATGCATTCCCTGTCTGCTTTTTCTTTATATAAGGCTTGCACCATTTGAATGATGTTCATGTCAAAGTTTTAAATGCTAGCAGAAGTCATTGTGAACATCTATCTGTTTGTGTGTGTGTTGTGTGTTTCATGTATATCCCTCCGGTTCTGCCAATTAAAGACATTTTGCTACCTTTTCTTGTTCCTAACCACTGAAAATAAAGCAGCATGAAGAACAATCAAGAAGTCTATCCATGCTGGATGTCACCATGACTGCAGTATCAATAAAATTTGTGGTATTTAAAGTTAGGCTTGGTAACATATGATTGAGGCTGATCAATTATAGATAAGGGCTATATTCATGCATCCTGCATCCGCTCAGTTTCTATTGTCTCTTGATCTCTTATTTAGATGTGCAAACAGTTTGTGTTCGTATGCTGATTTACCTTTTTATTGTTTCTAGTCATTTGATGCAACAAAACCTTGCTAATTGCAGCATAGAATGCAGCAAATTCCACAATATACATTTTGTTTCTCTTACTCTTTTCTGTCTACGTATATTTTCTTGTATGTCATTACACTAATTGTAGGGGTATCTCTTTGCAGCTTTATCACAACTTATTGCTGGATGTAAGACTTTATTATACATTCCAGCTTTGATATGATTTTTGGTGTTTCAGGTGGCAGTATTTGGGCCATTTATCCAGCCGTAGTTTCTGCCGGTTACATCTATGGTAGTGTTATCATTTTGGTTGCTATAATATTGTCCATATCTACCCTGTCTACATTTAGCCTTTCTGCATTTCGATCTGCTGGTGCTCCGCCAAACATACTGTGGGGTAGCTATCCTGCCGTAACAAAAGGAGCGCTTGAGAATTATAGATTTTGTGAATATTGCTCAAAACCAAAGTCACCTAGGGCACATCACTGCCGTTCTTGTGGGATGTGCGTATTGGACATGGATCATCATTGTCCATTTGTAAGTTCTCTTTATTCTTTTACACTTTGGAAAAGCTGTTTATTCTCTAGAATGTTATGTCTATAAATTGTGTGTCTAGGAAACGGATGACAGCGAGGTAGTTGAGAAACGTAAGAAGCTTAATAGACAAGGATTTTAAAGCCTAGAATTGAGGTGGATCCTATGTTGTAGAAATATTAGGCAGGTAATATTCATCCGCTTGATGATTTATTTTTTTAGTTTATAAAAATTGATTATGGATAGTATTGAACAGTTATATTATAGGTCCTTTGCATGATTATGTATTTGTTGTTTCTTTTTCACTTCTGAAAGAAACCTTCTATGGCAGATCTTTGATTCCCATGGGCATTGATAAGATGCATGATCCTATTCTAAACCACCTGGTCAAGTGCAAATATTATATTTATACCTCAGTATCAAATTTTAGCTTTGACTTTTCAGATCTATTGCATTTAAACTCCTTGGCCTAAACTTCTACAGTCCCCCGCCAAAAAAGAGGGGAAAAGGAAGAAAAAGTAAAATAAGTAGGGAGAACTAATTTTTGAAAGAGCTAACTAAAATTCTCATGCAGTTTTTAAGAGAAAATGGAAGATGCTTTACAACTAGAAACTGAATTAAATCAGGAAAAGAGTCAAATTTATCCTTCAACTATCGCCTCTAGTTTAGATTTACCCTTCGTTAGAGTTTTGGTTCAAATTTACCCCTCCCGTTGAGAAATTTGTTATATTTACCCTTTTTACTAACGGATTGCGGACTAGGATCCCTTATCTTCCACATAGACGCCATGTGTATATATTTTTTCTTTTATTTATATCATACCAATTGAATTTTGTCATGTAGGTTTCTTTTTCTATAAGAAAATAAAATACAATATCTAATCTTCTTCTCCATCAAACTACCACTTCCCCTTCTCCTTCTCCGCCACTATCATCGCCGTCCACCGCCCTCCACCGCCGCCGGTTAATTTACAAAAAATTAACCATTACTTCGCCACTTTTTACCCAAACCCCTTACTTCTCCATCTAGCTCCCACCCAACAAGATGGAGCAGGCAAAGGTTTGCATCCAGATTGTATGTTTGAGACAGAAACCTAAATTTAATACATTGAAGATTACTCAATCAACAACAACAGAAATTCAGCAAGACTAAAAGTCTAAAAAGGGGGATAAAACCCCATTTTAAAAGACTAAATTTTGGAGTCATTGACATAGTACATTAGTGCTACCAGTTCGTTAACATAGTTTTCAAGATCAGGGGAGCTGCTCTACAGTTATTGCTAGTTGTGACTTCTGGGTCACCGTTAGTCGCCTCTTTTCCCATTTTTCTAAACTGTCTATCGAAGAAAAGGAGAATCAAGTATGGGATATTGTTGGGTTACATTTTACCTGATTTGCTTCGTCATTTTCAGGATGTTGCAATGGCCCCAATGAATAATATTTATATAAAGAAGTAGATCTCTTGCACGGGTGTTCTGTTTGATGTCATGGGAGAGAGGGTGGTTGTGGTCGTTTGTTGGTAGAGTTTTAGGGGGAAATGTAGGGAGATGAGTCTTGTTTAATTGGTGGAGAAGTAATGGGTTTGGGTAAAAAAGTGGAAAAGTAATTGGTTAATTTTTGGTAAATTAACCGGCGGCGGCGGAGGGCTGTGGACGGCAATGAAAGCGGCGGAGAAGAAGAAGGGGAGTGGTGGTTTGATGGAGAAGAAGATTAGGTGTTATATTTTTTTTATAGAAAAAAAAATTACATGGAAAAATTCAATTAGTATGACATAAAATAAAAGAAAAATTATATACACATGGCGTCTATGTGGATAGATGAGGGATCCTAGTCAGCAATCCGTTAGTAATAAGGGCAAATATAACAAGTTTCTTAACGGGAAGGGTAAATATGAACCAAAACTCTAACGAAGGGTAAATCTAAACTATAGGCGATAGTTGGAGGGTAAATTTGACCCTTTTCCCGAATTAAATCTATAGACACCTATCATGCTTGACATCAATAGGTATAATATCCTAACAGATCCAAAAGGGGTGAAAATGACTCAAATTTTATACTTCGTTATTTTTACGGTATCATGTTAGCTATGTTATTTTTTCTTTTCTTACTTTTAAGTCAAACTCCGGATCTGGGAGCTCCATTCGTCGCACTACCACAATCTGATTGCCAGAAGGTTGTTGGTATTAGTGGTATATTCTATCCTAGTCAATTACAAGAAACTTGAATGTTTTTGCTGTTACGGTTTATGCTTTATCAACTGAAAATAGTACTAGCTATTGTTGTTGAAAGAAAGGAGGGCGGTAAAACCACCTCAAATAGAAAAAAAAAACCTAATTACTGGGAGCGAAATGAAAATAGAGAAAAGAAGCACCATAGAGTAAAGAACTCACGAGTTAATAGCAGTGTTTTAAAAAGTGAAAAAAGAGCGACAAGGTCGAAAAACGATAAGTGAAGCTCACACTTTACAGAGAATCTAAAAATACCATGTGTAAATGAATTTAGTGCTAAAATAATCAATCAATTAAAACAACTAATATCAACATCCAATATTCAGATAATGTCGATATTAATTCAACTCTTCAAAGTTGAGATTCAAAGAATCAACTATTTCTCACTGGGATCGCTTTGTGCGTCATTGTTTGAAGTGCACACTTATCTGAATTGCACGGCTTCACCATTAAATGATGACCCCTCTCTTCACATCGCTTCATCCATTTGAGCAATGAAGCGTTAGCTTTTAAAAACACTGGTTAATAGTTAGGAACATGCACAATGGGCAGAGTGAAGAGAAAACGAGCTCCTTTAAGAATATGGAGAGAAAATCAAGAGAGAGAAAGGTATGGTGTGAAAAAAACCAAACTAAACAAAGCCAGGTGCATATAGTTTTATTTTACTTGCTTCATGGGTAGCATGCTCATCGATGAACAGTATCCAGAACTACTCAATTTTTATGAATTGATGCAGTGGTGTTTCTTGCGCTCCATTTCTTTGAAGAGGGACTATTTTTCTTGTATGATGATAAGTATATTTATTCACAAATATAGCAAGGAGGTGCGATAAAGCTTTACAAGACTACAGTTGTAAGGGACTTAAAAAAGGCTATGAGACCCACTAAATCATTGTCTTGTACTCTTTTCTGTACCTTCTTGGTACCTTTTTAATAAAAACCTTTACCTATAAAAAAAAAAAGAGACCCGCTATATCTTTTACTCCAATTACAGTGCAGTAAGCGGTGATCCATCATTTCTTCCTCTTTCTCACACATAAAGCAACGAGTATAATGATTTCCCGCTTCTCTGAATTCTGTCCGGTGTTATTATGGCTTGATGAACCACAGTCCAGGCAGAAAAGAAACCTTTTAGGGGCCTTTGTCTTCCATCTAACTTTCCTTGGAAATGCCGAAATAGAACTAACATACTGTTGTTTTGCTGTAACGGGAAATAGTAATACTTAAACTCAAAATTTGCCTGATTTCTCTGGCTTCCACCATACTTCATCTGTCTGCACATTCATCTCCCAAGTCTGTGTAATTCCTGTGTGATTGACATGAACAATATGGCACGGTAATCATATTATATTCTCATGATAACAATTGCTTCTTTTATTTATCAGATTGGAAACTGTGTTGGTGCAGCAAACCATCGTCATTTCGTCATTTTCCTCATTTCAGCAATCGTCAGCATGATTTACGCATCCGTCATGTCTGCCTATGCGGTTTATCATATTTGGCCACCATTAAGCAACTGGCAAATTCAAGTTCTGAATGGGGTTGTTAATCAAAAGTTGCGTATGAGAATGTTAAAAGAATTTTTTCTTGCATTTATGAGTTCTATGTTGTTTTTACCAGCGAGAGGACTTGTTCTTATTTACCTCTTTATTGCTAGTGTCTCTATCGAGATAGGTTTAAGCGTTCTTTTATGGCAGCAACTCTGTTTCATATATGAAGGCAAGACATACTTGAGTCATATAAGTGCATCAGGGGGTGAACTTACTGCAGTTAAGGATTGCCAAAATTTCATCCGATTCTTTGGCTTCCCTTATCCCACAACAAGATATTTACCAAGCTTCTTCAGTTCTAAGAAGAGACACAAAAAATGAAGCTTGAAAGAGGTGAATCAACTCCTTCTTTCCTATCCATGCATCATCATAGTGGGAAAAATAAATGTCTCTTTATTCATTTTCTTAGAGCCATTAGCGTGTATGAAGTTTTGAATTCTCCCAAATACTGCTTCTGTGATGGTATCTAGTTGGAAAGTTGCCCCATTTTATAAGCTGAAATTTTCTTAAAATCATGTATTTATGTATACCGTTGCCTCAAAGACCAGATGGTACCTCAGAGTCCTGTGTTGGCACTGCCCTCAGATGAAACACTTCCCCCTTGGGGTCTTTTGGCCACCCTCCATTATTCGACAACAGTTGTGTTTCGTTGTTTCACTAAAATGTCTGTCAGTTATTTGGGTGGATTAGGAAGGATCTAATTTATCTTGGAACCTGGGGCCTCTCAACCTATTAATCTGTTGATTTATTCTCTTAATTCTGTTTTTTTAACCTTTTCGTGTGTGATAATAAAAGTGTACTCATTGTTTGCACGATTTTACCAAGGCACAGAGGGAGAAAGACAAGGTAAGACTACGTACATTAAACCCAATGTCGTTTGGGCCTTCTCTGGACCCGCGTATAGCGGGAGCTTAGTACACATAGAAGGAGAAAATACTTCCTGGTCCACTACTTGGGGCATCATTAGGAGTTTCTGTGTGGTATTTTGGCTTAGGATTCTGATTGTGGTATCTGATGTTGCTATGCAGGTTTTTTTTTCCCGCGAGGAAAGGTGGACATATGATGTATATCACACTCTCCTATAGCTTCACCAGATTATAGGGTCTTGTCCTCCATAGAAAGACTGAAAGAAGTGTTTCCCGTTTCTGGCACGATGTATTTGTAGACTGAAAATACAAGTGAAATAGGTTAGACAGGAAAACTGCCTAATACCCCCTCCTCCCCTCACTTCTCCTCTTCTTGTCAACTGATTTACAGTTCAATGGAGGACAAGACCCTATAATCTGGTGAAGCTATAGGAGAGTGTGATATGCCTTTCAAAATGGTCATATCTGCTGCAAGGAAGTTAAAGGATTGGATGGGGGTAGGCATGTTCAAACTTTTTCTGTAATTTTTGGTGCATATAATCTTGCTTTATCTTTGACCTTGAATCTTTTGTTTTTCTGGTTTTGTTAAATTGTAATTCATGAGGATAAATCCTCACCCTATCTTTTTTCTGGATTGATTTAATTTGTAACAGTTGACCTTTATGTCTTGATTGAGTCAAATCCACATTAATGCCAGAATTCGATGAATATGGTCCAAGTATATTGAAATTATACAATCAGCAAATCAGATTTTAAGTGGACAGAATATTTTCCCATAAATTCGAAAACGGGGTTGATTTTTATATAGTGAGTATAATCTTTCACAATCAATTTATTTAATTAGAAAAGTTACTAGTTCGTGCTTACTATAGACAGTTGACTACATGTAAGAAAGAAAAAAGTTATTTAAAAGAGAAACAACTATCGTATGAATGAAAACTACAAAAGTATGATAGGTGTTGCAACTGGTTAAATTTGTGACAAATGCATTTAAATATTTGATCAACTTAAAAGAAATCCAAATTTTGTGGATGCTTGACAAGCAAATTTCTGCTCTAACTTTTTCCTCTCTGCCATCAAGGAAATGATTCCTACGAGTAACTATAATTTGAATTAAAAAATGATCCTATAAAAATATTTTATGCTTTATTTATGAATCTCCTATGACAAAGAATCATACAATTATTTATTTTTTGTAATATTGTATGTAATAAATAATTTTTTCCCGTTCGATATTTTTTTTTGGCCTACTGAACAATTTTATTTAACCAAGTGAAACAGTTTATACATCACTGACTCTGTGTTGGACTATAGAGTCAGATCCTAAGATTTCTATATAAGCTAACTAGAAATTACAATGAAAGCCTATACGGGATACTTGTGTAAGCTATATAGAAGTCTACTTCAGTTGCTCATGCTTTGTCCTCTGATATGCAATTGCAAAATGATATCTCTGATGATCTGCACTGCATTTTTGCTCCTGTTTTGAAACCTTCTAGTGTTCCTTTCATTCCAAAATTGATATACCACTGCTGCACTTAGAAATCCCAGTACATTTGCTCTTGGTCTGCTGCTATGAACATTTTTGGACAGCCAAGTAACCTCTGCATTCCAATCTCCTATATATCTGTGTATGCCCAGCCAAGTTAACAATGTGTGCCATATAAATTTAGAGTACATGCAATCAAAGAAAAGGTGTTGCATTGACTCCACAATATTGGTATTGCAAAGTACATAGTCCTGAGACACTTGAGTCCCTCATTTGGCAAGCCTGTCCACTATTGTCAATTGATGTTAAACTGTTAATCAAAGAATGAACTGTTGTCTTGGTATAATGCCTCTGGACATAACTAAGTTCTTTCATGGTGCTTTGGTATGCTGAGGAATGAGTGATAGGCAAGTCTTCTTGATACTATACTTTCCTTCCACTGAGAATTGGTTCAGACGAGTGATGGGGTTAACATTAGGAAACTAAGCTCTGGCATCAAGGATCTTCCTAACAAGCCAACCTTAGGTGTAGCAAAATTTGGGAGGTCATTCCTCTTGATATAGAAATTATGAATCTATTGCACCCAAAATGTATTCTTTTTGTGGGATAAGGCCCAAAGTAACTTGCATATAGCAGCTCTATTCCATAAACCAAAGTTGATATTATCAAGCCCCCCAGCTGCCATTGATAAGCACAGATTATCACAAACTATTAAGGCCTTTCTTGAACTTTCATGACTACCAGCCCATAAGAATAGTCTACAAGTAGTCACCATCTGAATAATCTTCTTAGGTAGGAGAAATACCTGAGTCCAGTAAGTTTGTATTTCAAAGAGTACACTTTTGATTAGTTGAAATCTACCACTGTAAGAGAGTAACTTTGAGGACCAACATATGATTCTAGCTATAATCTTCTCAACTAGTGGCAGGCATTGTTTTATGTTAAGCTTCCTTGAACACAAAGGTACCCCTAGATACTTAAATGGTATTTCTCCCATAGTAAATTGCATCTCCTGCAGTACTTGCTCCCTAAAAGCATATGTTACACCAGCAACATAGAAAGAACTTTTATCTAAATTAGCTTGCAATTCTGAGACAATGGAAAAATGATTAAATGCCCCAAGTAATAGTTGAATGGAACCCCTGTCAGCTCTGCAACACATGATAAGGTCATCAACAAAATAAATATGCACTAATTGTAGTCTCTCACATTTGGGGTGATAGTTAAAATTTGAGGTATGCCTCAACTGTTTAAGTGACCTATTTAGATATTTCATGACTAAGACAAATACATAAGGTGACAAAGGATCATCTTGCCTATGTCCCTTTTTAGTTGGGAACCCCTCTATCAGTGATTCATTGATTAGAATTAAACAACTGACTGTTGTAACACAGGTCATGATCCATCCTACCATCTTTGCAGACAACCCAAACTCTATTAATACCATTCTCAAAAATCCACACTCCATAGAATCATAGGCTTTCCTGATGTTATCTCCATAAAACATCTAGGAGATACATGTTTCTGTCCATAGCCCTTAACTAGTTCATGTGCAACTATAACATTGTCCAGAATACTTCTCCTCTCTATGAACGCTGAATGAGAAGACGCTACCAAATGATCAACTACAACCTCTATTTAGCAGTGAGGATCCTGGCTATCAATTTATAGATGGTGGTGCAACAAGCAATATGCCTGAACTCCTTAACTGAGTCATGAGAGATCATTTATTCTATTTCTAATATTACTGAATATGAGTTGAAAGTTGTATTAATTGACTTAATTTAAAAATAAGTTGCATAAATTATTCGGATACTGTTTGAGTAGTTTATAAGGGGTTTCAGTCACTCAACTTTCACAACATTTCCCCCCTTTTAGGGATGGCATTTTCAATAATAAAATCCGACATTGAAAATAAATTATTTCATTAATGAATTGAATCAATTACACTTCAAACTTTTTATGTTCATTATGTTTTATTAAGTACGTATCAACAAATCAATGTCCAAAAGTAGGAGGCTAGGTTTGGTTTTCATTAAACCCATTATGCATTATTTACTTTCGAACAAATGATCTTATAAGTTGCATGCATATGTGTTTTCAAACTTGCTTAACCTCAATAATTAACATAACATATAACTTATAAGTCACTAAATAAGCATCATGAATATGTTTATACAACTTCTTTTTAATTGCTAATACTAAAAATTACAAAAGTGATTTGCAAATGTATACCAGGGTAGTTTTGTATTACCATTACATTCTATATTTTAATGGAATGGAGCCTTCATATTTTTACTTCTCTCTGTTGCACTTGCCACCATTGTCGGTTGAAGGGAAGTTCGAGCTCTCAAGCAGACACAACAATGGCAGATGAGGACTATGATATGGACGGAGGGTAATACTCTCTATCCTTTCGTCTTCTCTAATTTAAGTTTTTGACGTTGTTTATGTGAGTAATGTTTTTTTTTACTAAATATATACGTTTTCTTCTTTAAAAAAGGTTGAGCAAAATGGTAAAAGATTGCCTCTTTCTTTTCTTGTTTTCGTTTTTGGTGTTAGAGAACCCGAAATTGTTGGGTATTTGAATGAAACCAAACGGCTATATATTGACACAATAGTAGTAGTATCTTATATGGTTGTATGATTATTATCTGTGTTGAGGTCGATATTGAGGTTTATATGTTTGTGTATTAGGGTCTATATTTGATTACGAAAAAAATCATCTTTTTGGTCGAGAGACTCGGGACTTTTGTAGATGTTTTCTCTTTTAAAAGTCATAATACATAAATAGTGTGAGTAAAATGTGTGGTAACAAGGAAATGGGAATGAGAACAACAATAATAAAGAGATGACTTGCTGAGTCGATTGATTTTTCAATCTATTCTTAAGATAATATTGCCCCGTATATTCCTTTAACAGTTTGATGACAACTTATCTCTCAAGATAAAACAGCAATCAAACAAGTGAGCAAATGAGACTCAAGTGTTCGCTTAGGAAAGAAAGATTTTTGAGTGTTTAGAAGATTGCAAGAGAGGAAGATAATTTCTGAATTGTGTGTTCTTCAATTGTGCCAATGGCATCAATTTATAGGGTGATCAAGATGTCTTCTCAAATGGCCTTCAATGTCATGTAATGACCTTTAATTTGAGGTTATAATTCAGCCAAATAATGGTTGAATTCATGAGGCAAGTAATGAAGACTTAATGCTCCAAAGTCAGCCCAAAAATAAGTTTCATTTCGTCTCCAACGGTTTGAAAAAGCGATTGAAGCGCGCGGCGCCATGTCCGTAACTTACCGAGCGGCCGCCCGAGAAGGAAGCGCGGCGCTAAGTTCCGTAACTTCCGATGAATTTTATCACACGAGCGCGGCTAGGAGGAGGCGACGCGGCCCTTCTCGGCTCCACGGCGATTTCTGATTCGGTTCATCTTTTACACATTGTACACTTTTTCTTTCATTTACCAACGTGAAACCACTGTCATTTGGCCAATAACCGTCTATTATCTTACGTCTCAAACATTTTGTATACGTACCAATATCTCATCCACTAAGGAAATTGTGATCTTTGGTACAACGTGTGTGAAAACAACATTTCCGACGTGCGGGGCCCCAATTGTTTGAGTCATAATTAATAGAATTAACTTATTTAACGTTTAATAAATTTCCAACAATCCCCTTTTGGAAGAGATTTTGGCGCACGCACATGATGTCTTTCTAGCAATCATCTGACGGATCGATGTTGCATCTAGATAGGTAGCCGTAGCTTTGAACCTTTCATAGTAGAATACCATCGGACTTACTTACTGCGCGGTGAACATGATGTCTTAAACCGTCAGTGTTTAGTGTAAGCCAAGACAACGGTACCAACACAACACATTTTCTTACTCTATGCTTCTTTAAGTTTTGTCCGTCGTGGGTCGTGGACACTCTTGGATTCTTAAGTGCGTTCATTTGAGGCGGACTGTCCTTGCACTTAAATAGGTGGTCTCCTACAAGGTATCATGCAATACCCCGCTACACAAGCTTTAGGAACCAATAAAAGTTTCCCCAACCTAACCTCAATCATTGAGGATCATTAAAGGTTTGAAAACTTAGCTTTTACCCCCTCTACAAGTTGCACTTTATGTCTATCCCGGGAATGACCTTGGATTATGTTTCTAAGAAGAAATCATTATCCGAAGTGCTCTTACTTCCTCCGAAGCGCTCAACTGAACCTCTACAATTTAGTTTTCCCATTGAACCTACTTCCTGGGATCTCCAATCGGTAATGTTGGGTATCCACCGTATCAGTTCTTAATAATTGGGTTAGACATGAGAACATCTGATCTCTAGGTATGCCCTTCGTCAAGGGATCTGCGATGTTTTCCTTAGATTTTACCTAATCAATGGAAATAATATCTGAGGTGATCAGCTGCCTAACGAACTCATGTCTCCGTTGAATATGACGAGACTTACCGTTGTACATAGCACTTCGTGCCCTTCCTAGAGCCGACTGACTATCGCATTGGATCATTACAGAAGACACGGGTTTATCCCAACATGGGACATCCTCTAAGAAACCATGAAGCCACTCAGGTTCTTCTCCCGTTTTGTCTAAAGCGATAAATTCCGACTCCATTGTGGATCATCAATAAGGGTTTGCCTAGATGATTTCCAAGACATAGCTCCACCACTAATTGTAAAAATATATATAACCTTGGTGGACTTGATGTGCTCGATATCAGATATCCAGTTTGCATCATTGTACCCCTCTAGTACTGCTGGATATCTCGAATAGTGTAACCCGAATTTTAGCGTGAATTTCAGGAATCGTAGTACCCGATTCAATGCTTTCCAGTGATCCTCACTCGGATTACGAGTGAACCTAGCCAATTTATTGACTGTATGAGTGATATCATGCCGAGTGCAGTTTGTGATATACATCAGACTACCAATCACTAAAGATAGCAACGGATCCTGGACCCGGTCCGGATCTGGTGGATCCAGATCCATTTTATAGGATATGGATCTTCAAAATTTGGACCCGATTGATCCGGATCGGACCCGGATCCATTTATGATGGATCAGATCTGGATATGGATCTTGTCTTTGAGATCCGTATCCGGTCCAGATCCAATTCGTGGATCTGTTTTTTATTAAATATATTATACATTTATTATAATTAATGGCAGTGTATTATTCAGTTAAGGATAGGTGTGGTGAAGGCTAATCGTTCCATTCTTTTGAATGTCTCGAAGTGAAAGTGTAAATGCAAATTCTTTTCCTTTTGAACTAAAACATTCAAGTACTACTAGTTTTTATAAAATTGAGAGTGAATTAATTAAGTTGATGAATTCAAAGAGTCAAAAAAGATCAAGTACAAATATTGCATAACAGCTGAAGACTTTATGCACACCCAAG
Organism: Przewalskia tangutica; assembly: GCA_029844215.1. Lineage (NCBI taxonomy): Eukaryota > Viridiplantae > Streptophyta > Magnoliopsida > Solanales > Solanaceae > Przewalskia > Przewalskia tangutica. Next base: position 5,862,938 of record CM056722.1, read on the forward strand.
GGAAAGACCAAGAATTTTATAAATTTCATTTTTTTCAAACTCAGTTTTTTAAAAAAAAATATATGCAGGGCGGGACGGGTTAAAATATTTTTTTTGCGGCCAAAATTGTTTACATGTGAATCCGATGGATCTGGATTTGGATCTAATTTTTATGGACCCGATGGATCTGGATCCGATCTGGATACAAGTATGAAATCGGATCTGGATCTAGTAGGATCCGGTCCAGATCCTATCTGTTGTCATCCCTACCAATCACATGTGCATACCGCTCCTGGCGTACAGACACACCAAAATGTTTGTCCATCTTTTGACTTATATATAATGGTGTCGTTACCGATGGACTGTCGAACATCCCAAATTTCTTCAATACATCCTCGTGTAGTGAGATTGAGACAAGATCAGTCCGTTAGATGTTTTAGAGATCTTGATCCATAGGATAACATCTGTGATACCCATATTTTTCATGTCAAAACATTGTTTTAGCATGTTCTTAGTCTCTAGGATTTTCCTAGGACTGCTACCAATGATCAACAAGTCGTCTACATAGAGGCATATCATGACGAATGAATCGACATTTCCTTTCATGTAAACACATTTGTCACACCCGTTATTGGCGAACCCTTTCGATAGTAGGGTACTATCAAATTTCTCGTGTCGTTGTTTAGGGGCTTGTTTCAGCCCGTACAACGATTTGGCAAGCCGACAAACTTTTGTCTTTTGTCCTAAAACCACATACCCCTCGGGTTGGTCCATCTATATTTCTTCTTCCAAATCACCATTTAGGAAGGTTGTCTTGACATCCGTTTGATGTATTTCAAGATCCCGCAAGATGGCGATAACTATGAACATACGTATGGATGTCATTCTAAACACCGGTGAGTATGTGTCGAAATAATCAATGAACTCCTTTTGGCGATAGCCCATAACTACCAACCTAGCCTTGTACTTGTCGATAGATCCATCTGCCTTTAACTTCCATTTAAGGATCCACTTACAACTCTAGGGTTTGTGTCCCGGAGAAAGTTCAGCCAACTCCCAGGTGTGGTTGTGCAGGATGGACTCTATCTCGCTTTCTATAGCTTTTTTCCAGAGCGGAGCTTCTGGAGTTGACAACGCTTCGGCGATTGTCCGTGGTTCGTCCTGAACCAGGTAAGCTACAGAGTCTGGACTGAAGGACTTGTACTTCCGGGCTCTTTTGTCTCGCCTTGGTTCCATCTCTGAATCTTGCAAGTCCTGAGAATCTGGAACACTTGATCCCGGATAGTCAGCCAATTCAGAGTTCACTAGTTCTGAATCGTTTAGATCCGGGCAGTTAACGACTCCTGGATCCTCAGAGGTTTGCTCATAACTTCACTTGTGAGACGTTATGTCTCTTTCCTTTCTAGGAAACGAGTCTTCAAAGAAACTTGTGTTTCTTGATTCCATAATTGTACCTACATGAATGTCCGGTACATCCGACTTATGCACTAAGAAGCGATAAGCTCTACTGTCATTATCATATCCGATGAATATGCAATCCACAATCTTAGGCTCAATTTTGACCTGTTTTGGCTTAGGTACTTCTACCTTGGCCAGACAACCCCACACCTTCAAGTATTTATAGGTGGGTTTCTTTCCTTTCCATAGTTCGTATGGAGTCTTGTCCTTACCCTTGTGTGAGACTATTAAGAATCTTATTCGCGGTAAGGACAACTTCTCCTCACATGCATTGGGGAAGGCCTGAATTAATGAGTAGAGCATTCATCATTTCCTTTAGTGTTCAGTTTTTGCGTTCAACAACACCGTTTGATTGAGGTGAGTAAGGAGCCATCGTTTGATGAACTATACCCGACTGGGTACAAAATTCTTCAAAAGGCGCTACATATTTTCCCCATTTATCGCTTCGAATTGTTTTAATTCATCCGTTTAGTTAGTTCTCAACTTCAGTTTTGTATCGTTTGAACGCTTCAAAGGCTTCATCTTTACTTTTTAGTAAGTAAAGGTAACAATACCTTGTGCCATCATCTATAAAGGTCACAAAGTACTTGTCCCCCCTCTAGTTTGAACGAACTTCAAATCACATATATCAGTGTGTGTGAGTTCTAGAGGAGCGGTTTCCCTTTCGACGGATCTAAAGGAACTCTTGGAAAGTTTTGTCTCTATGCATACCTCACACTTACGTTGAGGGTTTATGTAGATAGACGGTAATAACTCCAACTTTACCAGTCTTTGGATAGATTGATAGTTAACATGTCCTAATTTGTGATGCCATAAATTAGAAGACCCAAGCAAATAAGTAGAAGACTCAATTTTATTGATAGTTGAAGTAGAAGGCATTACAGGTGCATCATTAAACTTAAAGAGGCCTTCACAGACGAAGCCCCATCCTACAAAAATTCTGTTTTTAGTGATTACAAATTTATTGGCCTCTAACACTAGCCTAAAACCAGCATTTCCCAACAAAGGTCCAGAAATTAGATTTCTCCGAATTTTTGGGACGTACATCACTTCCTTTAGAGTTAGCTTCTTTCCGGACGTCGTCTTTAGGATCACTTTTCCTACCCCCAGCACTTCTGATGAAAAGTTGTTGCCCATGAACAACTTCTTATCTGTGACTGGTGTATATGTGGAGAAGGCGTTTTTATTGGAACAAATATGACGGGTAGCACCCGTGTCCAACCACCACTGCACCAGATTCTCAATGAGGTTAGCTTCAAGTACCACCGCTGAGAACTCCTCAATCATATCATCTAGGAGCGTGTCCTCGGCGATGTTAGCCTTAGCCTTGCCTTTGGCCTTCTATTGATTCTCATTTCTATGCTTGCGACAGTCCTTGGTCAGGTGATCAACTTTACCATAGTGATGGCAATTAACCTTAACTTTTCAGTTGTTTGGGACTTACCAACCTTCTGGAACTTTCGCTTCTTTCATGGGTTCCCTTTGACTTCTGTCAGGTTTACCTTAGCCTTAGCGAGTTGTTTCCCCTTTGGCATGACCTTCTTATTATCCTCCTGGATATGGAGTTTGATAATAAGTTCATCTAAGGTCATCTCCTTCGTTTTGAGTTTCAAGTAATTCATAAACTCTGTCCACGAGGGAGGAAGCTTCTCGATCAACGCCTCAATCAAGAATTGCTCGTTGGGCTTCAATTCTTCCAAGTACAGGTGATGTAAAATCATTTGAAATTCCTGGACTTGGGATGACACACTTTTGTTGTCCACCATTTGAAATTTCAGAAATTTCCCAATGACGAACTTTTTGACACCCGCATCTTGGGTGTTATATTTTTTCTGCAATTTGTTCCACAATTCCTTGACAGTCCCAACGGTGTAATATACCGTGTACAAAGGATCGGAAAAACTATTAAAAATATAGTTCATGCACATGAAATCACTATGATTCCATGCATCGCGAACCATATTCATGTCGTTAATGACATGGATAACTTGGCCCCCTCCCGCCGTTCATTTGACTGAGGGTTCGTGTCTTCCCCAACTTGTGGAGGGTCTTCGGTTAGTCAATGTGACATTCCATAACCGTCAGGAAGAACAACATTTTTTGTTGCCATCTTTTGAAGTGTGCACACATGAAGTTCTCGGGACGTTCATGGTGAAAACCAGCGGGAGTTGGAGCAGTAGTGCTCCCTTGAGCAGGTGCAAAGGCGTTAGGAACGCCTTGAGCAGCAGTGTTGGCACTAGTTGCGCCAAAAGCAGTGGAGTGGAAGGCATCGGTATTGCCTTGAGCAGCGACGTTAAAGGCAGTGGTATTGCCTTGAGCAGTGGTGCAATTTTTAGCGTTGAAATATTCTTATCCAGTCATGTTGTTGTTGAAACAACGAATATTATCTTAAGCTTGTGAGTAAAATGTGTGGTAACAAGGAAATGAGAATGAGAATAACTGTTACACCTCGTAAGATTAAGACGATAATTAAGAACGTCATTAAGAAAACAAGAAGCAAGTATTGGAAATAAGTATACTTACATATGTTAATACAAAAATTAGTAAACAAGAGGATGTGATTCCGGGAAAAAGTTGGTCACAACGGGTGTGACGTTGGAAATTTATAATGATAACTGTATATTCCCGGTATGGATTAGTAACGTATTGAATAAGCTACGACAACGAGGATACGAGGTCTTATGAGATTTTCAAGATTTAAAAGTAGTGGGATCCAAGCTTTAATTTGTACTTGAGGGATTAAATTAAGTAGACAATTAAGAGAAGGGGGTCAAAGTGTAATTAAGAAAATTCAGATTTTTGCCCTTACATATTATTAACCTTTCAATTTCTAATTCTTATTTCATTTTCAAACCTTCTCTCTTCTCTTCAAAACCTCTCCAAACCTCCTCCCAAATCAGATTTTTCCTTACCTCCATAACTAAGTGAAGAACTAGAACAACATCATCTTCCAAGATTAAATCATTCTACAAAATTTGAAGCAAAGAATCAGCCCCAAAACAGTGGAAAAACGCAGCCACTGGACCAAAAAAAAACTGCACAGATTTTCCAGTTTTGGACAAAATTTTGGAAGAAAAATATGTAAGGAATGATGGATTAAACTGTGGAATTCATGCATGTCAATTTGGAGTTGAAAAAGTGAAAGATTGGGCAAGAAATCGACGAAGCAGTGGGCTGATTTCGGGACTGTTGGGCAGATTTTTATTCAACTTTGGAGAAGTATATCTCCTAGTATATTAAGAGTTTTTAGGTGTTTCAAGAGCCTAAAATGAATTTCGTCGAGTCTAGTTTCCAACGCAACAAACCTCTTGTCGATATGACATCGTAGTAGAGAGTTATGGACGTTACAAGTTCGATTGACAGAACAATGGACATTTCGCCACTGTTGCCTGCGATTTGATTCTCAGTTTTCGGATTTTTGAGACGAATTTGTGGAAGAAATGTTAGAATGACGGAGTAACATTATAGAACACATGCGTGTTCAATTGAATTTGAAGAAGTGAAGAATTGCGCAAGAAAAATTGATAAAACAATGGGTATTCGGACAAAGGGGCACGGATCGAAATAGGGGCTGTTTGGGCTTAAATTAAGGTAATAATTCTTTTCCCTAAGATATAATTGAAGTTGCATGTTGTTGTAATTGAAGTAATGGACTTGTGTAAGTTGTGATTTATTAAAGGAAAATGTTGGAATATAAAAGAAGAAATTTGATATTAAGAAATTAAGAGAAGAATTGGAATTCTTATTGTTGTTGGCCTAAATTCCATGGAAATTATTGAACATGTTATGTTGTAATCTTAAGGGACTGTTTTGGTAGAATTATGACGATGAAAATATAAGTTATGAACATGCATAAATGTTATGGTAATTACCACTACATGTCTAAAAGGAAGTAACATATAGAAAGGCGATTTTGCATTCTTGGACTCTCGGATTTGCTAGAAGATTGGATTATTTGAGGGAACATGATTGTTATACCCCGTATTTCCCAAGTATGTACGTAAGGACGTACGTAGAAAATTTGAAACTTGTAATTAAGGCTTGGCCGAATTAATTTTGTTCACAACACCCGTTTAGAGTCGTTTTTCGACGAAACGTTTTCACAGCTTTCGTAGGGGAATTTCCGGCTATGTCAGTTTTAATTTTTGCGGATTTTTCCGAGAGACGAAATATTTTGGACCAACGGGAGGGCGACACTTGTCACCCTCCAATTGATGGATGTGAGGCGTTATTGTGGCCGATTGGAATGGCTTTAGTTGGTAGGATATTTGTGTGTTAGTTGGTTAAGGGGCACTTGGCAAGATCTTGGCCCTACACTTGCCTTGCACTTGGCAAGATCTTGGCCATTGGTTGGCCATTGGTTGGCTATAAATACCACCATGTTGAAGACTTTCTTCATCCTAAAATCTTCTAAGTGTTAAAATCCTCTCCCCTTGTGGTTCTCGCCTAAAGCCTTCCCCCTCGGCAGAGTTCCCCACTAGTGGGGTAAGTAGAGGTATACACCACTCCTTGGGTGCTAGCCATGGTACCACTGCTAGTTGTTTTCGTATAATACCCCTCTTGGTAGAAATACTCTCAAAGTATTGTTATAATGCCCAAATTACCTTAGCCATATACCTTGTTGTATTCTAAGGCTATACTATCTGAAAAGCCAGAAATACTATTATACTTACCGTCAGTCACCAAACCGAAACCACAGGAAAATCTCCATGGTTAGTTGGAGTAGTATGTAGAAGTTGGTTAGAACTTCTAAGGGTAGTTGGAGCGGGTTGGGCGCGAGTTGGAGCTAAACGATTGCCCGGGATCGACTTTATACTTGGATAATTATGGGCTTATCGAGGTAAATATCTTGTCCTCTATTGTAATTGGAAATTACATGTTGTTAGAATATATAGTTGAAGTATACTATATATAGAATCGAACGTAGTTATCGCAATGTCTTTTGACTTAAGCTTTGAATAATACTACAGCGATGTCTTGCGACTTAAGCTGAATTTAAAGAAGAATATTGAATTTGTAATTACATGAGCTGTATTACAGTGGACTTGTGTAGTAATGCAGTGGAGTAGAATTGTGCAGATTGGGGTTAGGCGTATAACCCACGGTTGGCAGTGGCCGGCCTCGATAGAGGAGGAGATTTACGCTGTTGCGGGGAGAGTCTTCTTGAATTTTACGTAGAAGGTTCTCGAAGGATCTAAATGTTAATAAAGCGCCTTGTGGCCTTATAGGTTGAAGTACTACGTGTGGTGCGATCTACGTGGCTTAAGGAGTAGCGAGCGGTTGGAAGTACTTGAGCGTTTTGCTATTAGTCGATACTCGTCGCGAGGTATGTGAACCTCTTCCTATTTCTTCTAGCATGATATGTGTGAACTATGTAATACGGTAGGCGTCACGTGTGCTAAATGTATTTGATTGGTGTAAAACATAAAGTGTTATAACGGCTTTATGGGAAGTTGGTTATAACAGCTTTATGTTGGTTAGAAAATACATGTGGTTTTAAAAGGTACTGATATGACCTATAACTGGCTTGTTATGTGTTATTAAAGAACTTGAAGTATTTCAAAAGATTTTTGAATCATTTTGAAAGAAGATGTACTACTTGGTTTTTGATAAACTTAAGAGTTATACTAGCTTTATTGGAAGTTAGGTATAACGGCTTAAGAATGTTTCTTGATTTGGAAATCGAATGTGTATCGACAAACCAACTGCAGCGTTAATAAAGGAAATGTTTTGACTAATTAAGTACTAATAAAACCAGTAGAAACCTCCATCTGCATAGAAGCTAAGATGAGACAAAATGATATTTCCTAGATCATGGCTGCCGTAATAAGATTGTAATAAACAAGAATATCCTACTCACATATAAGGCTTAGGTTTCTCAGATTGTTTAAAGGAGAATTATATTCTTAAATGAATAAGATTATGAACTACGAAACTTTTCTAAAATGAGAAACTTGAACATTGGAAATTAGGCAAACTTGAACAGTGGAAAAGAATGTTGCTACTTGATTTTACAAGAGAAGTAATTGATTTACTTTAAAAGATAATCACTCTATTTTCATATACTATGGGTATTGCGAAGTAACGTATCTTTTAAAGAGTTAATGTATGAAGTACTTTGGGGATAAAAACCCGATCTTGTTAATCATATAGTAGAAAGTACCTTGTGTGAACAACTTGATTGTATTGGTTTGTGATAGCCTTGTGATACTTTCTTGATTGCTTTGATAAGTAAACGTGTTAGGATGCTACGTGTGTTAGTATCTTGTGATGTTTGTGTAAAGGGGTTTCCCTTGATTGTGCTTATTAACTATCGATCGTTATGATAGTATTGTGGCATTCATCTCTTGAGATGATTCCGGTTGTTAAGCCTCCGTCGCGGGTAGACTCGAAGCGTCGATGGACCTATGATTCGAGAATACCTCACGCAGTCCCGAGGGCCTACGCGAGCTACGAGTTCCGTGTTAGTGTCGCCTTACGGGCATGCGGTCCACGTGGCGCCGCGCGTTCGAAGTCGACGCGATCGGAGTAGCTACCTCGATGCGAGAATACCTCACGCGCCGATGAGATTGGCCTACGCGAGTCGGGAAGTTCGAGGACTAGACGCCGCACATTAGATCTTTGCAAGTGGCGGCCTTTGATCATGTAACGATGCAGCAGATCTTATAATCTGATTCGCGACCTTGTTGGCATGCGTAGGTGTTAGTAATCGGCTATGCCTTCGTACTTACCCCGCACGGTGTTATTATGCACAGTGGGACACGTGTTCATATGTGTTCCTTGGTGCTTTTATATCATAAAGCTGCCGGTGAGGCGTATTCCACGCATGATTGATGTTGTGGGCGTGAGACCCATTGTTGTATTTGAGTGATGACTTTGAGGCGTGAGTCCACGACTTGATATGATCGCTTGTTTATCAGGAATCGTAGTTTTGTTATCATACATGTCTCCCGCTTTATATAGACTTCATGATTCCATTTACTGATTTATTTTCGATTCACATACTCTGCACTCAGATCGACCTCCGAGTGCGTTACGCCATGCGCAGTAAAGGTACACCGCCATCGATCCTCGCTCTTGGGTCACAGCCAAAGATTTGGGAAAGCTCGTTTCTCGGAGGCTTATCAGTGGTATAGTCCTGTTGTTGTAGGTGTTTACATTCGTGGTATGGCGGGCCCCTGTCCGCCATTGTTGTCGTATCATTTCTTAGAGGTCTGTAATCTTGTGGGCGTGGTTTTGTAAAAAGGATTAAACCGCTCATGTTGAAAAAGTTGTTGTTTATATATATCTTTTTGGGCGTAGTTTTTGGTTAGCTCGCTTATTTCATTGTTTATACTTCATCATTTCATGTGTTGTCTTTATGTTCGTGATTTACTCGATGTTGGATCACCGGGTGCCCGGTAAGGCACGATCACGGGCCCGAATCGGTCGTGACAAAAGTGGTATCGGAGCGATTAATCCTCGGAAAGTGTCTACGCATCGTATCCATGAAGTCTTGATTATCGGTGTGTTGTGCACCACACCAATAATCGTGAGGCTATAGGATATTTTAGGATTGGTTTCTATTCTTCTCACTCGAGATCGTGCCTTAGAGCCGTGTTGTAAGTTGGACCTCTAACGTATTTCTTTCCCGCATCGTTATGCCTCGCGTAGGCAACCCGCCCAGAGGCGCGCAATGGCGGAGCTGCGAGTAAGTCTGAGAGGTTACGTGGGCACAGCCCAAACATCACCAGGGTGGTGCCATTCGGGAGTTTTGCGTCACTAGCCCCGCAGAGTTTAGCACGGGCGGCGCAGCTCATCGGCCATGACATTTGAACCTTCGCGGCCAGGGAACAGAGAATTTAGATTGCAAAGAGGCGACCCTGTTACTAGCTATAGATTTGGCTACCGGAGAGTATACCGATGTACCGCGAGTCTTGAGGACTATCTAAAAGAGGTTGTCAAAGAGTAATTCTTTAGTTGGGCTTGGCATGGCTCGTATGCGCTTATGCGCAGCAGTCGCAGCGTAGATCGACGGGTTAAACGGGCGACGCAGGAGGCCGAGCGGCAGCGTCCTTTGGTAACTTTCGAAGTAGTCGCCACCGAGATTTGATATGCACCTCGCCATCACAGAGTGGTCTTCCACGGATATCAGGATGTTCGGAGTATGCAGGAGTTGGTCAGAACTCCAGGGCTTCCGGTTCACAGTGTGACAGACGTCATCCCGGGGAATGTCGTCTTTTAGTTAGTACTTGTTGTACTACGACCGCCGTGGTCGATGTCGATAGAGTGTCCTTGTAGGAGGACTTAGCCTTCAGGATCGGTGGGTAGTTCGTCATCTTCCTAATGCTATGCGCCTACGGGTGTTTGATTAGAACGACTAAGGGAGTGAAGAAGAGATATAGATATATCTTTAACCTCTGAGATCCATGTGTGATAAGGTGAGTATACCTTAAGTGCTATGTTCGATAGCGGTGTGTTAGTTGTGTTTAGAAATCATGGTGGGTTAACAGAGTAAGATTTTGGGGATAGATAAGGTGTGAGCCTTAGAATGTTTTACGTAAAGACCTTAGAGGTAAGGCCGTCTCGAGTAAAGGTAGTGTTATGTTTGATCCTTATAGGAGTGCATAGTGCACGTGAGCTATGTTTGTGGGATAAGTCCCGAGTAGTGTGGAATGAAAAGAGGTAGTTGAGCTAAGAAGACCGCTAGGTTTTCGTAACGTGATTAGTGAGAGTTTTCCTTCGAGCTAGTATTGCGCGCGCGGGTCAACCCGGTAGGTTTGGCGTGGGGTCGGGTTGTGGTGGTCCCGCTGTTAGGGTTGTGAGGGTGTTAGGCCCAAGTTTAGTTAACCAAACGAACTCGTGGATCGTTCGACGATGGTCGGCCGATGGGGCAGCCCATCGTGTTCTTCGGGCCAGACCGTTTACTACCGTGTTGAGTTATCGAAAGGTTGTAAGTGCGCGGGTGCCTACCTTCACCTTATGTCGACAGTGAAGCCCGTTGTGGCTATTTTCGTTTTCAAAAGTTTTACGAGCGTGGTTAAGAACTCGATGAGTCTGCGATCGCATTCGCCGCCGCAGTGTGGATTTCGGGGTAGTCGTGGGGATTGTTGTCTCTGTGGAGGAGTGTTTAAGCTACCATTTCGGTGTTCGGATGTTGCCTTTTGAAGCCTTGTAGGGCGAAGTGTAAATGGCCGATTGGTCTGATGTTGGCAAGGTTCGATTAGTTGGTTCAGCTTGTTCCCAGATCGTGGAGAGAGTAAAGCTTGTCTAGAAGAGGTTACCGCACTGGAGAAATCGATGCGGATAATCGGCGGCGACGCTTAGAGTTCAGGACGGCCGGTCTTCTTGAAAGTACCACCCGGTTAGGGTGTGACGAGTTTTGAAGCGAGGAAAACTTAGCCCGAGTTACTTTGGGCCCTTTGAGTTCATGTGAAGAATAGGCGGGTTGCCTATATGTTAGCAATTGTCGTCCGACTTAGGAGGCGACGTGCCGTCTTTCGTATTGATATGATCGGAAAGTATCGGAGATCCATCCGAGTGTTCCCGATTAATGATGACCACGTTAGGGATAGTAACCCCGAGTTTTGGAACCGGCCGTGTCGAATGTAGTAAGAGTTCGAGTGTCGACTCATCCGGATCGCATGCGGCCGCACCATTTGTTGGTCGCCGAGTGACACCGTAACCTCGCGCAAAGTGACAAAAGTGGTATCGATGGTATCGATGGTATCGCGAGCATAGATGTGATCATTTTCTTTTTGTGTAAAAGAGCGGGCGAAGTATATTTTAGACCCGCAGAGGTGTTATGGTGATGTTAGAGGTGTTTCCTCGTGGACTTGGATGTAAGCTTTTTGCGCAAGTTGTTTCTGTGGCCATGTGTGGCAAGGATTGTTCTCGTAAGTATAGTAGTGAAGACTATATCGCGCGCTTGTTTTGAGACTTAGAAAGAACATTCGGACGAATGTTTCGCCGAGGAGAATGTTATACCGTATTTCCCAAGATGTACGTAAGGCGTGCGTGAAAATTTGAAACTTGTAATTAAGGTGGCGAATTAATTTTGTTCACAACACCCGTTTAGAGTCGTTTTTCGACGAAACGTTTTCACAGCTTTCGTAGGGGAATTTCCGGCTATGTCATTTTTAATTTTTGCGGATTTTTCCGAGAGACGAGACATTTTGGACCAACGGGAGGGCGACACTTGTCACCCTCCAATTGATGTATGTGAGGCGTTAGTGTGGCCGATTGTAATGGCTTTAGTTGGTAGGATATTTGTGTGTTAGTTGGTTAAGGGCACTTGGCAAGATCTCGCCCTACACTTGCCTTGCACTTGGCAAGATTCGCCATTGGTTGGCCATGGTTGGCTATAAATACCACCCTATGTTGAAGACTTTCTTCATCCTAAAATCTTCTAAGTGTTAAAATCCTCTCCTTCGTGGTTCTCGTCCAAAAGCCTTCCTCCCTCGGCGAGAGTTCCCACAGTGGTAGGCCGGCGGGTATACACCCCTCCTCGGGTGCTAGCCATGGGTACCCCAGCCTAGTTGTTTTCGTATAATACCCCCTCTTGGTAGAAATACTCTCAAAAGTATTGTTATAATGCCCAAATTACCTTAGCCATATACCTTGTTGTATTCTAAGGCTATACCTATCTGAAAAGCCCGAAATACTATTATACTTACCGAATCCACCAAACCGAAACCCTAAGGAAAATCTCCATGGTTAGTTGGAGTAGTATGTAGAAGTTGGTTAGAACTTCTAAGGGTAGTTTGGAGCCGGGTTGAGCGCGGAGTTGGAGCTAAACGATTGCCCGGGATCGACTTTATACTTGGATAATTATGGGCTTATCGAGGTAAATATCTTGTCCTCTATTGTAATTGGAAATTACATGTTGTTAGAATATATAGTTGAAGTATACTATATATAGAACTGAACGTAGTTATCGTGATGTCTTTTGACTTAAGCCCGAATAATACTTACGCGATGTCTTGCGACTTAAGCCCAATTTAAAGAAGAATCTTGAATCTGAATTACATAGGTCAGACATGCAGACTTGTAAGAGTACCGTGGAGTAGAATTGTACCGTTAGGGTTAGGCGTATAACCCCCGGTTGGCTTGGTAGCCGCCCGATAGAGGAGAGATTTACGCTGTCATGCGGGAGTCTTCTTGAATTTTCTGTAGGCGTTCTCCGGCGGATCTAAATGTTAATAAGCGCCTTGTGGCCTTATAGGTGAAGTACTACGTGTGGTGCGATCTACGTGGCTTAAAGTAGCGACGGTTGGAAGTACTTGAGCGTTTTGCTATTAGTCGATACTGCGCGAGGTATGTGAACCTCTTCCTATTTCTTCTAGCATGATATGTGTGAACTATGTAGTGCGGTAGACGCATACGTGCTAAATGTATTTGATTGGTGTAAAACATAAAGTGTTATAACGGCTTTATGGGAAGTTGGTTATAACGACTTTATGTTGGTTAGAAAATACATGTGGTTTTTAAAAGGTAATCGATTTGAACTATAAGCGGCTTGTTATGTGTTAATAAAGAACTTGAAGTATTTCAAGAGATTTTTGAATCATTTTGAAAAGAAGTAATACTTGGTTTTGAAAAACTTAAGAGTTATACTAGCTTTATGGGAAGTTAGGTATAACGCTTAAGAATGTTTTCTTGATTTGAAATCGAATGTGTATCGACAAACCACTGCAGCGTTAATAAAAGGAAATGTTTTGACTAATTAAGTACTAATAAAACCAGAGAAACCTCCATCCGCATGTAAGCTAAGATGAGACAAAATGATATTTCCTAGATCATGGTCCAGTAATAAGATTGTAATAAACAAGAATATCCTACTCACATATAAGGCTTAGGTTTCTCAGTTGTTTAAAGGAGAATTATATTCTTAAATGAATAAGACTATGAACTACAAAACTTTTCTAAAATGAGAAACTTGAACATTGGAAATTAGGCAAACTTGAACATCGAAAGAATGTTGCTACTTGATTTTACAAGAGAAGTAATTGATTTACTTTAAAAAGATAATCACTCTATTTTCATATACTATGGGTATCATAAGTAACGTATCTTTTAAAGAGTTAATGTATGAAGTACTTTGGGGATAAAACCCGATCTTGTTAATCATATAGTAGAAAGTACCTTGTGTGAACAACTTGATTGTATTGGTTTGTGATAGCCTTGTGATACTTTCTTGATTGCTTTGATAAGTAAACGTGTTAGGATCTACGTGTGTTAGTATCTTGTGATGTTTGTGTAAAGGGTTTCCTTGATTGTCTTATTAACTATCGATCGTTATGATAGTATTGTGGCATTCATCTCTTGAGATGATTCCGGTTGTCGCCTCCACGCGGGTAGACTCGGCGGTCGATGGACCTATGATTCGAGAATACCTCACGCAGTCCTGGGCCTATCGCGAGCTACGAGTTCCGTGTTAGTGTCGTCCTTTATGGGCACGCGGTCCCACGCGCTACGCGAAGTCGGGGCGATGCCGGAGTAGCTACCCTCGACGCGGAATACCTACGCGGGCCGATGAGATTGGCCTATGCGAGTCGCGGAAGTTCGTGACTAGACGCGCGACATTAGATCTGCGGGCAAGTGGCGGCTTTGATCATGTGACGGCAGACAGATCTTATGATACGATTCATGACCTTGTTGATACTGTAGGTGTTAGTAATCGGCTATGCCTTCGCATTTACCCCGCAACGGTGTTATTATGGCACGTGGGACACGTGTTCATATGTGTTCTGGTGCTTTTATATCATAAACCGCCGCGGTGGCGGGCGTATTCCACGGCATGATTGATGTTGTGGGCGTGAGACCCATTGTTGTATTTGAGTGATGACTTTGAGGGCGTGAGTCCCTGACTTGATATGACTGCTTGTTTATTGTGAACTGTAGTTTTGTTATCATACATGTCTCCTGCTTTATATAGACTTCTATGATTCCATTTACGATTTATTTTCGGCCACATACTTGCACTGTTATCGACCTCGCCGGGCCGCGTTCACGCCGCGAGTAAAGTACACCGCCATCGATCATCGCTCTTAGGGTCACGCCAAGATTTGGGAAAGCTCCGTTTCTCGGAGGCTTATCGTGGTATAGTCCCTGTTGTAGTGTTTACATTCGGGGTATGGCGGCCCCGCCCCGCCATTGTTGTCGATCATTTCTTAAGTGCCGTAATCTTGTTGGCGTGGTTTTGTAAAAAGGATTAAACTGTTCATGTTGAAAAAGTTGTTGTTTATATATATGCCGGGCGTAACCGTTTTGGTTAGCTTTGCTTTATTTCATTGTTTATACTTCATTTCATGTGTTGTCTTTATGTTCGATTTACTCGATGTTGGATCACCGGGTGCGGGTAAGGCACGATCACGCCCGGAATCGGTCGTGACAAAAGTGGTATCGAGCGATTAATCCTGAAAGTGTCTGATCAGTATCCGATGAAGTCTTGATTATCGGTGTTGTGCACCACACCAATAATCGTGAGGCTATAGGATATTTTAGGATTGGTTTCTATTCTTCTCACCAGATCGTGCCTTAGAGTTGTGTTGTAAGTTGGACCTCTAACGTATTTCTTTCCGCACTGCTATGCCCGCGTGCAGGCAACCCGCCCGGGAGGCGCGCAGCGGCGAGCTGCGAGTAGTACTGAGGTTACGTGGGCACAGGCCCAAACATCACCTGGAGTTATGACTTGTTGTTGGTCTGATTGGCTTGTTGGTTAATTGTGGAAGTGCATATAAACAGAGGAAATGCTGCCCAAATTTTTATAGAAATATGAAGTCGTCATTCAATATAAAGTACGCTAGTAATCCTAAGAATTGACGAACGTGTTACCATTATTATAGGTTGAATTACTAGACGAGACATATCCTAAATAGTGAGTTGGCTAGTTCGACCAAGAGGTATGTGAGACTATCCTTTCCTTATTTGGCATGATGTTGTGAAAATCTTCCTTCTTTCTTCTGACATAATTTTAATGAAAGTACGGCGGACGTACGTGATTCCTTCAAAGTCTAGTTTTAATAAAATGATATATGATATGATAAGTGGTTTGACTTTTCAAAAGATGTTTTAAAATGATTCATGAGATCGTGCCTTGATTTTCTAAAGGATAGTTTATTTTACTTATTCTATTGAGTCTTATATGATGATTTTAAAAAGCATATGATTATTCCATTGAGTCTTATATGATGATTTGAAATGCACATGATTATCACATGGAGTCTCAGATGATGATTTGTATTGCATATGGTTCCTCATGATATTCTACTTGTGTAAGTTGTGATTGTATGTTATATAGATGGTGTTATGAGTACCGAGTCCCAGAATGGGCCGGGTAGCTATATTTACGGAATATGAGGACCGAGTCCCAAAATGGATCGGGTAGCTATATGTACAGAATATGAGGACCGAGTCCCAGAATGGGTCGGGTAGTTATATGTACGCAGTATGAGGACCGAGTTCCAGAATGAGCCGGGTAGTTATATGTATAAAGCATGAGGACCGAGTCCCAGGATGGGTCGGGTAGTTATATGTACGGAGATGATCTTGATTATGATGATTGTTAGACATGCATGACTTTCTTTTCATATGGTACAGTTGCATTGGTATCTCTGATTTTTCATATATGTCTCATGTTATCTTACGGCGATTCTGATCCTCCTTACATGAATTCATGTTTTACATACTCGACATTATTTCGTCTCGACCCTCTTTCTTCTGGGCTGCATTCATGCCCGCAGGTACAGGTAATCGGTTAGGTGACCCTCCAGTTTAGGACATCTACCAGCTGCTAAAGAGTTCCCTTGTTCCGGAGCCAGTCACTTTGGTACATACTTTTATATTTCAGACTTATGTATATTTTGGGCACGATGAGGTCATGTACCGTCATATGTCATTTTTGTACTCCTAGAGGTCTGTAGACAGTCGTGGGTTGATTTATGAGGAGTGTAGACGTGTTTGTTTGGCCATGCTTTCGTATTTCTGTTTGGGATGTTCCCTTATGTTGGTGGCAGGCTTGTCGGCTTGCTTATTATATTGTGTTGGTTAGTTGTGACTCTCGGAGCCGTACCCTTATCTAAAGACGATCGACCGCCTGTCTATTCGGGTATATGTTGTAGATGCGTTATGCTGCCGAAATTTTATTTGGTATCAAATGGATTATGTATGACAGGTCAGTAATAACGTCCAATTAGGGCGCCTAGTCGCGGCCCGTCGGATCGGGTCGTGACAATAACAACAACAAAGGTAATAGAAATCTGGAAATAAACAAAAGAGATGGTTTGTTGAGTCGATTGATTATTCAATCTATCCTTAAGATAATATTGTCTTGTATATTCTTTTAACGGTTTGATGACAACTTATCTTTCAAGATAAATAGCAATCAAACAAGTGAGCAAAGGAGACTCAAGTGTTCGCTTAGGAACGAAAAGATCTTTGAGCGTTTAGAAGATTGCAAAAGAGGAAAATAATTTCTTAATTGTGTGTTCTTCAATTGTGCCAATGGCATCAATTTATAGGGTGATCAAGATGTCTTCTCAAATGGTCTTCAATGCCATGTAATGACCTTTAATTTAAGGTTACAATTCAGCCAAATAATGGTTGAATTCATGAGGCAAGTAATGGAGACTTAATGCTCCAAAGTCAGCCCAAGAATCAATTTCATTTCGTCTCCAACGGTCTGAAAAAAAGTCGAAGCGTCGCGGCCCTTCTGGAGGGCACCGCGGCGCTTTATGTCCCGTAACTTATTGGAGTTGCGGCCCTTCGGGAAGGAGTCGCGACCTAAGTTCCCGTAACTTCCTAGTGAATTTTACCGTCACGAGCGTCGCGGCTCTAGGAGGAGGTGTTGCGACCCTTCTCGGCTCCGCGACGATTTCTGATTCGGTTCATCTTTTACACATTCTACATTTTTTTTATTTACCAACGTGAAACCGTTGTCATATGGTCAATAACCGTCTATTATCTTACGTCTCAAACATTTTGTATACGTACCAATATCTCTTTCACTAAGGAAATTGCGATCTTTGGTACACCGTGTGCACGTATGTGGAAACAACGTTTCCGACATGCGGGGCTCCAATTGTTTGAGTCATAATTAATAGGATTAACTTATTTCACGTTTAATAAATTTTCAACAAATAACTACTCAAACTTTGTCTCAACTGATAAGTATGTCTTTGGGTGTGCACAAGTAGTTATCTCAACTTGTCTTCATCTTGTTAGTTGAACATTCCAACTTACAAAATGATCAGCTAGACACCTCCAAAATTTATGTGTCACGTCAGCATTTGTGTTTACTTGTTCAATTTTCTACAAGTTGAGTGTCTACTTGTGCACACACAAAGTTGGAGGGTCAACTGAGATCAAGTTTGAGGGTCTTTTTATATATTATGCCCTTTTAATAAAAAAAATCAAAAGACTAGTATCCCTTTATTAATTTCAGCAAAAATAACAAGAACAAAGTTTGTTGGATTGGGGCGTCTTTTTTTGTGTGTAAGGGGGGGGGGGGGGGACCTAATAGAATTTGAGAAATCGGCATACCAATCCCTAATCTATTTATCTACATATTCGTGTAAAAGAACGAAATAATGTTATAGTTATGCAGTTCAGGGTGGATCAAAGTAGGGGTGACAAAATTAGCTCAAACTCAAATGATCCGTCCAAGATTTTATGGGTTTGGGCAAGAGTAATTTTGATGATGAGTTGGTTTGGGCTAGCTCAAGTTGACACATCATAAATTAACAGCCCAAATGAGCTCATGATGATGCCCAAACTTGACCCATCAAAATACTTAATTTTAATGATTAGAGTTCCACTCTAGATTAAGATTTTATTTATAAATAATTATTTAATTTTTTTATTATTAGTTTGAAACAATAAAAATACACCAACGCACCACAACAACACTATCCATCAACCCTACCCCCTCCCCTACACCAACCCCCACTCAAGCACTGAACCACTCTCACATTTATGCTCATACATTTCCTACTCCACCCCACCCCATCCACTTATACCCACCCACCTAACTTGCGTGGACATTACCCATACCCCACCCCGCGCCCTATCCCATCACCACTCTATCCTCAAATTTTTATTTCATATTGTTTTTACTTTTATATAAAAAATATATATATGAAATTTTTACTTACCTCCCCCTACCCCTCCTCTTCCCCCCTCCACCCCACCCTACCCTCAAATTTTTATTTTATATGTTTTGTTACTTTTAAAAAAAATATATTAAAAATATTAATTTTTATTACCTCCCCTACCTCCTCCTCCACTCCACCCCGACGCCTAATTGGGCGTCATTACACTAACACAATCGTATGTCAATGACCTTAAGGGTAATAGAAAATTTCGCAAGACAACCTGCATCTATAACATATATACCAAAATAGGCGTAACAAGGCTGCGCTTTACACTATCCAACCATCACAAGACTAGCCGACTAGGTTGCCACCAAAATAGCATCACATAAGTAGGAGTAATCACAATAGGCAAGCCGCCACTATATCTGAGAATATCCCAAAACAAGTGCAATCTAATAGCTTCAACCGCATAAACGTTCTACACAAGTCCAAAACACATCTATCACCCACAACTGTCTACAGACCTCTAAGAGTACAATACTGACATATGACGGGACAGGACCCCGTCGTGCCCAAAATATACATAAGTCTGGAATGTAAAGATCTGTACCAAAATAACTGACTCCAGAACAAGGGAGCTCTTTTCTGAAAATCATAGGCACTTGTCATAACAATTTTCCTTTAAAACTAACTTTGGAGAAAATCATGTACGTCCGTCGTACTTTTATTAAAATCATGTCAAATGAAAGTTCTTTCACAAAGTCATGCCAAAATAAAGAAAGATAGTCTCACATACCTTATAGTCGAGCTAACCAACTCACTACTAGAATATGTCTCGTCTAATACTCCAACCTATAATAATAACATTAGGCTTGTCAACTCTATGATTCCTAACATAAGTTAAATTGAATGAAGACTTCTTATTCTACAGAAATTTGGGCAGCACTTCCCCTGTTTATATGTACATCCACAAATTTCAAACCAAGCCAGCAATACCAACAACAAGTCATAACTCAAATATATAACCACAATAATCTCAGATATTCCATTTATGTCATCATACCATATTCCTTCTCTTTTATTTTTAAGTGATATCACAACTACAACAAACCAGGTGATTACTACATCTATTTCTCATGTTAATTCAGTCCTTAGTCCATATTAGAACAATATTAAAATAATCCATCAACTCTAATGACAACAACAATAACTAAGTTCTATAATTTGTAACATAACACCCATTTTACACTTTACTTTCTTTAAGACATGTATTAGTAATTACCATAACTTATATACATGTTCATAGTCAAATTCCCAACATTTAAACTTCACAAAATCAGCACCTACTCTGAACGCGATAATATCCAAAAATTCCAAGCAAGTCTTTGGCCAATATTTACAAAACCAATCATTTTCTTAATTTCTTAGAGTCCAATCTTGTTCCAATAATTATTTATGAACAATTATAACTTATATGTCAAGATTCTCTTCCAATATCAACATGCCAAGTAGCGACGAATTTCACAACACAATAATCGAATACGACAATTTCAAGATTAGTAACATTAGTTCTAATATCGGCTACAACATTCAAATTATTCACATGCAATGTCTAAATTCAAGATTTCTTCCTAAAACAACTCCATTACTTCAACCACAACAATATGCAACTTCAATTATAGCATAGAAAGAAGAATTTTCATACCTTAATTTAATCCCCAAAACAGTTCCGATTTTTAACCACGGCTTCGTCAGCTGAACTTGTGACGTCCATGACTCTCTACTCCGGTGTCCTATCGACGAGTGGTTTATTTATATGGAAACTAGACTCGACGAACTTCATTTTATGCTTTTGAAACACCCCAAAACTCCTAATATGCTAGGAGATATGCCCTCTCAAAGTTGACTAACAATCTGCCCAGCAGTCCCAATTTTGCCACTGTTTTCGCTCTAATTTTTTGCTTCAATTTCACACTTCTTCAACCCCAATTCAACATGCAACATCTCTACTATGATAACCCATCATTTATACATGTTTCACATCCAACAATTTCACTAAAAACTTGAAGAAAACACCCCTACAATTCTCGGCCAGAGAAGTCGAGAATGCCCACTGTTTTGGGTGATTTAAATGTTCTAATTTCTTGGCTTAATTATGTAGGATAACTAGCCTAATAAGATGGAGTAAAAACTTAATTTTCTTGCTAGGGAAAGGGGGGGATTTTCGACCAAGGGAAATGAAGAAGGAGAGAGAATTTTGACTTGTGTTTTAGTTGAAGAATGAAAGTTATTAGGGTATAAATTAAATATTTTTTCAGATTTTAAGTAAATACACTTTGGTTCCCCTTACAATTACACTTTGCCCCTTTAAGTGTCTTCTTAACTAATTTAATTCCCCAAGTAATAAATTTTAAACCCACTTTTTAAAATCTTGATTCCCGTTTTCTTTAATTTCCGGGAATTCCATAAGATTTCGTATTCTTAACGAGAATATATATACGACTATCCTTTTCCATTTCCACTGACACCCTTGTTGTAACCAAAATTATTACATATTAACATGTAAGAATATACTTAATTTTCCAAATTCGGATCTTTATTCTTAATGAGGTTCTTAATTATTGTCTTAACTTACGAGGTGTAACATACGTACTGCCATAACAATGTTTATTATGATGTACTATATCTACGAGCATAGTCTACATGACTCAACTTAACAAAAGAAATTACTTACCTTGATGTCATGTTTAATTTGAGATAATCAAACTAGACAATTTAAGCAGGGGAGAGGTTCTGATCCAAAAAAAGAAATAAATTGAATATAGAAATTCATTGAATTTTATTCTCCGATATAAGAGATAGACCCCGAAGGTGTCAAGCTTCATATTTGGAGATTCTTGGGGGCTAAAAGGCGAAATTCCTCGCCCACAGGGCCTCCACCCCCCGACCCGACAGAAATTGATGGAGGAGATAAATCATGGTGACTTAGCGGCCCACTAGGTGAGAGGCATAGTGTCTGTTGCCCACAAAGAGTCATACCTCACAAAGAAGAAATGAAACTCACACACTGTGGGTGTCAGGGCTCGAACCTGCCTACTGGAGATTCTTAACTCAGTTGGTTATAATCTCGTGATGATAACGTGTTATGAATAATAAAAGTACAAGACAACAAGAGATATAACCAAATAAGTTGGGGGGGGGGGGAGATAATTTATTGCTCTTCAAAACCAATGTATTACAAACCTCATATTTATAATAGGAAAACAACTTGGTGGTCAAGTAACCAAAACAACTTAGTGTGTGTTTGGTTCTGCCGTGGACAAAATTGATTCTGAGGAGAATTGGTTCTGTCAGAATTGATTTTGATAAAATTGATTCTAGTAGAATTGATTTATGATGTTTGGATAATTTGGATCAAAATTGCTTTTGAACGTAGAATTACCAAATAGGACATAGTTAAATAGATAATAGAATTAAGAAGATTTACATTTATTTTTCTTAATTAAATATTTTCCTTCTATATTTGATTAACTGAAGTAACATGATATCTCATTTATTAAATTCGAACAGACAATATATATTTTTAAATGGTTATACAAAGTTGAATCAAGATATTGTCCAAATCAAATACCATTATTTTGAAGTTATTCATTATATATTTAAAAAAGATTATATTTAAATATAAAACTATACAATGATTGTTTTACTACACGTGTGAGACATATACAGTTCGTTCTAATTTTACTCTTTTAATAAAGTGCAATATATAATACTTAAATATTAGAATTTTACTTAATACTTAATTTTTAGAATTAAATAATACTTAATACTTAATTTTACTCTTTTAAACTATACAATCTCCTCAACGAAATGTCGTTCTAATTTTACCCTTTTAATAAAGTGCAATATATAATACTTAAATATTAGAATTTAAAGTATGTAAATAAAAATTACAAACAGATAATAGAATTAAAAGTGCAATATAGTACTTAAATATTAGAATATAAAGTATGTAAATTTCAATCGTTCACTTTATCCCTTCAACAATTGCACAAGCTGCAAAAATAACAAAACTTGCAATGAAAGTGGATATTTGATTTTTTTAGTAATTATTTCTAAATATTTAAAGAGGTAATGAAAGTTGTATATTTTAATTTTTTTAGTAATTATTTCTAGATATTTAAAAAAAAGGTAATGAAGATGGATAGAGTTGTTGATGAAAATTAAGAAGGTAATAAAGGAAAAGGTAAAATTCAAATTGAAATAAATGACAAAATTGATTCTGAAACGCGGGACCAAACATCTCAATTTTCCTATTTTCACGAAAGTGGGTATCCAGAAGTGAAACCAAACATAACCCTTAGTGGCCAAGTAATGAACATACACCAACATAGGAAAAAGTAAAAAATATTCCTCTACTTTGAGAAAAAAACTAAAAATATCATCCGTTATTAGTTCGGGTAAAAAATATCCATCTCCTTTGAAAAAGAGCTAAAATATCCCTCATTTTGGAAAAGAGCTAAAAATACTCATCTCTTAAGGGAAATTCTCAAATCACCCAAAATAACCCGATTTTATTTTTAAACCCTCCCCAAATATAAAAAAAATGACATTTTTTAAAATCCATTTTTTTGAAATTAAATCTGAAACAGCGTTTTTTTTTTCAAAAATCTGGAAACTTTTTTTGTATACATTTAAAAAAAAGGAGTTTTTCTTGATTTAAGAATTTATTTTTCAGATTTTGGATGATTTGAGAATTTCTAAAAATCGAGTTATTTTGGATGATTTGAAAATTTCGGTGATTATTGGGTATTTTTAGCCCTTCAATAAAGTAGAGGGATATTTTTAACGTTTTACATTAATATTTACAACAAGTAGTACATTAATTCATATTTTTGTGCCTTAATATATTGTGGGGGCGTAAGGCAAAAGGTTTACCTGCCTTACCCTAGAGATCCACCCTTGGCTTAAGCTACAAAATTTTGTACACATCAATACACGGTTTTTTCTGTGAGGCATTTTATCAAACATCATGGAGGCAATGGCGACAGGTTCAGTAATTCCAGCGAATCGAAGGCGACCACTAATGGAAGAAGATAGATTAGTCTTCGAGACATCAAAAGGTGTTGAACCAATCACAAGTTTCGCTGAGATGGGTATTAAAGATGACTTACTTAGAGGGATTTATCAATACGGGTTTGAAAAACCATCAGCTATTCAACAACGGGCCGTATTGCCTATTATATCGGGTCGTGACGTCATCGCTCAAGCCCAATCCGGTACCGGAAAAACCTCCATGATTGCACTTACCGTTTGCCAAGTTGTTGACACGAAAAATTCTGAGTATGTATTCTATATACCCTTTATTTTTTGAAATTA
This sequence comes from Przewalskia tangutica, assembly GCA_029844215.1. Lineage (NCBI taxonomy): Eukaryota > Viridiplantae > Streptophyta > Magnoliopsida > Solanales > Solanaceae > Przewalskia > Przewalskia tangutica. The sequence continues at coordinate 5,886,826 of CM056722.1, forward strand.
GGGTTAGGTTCTTGGGGGAAAATTAAATATTTATGCCACATAGCCCATATTTTGAGTTTATTACCCGGTTTAGCTCTAAACACCTGTTATACACTATTATACAAGGTTGATACTTTATGTATAATGCTTTCCACGGACCCCACTTTGCGGGATTACATTGGGTATGTTGTTGTTGTTTGCTTTCCCAGGTGTAATGTTGTGTAATATTGTATACTGGGCTACATGGCGTAATATTTTATGTTGGGTTGTATATTGTTGATACCAGAAATTATGAGTATGTATTCTGTATTCCGTTTATTTTTCTTCGTTAGGGTTAGGTTTTTGAATTTGTTTTTTGTCAAAAATAAATATTTATGCCATTTATCACATATTTTGAGTTTGTTACCCGGTTTAGCCCATATTTGTGTATAAACACGTATTATACACTTTTATACAATGTTGATACATTATGTATAATGCTTTTTCCCAATTCTAATGTTGTATAATACTTGTATATTGGGCTACGGGGCGTAATATTTGATGTTTGGTCTGTATATTGTTGATACCAAAAATTCTGAGTATGTATTCTCTATTCCCTTTATATTTCTTTGTTAGGGTTAGGTTTTTGATTTTTTTGGGAAAAATTAAATATTTACACCATGTAGCCAGTATTTTGAGTTTATTACCCGGTTTAGCCCATATTTGTGTATAAACACTACAAGGTTGATACATTATAATGCTTTCCTGCAGGTATAATGTTGTATGATATTGTATCTTGGTCTATGTGGCGTGATATTTTATGTTGGGTTTTATATTGTTGATACCAAACATTCTGAGTATGTATTCTTTCCCTTTATTTTTCTTCGTTAGGGTTAGGTTTTTGGATTGTTTTGGGTGAAAATTAAATAGTTACGCTAGGTAGCCTATATTTTGAGTTTGTTTCCCGGTTTAGCCCATATTTGTGTATAAACACCTTTTATACCATATTATACAAGGTTGATACATTATGTATAATGCTTTCCACGTTGCCCCAGTTATATTGTTGTATAATATTTTATATTGGTCGACATGACATAATATTTTTGGTTGGGCTGTATATTGTTGATACTTGATACCAAAATGTATTTTCATTCCCTTTTCTTCCTCTTTAGGGTTTAGCTCGCATTTTGAGTTTGTTACCCGATTTAGCTTATATTTGTGTATAACATCTTTTATACAATATTATAAACTTTTATATATACAAGGTTGATACATTATGTATAATGCTTTCCCCCGTTATAATATTGTATGTTGGGCTACGTGGCGTAATATTTTATGTTGGGCTATGTATTGTTGACACCAAAAATTCTTAGTATGTATTCTCTATTCACTTTATTTTTCTTTGTTAGGGTAGTTTTTTGGATTTTTTGGGGGAAAATATAATATTTACGCTACGTAGCCTATATATTGAGTTTGTTACCCGGATTATCCCATATTTGTGTATAAACATAAAAACCTTTTGTACACTATAATACAAGGTTGATATATTATGTATAATGCTTTCCCCCGTTATAATGTTGTATAATATTGTATAATGGGCTACGTAGCGTAATATTTTATGTTGGGCTATATATTGTTGATCTCGATATTCTGAGTATGTATTCTCATTCCCTTTATTTTTGTTCATTAGGGTTAGGTTTTTGAAATTTCTTGTAGGGATAATAGTATTTTTGGTACCTAAATTATAGGTATATTATGATTTTGGTCCTTGTGATATCTGAGCAAGCATATTTAACCTTCAATTAATCGAAACGTGTGTTTCAGTCCTTTTATGTAAGAAGTGTGTTGTATTTGAACTACTTTTGGAACTATATTACCGTAAAATATGGAGTAACAATTCAACCTTAATCAGAATATATCTATAATTTAGGGACCAAAAATGCTATTATCCCTTTTTTGTTTGATAGATGGTTTGAATGGAATGGATATAGGTGACTCATGTAGCAGACTCAGCTTATTAGGGATTGAGGGTTATCAGTATTTGATGTAGTTGTGTGCTACATAAATATAGTTCAAGCAGAAGGATTTTTTTTCATTAGGCTCCCTTTCTAAATCAAATTTCAATCATATATATATCAATGTGCCTCCACTTCCAAAACCATGGTCAACAACAACAATTGCCTCAATCTGGAACTAGTTGGAGTTGGCACTGTGAATCCATTATATCTGTTTTTCTCAGGGTTGTTTCGCTCGAAGACTATAACAGCTTTGCCTCAATCCGAAGCTAGTTGTAGCCTAGCTATATGAATTCTCACAGTCTCACTAGCCAAGTTGTTTAATTTGTGGTTGTTTCACATCAATACTTGATAGCTTGTCTTAAATTGTCTCTAGGACAAATAGGAGGTTATCTAAAATTAGAGGTTCTTTCTTTACTAAATTTAAAATGCTTAGCAAATACAGGACATAATATAAGCCGCTAAATCTTAATCTCAAGTAGTTGCTAGTGCTTATATGGTTATTTTGCTTCCATTGGCCTACTATCTTTGCTAAGTTGCATGTGCTTTGAGGAGTTGTAGAGCTGTTTATATGTGTGTATTTCAAAAAGATTGAAAGTAGATTTATATATACTAGGTTTACACCCGTTGCCACAAAGGAGTACTCCTCACCACCGTCTTAAAATCCTGAACCCGTATGCTTGCCTGTTTATCATACACTGTGATTTATGATGGTGAGATGTTAATAAATGAGCTGAGTTGTGGCATAGAAAGTCAGTATATTTTCATTACTATAACGTTTGAGTTCATTGAAATGCAAATATGGTTAATGTTAACAATTTATAACATATGAGGTGGTTTTACTTTCTGGTACAGCTGAAAATCTAGAATCAACATATGATAGCTTTTGTTCCTGAATTTGTGAAGCAAGAATAATAAGGGAATGGGACTATTGGATTAAAAGTAGTTATTTCCTTTTGGCCAATTATAAAGTTCAGAACATGTATGCAGTTTGCTCTTTCATAAAGTCTTACGAGTTTTGGGTGATTTCCTATGTATGTTTTTAGGGTACAAGCATTGATAATGTCTCCTACGCGGGAGCTTGCAGCTCAGACGGAAAAAGTGATTTTGGCTATTGGAGATTACATTAACATACAGGCACATGCATGTATTGGAGGCAAAAGTGTGGGTGAAGATATCAGAAAACTAGAGCATGGAGTACAAGTAGTCTCTGGAACTCCTGGAAGAGTCTGTGACATGATTAAAAGGAGAACTTTACGAACTAGGGCCATAAAATTATTGGTTCTAGTAAGTTTATGGCTCTTTACCTTCATATTTATCTTGTTTGCTGAATTTTTTCGGGCTGATTACTTTTCCATTAAAATATTTGAGGTCTTACTGTACTTCTGATTTTTGTTAGGATGAATCTGATGAGATGTTGAGCCGTGGTTTTAAGGATCAGATATATGATGTTTACAGATATCTTCCACCAGAGCTTCAGGTGAGTTGTCTGTTTCTCTAAGCACATACAAAGACTTCCTTTCTTGCTTATTAGGCGATTATTCAAGATCATTGAGTTATAATACAAATCTTCATCTAGAGCTGTCTGTATGCTTCCCACCAGTGAATCTTATACATTGTGCAGCTCTTTACTGATCCTTCATCGATCACTCTTTGTTGATAGTGTTGCTTGAGTTGCAATTTTGTGTTATGCGGCCTATGTGATGTCTACAGATTTTCTGTATACTCTTTATGTTTTGATTTGCTTTTTCTGCTTTTAATTGTGTGATTCAGTAATTTAGAGAATCAACTCCTGTTTGCTTTGCATGTTTTATACGTTCTCTGAGGAAAAAGATGCGAATGAAAATTGGCGGGTTGTTATGCATGATTCTTTGCTCTATAGAGGAAGAGATGGTCTGTGCCCTTCCCCCCAACTACAAAATGGAACTGAGATCATTAGATTCTTCTGCTGTACTTTTAAGCACAAAATGTGTGTGTTCTCTCTCTGTCCCTATCCTTTTTTTGGATGAGTATATAAATGTTTGACATATATATATTGACTCTGCAGGTTGTACTGATTTCTGCCACTCTTCCAAATGAAATTCTGGAGATAACAAGCAAATTTATGACTGATCCTGTTCGGATTCTTGTAAAACGTGATGAATTGACTCTAGAGGCAAGTGATGATTTGAGTCGTTCTTTTCACACACACGCCCCCACACAGGAAAAGCAGACGAAGTGTCACAGTGATGCTGAGTAATAATTTCTTTCCTCATATTGGTTCTTTTTCTTTTTTGTATTGTTGCAGGGCATCAAACAGTTCTTTGTAGCAGTGGAGAGAGAAGAATGGAAATTTGATACACTTTGTGATCTTTATGATACACTCACCATCACCCAGGCTGTTATTTTCTGCAACACAAAACGAAAGGTAACATTGTCACCTGGTTCTTTTGCTCCTAAGTGAATCATAGTTGACTTCTTTTTTGATAAGTCAAGTGAACTATAGTGGACTGTTGCCTTAAATAAGAGATGCTTGATTATTAGGAGTTTCTCTTTGATTGTTTTAGAGGTTCTTCATTAATGACAGATTTATGTTTTGATTTGTGAGTAATTGGAGAGAATGTCTTTCAAGGAGGCTATAATGTGGCCAGTGCTAGACCTCGGGGGTAGATGCCAACGATATGCCTTAGACAGAGAACCCATCTTCTCTCTATCTGAAGAATATGTTTTGAGAAGGAAAAGTTTTTTGAAAACTTGCTTGGTTGGGTCTTTCATGAAATGGGTGGGCTCACCGGAAGCAATCAAAGAAACTGGGCTGTAGATGAATGGGGAGTAGCAGACGGGTTGAAGATAACTTAGTTGAGTGACACACAAGTGTTATTTCGATCTGCGAGTGAGGAGAAGGCTGCTGAAACATTTCATAGAGGGAGGAGATGGTTTGGAGTTAATTTCTTGAAGTTGGACAGATGGAAGGAGCAAGATGGGTGTGTTGAACTCATTTTGTCGGAGATACTGTGATAGTAAACATGGTGGGTTTGCCGATTCACCTCTGGAGTGTTGAGCTTTTCATGAAGGTAGGGGAGTTGTGTGGGGGCTTTGTTGATATTATGTCTAGTATGCACGACATGTCTAGAGTGAAGGTTCTTGATTTTGTGAAGGTGGTTGATGGACATAGCAGCTATAGAATATGGGTGTGCGTTGAATTCCAACCTTAATTTCTGACGCCCGAATTGGAGGAAAAAGTGAAAAAATCCAGCACAGGTGGAGGAAAAGGTGGGAGGGGGAGTAGGGGGCTGGAGAAAGGGGAAATAGACCATCGAATAGGGAAATGGCCGTTGGAAGGGACAGGAGACTAGAATGTGATAGATGTTTTGAATTTTTGAGGGGTAGAAAAAACCCTACCCCTGCATTAGTGAACCAGGTTGGAGTAGATTGAACCGGTTCCCTAAGCCTCCTTTCGTACCGCCAGGGAAATTTAGATCCGACAGGATCTATGCCACGGAGAGGCCTAAAAACTCGGAAATTAATGCTCTTACACCGGCGATCAAGCAGATCTTGAAGGGGACAATGTCAATAGGCTCGGATTTGAGCTGGGAGTCGGATAATAGAATTTCTAATGCTGTTTCAGGGCTGGGTAAGCAGCAGATGATTGGATATGCCGATCCAGAGAATTCAGGTGGCCGGAGTTACTATGGCTAAAAGTGACAATACAGGGAAGGGGGACTCGGAATGATTAAACGAAGGTCCTGGTGCCTTCAGGGCTGCTGGGCGACACAAATCTGGGTGGTTCAAGGGTTACAGATGCTCCGGCGACTGCCGCGTCGGAAAATGCTGTTGTTCATGCCGAAAAATGGCAAATGGTTGCTCAAGCTTTTTCCAGAAATGGAATGGTCAAGACCCCAGGGGACTTCTAACAGTCAAAACCAACGTTTTGATGGAGAGAAGTGCTGATTGTGACCTGACTAGAAGGGTTTTGACTAATGGCAACAGTAGTACAACATTTCAGCCCGGTTTTGACTAATGACAACAGTAGTACAACTTTTCAAGAGGCTGATGTGATGTCGTTAGCTAGCCTTGAAGATGGTAAAACCTTACGAGGTGCGCGAGAGAACTTCCTTAGATTCGGAGAATTTTTGTGTGTATTGAGGGAAATGAGGCAAGCGTGTTAGAGCTTTTGAGAGATATTGAACAACATGCAATAGAGGAAAGTAGAGAGGGAATGGAAAGGAGAAATAAGGAAGAGAGTGGGGAAATTACGGGTAGGGTAGGGACCGGGGAGGGGGGGGGGGGAAAAAGCGGTGTGTTGATGGATTGCAAAATCATTAGTTGGAATGTGAAGGGTTTGAATGACCCCAAAAAAAAAAGTCACCATTAAAGAAGGCTTTAGGGAATGAAAAGCGGATGTGATATGTATCCAAGAAACAAAAATGAAGATTTTGACTGATAGTATTATTACCGGGGGGGGCGGGGGGTAGATGGGTGAAGTGTGACTACATTTTGGCCCGGGGAAGTGTGGGAGGAATTCTCATTCTTTGGATGAGTGAAAGGTGGAGTGTGTGGAGGTTAACAAGGGATATTTCTTATTAGGAATGCGGTTTAAAAATACGGATAACGAAAAGGAGTGGGGTTCGGGGGGTATCTATTTTGTAGGGGAGAGTTCAAAGGAGATTTTTGGGAGGAGTTAGGTGTTGGTATGGGGAGATGAGATATACCTTGGGTGTTAGGGGAAGACTTTAACACCATTAGATTTTCGGAGGAAAGGGTTGGGTGTAAGGTGGTGTCCAGGGCCATGGAGTTTCAGAGTTCATAATTAATCATTTTCTTATTGATTTGCCTTTAACATGTGCCTTTTTCACTTGGTCTAGATCGGAGGACTCATCATCTAGATCGACATTAGACAGATTTTTTTGTCTACTTTTTGGGAGTATGTCACCCAATGTGATCCAGGTTCCTCTTCCGCCACCGGTATCAGATCATTCACCTATATTATTGGATGGTAGTAGAGGAAGGGGGATGAGGCCCCCTTTTAGATTTGAGAATATATGGCTAAGTGGCAGATTTTGTGGATAGAGTGACTAGCTGGTGGAGTAGTTATGTAGTGGAAAGGAGACCTTCTTTTAGATTAGTCAAGAAGTTGAAATTGCTTAAAGCAGATATAAGGTGTGGAATAAAGAAGTGTTTGGGAGGGTAGAGGTGAAAACGAGGGAGATCATGAATGAAAAAGGGGAGTAGAGAGGGTAGAAGTGGAGAGGGAGTTAGAAGAGAGGGAGAAAGTGAGGAAGGAACAACTGAAAAGCGAGCTAGCTGACATGGCCTTGGTCCAAGAGGTTAGTTTGAGGCAAAAATTGTGGGCGTTATGGTTGAAGAAAGGGGATTCTAATACAAAATTCTTTCACAGGGTAGCAACGACAAATAAAAGGAATTTTATAGAGTTGGTGGAGGTCAATGGGGCGAGCCATGTGGTGAAGGAGGAAGTAGGGGGGCAATTATAGATTATTATGACATTTTGTTTAAAGAGGTAGCGGAGTGAAGGCCTATTAAGGGGGTTTAGGGTTTAGTCAAATTGGATGGGTGGAGAATGAGTGGTTGGAGAGGGCAATCGAGGAGGAATAGGTGAAAAGAGTGATGCAGTGATATGTGGGTGACAAATGAAGGATTATAAACCCATTAGCCTATTGGGAAGATTATTTCTAAGGTGCTTTCTATTAGACTTAAAGAAGATGTTGGATGAGATTGTTTCAACCTCACGGAATGCTTTTGTGGATGGTAGACAGATTTTGGATGCAACGTTGGTTGCAAACGAAGTGGTGGGTTATGCAAGGAGTACCAAGTGTGTTATGCAAACTTGATCTTGAAAAGGCATATGATCATGTGAATTGAAAATTCCGAGATTCCATTATGCTTCAAATAGGATTTGGGGAAGTTGAGGAAATTGATCTTTTTTTGCATTTTCAGTGAAATTTTTTGTGTTGGTGAATGGTAACTCGTGTGGGTTTTTTGGGAGCCCGATGGGTTTGAACAGGGGGACCCTCTATCATTGATGTTGTTTATTCTAGATATGGGAGCTCTGAGCTGATGATAGATAAAGTTGTTTTGGGCCGCTACTTGAAGGGCTCTGATGCGGCGGTTGGGGGTGATGAGATAGTGTCAGTGTCTCACTTGTTGTTCGCAGATGATATCTTGGTTTTCTGTGATGCAGTCGAGACCCAGCTGGATTATTTAGGCCAAATTTTCACCTAGTTTCAGACGACGGTGTTAGGACTTAAAAATTAATCTGAGAAAGTGCAAGATATTTCCTGGTAGGACTACATATCTTGGTTTACCGTTAAGTGCTTCGAACAAGGATCATACTGTGTAGAATTTGGTTGTTCAGAGGGTTGAGAAAAGACTAGCAGGGTGACGGAAAAAATATTTGTCCAAGGGTGGGAAGGAAGTGTGTATTAAGAGCACATCATCGAGCATTCCCACTTGTCTTCGTTTCTTGCTCCGCTTCGGTCACTGTAAAGCTGGAAAAGATTCAGAAAAAAGTTACAATTGGTGCGATGGGAGACTCACATCTCCTAAAAATGGGGAGGCTTTGGAGTTGAAGATTTACAAGTCTTTAATAAAGCTTTGTTGGGCAAATGGATGTGGAGGTTCGGGTGGAGATACAAGCATTATGGAGGGGGTTATAGTCGATAAATATGGGATTACGGAAGGGGATTGGAAAATTAGAGATATTGTTTTGCCTTTCGGGTGTGGTTTGTGGAGGAATAACATGAAGGGATGAGATTATTTCGTGGAAAATATCTCATTCAAGGTATGAGACGGGAGTAGAGTATATTTTTGGGGACGATTAAAGGGACTCAAAAGAGAAGTCCTTTAGCCGACGAGTTTGTTCAAACCCAGGAAAATGGTGGGAATATCATCTTGAAAGATGAATTACAAAGTTTGTATAGAATATCTTGTCACAATTCAACAAATTAGGGGAACACAAGGTGGAGAGATTTTTTGGGGTTTGAGATTAGAAGGAATTTTTCAGGATTGGGAAGTGAGTGAGTTTCAAAGATTGATAGACTTGATAAGCAAGTTAATCCGACAATTAATCCCGATGTGTTGTGGTGGGGCCCGTAAGATGATGGAGTGTTCCCTGAGAGGTTTTTTATGAGAAACTTTTTGTTAGGGAGTAGGTTGATTTTCCATGTAATGCAATATGAGTTCCAAATGAGCTTAGAAAAGTGTGTTTTTTCACTTGGCTAGCATCTAGAGTGGTGATTTTGACAGCATAAAATCTTAAAAGGCGGAAGATTGTCTACGTCAGTTGGTGTTACATGTGCGGGGGTGTGTGGATCACTTTCTTCTACCTTGCGGGTTTACCATGAGATTATGGTGGGATATGTTTAGGTGGCTTCACATAGATTGGGTAATGCCAAGAACTGTGAAAGATTTGATCTTCAGTTGGAAGAGCGTGAGGAGGAGAAGATGAAGGGCTTGGAACATGGTACCGCTTGCGTTAACGTGGGTATTGTAGAGAGGGAGAAATAGAAGAGCTTTTGAAGGAATGGAGTCGAGTTTCTCTCAGTTGAGAAGGCCAGTAGCCTCCGCTCTTTTATTTTCTTTTGGTGTAAACAGAAAGTTCCTTGTATAGAGGATTGGGTGGAGTTTGTAGAGAATTACATTTTGTAGTTTTTTGACCGTTTGGTATACTCTTGGCATACGGCCGTTGTGACAATGTTTATGAATGAAATACTTTTACTTGATAAAAAAAAGTAGCTGGATAGTGTTTGTAATCATTCTGGTATGTGTTAGGGGTCCTTTTCGGTGAATGGAGTTTTATGTAGCTATCGGTGAAGAAAGTAAAAACATACACTCACTGTACTTTAATATATGGAGGAAAGCCACTAATGCAATTGATCTGCAACAACCAGACTGTAATGCACATTTCTTCTAATCCAGTGTTTCATGAAAGAATGAAGCATATAGAATCGGAGTGTCATCTAAAAGATTGGATCAGGGTATTAAGTCACTTTGTGGCTCCAAAAATGAGTATATTTCTGGCAAGTTCGAAGCATACAATATGTACACTCCAACTTGAGGTGGTGGTACTGTTAAGAATGTCAACTTTAGGAAATTGTAAATATGGGATCCTGATTAAAACTTACAAGAAATTGTAAATATGGAAAGGTTTAGAATACATGTAAATGTGTTATTAGGAGCAGGAATTACTGTTTCTTTTCCATTTTGAATTACTTGCAAATACTATTTAATTTGCAACATGTTTGAGGGAATAACCAAGTAATTTGTTCCCAAATCTCTTCTTTCTTTTCCCCCTCCCAAATAGTGCATTTGTTTTTGTACTATGCCTCTGAAGGAAGTGTGATTAATGTGATAGGTTGATTGGCTAACTAACAAGATGCGCGAGAATAATTTTACAGTCTCATCTATGCACGGAGATATGCCACAGAAAGAGAGAGATGCTATTATGGCTGAGTTCCGAGGTGGCACGACTCGTGTTCTAATCACAACAGATGTTTGGGCAAGGGGTCTGGATGTTCAACAGGCAAGCTCTATATCCTTTACTGTTTCACAACCTCCACACCCTAGTTCAGTTCTTTAATTTGTGATAGCTAATTTGTAATTGGTTGTGATCCTGTTACTAATTTGTAATTGGTTGTGATCCTGTTACTAATTTGTCAGTCTTTAACAATCCAAGCTTACCTAAGCAGGAGGGTACTTTTCTTACCCAAAAGTTTAATTGTCCTTTAAATCTATGTATGCATATATGAGGTTGTTTATGCTGGTAGAGTTTGTTCAGAAAGTTGGAACTAGGTCCAATATGAGCTTTTGTGGTTCAAATACTCTAGATACTGTACCTTTTGGTGAGGGATGTCTTTTGCAACCTTAAGCATACAATGATAAGATTATTACAGGGACTGATCTGGTGTTCACAGTTTCTCTGAAGTTTTCTTTGTTTTTCCTTTGTACAGCTTTCAGTTATGTTACTTTTTAATCACTACACATAATGATAATACATTGCTAGTGCAGTTCATTTAGAATGTATAACTTTCATCGTTTAGATAGCAGCAGAAGTCAACTAATTTGGATGAGAAAAAGGTTTCAAAGAATTGAGAAGAATCAGTAAAAGAGAGGAGTCTTGCTTTTCTCTGGACATCTACTCACTCCTGATTATAATTTCTCTTCCCCATCTCGAAATTTCTTCGGTGCTGCACTATCTTCAGTTATCAAAAAGGCGTTGCTGTGTTATCTTTCACATTTTGCTTACCATATTGATTTCAGGTGTCTCTGGTGATTAATTATGACCTTCCAAACAACAGAGAGCTCTACATTCATCGCATTGGTCGCTCTGGTCGTTTTGGTCGAAAGGTATATTTTATCTTTCCTTGTAAATCAATCCCTTAGTTGTTAATTGTTATTACCTTTCACTTTTCTCTTTTGTTTTTCTTGCTCACTATGACAATTGTGCCCATGTGGTGCAACTAGGGGTGGCAAAATTAGCCCAAACCCAAATGATCCTTCCAACCCGCCCAAAATTTCATGGGTTTGGGCAAGAGAGTGGGTTGGTTTGGGTTAGCCCAAGTTGACCCATCATAAATCAACAACCCAAAGCCCATGATGATGCCCAAACTTGACCCATCAAAATACTTAATTGTAATGATTAGAGTTTCACTCTAGATTAAGATTTTTATTTATAAATAATTATTTAAAAAATCTTTTATTATTTCGGAACAATGAAAATACACCAACGCACGCCAACCACACTATCCATCAACCCTACCCCACCCTCCCTCCATCCTCAAATTTTTATTTCATATTTTTTTTACTTTTATAAAAAAATTATTAAAAATATGAAATTTTACTTACCTCCCCTACCCCTCCCCGCCCCCGCCCTACCCTCCACCCCACCCTCAAATTTCTATTTTATATTTTTTGCTACTTTTATAAAAAAAATATTTAAAATATGAAATTTTTTCTTACCTCCCCTACCCCCTCCACGGCTCCACCCCATCCTCAAATTTATATTTCATATTTTTGTTACTTTTATAAAAAAAATATTAAATATATGAATTTTCTTACCATCCCCCTACCCCACCCCCACTCCATCCTCAAATTTTTATTTCATAATTTTTTACTTTCATAAAAAAATTATTAAAAATATGAAATTTTTACTTACCTCCCCCTACCCCTCCTCCCTCCTACCCCTCCACCTCACCCTCAAATTTTTGTTTCATATTTTTTGTTACTTTTATAAAAAAAAATTTATTAAAAATGCGTAATTTTTCTTACTCCCTCCCCCGCCCTACCACATTCTCAAAAATTAGAAGGTAAGTTTGAAATTTGTAAAAGAAATGGGTCAAGTTGGACAATTTGGGTTATGACCCATCATTTAGCCCATCTTGACTCGCCCATCTTAGCCCATGTAAGTTTTGGACGGGTTGGGCATTGGCCCATCTAGAACTTCAACCCAACTTCAGCCCAAACGGCTCATCTGTCACCCCTAGGTGCAACTTAAGCTCATCATATGATTACAAAAAGCTGTTTAAGTGTCTAGTACAACGTATATCATTTAGTTAAGTTGTGCGGACTCTTCCCTTTTGTACTTTTGGAGTATCCGACACGCATCGGTCGATATTTTTAAGAGTCCGAGCAACATAGGACGGTTAGCAAATGAATATAATTACCCAACACAATTACAGCTGACACTGGTCTCCATAGAGCCTTTTGTTTTACAAGCAAAAGCCTAACTGGGGTGTTATGACAGGCCTCATATTCCAAACAATCTATTGCAGTTCCCTTTGCTGATGGAACGATTATCTTAGAACTCTGAAAGAGCACTATGAACTGCTTTGTTTACTACTATCAATTATTGGCTCCTTAACTAAAAGAATCTCAATTATTGATAACTGGCTCATTAATGCAGAGGCAGATACTTAATTTACGATAGCTAACTTGCCCTACTTGCTTTAATCTATGCTCCCGATTATTGTTGCTTCATTGCAGTGTCCCCATATTCCGAAGCTTCAATTCAAAACAAATATGCTAACAGAACTTACGGAATCATTTATTTTCTTGGGGATTTTTCAGATATATCATTCTTTTCTTACAAATTGCTCTGGAAAGACTGTTATGAACTGTTTTTCCTTGTGAGGTGCAGGGTGTTGCTATAAATTTCGTGAAGAGTGATGATATTAAAATTCTGAGAGACATAGAGCAATACTACAGTACCCAGATTGATGAAATGCCCATGAACGTGGCTGATTTGATATAAAAGACTGGAGTACCCAATCATCTGAACATGGTTCTGTGTGGCTGCATTGGTTTGCCTTGTGAGTGGTTTGTACCAAAGGATTCAAGTTTGTGATGGTGAGATATTGCAGGATGTTCTATTTATTGGTACTATGTGACATATTGGCTTTCTTGTACTGAATTTTGTTGCAAAGTGTACTCTGGATGATCTCTTTTAGCATAGGCTTGATCAAATTTGTTACGACTTTTGCTGAATTGGACACGGGTTGTGTTAATTTTGTTTCTTTTAGATGTACAATCGGTGTCTAAGACTTGTGTTGAAAGGGGGGTGACAATGTGCATATTTTTCCGTTTTATTTCAACCTCCCCTTCCTTTCCTCTAGTAGTAATATTTAATTATCACGTAGTTTCTTTTTCTTTGATGTGCACTACCATCTTTAATCACATTTGTTTTGCATCTTGCTATTTTTGCTGTTTTTTCTTACATTCCTGCGGCAGGTACCATCACTTTTGAGTCGAGGTTTATCATAATCATCTCTACCCCACAAAGTTAAGGGATAACGTCAGTCTACCTTCTACCCTCTCCAAACCCACTTGTGTGATCTCACTGGGTTTGTTGTTATTTTAACCTAATGAAGAGAAGTGACATTTATCTTGTCGATCAAGTTAATCTCCTATCAGGCTGCTGTTGTACTGGAGCATAAAAACTGAGTTGGCACTTAGGGTTCAACCCTACCTCAACCTTTCTCCGCCCCCAACCAAAAAAAAAAACTCCGTGGGCAGTCAGACTTGTGTACAAATCAAGGTTGGAAAGCGAATTTACTTTCTTGTACATATAAAACTACTTGAATTAGTCCATAGCTCAGAAAGAAAAGAACCAAAGTGACTCACAAACTCAATATAAGCATCTCACTTTGTAGACACTAAGAAGGATATAATTACATTAGGAAGAGAACTGAGGGCTTAAAAAACACCCAAAGCACAACAAATAGTGAAAACTAAGAAAAGGGACTAATTACAGACATGAAACCAAGAAAATATACACGCTTGAAGACAATTAGCATGGAAACAATCTTATAATTTACAAAACTGTGTTTATATAGAGTGCTTTAAGCAGAGAAGTTGCCATCTGTTTGACCAAAACTTGGCCACCCGAACTCTGTCCATCTCTGCGCTCTTCAATCAAATTTTGAAGCTTTTGAGGCAGATCATTCTCCACAATAAGTTGTTTTGGACGTGGATGGTGCTCATACACAGCCTGGCATCAAAAAAATTGTGAGTGAATTATCAGCAGTTGCTTTAACAGACACTAATTACCATTCAGGTCGCCCGGTTGCGGATGCTACACAAAATTCAATACAGAATTTTTTGAAAATTAAATCTTGAAAGGACAATATCATGTCGTTCGAAGGAGGTTGTCCAGTCACAGGCAATAGGGCAGAGAGTGAATAGGTAGAAGGATGTTCATCAAGTATATTATCATGTCCCTTGTTGCTATTTCAACATATCCCTCTATAAAATATACTCACTCCACTTCAAAATGTTTGTCTGCTTTTGACTTGAAACGGAGTTTACTAAAACAAAAAAGACTTTTGAATCTTGTTAACTAAAGAAATGCAGAATATATCAAAATAACCTTTAATCTTTTGGTCTTTGGAAAGTTGGAGTTAAAGAGTTGCCAAAAAATGAAAGATACATTCTTTTCAAAACGGACTAAAAAGGAAAGTAGAACAAACATTTTGAAAAGGAAGTAACTGATTGCGAGGGGCAGAATTAGTTACCAGAAAGTGACCAACAGGAAAATAAGTGAAGACCATTCAATCCATTGAGACCCGTTAGAAAGTAGCAAGAACCACTCAAAAGCAACAATTTCTCACCTTTATCAACTTGAGCAAATTCAGTCGAGCTATAGCATCTCGATGGTCAAGTCTAGAGACAAGCAATGGTGTTAATCCATTGACAGCAAGAGTTGTATTTATTCGAGATGATTTCCTGCATAAAAGTTAACCAGAAATCAACAGAAGAATATCTTCATAAAATACCATGAAAAACTATTTAACAAAAGTCAATAAGGAAAATTCAGCATGCAGGACTAGAGTGGACAAATTCTGTACAGTGCTTATTAATTATTCATATCACACACAGAGAGGACAATTAGGAATTCAAACAAGTACTACTTATATTGAGATGGGTCAAAAAGAGGCACTAAAAGAGTATATTGGTCATCTAGCAGGATAGGAACCATTTAGAGACTAATCAAAAACAGCCTCACAGTCAAATAAGCTATGACAAGATATATCAGCTCTACTACATAGGAGTGCATCTACCAAGATCTCGACAAATGTATCAAGCCAGCATAACTTATTTCCTCTCTTTTGACAGGTGCATCTTGCCAGCTAAACTACTACCAAGTCAAAATGATCAAACTTACCATTATTTTACTATTCGTTCCAACCAACCACGTTTCCAGAAGTCATATCCAATTGCAGGCAGATTCATTAACGCAAGTTAAACAAAGACAAACACACAATGTTTGCAAGCAGCAAGCAGGCAAAGTAAAAATGACATACGTGATAATTTTCAAGAAAGGTTCCAGTATGTGCAGAAAATGCTGTTCTGGACAGCATTCGAAGAACTTGACCATTTTCTGTATGGCATCCTTTTTAAGCAAAGCTTGTTCCACTTTCCTGCTTTCGTTGTCATGTGCCAAACAAACAGCGATAGAATCTAATGATGTGACAGACCAGAGTTCATCTTCAAGTAAACTTAGGTATACATCAAGTCCACCATGAGCACGGAGCTGCTCTCTTGAATTACGTGATGCGTGAGCCATATCACATAGAAGAGGTAATGCATATTGTTTCAATGGAGAACTGGTCATTATAAAATGCATCAAGTGTGGAATAATTCCATTTTCTGCAGCTTGCTCCTGTCTTCTCTTATTGATCTTGCAGAGGTTGAACAATGCATGGAGAACCTGAAGCAAGGAAAAAAGCAAGAAACAATCCATGAGCATCGCACAAGCATAGACTTAAGATTTGACAACAGAGTAACAAGATAAGACAAAAAATAGACCAGGAAGGGAGAGATCTTCCTCTATATCTAGACCAAAGTATGGTTCTAATTTATGAGCCATTTTACAAGAACTTGTTGCTAGGAAAATAACAAAATGGTCACAGCAGGTCCGGGCTATGGTTGAGTGGGGGCACTTGTTCCCTCTGACTAGTCCAAGAGCCACAGCTATAGGCTTTCAAAACTTAACCCACTCATGTAGTAAAAAGGTCATTTAAGAAAGCAAGATAAACAGAAATACTTATTAGCTTGGCCAATGTCAACACTGTTGTCTTCTCCAGAGTCAAAAGCAAGCATTTCTTTGTCATCTGATATTTTCACCTCAAAATAAGCTATAATCTACGTTTCTTTTCATCTTCCTACCATGAGCATGTGATATTTATTTCTCTTTCTTTTCTATTGATTACCCACAACTAAAAATGTAATTATTTCTATTACCTTTTTTGTAAGTGCAATTAATCTACTTTACTATTTTTATTTTTAGTTATTTTGGATAAGATTAATGTACTACTTTACAGTCCCATCTTCCGGATATTTCAAATTTGAAGCAATTACTGATCATTGTTCTTTTTTTCTTTTCTTTCTTTCTGAAAACAAGTTGTTGAGTACAGACTAGTAAACTAACGGTAGAGAGACATTTTTTTCTATTTTCATCTTTTCATTTTCTCTACCTTGCTTGTTTATAATCATAGACTGTTAACAGTAAATAAGTAACATACTGGGAGAATTACAATTTATCGTGTACTTCATGTTTGGTTCCAATGTAAAAACGTATGCATCACCACACACTCTGGTTAACCCATGAATTAAATGCTTAGATTACCTCATGATGTATTTGGGACACAAGAGGACCCTCTTTGAGATCAAGATTGGGTATCAAATACTTGATTGCATCTGCTCGCTGGAGATGTTCTAAGCAGTGTGGGTCTGTTGAAAGGTGATTAATGCATTTCAATAGCTGGAAAAAAAGGAAAATAAAAGAAAGGAACCACCATGAGCATAATTATGTGATAATAGTAAAAACATAGCTGGACAAACTTTCACTAGAAAAGAAGTACCTTAAGAAGAATAGGGGGCTCTATCTTATTAAACATCTGAAAAAGACGGCTGAGCAAACTTTGGCTGCACATGAAAGATTTTACAGCTGTGTCTGCTGCAGCAAACTCAAACAGAAGGTCTGCTACCTTTTCCAAGTATTCCCTTGCAACATCAGCATTCCAGGGGGGAACCATGTGTGAAAGTATTCCAGATGATGCTGCACTTCCTGGTCTAGCATTTAATACTCCAGAACCGGACAATACACCTGATGCAGTCTGTGATGCAAGTCCAGAAGTTGAAGCAACTCCATCAGTAGAAGCAGCCCCTCCAACTTTCTTAGTGGTAGCTTTATGTGGACTTCTAGGCAATGACTCCAGGTTAGTATTTTCCCTTCCACGTCCAGAAACCTCTGTTCAGCCATTAATCGAGCATTTAGAGGAATCCTACTCACTAGAGAAGATGAAAACAATAGTCTGCTTGATGCTAATCAAAATACAATGGCTTGTAAGAAAGGAGTATTACAAACATTTCAATTCTTTTCAAATTACAATGGGAGGTAGGGAGGTTCACAGTTTCTACAGCAAAGGCGACAAATAAAACAAGCAGCTGAAGCATTACCTGCAAACTCAGCCATCAAAAAGTCCAAACCATTGGTTTTCTTTTCATTAGATGCATGTAGAAGAGGGAGTATACTTTCATGCTTCTCCAGTAAAGGAAGATTGTGATATTCAAGCTGACCCGAGAAATGGCGATATGGGGGTTCCTTCTCCAACAAACTAAGAAGGGGCCGAACATTCTCTTGCTGAGTAGCTGTTGAACCAGGAAACCCATATGATGCCCCTTCCATCTGTTTTGATGCCCTGTCAGTTGATATTCTACTTGTATTGCCACCTCTTTGCTGTCTAAGGTCAATCTCAGCTCGAGAGAGATCATTTTTGTATCTGTCTAGGCTTTCTCGATCTTTTGTTACTACAATCCCTAATTTATCAAAAGATGTTCCATCTGGCAATCTCGACAGACCTGAAGCTTCCATTGAAGCATTACTTGACCGAGGTCTCTCACCATCCTGTCGAAAAAATGGAGAATCTGGTGAATGTGAAGCTGAAGTACGTGAAGGTTCCTGCATTCCAGATGGCAAAACACGATCTCCATTCTTAATTTTCAGCATATCTGGCTGATCAATTCCATAAGGGGGCATTTCAGTCTGCATAAATGAAGAATTGCCAGGGTCCAGTGGCCCAGACCGTGGTCGGGGAGCCAATCCATCAGGTGGGAACCCACCTCCACCAGATGCAGAAGCTAAACGAGCTGCTTCATTCAAGCTGTAGAGAGTGTTGATGAGCCTGAGCAGAATTCCATTTTTAGCAGCTATACGGCAAAAATCATTTCTGGGGGTAGACTTCTGAAGCTTAAACACCTGCCACATGCCATCTATAGCCATGTGAACCATTTCCCTGCATGGGTTTTGGGAAGGGGACTTTAGCAAATATTATTTGCATAAGTTGATTTGAGATGTTAATTTATCATGTCAAGTAATTTAGGTCATCCTGTTTTCAATCTAAACTTAAAGAAAAAGTAAAGAGAGATAAAAGGGCAAAGTGGAAAGGAGAAGATAGAATGGGTTCACAGATTATAGCATTCCCAATCCTATCCACATCTGGATTGCCAAATTCTCTATATTTCTTAGTCTCTATGTTAACATATAAGATGTGAGGTTTAGGCAAAGTAAAACTTGGGACAAATTTCAAATGCAAGTTTAGTTATTTCCCATTTGTGTACCAGCATACATAGTTGCACGAAATGGGAAGTAATTGGCAGCTCGGTGCACAGAGCATCCCGTGTTAGCAGGGTCTAGCTTTCGAATTTTGTTTCCAAGTTTTGCTTTACATAATAGTTAATACTAGAAATAGAGAGAATTCGGCAGTCCAAAAATTTAAGCACGTCCATTTCTTTAAAAGGAAAACATTTATGCACAGCCCTAGCCCCAGTATTATCTGTGGTAGAACTAAAATTCATACAGGAAGCACCCATAGACCGAAAGAACCATAAAATGCAATGAAGGTTAAAGTCGGCTTGATACAACAACTACTATTAAGCCCCATTCCCAAGAAAGTTGGAGTCAGCTATGAATCATCACTGTCCATACTGCTCCATTACGCTCATAGCATAACAAATTTATCAAAGCCAGCTTGATATGGAAACAGAAAATTTGTAATGGTCCCTCTTAATCACTTCAATCAAAAAAGCAAACCACTGTCGACTTTTACAAGCAGGATTCAGAAAGACCCAAGTTAATCCCAGATGAAGTTTGGCACTCAACAAACCTTTTATGATCTCCAAAAATGTGTTGCATCAGAAAAACGAGCGATGCTTCTGATTCCAAATATATCCTATATATTCTTCACCCATTTTTTGTGAACCTCAGCTGCTTTGTATGATGGAATAATATAACCAAAGGTGCAGGCCTAGGCTAGTTCCGTAAAGTCCCAGGTTAAAATGCACATAAAATGAACAAAGGTTTTTCTTTTACCCTATAAGAGCTCTACTTGAAGATTGTTAACGTTCCTCTTTCAGAGCTTTTATCAGTCAAAAGCATGAACACACTGTCTAGTTCTGAATAATATTTATCTGTTGATGAAAAGGATCAGCAGGGGAAGGGGGGTGAAACAGGAAAGGTATAGGTCTCCTTTAGTTTATTGATATTCTTCATGTTTTGGAATGACTAACTCGATTTCTTTTACAGCCCTACGATTTGAGAGCATTGAGAACCTACCAGGTGCCCGTCCAGGGAAATCGAAGGGAAACATCAGCAAGATATCCATGATTTATGTGATCCAACATGAAGTCATGAACCAGATATGTAAGCAATCTGATATTCTCTTGATTTTGAGGATACGAAAGCAATGAGGGGTTTCTTAGCATAACTTTTTCCTTTTTATGGGAAGTGAATGGTAATATTTGTTTCTACATAATATGAGTCAGTGCTACAAAACTATGTAAGCTGAAGTTACATTTTCAACTTTTCAAAAGTTCCATAATGCTTCTTAAATCCTTTCTTTCTATTCTAATTGATTACACCAAAATTTGGCTTTCTGCTTGTGCATGGTCGGCTCTCTCTCCTTTGAAACACCTCTGTTTCTTCCAAATCTCCCAAAAATAGATAAAACTATTATATATTACACCTTTCCACACTGTTAGGAGATCAAAAACAGAATGTGGCATCACCAATTCAACTCCGACTAGCAGCGGCAACATAATACGTGTTATTTTTACGATGCACGAAGAAATAGTCTACAGATTTAAATTCTCCTCAGATAAGGTAACAGCTGCTACATAGTACTATCCACAGCTTGTGCAGACAGTTCATTGAATGAAAAGCCTCGTGCCTTGCTGTCTAACTAAGACAGCCACTTTGAGAGGGCTTTGCTTTCCACATAGCTCTCCACGGAGATTACATTACCTTCTCCTTTCATTACCAAAGATAGAAAGGTTTCATGGTGAACTTTCCATTCTATACTCCCAACCATAGTAAAGCACCAGAATATTGGCCTGGGTTTTCAAGAACTCGAGAAAGGCAGCAGCTGGATTATTCATAAAACCTTCCATGCATGTCTAATCACTTTTTCACTTGCACCAAGGTACATTAATAAGAGATAGGTCGGGATGGTACTAAATACGCTATTAATCAGTGTTAACCT
Source organism: Przewalskia tangutica (assembly GCA_029844215.1). Taxonomy (NCBI): domain Eukaryota; kingdom Viridiplantae; phylum Streptophyta; class Magnoliopsida; order Solanales; family Solanaceae; genus Przewalskia; species Przewalskia tangutica. Next base: position 5,907,830 of record CM056722.1, read on the forward strand.
TCCTCCAAAAGACATGTCTGTCTATGAAGCCAATTGTCTCTCTCTGTGTCTGAACCATAACATCTCAAACTTACTCTCTTTATAATTTGTTCCAAATTGTAAAAGTCCAGGTAAGTGATTGGTAGAAATCCATTCTAACATCCTGGTATGCTTGCCATACTATTTACTTTCTTGGTCCCCCAACTGGAATCATATAACTTTTACCCCCATCTGTCTGGAGCCCTAATGCTGCCCCAAAAAATAGCAAGATCTCTCTCACAGATCTCACTGTTTTCCTCGATATCACATCAGACAATTGTATCATCTGTCATACTTGAAGAACACTATAAGGCGTCCTTACCTTGTTGAATCACACCCACCAATAGACAATTGAAAATGGACTATCTATTGGAGTGACAATATTTTATACCAATTTTTGGTACAGTAATAGATCTAATTGATGGTTGGCATAAAAACGCTCAAATAAAAGTATACCAAAAAAAGTAGAAAATCTACAATAATAAATGGTTTTCTATTAATATCTCCCAATCATTTATGCTCAGAGGGACTTCATGGGTGAATAAAGGATACGAGGCTACTTCTCTACTGTACAAAATTTATCTCTGCCCTTCAAAAGTTATCCTTTTTCTTTCTCTCCACACGATCCACATAAGAGCTAGTGGAGCAACGATCCATGTCATGTGTCTTCTCCTACCTCTACCACCCTTCCAGCTGAACATAACCTCTTTCACAGTGCCTGGCATCACCCAAATTAATCCAAACTATCTCAGTATTTCCCACCATAACCTCGAAGTAACCGGATAATGTACAATGCTATGGTCGACATCTTTACCCAAATCCCTGTACATAAAGCACCATCAGGCGCAAGTAACCTTTCTCTTTCACAGATTCTCAGTTGTAAAAATCACCCCTCAACGGCTATATGCCAACCATACTCGAATCGGGCTGACACTGCTATCTGAACTCAGGTCTTTTTCAATTACCGAGGACCCTGATTGAAAATATCCAAGTCATGACTTAAAGAATTTCTTCTTTTTTTTTCTTAATTAGTTGTGTAATCTCAGAAGCAGTTTTGCACTTCTTGATGATGACGTGCTAACCTCTCCAACACAATTATATCAGCAATTAACTGTTTTCACACTTCAGATTAACTCCAAACTAATTTGTATTAACAAAATTTTCTTCCAACAATGAACAAAATCGAAATATAAATGTCCACAATAGGCAAAGTTCCAATATATACATTAGATAGCAACTCTTGCGCACCAAATAATTATACAAGAGAAACTACATTCATTTAAGGTCAAAAGTTCAAAAAAGAAGACATGAGAGGTATGACATCTCGTCCGTAAAAAAAATGCTCTAATCAAAAGATACAGAAGACAAACCTATATTTGGCATAGTCAGCTTCTAAAAATCCCACAAGAACAGGTATTCCACGGTTAGCAATAAACATTTGCAATGTCAAGGAACTGTAAAGAAAGCAATCATAAAGTAAGGTTCACAACTTTTCATGTCAACAACACAACAACCCAAGCCATAATCTCTACCTCGACTGACAAAGCTGCTGAAAGAAGTAAGCTGCTTCCATACGAATTTCTCGGGGACGATCGGGGGCAGCAAAACTCATCACAACTGGGATCTACAAAACAATTAAACATAAAGACAAGTTCAGAAAAATGATTTAGCCCCAGTATCACAAAAACTATTGTTCGCAGTATTAACTTTTCTGAACATTTAGTTTATCATATTCAATGTACAATCAGAAGTTTAAATGTAACACCTACCTGGACAATAAGACAAGCATTTTCTTGGGAATATGTTTTATATTTAACATAAAGTTGAGAAAAGTGGTTTAGCCCCAGTATCAGTAAAATTATATTTTGCTGTCTTTACTTTCTGGAATTACCAAACATTTATTTACCAATATTCAAAGTACAATCAGAAGAATAAATGCAAGTAACACTTACAAGGCCAACGAGACAAGCATTTTCTTGGGAATCTGTGTTATCTTGAACAATCAGGTTCAGTACCTGCAGCACTGAACACATTACCTGAAAATTGAAGGCATGTTAGTCCACAAATTAACCAGAAAAAGAATCAACTACAGCTGTTGAATGTGCATAGAGACTGAAGCACCAATGCGATCACAAGATAAAGACATACACGAGTTTTGGGAACCTCAAGTAACTCCATCAGAGGAAGCAAACCGTGCTGGGTGACAAAAACAAGTTTCTGATCTGGCCGTTGATGAAAGAAAGCAATTAACTTCTGACAAGCTGATACAATAACATCTTCTGATTCATCTGTTCTTAAAGATGATACTAACTTGCTGAATTCTACAGCCTGCCCATATGATAAGTTCCAAAATGCCCATGAGTCAGGCTTTCATTTATCTTCTGTCTAGAAATTCATATATCACTTAAAGGACAGAGAACATTTTGTACAGTCAATGCAAACAAAGCATATAGGAATGACATATAAACTACAGATTATAGGATTATACATGGGAAATTATCTTACACATCTCTGGCACAAGCTAGAAATCCCTATTACCGGCTATTGGCTGAACTTTTTTTTAGCTTAACCCCCTCCCCTCCTCTCTTTCATATAAGTTCCAAAATGTCCATGAGTCAGGCTTTCATTTATCTTCTGTCTAGAAATTAATATATCACTTAAAGGACAGAGAACATTTTGTAACAGTCCATGCAAACAAAGCATATAGGAATGACATATAAACTACAGATTATAATCATACATAGGAAATTATCTTACACTTCTCTGGCACAAGCTAGAAATCCCTATTACCGGCTATTGGCTGCACTTTTTTGAGCTTAACCCTCTTTCTGCTACCATTAGGTCCAGTTCCTCCCTCTTTCTGCTACCATTAGGTGCAGTTCCTCCCTCTCCCTTCAATCATTGCTTTTTTTGTTCTTCAAAATTTGAAATAACTTTGGAACTTCCAATAAAACCTTTTAGCAACTCATATATATCCCTATTTTCAATTGGAAAGAAAAACTATCTACATAAGATGATTCATTCATTGCAAAAGAAGGAAATGATCCGCAACTCTATACATTAGCATATAAAAAAAAGGGCAGCCCGGTGCACTAAGCTCTCGCTATGAGCGGGGTCCGGGGAAGGGCGGACTACAAGGGTCGGTTGTACGCAGTCTTACCTTGCATTTCTGCAAGAGGCTATTTCCACTGCTTGAACCCATGACCTCCTTGTCCACATGGAGGCAACTTTACCAGTTACTCCAAGGCTCCCCTACCAAAAACATAATTTTCAAAATGTGATAAAATTTATTATATCCAGTGGAGAATTTAAGTACAATAATTGGGTCATGTGAACCCATGGTCACCCGACTAAACTCGGTATATTATGTGTACTAATATTATCGGAAGGAAATCATGGTCAAAAGAGACTGAGTGATACTGGTTAAGGTGCTGGGTTTAATTCCTAAAGGTTGAGGGATCGGACCCAACTTGTTGCACTATAATTTTTTTTTATCTTATCTTAAAAGCAATGGTGCACCCATCCTCTTGAAATTCTGGATTCGCCTCTGATTATATCTATGCTCTAAAATAGAGCGTGCCTAGTACTGGTTTCTTAAACCTAAAGCTTTAGCAACCAAAGAAAACCTTACTTGCAATAATTCTACATTTAACAAAGAGACCAAGCTGAGAAGGAAAATGAAGAAAATGAAGCAATTGGCATATGCTAAAGGAAGGATATTTCCCCGTGTTGAAAATATACTTTTAAAAACTACATCGCATTCGTCACAAAAATAAGTCAAGGGAATTCGTCTAACAGTACCTGAACGTGAAAAAGATTTTCTGTCGGTAGTTTATCATCAAAGCCCTGAAAAGCATCCGAAAAAGAATGAACCAAGAAAATGGGGGAGAAAGACGGTCAGGTAAGAAAATATATATAAACCAAGCAAAAATGAATAAGCACACATACCAAACCATCCATGTCTATTACATCCTCCTTCAACACACCCATCATGATACTGAGCAAATCTCCACCATTTGGTGGTCCTGATTCACTTTCCATTTGTTTCTTAGCAATTGTGGCCCTCAACTTTGTTGCCAAATCATTCTTTCCAGTTTCGGCAATTGCATTGCTTTGAGCGATTTGTGAAGATGATGCAGAGTGAGAGACTTCAGCAGCACGATTCTCCAGGTTCTTCTCCAATGGATGAAACAGGTCATCCAATGAAGCATCACCAGGGGGGTCACTGAATCTGCTCAGTTCATTTCCTTGCGGAACTGCTGATGTCTTCACAGCCTTCACAAAACTCCAGGCAAGAAATAGTTAGAATATGATACAGCATGAGATGGAAACAAGTTATATAGACGACATGAACATTGAGTAACGTATGATGCAGTCGAAAAGACGTAAAAGAGAAAAGTAACATAAGCAGAGTTGAGGTTCAAAATAGTTCAGAGATGACCTCAGGGAAAAAAACAATCTACAAATAGTAACAAGTGTGAGGTGAATGTACATAATACAGATGAATGATAGAAACAAAAGTAAGTGAATATCCCGAAATCAGAGGAAAATAGTTCTATTTCTGAATAAGAATCCACATTGGTTCCACCCATTAGGCTTGATAACTGACATATTATAATCATCCCATTTGCATAGATCAAACAGACAACAAGAAAGAGGTCATAATTGGATTAAACATATAACACAAGAGGTGTAAAAGTTATTATCTCCAGCTTATGACAGCTAAATATTGAAGACTTGTTAACTAGTTTTCTTACTATGGAAAAAAGAGAATCTTGTTCAGTAAGCAGCAAAAAGAAAATAGGAAATATAAGCATATTTTTTTTAATCAAACAGACAACAAGAAAGAGGTCATAATTGGATTAAACATATAACACAAGAGGTGTAAAAGTTATTATCTCCAGCTTATGACATTGAAGACTTGTTAACTAGTTTTCTTACTATGGGAAAAAAAAGGATCTTGTTCAGTAAGCAGCAAAAAGAAAATAGGAAATATAAGCATATGCTTTACCTTTTTCTCAAAAAAGTAACGGAATTTATTGATATGCATCCAACACATGCAAAGAAGTACATCTCATAAAGAGTACATTTCAAGTAAAAAACATTAGGGCCCCTGTAGATGTTTCTCGGTAATACTAACAGCGCACAATGAGCCTACAAAATAAAAAATAGGAATTATAAGCATGCACTTTACCTTTCTAGGACTATAATCTGGGTTCTTTTGTCCAGAACTGGATGATGCAGAATAACCATTAACACCGTGTCCTTTTTCTTCAACCTTCCTACCTACTATGATTCCGCCCCTGGATTCACTAGATTCAAGCTCACCATTTGCAAGAACTTTCTCAGGCTCACCCAAGTCTGTTGAACTTTGAAGAGTTGATTCATTATTCACAGCTAATCCATCAGCACTGCTTTGAATAGGAGACTTCTCATGGATTGCTAAAGTTGGAACTTGATCTGACGTAAATTGATCTTCAAACTTATCAGTTTTTCCTTCTATATGAATACTACTTGAACCATCAACCTCTCCTGACTTGTTAATCTCCGAGACTTCAGGTGATGCCAATATTGTACCAGATTCCTGGATTGGGAGAGTATCACTATGCTGCTTAATTGATAATTTCATCATATTAAAGAAACTCCAAACCAGACCCCACGTTGTGGGATTTCACTGGGTATGTTGTTGTAAAGAAACTCCAAAGGAAAATACTTTTTCTTTGTCAGAGGAAGAGCTTCCAGCGGCACCCTTGCCATCTTCATTTGATGCCTCAGCGACAGACGATCCATCTTCTTCTATATTTCTAGAAAATAACAAATGCAAGAAAAATATGGGGTACATCAAAAAGTATACCATCATTGAACGGAAGTTTAAGAAGAATCTTAGAGGAAAAGTACTAGACAAATGAAGACTAGGTGTGTATTACAAGCCCCCCGGGCTTTGGTCTAGTGACAGTCTATGATGTGTGGATTGAGTGCATATGGGTTCGAACCCTGTCGCAGATAAAGAACTGATATTTGAGTGGAGAAGGGTAGAGGGGCAGGCCCATTATCCACTGAGTTACGAACCGTGCCAACTAGCCCACATTATTTTCTCGATAAACAAAAAAAACTGGGAGTATATCACAAAATCTACCTTAATGTCCCACTATGACGGAGTGAGGACTGCAAAGCACGCCTTGAGTTTTGTATCCAAGGATGTGAAAGTAGTGTCTTAGCATCAGGCCTTTGTCTAGCATCCTGAAACATGATAATCTAAAGTTATCAAAAGCCATTGGAGTAGCCAAGGATAGATTCGCGAAAAGACAAAATCATAAAACCAGGCAAATGGGACAGTTATGATCTCTGTGAAGCCATAGATTAAGTGGTGACAAAGGGCATACACACTGCTTAATTCTCGGTCTGCACCATTGTCACAGACCTATCACCAGACATCCAGATCCAAATAACTCAATTAATACGCATAGAGCCTCATCAAGCTGATTTTTACTACAATACCAAACTTCAAGGTATCTAATAAAAATATCAAACTTCAAGGTATCTAAAGCTTCAAGTTTCCATTTAACAAACTGTTAGAATGTATTTCCAGTTACATTTAATTTCACAAAATGTAGTTAAGAATCTCCTCACTCCTTTACAACTTCAACCATGCTCACTTAAAAGCCTCACGCTGTTCATCATGCCCGCCTCCAAATTCTGACAATATTATAGAACTCCATTACTTTAAAAATGTTAATGATAGAGAGGCTGATAGGACTTGTAGTTTTGTTGGATTTCACGTCCAAGTCCAACATAAGGCATCATCATCATTTTAGCATTTTTTTTAATTGTATCCTTTGAGCATTATAAATGTGAGAGTAAGCAACTTAGGTCATGTCACCTAACTTCTCATATTCATAATCTAAATGCGCAGCACTCTCCTTTGGCCTCATTTATCTAATAAAGTAGAAAATATCAAGTACTAAAACTTAACTGATGCAGGGATAATATATTCTATTACCTTCTTAAAACACTGGCGCAGAAAATCAGTGATAGCAGGAGAAAGGCTATCTGGAATTGGGGGATGATCATCCTGGAACAGACAAGGATCCATTAAATTGTTGAAGATCGTCATATCATCAAAGCAGCCACTTAACCACTCAAGTAGCATTTGATTCAAGCAAGAGTAATAAAAAATATCATCACTGCCTAAAATCCAAAATATTATCCCCATCTTCCTCATATGTAAAGACAAAAAGACATAGCATGACTAAAACTCACCTGTACAATACGAAAGAGAGCAGGCATGGGCTGAAGATCATAGTACGGAGGTACACAAGTAAGCAGTTCTATAACTGTACAGCCAACACTCCAGATGTCAGATGCAGCACATACTCCTGACATTTCAATCACCTGAAACACTAGATAGCATTAAGGATAGATCTTCTAGGTGCAAGTTTCTGCTACCACAATTATAACCCGCATAATATTTCACCCAATCCCATTTTCCTCCCTTTTCTTACAAGTTAACTGTCCATTCAAACTCTTTGCTCTTTGGATGGTTTAGCATTCGTTTCCAGAAGAACAAAGTCTACCTAGGTTCTATTTGATTTGACATGCTAAATTGTGCTTTTTGGAAGGTGGTTTCTTAAATGGGTAAATAAATCAAGCTAAGATACTCCAACTTCTAGTCGTGCTTGATTTCCTTACAGGGAACACAAAGTGCATGAGTTAATAGGCAAGATAGAAATACCAGCTAAACAACAGCTAATCGGTAACTAATCAAAATAAAGTTCTCTTCCCATTCAGAAGTTAATAACAGGCACCAAGGAGAAACAAAACGTCAATCCAAATATAGACAGCACTGAATGAGTTGGTTGTACCTCAGGTGCCATCCAATATGGTGTTCCAACAACTGAATGTGTATTAACGTCTGCCTCTGTTAATTTTGTTGCAACACCAAAATCAGCGAGTTTCACCAAACCCTGCAAACAAAGTTATCAAGAACAAATAGTTAGGAATGACAAATACGAATGCAGAAATTTACATGAGCTGAATATATAATCCAAATGATAATTGCTGGTAACAGTGAGACTGGAAATGCAAGTAAATAGCCATGCAGTTATACAACTCATGAAATCTCTCTTTCCCAAACAACGCACAAAAGAAATCAGATATAGCACGATAAGAAAATAACTAATTACTCCATCCGTCTGATTTAATTAGCAGGGACTCGAAACGAAGGTCAAACTACTTAATTTTCTGTGTGAATTCGGATATAGATTCTCTGATTTTTTTAAGTAAAAAATTAGATATTTGGAAACTACGTAAAAAGTATTGTTAGTCCCTATAGTTAATAAATAAATATGTTTTAAAAAATATTTAAGAAAATTGTGTTCAAAGAAGCAGAGAAGCATTTCTTTGACTATCCAAATAGTAATAGTGCCAAAAATAACGGAACAAAGGGAGTAGTAACTTCCCTTCCCTGCATGAATGTAGCAAAATCAAAAACAAAAAAGAGAGTGCAATCAAAACCTCTTTAGTTGTCAATATATTTGCACCCTTGATATCCCTATGAATTACACCTTGCTCATGTAGATAAACCAATCCTTCCAATACCTACGACAAAGAGAGCCATCAAAAACCGAAACTTTCACATCTAACTCCATGATACCTAATATTTGGCAAAATGTTCTGAGACCTGAGAGATGTAAACAGCAACTAAAGATTCGGGAAAAGGCCCAAATTTGTTTGGCTTGACGATGTTGGCAAGGGAACCATTCTCTACATACCTTTGAACAAGTATCAAAATTCAGCTAGTTAGTTTCCTTCAGAATTAAAGCCAAAAAAAAAGAGAATATAAGTTCAAGCTCACTCACTCAAGAATTATGAAAAGATGAGTCTTTGTCTTTAAGGATCCAAGATACTTCACAATGTTTTTGTGGTTCAAATTCTGGAGAGCAAAACAAAAATAAGATCACACGGGTTTAATTGTCCTCACTAAAAAGTATGCCTTCAGGTGCATTCTATTTTGTTTTTCTTTCTCACCCTTTGGGGAGTCGGGGATCCTATGATCAGGACAAAAGAGGAAAGATATATTTACCTTAAGCAAATCAATCTCTTGCTGTGACATTAATGCATCCAGCCAAGTATAGTATCATCAAAATAAAAGAACAACTCGTAAGTCACATTAAGTCAAGAACATCATATAATACATCAAATGACAGTATGACACAATACACATAGCAGTAATTACCACATATAAGTTTAACACAACCAAATATTAGGGATGATTTGTGGGAAATACATACGGGGGATACATGGCTTGGAATAAGGAAGACCAACACTAATTAGCAAGTATTTTCATTATAGTAGTAATTTTATTTCTAGTAAGCAATTCTATTTTGGTAAGTATTTTCATAACAGTAGGAGTCACTAGCTAGTAATTTTATTTCTAAAGAGATCCAATTTTTCTAAGTATTTCACTATGGTAGATCTTTTTAATTTTGATCCATTGTTTTGTCTTTCCTGTTTTTCCTATGTAATCTCTATTTAAGAGGATGTTTGGAGGATATAAAATTCAATCAGTATTTCTATCAAAAATTATAAAGGTATAGCCTGATGGGCCAAACTTTTGAAAAAATTGAAAGTGGTTATTCTTTTTGTCAACAAACACTTATTTTGAAGGGGTGAGGTATTTGGCCAATCATCTCACACAAAAACAAGCTATTTTACTGGAGTAGCAACAAAAGCAGTTTTTCTACTGCAGAGAGGAAGCAGAATTTTGTAATTTCTCCTTAAATGTAAAAGAAGTAGAAAATTGGTTTTTTCCTTGAAAAATTATCCTTACGAAATTTATATTTGCCAAACTATCCTCATCAATTTAATCCATTTGTTTTTCAAACTATGTTTACCAAAAATTAAGAAATTTATATCTCCACAATAATACTTTGGTTCAAGGTAGAATACCTCGGGACCCCCTTAAACTTGAAAGGTTTGATTCAGTGCAGACCTGAACTATTTTTACTCTTGATTACCCCCTTAACCTTGACAGTTTGAGAGCCTTGACCCTCCCGAACGTTGACGTGGCAAAAAGCGTAAATGCACTCTCTTAAGGGTGCGGGAGTGAAAAGCTGAAAAATAAGCTTCTAACTGGGATATTTTTCAGTCATTACTTGCCATGTAGTCGTATACAATATTTATTTGTTCCATCTGTATCCCTTCTTGTTTCTTCCTTTATATACAATGCATATTCATCCCAATTTTGTATTTTTTGTTTCTTCTTTAGATGCAATAACTATTTCTTTCAACTGTGAATTTCTTCTTTTTTCGAGCCAAACCTGCAAGAAACTTGACTGGGACTCTATTTTTTAGCCAAATAACAAAAGATTTAGCCAAAATAATATTGTTTCAACAGTGAATTTCTTTTTATTTTTCTTTAGATGCAAGGGCTATTTTTTCAACTATATATTCTTCTTTTCCGAACAAAATTGGCTGGAACCCATTATGTTTAGCAGAACAGAAAAATAGCCAAAATAATGGAGTTCCAATAGTGTATTTATAGTTACTTCTCATTAGGTGCTATGATAATTTATTTCAACGGTGTATTTCTTCTTTTTCCGGACCAAATCTGAATTTTTTTCGGCTGAAACTCCATTACTTACAGCTAGAATAAAAAAAGATCAGCCTAAGTAGTGGAGGTTTATCCAATTTTTAAAAACATTTGGCCTGAACAACAACAACAACAACAAACCCAGTGTTATCCCACAAGTGGGTTCTGGGGAGGGTAGGATGTACGCAGACCTTACCCCTACCTCTATCTTTGTGAGGTAAAAAATTTAGAAGGCAATAAAATATATTTTATTTTTAAAAATGCCACGTGGGCAAAAAATATCATATGGCGGCGCGGGTTCACCCGCATCAGATGAGATCGATTCGGGATGATCGAGGTTATCAAAGTGCCAAGTGTAGAGGGTAATTAGGACTCGGCAAAGTTAGGATGTTAACTAAATAAAATGTGCCAAGTTAAGGGGAGTTCGAGGCATTCTGCCTTTGGTTTAACCATATTTATATTGATTAAAAATCTAGATTAAAATAAAATTGAAAACTAATTATAATCATCCGTAACAAATATTCAAATAATTTATATATTTAGATAATATTTATTGTCAAGTAAATGCAAGTTCCAATGGCATTCCTCGTAGGTTCTTCAAGATGAAGAAACCGGGAACAACACGGTTGGAGAAGAAGATATCCCTGTGACTCAACCCCTAACCGGAAGACATAACAACACGGTACCACTGCCTAGTGCCTATCACTATGGGTGATTCCAACACAAAGAAGAGTTGAGGGATCTGTTTCAGGAAGTGTGGGCATTAACAAAGCAATTGTAGGCATAATCAATATCCTGAAGGGAGAAGTGAATCATGCCAACTGAATCCAAATTGAGAAATCAGCTGCGGCAACTGTTGACACAACAGCAGGAAATTTTTACAGAGTCAAGAGGAACCATAGCAAGGAACCGGATGGGGGAATTGGTAGCAATCGACTACACAAATCATCACTACCAAGTTGTCAATTCATCAGAACAGCCTACAGAGGGGAGTGATGCCAGTGAGTAAAAGGAAGCTCAACACTAACCAAGTCATTGTTCTGAACGGAAAAGGTAACTCATCCAAACATTAACCCACACATGATGGAAATACACAAGTACAATTGTTAATTAAGACAACAATTCATAATTTCCATTAGACTATGCAAAATAAGATTCAGAATTTCCATTAAAACCTTGTTACAACTCAATGGACTGGCCTATTGTTAAGCACTGTCCAAAAGGACCAAGTCTATTTCAAACTTCCGCTTTAGATCGACGTCCGAGTAACTATTGCTTGTGTTTGTAGTTATTATCCAGTATCACAACCACATACAATCTTCTTTCGAGCTGGCTTGATTTAGAAACACAGTTCCCAGACTATGGGTGCACACTTGCAGTAACATGTTGACACCGGAGCTCAACAAAAAAAAAAATTATATTACTAAAAGTCACCCAGACTATAATAATTGTTCATACAACTGGCTGTAATTCCAACTTCATAAAGGACATAAAGTTGCAAAAGATGGGTTATCAAGAAAACTGAGCAAATTGATTCCTATATATGCATAAAGCATATTTGCAGACACAATGTAAGTATGTTAACACACAAAGTTGGACAAAATCAGGGCTTCTATTTTTTCTCTTTTTAGTAGACAATTAGCCAAGAAGTGAAGATATACCATAATGATGTTGAGATCCTCCTGGGCAATATTCTCCAACGAGACTTGCTTAATGGCAACAAAGTCTCCATTTTCCAAATCCAGGCCTTTATAGACTCGACCGTAAGCTCCCTTCCCAATCTCATCTCCAAGCATCTTTAATCCACAAAGACAATTATCAAGAGCAGCCAAATTTTCTTTAGAGTATACATATGAAGAATTACCGGGTATGTTTTTGTTGTATACATATGAAGAATTAAATAAAAATATAAGTATAAAACCTCTAACTCTAATTCAGAATATTAGTTACTCGTTGGATTTCTTCAGGACATTTCCCACTAAGCGATTTATATGAATCATTAATTTTCCTTTCATGGAGTTTCTCCCTTATTCATAAAATTCCGTATTTTAAAAAATGTTTTATTTAAGTAAAATAGCAGGTTCTTACTTCATGGAGTTTCTCCCTTATTCATAAAATTCTGTATTTTAAAAATGTTTTATTTAAGTAAAATAGCAGGTTCTTACGCGTTACTCACCCGTCTTCCACGGGAAACACTGTTTCCCGTCCAACTTGCATGTGTTAAGCATGCCGCCAACGTTCATGCGTATGTCAATTATGTAGGTAAAGTGAATCATTACATATCAGAAAGTGTACTAACTTAAATATACATTCATTCTACTTTATTTGAACCTTCACGCAAATCTTGATACCTCAGCAGAAAAAATCTAAAACCCTGACACTCTCGAGACAAAAAGAAACAAAATTTTACCCACTAAGCATTTTTGAACCCCGAATTTCACTTACTTGACTACAAAACACATGTAAACTTACAAAGAATACAAATTTAATTTTCATTTCTAGAACTTCAAATCTATCAAGAAAATGAAATAAAATACCACTAACATACAGAGAAAAACACATCGAGCAGGGCAAAAAATTCGAATATATATGTATATAACAACCAACTCCAAATTCACAATATGTACGTTCAATTATGTAACGTAAAGTGAATTCATTACATTTTATAAAAGCTTATCACTTACATAAACTACAAAATAAATGTATATAACAACTAACTCTAAATTCACAATTATGAATAGGTAAAGAGAATTTCATTACATATTTGTTATCTAGGGTTTTGGATTTGTGGAAAGCAGCATTTGCCATTTGCCTTGACATTCCTGCTCCAATTTATTTATCAACAATTCCCTCTAAAATACGTTATTTTTGTCAATTAAATTGGGGGAATAAGGTTCTCTAGAATAGTTTCATTGTATCGGAACTCCGAACGGGGCCTTAAGGGAAAATGTTCGGCCGGGCTTTTTGTAAGGCCCGAATGGGCCGAAAATGAATTGGTACGTTTGTTTGTTGAAATGACCGGTGAAGACTTTGGTAAAAAGGACAACTTGGATACAATATAGGGAAAAGGAGCATATTTGTCCTCAAACTTAAGGAAAAGGGGCATATTTGTCCTCCGTCAAAGTTTGAGGACAAATATACCCTTTTTTTATTAAACTTGTAGAATTTGCCCAAAATTAACAGAAATGTCACATGGCGTCACGTGGGCCACGTGAAACAGTGGGACCGCGTCAGTGACTCCACCCGCGTCGTCAATGCCACAGTTGTCGGAAAAGACCAAAACCCGATTGGAAATTTGATTTCAACGATCTGAAGATTGGGGATGAATCGAAGGTGGTGGAGGGTTGTAAAATGTCGGTGAAGGGCAGCGAATCTGGGTACCGCCACTACCGTCGGTTATTGCTCGAATCGCCGCGGAAACCTTGTGGCGCTAGGGTTTCGATTCAATCGATTTGATTGATGTTGCTATAGAGGTTGAATCGAGTTGTAAGAGTGGTATGGAAATGACGTTGTTAAAGGCGAACTGTTGGTACTAATTCGAGCAGTGAAGTTCACGAGTTCACGGAAAGTCACGGCAAGCCGTGATGGCGTTGAAATTTCGATCTGAAATTTCCGGCGATATAGGAATAATCGACAGTGGTGGTTGGTATGGAAATGACGGGATTGACGAGATGAAGCTAATGGTATAAGCCTTGTCCCCGTTGAGTTGGTGGTTTGGCCGAAATTTGCCATTTTCCGGCAAGATTACTGTAGCTCAAGCTCTCAGTGGAGCTGCTGATGCGGGTCCCACCTGCTTCCACGTGGCGTCCACGTGGACGCCATGTGGCATTTCTGTTAATTTTGGGCAAATTCTACAAGTTTAATAACGGAAAGGGTATATTTGTCCTCAAACTTTGACGGAGGGCAAATATGCCCCTTTTCCTTAAGTTTGAGGGCAAATATGCTCCTTTTCCCTACAATATAAATAGTAGTCTTTGGGAACGTTTGGTACGCTCGATTGCACCGGACAAAAAAATAATACAGCGTTTAGTGAACATTTTTATCCGGACTGGACTGTTAAATAATTGATTTTTTTGGTCCTCTAATTATAGTTTTGTTCCAATTTTTGGTCCTCGTAGAACTAGACTTAGCACACTGGTAGGACATAGATTTTTTTTATACTATATACTATTTGGAGATTATCTCAAATGACTGTGTGTTTATTAAATTGGTCCATTATTTCAACTTTGAGACTTGTAATATTAAATTTTAAGTTTGAAAAATAGATTGCAGAAGTTTTTAAAATTTTCACTCACAAAATTTTAACTTTATTTTTATATTTAAACATAACTTCAACTTTCAAATATCGTTTTTCAACTTTAAAATATTTTTCGAATCGCAAACAAATCATATACAAACGCCTACTTATGCCTCGTTTATTTTTATTAAGATGTATAATTCTGAGTGAACATATAAGTATTAAGATGTGTATTGAGATTTAAAACGTCTGAATTTAAATACACATTTGAATACACTGTTGTTTTCTCAACGTGTGTATATATGAATTTTTGTCTTTATTAAAAATTAACAAATATAAATTTAAATAAAATACCAATTAATCTAATATTACATAAATGTATGGGGTAGATTCGTATTATACAGTTAGACGAATTATATTATGACATGTGACAAAGGAAATAAATCATATGCAAATCGGGCACAAGTGCTTTCAAAGGCTCTTGCGTCAAATCGGGATATTGAAAGGAGTCAAAGGACACTAGTATCAGGAAGTGGAATGAAAAAAGGCAAATTTAATACCCAACGAGACGTTACAAAAGCGGCTTGACACCTCCAAAAGAGTATTAATGGTATTATTGGGCATCTTTATTGTCCGTTGTTATTACAACATTAATATGTAATATTAATAAGGGCATAATTCATGGAATAGCATCCTTAGGTTTAAATATAAATACGACCAGTCATCTCATTTTAAAGACATCGAAGAAAAGAAATTATACAATATATTTGCTACTTATACTATTCTCTAAGCTTTTGTCTTAATTTAGTTATTCCCTCCGTTCATTTTTACTTATCACATTTTGCTTGTCGCTTGTCGAGAGCCAGACTACAAAAACTTAACTAATATTTTTAAATATGTTTTGTCATATTAATATAAAAAATTACAACTTATAATATTTTTCATATAATTTATCTTAGTTTTAAAATATTTCAATTAATTAAGTTCAATTTAACTCAAAAAATAAGTTAAATTGATTCTCCCGATAAGCGAAAAGTACAAATCTCGTTTTGTCTACTTCCTCTAATAAAATCCCCCTTCAGTAAGCTCGAGATGAAGATTAATGTTTTCCAGGACCTCGAAAATTAACCGATAATTGATAAGCTTAGTATTTACGAATCGATTGAAGTACAAATAATTTTTAAGAAAATTATCCATTGAAGTACAAAAAATGATTTTTACATGAGCAGATTTTATTGCTTCTAATCGATATTCAAGTGTGAGTGAAATAATTCCTTCTTTATTTTTATTAATGAAAAGATATATATACAATTTACCATCTCTAAATATGAAAAATTATATTCCTACTATACTACTAATATCCTAATTCTACTTGTACAAAAATTCTACAACTACGGTAAGTTTATACAACAATTTGATCACAACAATACTTGAATTCTCTATTTCCGTGATATACACGGTATACATGTGTATATCACTGATATTTCTGTCACACCCCCACGGTCATAGCGGGCGGTTGTCGTACGCTGAGATTGTCCTAAAATCTTCAAACAGAACAAAGGGAAGACTCTTAGTAAAGATATAAGCAATTTGGTACCGGAAGGGACATGCAAGACACATACTTGTCCACAAGCTACCTTTTCGCGAACAAAGTGAATATTTATCTCGATATGTTTAGCGCTCCTGATTGGATCGGTATCCCAGAAAGATAGATTGCACTAACATTATCATAGTAGACCAATGTATCTTTCTAAATAGACAAATGTAGCTTTAGAAGATTATGTAACCAACATGACTCAGACACCACATTTGCTACCCCTCGATATTCGGCCTCCGCACTGGATCGTGATAAGTAGTCTGACGTTTTGCCAACCAAGAGACCAAGTTATCCCCAAGGAACATACAATAACCGGGTGTCGAACGTCTGGTATCTGGACAAACACCTCAATCAACATATGTATATATGTATATGACACAAGAGTAGAGACGGATGATGGATATAAATGCAATCAATAATCAAGTGTCCCTAAAGGTATCATACAACGCGTGTGAGCGCATTCATGTGCTCAATCCGAGAATCATGCATAAATAAACACACTTATTGTACTACATAAGTAATATCTGGTCCCGTGAAAGTAAAATACTAAAGTGACCGTGCAAGACTACGATAGTGGGTGAGATCCTCATATGGTGTGCTAGAAGTAGCACTCAACTTCGGTTTGGTATCCACCGGAGTAGAAGAAGACTTACAAGATGACATGTCAACTCTCTCAATAATCTCAGTCGCATACTTCTTATGTGATAAAATAGACCGCTGCATGTCGAGTGATAACTATACCCCAAAAAAATAACTCAGTGGTCCTAAGTTTTTCATGGCAATTTTTGAACTCAGAAGAGTCATGATAGACTTGCGCAGATTATCCGAAGAGGCAGTCAAAATAATATAATCCACATATAACAAAATGTATGCTATGAAGTACCATGACGATAGATGAACAGAAAGTGATCATATATGCTATAAGAAAATCCAATAGTAGACACAAAATCTGCAATTCTCTTATACCAAGCCTGTGGGACCTGCTTAAGCTATACAAGGACTTTTTCAGTAAACAAACATGATGAAGATAATTGGAGTCTCTGAATTCTAAGGGTTGATGCATGTAGACTGTCTCCTTAATATCACTGTGTAAGAAGACATTTTTCACATCCAACTGATGAATGTGCTATGCTTTCGAGAGAGCTAGACTCATCACAATGCGAATGGTTGCCGATTTGACCACCAGACTAAACGCCTCTCCACAATCCACGCCAACATGTTGTGTTTTACCATCACCTACAAGACTGACCTTATGTCTCTCAAAAGAACCGTCAATTTTTTCTTTATGAGTAAAAATTCATATAAATCAAATAATATTAACACCAAGTGAACGGGGCACCAACTTCCACGTCTTATTTTCAATAAGAGCATTATATTCGTCATTCATGACCAATTTCCAATTCGGGTCATAAAGGACAGACACTGAGTTACGTGGTAGGAGAGATTTAATGACATTAGAATTAAGATTAAAATGACATTTTGATATAAAAATATACCGTTGGCTATGAGTAACTGACCCTTGACTTTTTAATTTTCGTATTGAAGAAATAATCTAAATTCAATTCAAATAAGCTCGTCTCAGATTGAATTTTTTAAGTTTAATTTTGAATTAACCGATTTGATATTTCAAAATTTACGTTGGGATTTTAGAGCCTTTAATGCAGGCTTATCAGGAACGAAATTCATTGCCCAATGAATAAGTTATATGTCTTAGCATAATGTGAAACCAAATATTGGACTTCAACAAAGAATTGTTACCACTAAACCGAAAGGCTTGAAGTCATATAATTCAGTTATACATTATTTTCTCTGTTTCGTTGGAAGCTGTCTTATTTTTAAAGTAGTGAAGTTAACTCTAGTTTTACAAGCCATATATTATATTTAATTTAATATAAAATTTGATATTGAACCAAATATTATAATGGTTAGGGCCGTAGGATACTAATATATTAGACATTTGACTAATTAGTATTGGGCAGATGTAATATGAGTACGACTAAATATTTTATTTATTAGTAAATTGATATATTTGAATTTGCATACATGATTAACATCCAATTTGCCCCATTTCTCTTGGGTCAAGGATCGGTTATTGTAATTGCTTAAGGACCCGGGTGGTACAACTTATTAAAAAGATTTTTTAGGAGTAGAGTTTTTCAAGTAGAGTTTTTTATTAAAAAGTGGTTAGGTGTTTGGTTGTCAATAAAAAAATTGTTTTTGTATAAAAAACAAAAAAGTTGAAGGCCAAAATAAACTCTACTCAAGAAGCCCGTGCTGTTTGGTTCAGCTTCTCAAACACCTAATCACTTTTTGATAAAAAGTTCTACTTGAAAAACTCTATTTTTAAAAGCACGGACCCTTAAGCTTCTTCTAAAAAATTTTTTGAAACCCAAAAACACTTTTCAATTCCACGACCAAAATATTTGGCCTTAAAAAAAGTCATACGAAACGGGCACTAAAACAATCAGGTTTATTTAAGTCAATCCATGCCGATTTAGGGTTTTAGCTTTTAGGTATACCCCTTTAAGCAGCAGTCCCTACTCCTCTCCTTCGTCTCTTTCTGCCTCCGGGTACAATTTCTCTCCCAAACCCCTGTATTTTTTACTTTAATTTCATGCACAATTTTGTAGTGTAATCGTATTTCTTGGGCTTTTGTGTGCTTTATGTTCATGTAAACAAATTTTGGGGTGGAGTTGAAATATGTATTTCTTGTATAGCCTAAATGATTTCTCACCATAAAGATGCTGCCTGTATCTCAATGCCAGTCATCGATTTACATGTTTGACTATTTGTATCCTTTTTGGTGCTTTTTTATTGTGTTATTTTTACCCGTTTGGCCATGAGAATTATTCACTTTTTCCTGAAACATTTTTTCATTTTATTTGAAAATCATTGTTTGACCTTTAGCCTTGTTTTCACTTTCAGTACATTCAAATTGACCAAATATTCATCTTCAACTCCAACATTAAAAATTCCCAATAAAGTGAAAACTATTTGGTTTCTACGGGTAAACACCTACTTAGTGTGCTTTTTACAGAGTAGAGAAAGATCTGAGTAGGATTTTAACGTCAATTTCAGCATGTCTGTTCCAATAATGCCCTGTTGTCAATTACTCGCTTCATTTCATTTTACGTGTCTTAGTTTGACTGAGCATGAAGTCTAAAAAAAGTGAGTAACACATTTGAATCTCGTGGGTTTAAATTAAAGATGTGTATAATGTACATAACTGACCTTGATCTTGTGGTCTTAAACATGCAATTAGTATGTTGGAGTTAAAGAGCTACTATAGGAAGTAATATTCTATTTAAAATAGACTAAAAAAGAAAGTAAACTCATAAATTTGAACTAAAGGGAGTATTTTTTTAATCAAAGGATAGTATGATTCGTAATGCCATTGCTCGTTCTCCTGGATGAGAATCTTTGTACGCACACTGGGAACTTTTTTGATAAATGACTGATCTGGAATTGTGTTTGTGAAGATAACTGAGAGAATTCCTCCTTCCATCCCAATATATCATCATGCGAGCTTAAATGTTTCAATTTTTCAAATATAAAAAAATGAGGTTATCGTTTTGTTATCAAGCCATATCACACTTCCACAACTATAATATGTCCAGTCTGTTGATCTCTTAATCCTTAACTGAGTCAAACTTTTGAAATCTCTATATATTGCATTTGATTCAAACTTGTATCATGTGGAGTTGGATGGTTGAAGTTTAATTAGTTTTACTTTTGTGGATGCCTTATAATTGTTGGAATACTTCTGCATTACAATGTATTATGTAAATTCGAGTGGCCTAATGTAGGCCCGAAACACATGAAAAAAAAGGACATTGTTTTGTTAGTGACTTGCACTTAAAATTTGCTTTTCCTCATAAATGCAGGAGCTTTCCACGTCTAAAGTCTATTTGTGTAAAGCCGTTGCCAAGATGCAGAACGATGAGGGACAAAACATGGACCTGTACATCCCTAGGAAGTGGTATGTATTTCTTTGTAACACTTCGGATTAGATTCAGCTGCCCCTGTTATAATGATGATGTATATGAGGTTACTCTAGATAACTAAAGTGAAAATTAATGTGTTCTTTGGATGCAGCTCTGCCACTAACAGGCTGATTACTTCCAAGGATCATGCATCTGTGCAGCTCAATGTTGGGCATTTGGATGAGTTTGGCCGATACACTGGCCAGTTCACCACTTATGCTCTCTGTGGATTTATTCGTGCCCAGGTAATGTTACTTCTGAATATGACCTTCGGATTGTTCTGAGTCATGCCAAACAGTTTGTGATCTTTCTGTTGAATTACTGGGGTTTTCTAAGAGCCTCATGTACTTATAAAGAGCATGACATATCTTTGTATGTGGGGGAGAAATGATTGCTTGCGTTTATGTATCTTGTTCTCATTGGATTGGATGCTTTTCCTGTCCCTTCTTTACTGCCAAATCGAAACTGAAAATTGAGCACTGAATGGGTTTTTGTATACTTTAGTAGCAAATGACATTCAGCTAGTTTATTATCCCTTGTCAAAACCTCGTTTCCCAAAGAGAGATGCTTCTTTTACTTACAATTTTGGAGCTATGATTTGGGCATATGGTTATCTGATTTTCTTTGCTGGAATTATATTCAATCTCGTTTGCTTTTGACATTCATCACTTGTGTGCTACTGCAATTGACATGAAAATACTTCCTGCAGGGAGACGCCGACAGTGCTCTTGATAGGCTCTGGCAGAAGAAAAAAGCGGAAGCTGGACAACAATGAGAGTTTTCTATTTGCGTTTGTATTACCAGCAGTTCTTCGTTGGTGTTAGTTGCTTTCATGATTAAACAAATGGAATTGCATCTACATAATTGTTACTATTTCAGTGCTGTAACTTGATTTCGTACAGTTAAGAAAAATTTGGAGATGTCGAACAATATGAGCTCTTTGAATCATTCTGCGTACCTCTTGAGCCAGTTCTTTCCTTTGCCATTTACCTAGAACAAAACTTGTGTTTCGACTGTATGCTCCCTTTTTCTGTTTTTATAGTTGAATGCCCTCACTTTTTTTTTGTTTTAATGATGGTGGTTTCAGGGCCAAGCTTTGACTCACCTTGACTATTCAATCTGGTACCTACTAGGTTAATTTGTCCCCAAAGCCTTGGACATATTCTTTTCTTAATAGGTGACATGATTTTGTTCTCCCATACAACCTAAAGCAGCTAGCAAAGTTTCATAGCTTTATATGGTTACCCTCGGAATGAGCTAGGTTCTTGGGCATGGACATAGTAAATGTGCTTTAGAGCCAACGCCAAATCTGTATCTCTTTTTCTCTTGTATGTGCGTGCCCCTTATGGTTGGGTTCCAAAGTGAGGTACTGGTAATTTTTCCAGTTGTTAGGGAAAGTGAAGAAAAATAGAAAGAATTGGTGCCCTGGAATCGCAGAAAGACGTGTATTACACTTACTTTCCTCATCAGTGCTTCTGTGGCACCCCCTTTGTGGTTTCTAAGATCAAAGAAAAAAAGTTGCAAATATAGTTCTCCTGGGACGAAAGTATCTTTGTAATATTTAAATAATCACGTCAAATAGGATTGGTTTTGATGCCAACAAAAAATATTTAGTTTCATCTACCCATATTAATTGAAGCATAGTTTTAATTACCTTGAGAAATGATTTGAAATAAATAAATAATATGGATAAAACAGAAAAAAAACTTTTCTTGATATGCGAAAATTTACAAATAAAAGTAAAAATCTATTTTTAATATAGTGGATAAATAAAAGTGGACGGATGGAGTAATTGTCAAATAATTAAATGTGTCATTTTTTTTTAGACAGACTAAATAGAAAAACATGTCATATAAATTGAGACATAAATAATATTATTTTATTACATAATAAATGGAAAATCATAATCTCAAAGTATTACAAAAATGACATGTTTTTGTAATTGTCAAAGCTTTCCATAGAGGCTCTGACTTTCATGATTGTCAAAGCTTAGGCTACTCCATTTATTTTAGAGAAACAAGTACTCCATAGAGCTCGATAAGTATAGATGCTTAAGAAACGTAAAGGTTTAGAAAACAGAAGTAAATGAAGCATTAATTGCACCAAACATGACACACTAACTTTTTATTTGAATGAGAAAAAGTACATCATATTCTTACCTAACAAACAAACAAAAACAAACAAACGAGATTACACTTCAATGCATCAAGCATACAAATATATAGTTGTATAATAATACAAAATCCAACATATTGTTAGAATAATTAAGAGAGACAATAGATAATGGAAGAACTAGCTAGTTCACACTGCCACAAACTTTTCTTATGATTCCATTTTGACCGGTTAGAGTATTGATATCTCCCATTTTGATCATAGCAGCAGCAAAGTCAGATGAGAAAGCTCGAGGACTATTACTGTATTCTGAAACAATGCTATCTGTTGATCCTCCACTGAAAAGAACTTGATCTGATTGAAGAAGACCTTTCTTATCGATGAGGTTCTTGAAGTAGTTGTTATCTAATTGATTCGGTGTAACCAAATCAAGAGGTGCAAGATTTCCATTCTCTCCTTCTTGAGGACATTGACGTCTTCTAGTGCTACCAAATCCAGCATCAATATCTGTTCCATTGCCATAAATTCTATCACGGAATAGAAAACATTGTGCTTGCCCTATTGTGTGAGCCCCTGGAGATCAAAGAGCTAAATTAATTTCCTATAAAATTCTATTTTTGAATCGAAATCATAAATGTTAATATTTGAATTACCTGACAAGGCGACCATGTCTCTTGTGCTAAGTCCCTTATTTGCAAAGCCAGAAATAAGTCTATCTAGAGAATCAAAAGGATTAGGAAGATCTGTTTCTGCAAGTGTCTTACTTGCCGAGGTTGAATCTCTCCTTCCAAGTTTCACTGTCCATGACGGGCCTCCCACCTAATATTTTGTTTTTAACATTGAAAGGGAGAATTGTCGCACTTAAACTATGGAATAAATAATTTCAGCACAGAAGAACAGAGGTAAACTTAAAGACAGTAAGTAATGTTCCCAAAAATGTTCTGTGACATGAACTGGAACATTAACAAAAACGCAGAGCTAAAAACTGAGTTTAAGATGCAGCGGAAATAAATCAAGGACACCAAAGATTGTTTTTCATAAGTTATATAATTGTATATAACTTATAGTGGTCTCATGACCAAAAATTTATTGTATAAAACTTATACAATCTTACAAATCCCTTGAGAATGAATAATGTCAAGTAAAACAAAAGGGATTAAAAGAAGTTAAATCCTAACTTCTAAGCTGAAAAATCTATCTAAAATAGAAGTGAAAAACACCATTACAATTGCTTTGAGTTGAAAGAACACTTATAGATCTAAGAAAGCAATTCGTAATTTTGAACAAGTGTAATCACAAAACAGCCGCTCGATCCAGGTATGTTTGAGGCAATATTTGAGGCGTCTCGGATCGATTTTTGTTCTGCAAAAGCTGGATGTTAAAACCTTGGAGTGAACACTATTTATAGTGGAGAGTCCACGAGAGGCTCCTTGATTCTCGGTGGAGGTTGAAGCGAGAATAGGGTTGGTTGGAGCTATTCTTTGCCTTAAAACTCTCACCGATTTGACTTTGTCTTCACGAGAATGCTCCTTCCGTTATGCACTCTCCTGGACTTGAGTCGTGTCAAATCTTATCGTGTTTCCTTAGCTCTAACCAAGCCAAACATTCACGTGATAAAATCTTCTCGACCGAATGCGCTCGTGAAGATAGTGAAAACTTTTGCGAAATGTCCTCTCGGATGTCACGACATTTGGGATGACATTTTCCTGTTTTTACTTAACACCAAAAAGAGACAGGTTATGGAACATGTTAGGACCCAGAACCTAACACTCAAAATCTCCCCCTTTTTGCCATTCTTCACAAAACTAAATAGTTTAATGATTTTATCACAAGCAAATATCTCAACCTTCAACCTGCAACAGTTATAAAGCACGATATATACATTATGTGCCAGTAAGTTACTCGAATCAGTATGATGCAAATGCGGTATACATCTAAAAGATTAATGCCTGAAACCATCAATATACACATAAGCGGTATAGAATAAATAGCAATATATAAGCGAATTAAAATGTCTCAAATATCGAGCCAAATAACTCTGATCCTGAATAAAAGTATTGACAAGCGCTACTTAGCGGCTAAACCGCAATGACACAACCTCGAGCTATTTCATTTCGGATGTCTTACGGTTTCATCTCCCTGCGTCAAGATCCCTGCGGTTCGAGCATTCGACTTTGTCGATTGCTCACGGACGCACCATCTCACTTTTTGGAAGAAAGCAAAAATAGTAACGTTCACAGCTTCCACGGGGCTACTCGTACAGTCGCTCACTGCGATCTGGGCATTGAGCTTTGCAATCTCTTGCACCAGCCAGCGATTGTCAAGACGATCGTGAGATATTCTGGAGATATGCGGAACATTTCGTAACACTAGCACTTCCAGTTGTATTCGTCCATGGAAGATCAATGACTCTGCTTTTGCTCTTGAGATTATGCGATTAACGACATATATTTGAGTTCTTTCGAGCGGATCCTGGCAGGGCTTGGAATCCCTGTGAGGTTAGTACCTTAAAGATCAATGAGGGAAAGGGAAGGATGATACCTGTGTCCTTTTCTGTCATATTTACAATCTGTTGAAAAATTGTTTTTCCTATATCAACACTAAGACCTTTTCCTATTTTGTATAGGAACAATGCTTGTTCAATTGTTACAATTGATTTGTTCAAAGAACACAACCAATTGTGTATCATTAACTTGTGCAAAACAGCAAATAAGGCAGTAAGTCTGGATGTTGGACACCTTGAAATCCATTTCTTCACAACTCCACCGGTGAGGTATGAAATCACTTCATCTCTATCATTTATCACTTCCCGTTCTGCCCTCTCATCATCATTCACTCTATTCAAACATTGGTTAATTGTAGTCGGTGTGAAGTCATAAAATTTGTTATAGAGAAACACTTTCCCAAAGTGTTTTGACTTGGGTTTCTCTATTTTACTTGTTAAATTTGCATAAAATAACTTCACCACCTTTTCTTCATAAGGACATTTGTTATTTACCGAGTCTAGTAGATTTCTTGAAGTGAAGAAATCCACCAGACCGTGGCTACTACAAGACACAATGTCCAACACCTTCTCGGTTCGAATGGCTCGACCGTTGAACCAAGACCAATGTTTTGAGTGATTGGCTGTTAAAAACTTGGGAGAGAAAGGATTTACCTCAGACGCAGATTCAGAGCTACTGCTTGTGAGACCTCGGACACTGGAATCTGAAGATGATTCAGAAGATGTCATAACATTTTCTGTGACATCTTGAGGGGTTGATGATGATTTTGTTTCCCCTGAGACATGATCAGATTTCTTGAAATAAAACTTCTTCAACGGGGTGTCGTCTGGAATCTCATCTTCCTCACTGGATTCTGGCAGATTTGTGAAGGAAGGTGAAGCAGGTGATTCCGGTTGGGACTCACCCGAAAGGGTCTTTTCTCAATCGTGAATGGAGCTTGAAGAGGAGGAGTTGTTGACTTTCTTTTGGTGGAGGATTCACCATCGCCAAAGCGCCTTCTCAAAGTTTCGGACCGACTGCGAGTGGGAAAAGTTGCTTGATTTGTCCTCTTTGGTAGACGGAAACATCCGGTTTCCTCTAAGTTGATAGGATTATTTGTTTCCTGGATAGGCGATTTCTAGAGGTTCTGGAAAGCACTTATCACCAATCCGTGCCTGATGGTGGACTTGTGCTCATTGGAGAGTGTTCTGGGACTGGTGGTGACATTTTCGGTGACATGGGTGAGACATCCATTGGAGAGAAGGGTGAAGAAGAGAAGGTGAAGTTAGGGTTTTCGGAGGTTACGGGAATGGGAGAGGTTTGTGAGGGAGATGTGTTGTGCGAGGGGTTCATTGTGGGTAATGAGCTAAAATTTTGTTCACTTTTTTTTTTTTTTTTGTTGTTGTTTCTTGGAGGAATTTTCTTTGGAAGTGAGAATTAGTATTTTAGTGAATGAGTATTTATACACTTGGCAAAAACTATCTACATAAGTGTTTAAGTTCTATACAAAGACTAAGGTTTAGAGGTTGTTTCAAAATAGACATCAAAACCAAGAGAAATTTTTCAACAAAAACCAACTCAACATTAATCGACAAAAAATCTGGAAATCTGAGTGTTGTCAGAAATGTTAGCACATTTTGTGTAACACGGGAGTCATTTTCTCATAGGAGCAATGCTGCAACTAAACAAGACACTTTATAGAGTTTTGTCTCTAAATTAGTGGAACAATGTATATTGAGTCCAAATAGATAAGATCTTGTGTCTATCATTATAAGTATGTTGATACTCCTATAGAATAGGAGCAGTATCAATTTTGTGGCTTTGCAACATTTTACAATTGCCGAGAATTTAAGGCTTTGCCTTATTTTTTGATACTCCTTTTTATGATTTTTATATCATCGCAGAAACGGTATCATTTTAAAAGGTGTTCCTTTGAGAAGTCATGACGTTAGAAACACAAAACAACTTTAACATTTACGAAAAGAAGCGGTTCAGATTTTACATGGATGAATGTTACCACAAATGTCGGGACATTTGGATAACACACCCCAAAGCGATGTTGATTTTTATATTGGCGAGACCAGAGAGTTTTTCAAGTTTGAAAACCTCTGCGATCTAAAGCTTTGTAAAAATATCGGCTAGTTGATGAAGTGTCAACATAATTGATTCTAACTAATGCTTTTTCAACCAAGTCTCGAAGAAAGTGATGTCTTATATCTATGTTTTGTACGAGAGTCTTGAACCGGATTTTTAGAAATATTGATGGCACTCATATTATCACAAAGACAAAACTAAGATATTTTTGAAACACCATAATCGTCTAACATGTGTCTTAGCCATATTAATTGAGAGCAACAACTCCACGCTACATATTCATTCGATTGAGAGTGAGACACAATTTTGTTTACGATCGCATCAGAAACTAAGTTATTGCCAAGGTAAAACATCCTCCACTAGTACTTTTTCTATCTTCCACATCCAGCCAATCCGAAGTCACTATATCCTATTAGATTAGGATTAGTGTCTTTGAATACCAAATTCCCAACTCACACGTGTCTTGACATATCTTATGACACGTTTGACAGCATTTAAGTGGGAAATTTTAGGGCATGCTTGGAATCGTGCACACACACAAACACTAAACATAAGATCTGGACGACTCGCGGTGAGATACAAAAGACTACCTATCATAGATCTGTATAAAGTCAGTCAACATTCTCCCCAACATCATCTTTGGATATAGTGCAGGTTGATCCCATTGGAGTCTTCATATGTTTGGCATTCTCCAATCCAAACTTTTTAACCAGGTTCTTGGCATATTTGCTTTGTGAAATGAAGATACCCTCCTCATTTTGTTTTATCTGCAAGCCTAAGAAAAAGGTTAGTTCCCCTATCATACTCATTTCGAATGTTGAGGACATAGCTTACACAAAGTCTTAAGATGAGACATTGAAGTCGAACCAAAAACTATGTCATCTACATAGATTTGAGCAATAACCATATCTGATCCATGGTGTTTTATAAATAAAGTACAATCAGCTACACCACGTTGGAAGCCAAATTCAAGAAGAAATTGAGTTAAACGACCATACCATGCACGTGGAGCTTGTTTTAGTCCATACAAGGCCTTTTTTAACCTGTATACATGTTGTGGATGGTGAGGATCTTCAAATCCTTTGGGTTGTTCAACATATACCTCCTTATCAATATATCCGTTCAAAAAGGCACCTTTCACATCCATTTGGTGAAGAGTTATCTTTAAACAACAAGCTATGGCAAGTAATAATCTAATTGATTCAATTCTAGCTACTGGAGCAAAGGTTTCATCATAGTCGATACCTTCGACTTGAGAGTATCCTTGAGCCACTAGTCTAGCTTTATTTCTAATAACTTGATTCAGTTAACGATTTATTCTTAAAGATCCATTTAGTTCCTATTACATTAGTCTCATCGAGTAGGAACTAGATCCCAAACCTCATTTCTGGTGAACTGTTCTAGTTCTTCTTGCATGGCTTGTATCCACCAACTGTCTTTTAGTGCTTCATTAATGTTTTTAGGTTCCAAAGTAGAAACATAGCACGATTGACTTACCTTGTGATTTATGGTGGACATAAACGCCTACTTCACCGGGTCTCGGTAATTTTTGGCTCTTTTCTCCTTGTTTTTATTCCTTGAATACTTCCTATTACATTGGTGGGATGGTTTCTTCGATTACGGATGAGGATCCTGCGTCTTGAATCACGGTTCGATTTGAAATCCTCGTGATGTTCTCATCTTGATTCTGGTGTTGCTGCAGATGTTGTGACATTTGGTGTAACATCTGCATTTTCTGTGGTCTGCCCCTCCTGTATTGTTACGACAGCATCTGTTACTGGTGTATTTCCTGCATGATCTGCATTATCATCAAAAACAATGTTAACAGATTCTTGTACGGATTTGGTTCGAAGATTGTACACTCGGTAAGCATGACTATTTTGAGAATAGCCTATGAAAATTCCCTTATCACTCTTAGAGTCAAACTTTGCTCGATTATCTCTATCATTTAGAACATAGCATACACACCCAAAAACATGAAAATAACGTAGATTTGGTTTCTTTCCATTTAAGATCTCATAGGGTGTCATTTTTGTTCCTGGTCTAAGATAGACTCTATTAGAGATGTGACTTGCAGTGTTTAGGGCTTCTGCCCACAAACGTTTTGACAGTTTTTTAGAACTTAGCATGACTCTAGCCATTTCTTGTAGGGTTCTATTCTTCCTCTCTGCTACACCATTTTGTTGGGGGGTTTTGGGAGCAGAAAATTCATGGAAAATACCTTTTTTCTCACAAAATGTAGAAAATTGATTATTTTCAAACTCCTTTCCATGATCAGATCTTATCCGAAAAATAGAGGAATGATATAGATTTCTAATTCTAGAGTACAATATTCTAAACATGTCAAACGTTTGAGACTTTTCTTTCAAAAAGAATATCCAAGAGTATCTTGAAAAGTCATCTACAATCACAAAGGAGTACCTCATGCCTCCTAGGCTATCTACCTCGATTGGACCCATAAGATCCATATGTAAAAGTTGAAAGCAATGAGACGTACCTGAGAAATGTCCATCAATCTGAACAACTTTGTGAGGACACGGTTTGCTTACCTTTGAGGCAATCTTCACACACCACGGTTTCACTCATAGGACTTAGTTTAGGAATGCCTTTTACCGCCTCATAAGATATCAATTTTCTAAGGTTGCGGTAATTGACATGTCCTAGTTTTGATGCCACAATGTTGTGTCATCACCCTAACACTATTACATACCTTATGTTCTCCGACAAGATAACAATTATCACTTGTTCTTGTACTGTCATTATGCATTTGTTAGTTTCATCATCACTGCATGCGTGTTTATTGAATCTTACCTCTAAGTTGTCATCACGGTTGGCTTATACTAATTAGGTTAGCCATCGCACCATCAACGCAAGACATTATTCTTTGGAATTCCGTGACATTAACGCCTCTTCCTATTATCTTACTCTTTTCACCTCCTCCATATGTAACATTTCCTCCATTTAGAGCTTCAGTAGTTCTTTAGATGCTTTTGTTCCCGCTATATGGGCGGAACATCCATCACAAAGTACCACGATCCAGAGATATTGGTCCTTAGTGCATGCATGGCTACATTACAACTTGTTTTCTTGATGGGAACCCAAACCCTTTTTGTTACCTTACGATTTTTGTAGATAGAGGAGTCTCTTAGAGTGCTGTCTGAAGTTCTTGACAGCATTCTGGAAGACCTTTTCTTTCTGAGTTTTAGTAACTTAAAGCAAAAAGGTTTTAAATGTCCAGATTTATTACAATAATTGCACACATAGTTGCTACCCTTCTTACAGTTCATTTCCCCATTTTTAACAAACAAGTTGGAGCATAATGTATTGATAGGATTCTCAGAGCCCAAACCGGACATTGATGTTGTCTAATACTTAGTATTTAATCTAATTTTGAGGTTGATGTGTTAATCTTTTTGAATGTTGCTTGGCGGATCCAACTTTGCACTTATCTTTCCGAATTCAAGATCTTTTTGGTAAAGAGTCACTTCCAAGGTAATGGTACTTATCAAATCTGCATTCTCATGAGTTAGAGTTTTCACCTTTGATTCAAGTTGATTAGATTCAATGATTAAGTCCTTGCAAAGGGCTTGCAATTCCTTAATCATATCATCCTTAGAGTCTTCTTGAGTCTTAGGATTAGAATCACTTTTTGAAGTAAAACCACAGAAGCAATTGACATCTGAAGAATTAAGAAACTCATACCTGTCTGCTGTTGCTGTATCTGCAGATGTTACAGCTGATGTTCCCGGAAATGTCATGACATTTAGTGTATCACAGTCAGCTAACCCTTCATCATCGGCAGAATGTTCAAAACAGTGGCCGCGTTGCTTGTGACTCTATTTACGTATTCTCTTCCCTTCACCTTCATCATCACTTAGGAAATCCATAGACTTTGCCAACCTTTCTTAGAGTGTTTGCACACTCGTTGGCATAATGGCCCCATCGGCGAGCATGACATTGAATCTTTGTCGAGCTGGGATCGAACCTGGTTCGGTCAGAATTTATTCTCCTAAGTTGATTGCCTTTTTGTGCGGTGGGAAAATTCTTGGTAATTCGTGGATTGAGTCCTTGGTTTTGGTGCTCTTTAGTCTTAGATTTATTCTTATCTTCGTTGAATCTTCTTAACATCGTATTGAACCTACGAGTAAGAAGAGCAACGTTAACATCATCCCCAATTTCTTCAAGTGTTTCATCCTCTTCATTGACTTCCGTCTCTAAGGATTTTGCTTGAAGGGCAACATCCTTGACTTTGTATAAAGACCTTTGATTTTCCATGTTCATCTCATATGTTTTGAGAATGCTCATTAAAGTATGTAGGTCCATCAGGCAGGTTGTGCTTCTTCAATCGCACAAATCTTAATGTTGAACTTTTCAGGAAGAGATCGAAGGGCTTTTTCAACAAGTTGATTGTTGGTCAATGGAGAACCAAGAACTTGACATTCATTAGAGATATCAATCAACTTTTCAAAATAGGTTTTAATATCCTCCGATTCCTCCATCCTTAAACGTTCATACTTACTCATGAGCATGCGAAGCTTCGTTCGTCGAACACTTGAGCTACCTTCACAATGAGTTTGTAAAGTATCCCAAGCATCCTTGGCAGTAGAGCAATTTTGGATGAGTTTGAACATATAAAGATCAACCCATCCGAAAATAGCATTTAGTGCCTTTTCGTTGAAGCCTGCACTATTAGTTTCTTCAAAAGTCCATTCGGCCTCAGGCTTGACCAAAATGTCGCCTTCCTCGTCCGGTGGAAGCATAGGAACAGTGTATCCATTAGTAATAGATCTCCATGCTCTAACATCAATGGATTTGATGTGAGAACGTAGGCGAATCTTCCAATAAGGATAGTTTGATCCATCTAAAATAGGAAGTCTACCAATATTTGGATTAGCCGGATCCATAGTTAAGTAAAAGGACCTTAGCACTTATTATGTCAAGTGTCGGCTCTGATACCAATTGAAAGGGAGAATTGTCGCACTTAAACTATGGAATAAATAATTTCAGCACAGAAGAACAGAGGTAAACTTAAAGACAGTAAGTAATGTTCCCAAAAATGTTCTGTGACATGAACTGGAACATTAACAAAAACGCAGAACTAAAAACTGAGTTTAAGATGCGTGAAATAAATCAAGGACACCAAAGATTGTTTTTCATAAGTTATATAATTGTATATAACTTATAGTGGTCTCATGACCAAAAATTTATTGTATAAAACTTATACAATCTTACAAATCCCTTGAGAATGAATAGTAATCAGAAACAAAAAGGGATTAAAAGAAGTTAAATCCTAACTTCTAAGCCCTGAAAAATCTATCTAAAATAGAAGTGAAAAACACCCTATTACAATTGCTTTGAGTTGAAAGAACAACTTATAGATCTAAGAAAGCAATTCGTAATTTTGAACAAGTGTAATCACAAAAATAGTTGCTCGATCCAAATGTATGTTTGAGGCAATATTTGAGACGTCTCAGATCTGATTTTTGTTCTGCAAAAACTGGATGTTAAAACCTTGGAGTG
Organism: Przewalskia tangutica; assembly: GCA_029844215.1. NCBI lineage: Eukaryota > Viridiplantae > Streptophyta > Magnoliopsida > Solanales > Solanaceae > Przewalskia > Przewalskia tangutica. The sequence continues at coordinate 5,940,465 of CM056722.1, forward strand.
AACACTCTATTTATAGTGGAGAGTCCACCCGAGAGGCTCCTTGATTCTCGGTGGAGGTTGAGCAGAATAGGGTTGGTTGGAGCTATTCTTTAGCCTTAAAACTCTCACCAGATTTGACTTTGTCTTCCTGAGAATGCTCCTTCCGTTATGCACTCTCCTTGGACTTGGTCGTGTCAAGTACTATCGTGTTTCCCTTAGCTCCTAACCAAGCCAAACATTCACGTGATAAAATCTTCTCAGCTTCAGAATCTGCTCCGTGAAGATAGGCAAAACTTTTGCCAGAAATGTCCTCTCAGATGTCACGACATTTGGGATGACATTTTCCTGTTTTTACTTAACACCAAAAAGAGACATGTTACGGAAAATGTTAGGACACAGAACCTAACACTAACAAACATAATCTTGCATATTAGGATTTCCAATTCATTGCTTATAGTACAATATTATACACATATGAGTTTAACTTATATAGTGATGAGAAATATCCTATTATGTGTTGGGTTTTGATATTGGTGAATGAGAAATGATAGAATGAAAAGTGAAGGAATTGTAAAAGGTCCTTTTTGCTTTGGTTAAAACTTTTTTCCCACATCGGAAAAAAAGAGGAAAAAAGAGGTGTATATATTACATTACAACTTCTGTAGTTGCTAAAAGGGTTGAGGGGGCTAGGACCACTCGCGTCGTTGACGTTGCTCGCTTGACTTCAGATTTGATTGATTATCTTTTTGAACAAACTTTTCTTGAATTATTTAATTAATTATTTAATTAAATAACCAAAAACATACAATACGGATCGACCCTGACCCGCGACTTGTGACCGACCCTGTCCGGTTTTCTCTTTCCGGATATTTTCGAATTTCCCCCGACAAACTTTTCTTGAATTATTTAATTAATTATTTAATTAAATAACCAAAAACATACAATACGGATCGACCCTTACCCGCGACTTGTGACCCGACTGCCGCTTTTTCTCTTCCTGATATTTTCAATTTCTCCAAAACACGGTGATCGATCCGAATGGTTGCAAACATTCAGAATCAGTACCTCCAACTGCTATAAATTCTTGATTTGTTCCAGAATTCAATAACGAATTTTTCCTTTCCTTCTCTTCAAAAACTCTCTTGTTTATTCCGTGTGATACACTGTCGTTGAGTGGTTCGCCGCTATCTGAATTTGGAGTACTACTATTCTGGTAAGATAATCGTTCTATCCTGGGAGGAGATATTCCATCAATCTCGAGTACTGTAAGAGGAATAATTTCCTTAAGGATCACTTTGAACTAAGTAAGCTCGATTATATTCTGAAAAATATTTTTTACTTTTCCAACACTGATTCGGTTCAATTTGTAGTTTACTGGTTTTAAGTATTTTACTGTTAAGTATTTTTTATATTGTGTAAGTTGTTTTACTAAGTGTTTTACAGATTGTGTATAAACTTTATTTAAACTTATACAGATTATTATGCCAACATTATGTTAATTGCTATCTAGAAAATATATATACTTCAAATTATGCGACCACCATAGAATGCGGTGCAACGGATGAGGCTGCTTCTCCCTTAACCAGAGGGTTCGAGCCCTAATATGAAAAAAATCTTTGATAGGGAGAGCTTCCCAGAAAAGGGTTCTATCATACGCGGATCCGGATTAATCAATGTGGATACTGGAGGATGGAAAACCAAAAATAAAGAAGCAAATTATGTGAACTTACAGCAGCCGATGCATCTCGAGCTGCAACAGCAAGTATGTCAGCACAAGAAACCACCTCGGGACAAATCTTTTCCAGCTCTGCCTTTACATCATCTATGACTCCATAACCTCTTACAGATCCAAGATTTGGCAAGGCGGTCTTCTCACTTTCGATTGAAGTGGTCTCATTAAGCAAGATCGAAGCATCACAACCCTAAATCGATGATTAATTAGGTTAACTTCAAAATACAATTAAAAAGAAAAATATAGCGCTACTTGAGAGAAATCACGAGAGACGACTATAATCTTTCAACTAACCTGAACAAAGCAGTCATGAAAGTGAAGACGAATAAGGGAAGCAGCCATGCGACGTTCACGTGAAACTTCTTGCCTGATGCTGGTACGAATCGTGTTGAGTGCATTAGGACAAGTATTATCATAGAACGTCGCGGAAAGTTGTGCATGGCATTGCATGCATGAAAGCAAAAGAAGAGAAAGTACAGCTGCGAAAGATCGATTTGAAGCACTCATAATTTAAAGAATGTATATATACTGCGAAAATATTCAAAAGAATTTGGCTTTTCAAAAGAGCAAAACAACTGAATTAGCTATGTAGAATTAATGAAGATGATGAAAAGTGAATGCCTAAGCGACTGAATTTATAGGAAGTGAAATCTCTTTTTGGTCACTAATGGCTGCTATGCCGCGTTACTTCCACCCCCCCCCCCCCCCACACAAATTATAATGTATTGAAATAGTAAATGTCAATTATATATATATATATATAGCTTTAAATATTCCTTTATTTTGGCTCTGGCGGGCTGACTTTGAAATTAGAATTCTAGATTTCATTGTATTTTGTAAGTAATATATAATTTTTATAAAAAGCTGAGAGGGAAAAAAAAGGAAGAGAATAATGGATTATAGCTTTTTCTCTTTTGGTTTTCCACCCAACATCCTACTTGCTTTGCCCTCGATTAATTCAAATTTGTGCCACGCAAGTAGGGCGGAGCTAGAGAGTTGGCTAAGACTTCGATTGAACCCAATAGCTTTGGTTCAATCTCTATAATTTATCTTAAAAATTTATTGAATATGTACATATTATTAATTTAGATCATAATATATAATTTGAAAAAAATAGAATCTAAAACCCAAAAGATTCAAATCCTGCCCGGCTCCGCCTCTGCATGCACGGAAGGTCCATTAGAGGGAAATACACTTACTACGAGGATTTATCTATTCACAAGACTTAGAATCCCATACTTCTAATTAAAGTATAAACCCAACCCTCGATGTATTATAGCTACTTATGGTTATGGGCTAACCTATAACTGAGACTTTTTGCTAAATGTTTTGGAAAATAATTCCATTAAAGGGGAGAGAGTATTGTAGGTGTTGATCTGTTGTCCACTAATTGATCAATCATTATAATTAACATATGTTGCTAAAAAATTTAAGTACATTCGGATTGAAATTAACAAAATTCAATTTTCGTACAAAATAACTCCCTAGCTCTATTCCAATTTATACTAGTAAAAAAATCTCTATTTTTCTACTCATTTTTCTATTGAATGTCAGTGAAAAAAAATCTAAGTAGTAATGTTTTCACACAGAAAAATTAGAATTTTTTTTAGCGTTTCAATGAGAACATGTTTCTCACCATGCGTCTTCCCACTGAGCTAGTTCGGTGGGAATGAGGTGAAAAATCACGTTTTATACCATAATATTTTTCCTGAATGTCGGTGTAAAAAATTCCATTTCTAGTAGTGTTATATGACACAGTTCGAATTTCGAGAGTCAAATATTTTTATTTCACCGTGCATTCGGACATACAATCTTTACGGTCTTTAAAAAATAATTTATATATTTGGAAAACTACATAAAAAAGTACTATAAGTCACACAAATAAACAATTTTAAATATTCAAGGGCATATGAATAAATTGCGGTTAAAAATTTCTTATTTGACTCTCGAAAATTAAATTATATATCATATAAATTGGGACACATGGAGGTGATTTGACATCTAATTAAATATTAATAATCGAGTTTTAGGATGAAACAGGAAAGTCAAAGGATAAATTGAAATGTCAAAGGTCAATTGTCAACGGCATTGAAACTTCTTTATGAAAAGTATTCATTTTCCAGCTACCATAAAGTGCAATCTATTCTGAAACTGATAGTTATCTTAATTCAAGTGTGGTTAGCAAGTGGCGTGGTTTCATGGTATTGCGTCATAGGGTTTCGCATGCGTCTTCGAAAGAGTAGCGTTTGCCAGATTCTTCGTCAAATGATAGTTATCTTAATTTGTTTATTATAATATTTTCATGTGCAAGCTGTTGTGCTTTAAGGCTGTCTTTTCAATATAATGTTATAAATCAAAATAAAACTTATTATGACATGCATTATTTGGCAAAACATTTGAATTTAACACAAATGTAGTATACAAATTTTTTTTTGGTTTGTCAAACGTTGTCCGGTATCCGTTAGAGCCCGACTATGTCCGGATTTGCGTCGGCTAAAGCTCATTTTTAGGGAAAGCCCAGGGCTCGAAGTTGAGACCTCCGGTTAAGGAAAAAGAAGCCTCATCCACTGCAGGATATTGTATATTTTAATACTTCATTCGTTTCAAAATATTTGTCTTACTTTTCCTTTTAGTCCGTTTAAAAAAGAATGACTAGTTTATATTTTGTCAACTCTTTCCTTTCAACTTTCTACATGTCATATTTAAGACCACAAAATTATAGGTCATTTTTGTACATTAAATAAATCTTTAATTTAAGATCACAAGATTCAAAATTATTCTCTACTTTCTTAAATTTTATGCAAAGTTAAACCCAAACATTCTTTTTAAAACGGAAAAAATAATATGTTATCAGTGTATAATAAACGAAGAGGATGGTGGGGTTGACAAAGATTCTAGCTATAATATTCCCTTAACAACAATATTTTCGGGGTTGTATCGTTTAAATGAACCTCATGCACAAACACTACTTTCTAATGAAGCGTCGTTTAGATCTTCCTTATGCACTATCAGTGTCGTATTTGGATCCGTGCGAATTGTGCTACCGCACAGAACCCCCGAAAAACTAAATTTTTAGAGTCTCTTTTTCATTTTTTATTAAATAATATTAGCCAAAATTTAATGTAAAGATTCATAATTCGTAGGTCTTAGCCCAATTAATGATCCACTTTTAAAAATTAGAACAGGGCCCCACTTTTAATTTATTTATGAAATTTTCTTCGATTCAGCAAAAATAAATTTACCAAACTAGAAAGGAGATATATAACGCTCAGATGAATGCCATGCAATTTAATTATTACTCAATCACTAATTAATTAATTGTGTAATATTATGACAAATAATGTAAACTGTGTTTTCAATATTGAGGTAATTCTAATTTTATCGTAGAGTTAAATTACACCATGAAATATTGATTATAACTTAAGACTTAATTTCTTTAAAGCATAACAAAGAATTAATTTTGCAACATTACAAAGAAACAGAATCAAATGAATACAAATTAAATAAACTTGGCAATAATACATGAAATAGGCTTTTGAAAGATTAATTTATGGAACCACAGACAGTTCTTATGATCCCATTTTGACCGGTTAACGGGCTAATATCTCCCATTCTAATCATGGCAGCAGCGAAATCAGAGGCAAATGCTCGAGGGCTATTGCTATATTCAGAAACAATATCATCAGTAGATCCGCCACTCAAAAGGACTTGATCTGATTGAAGAAGACCTTTTCTTTGCCTTAAGTTCTTGAAGTAGTTGTTATCCAATTGATTGGGTGTAACCAAATCAAGTGGTGCTAAGTTTCCATTTTGGTCTTCTTGAGGACACCGACGTCTTCTAGTGCTAGCAAATCCAGCATCAATGTCTGTTCCATTGCTATAAACTCTATCACGGAAAAGGAAGCATTGTGCTTGACCAATTGAATGTGCTCCTACAATCAAATTTGATCGTTAGAACTTCTTATCTATATAATCGACTATGTTGAATAATTTGATAAATTTTTACCTGATAAAGCAACCATGTCCCTTGTGCTAAGGCCCTTTATAGCAAAGCCAGAAATAAGCCTATCAAGAGGATCAAAAGGACCGGGGAGATCAGTTTCTGCAACTGTATGACTTGCAGTGGTAGAATCTCTTCTTCCGAGTTTCACTGCCCATGATGGACCTCCAACCTGATATTGTTAATAACATAACGTTTGTTAGTATTTGACAATACCTCTTTGCAACAATTTTTTTTTTCTGTATAGTATGAAAGCAAATACTAACTACGAGCACTTACGAGAGTAGATGCATCCCTAGCAGCAACTGCTAGTATATCTGCACATGATACAATTCCTGGACATGTTTTCTCAAGCTCTCTTTTTGCATCCTCTATAATACCATAGCCTCTAGCTGACCCAAGATTTGGCAATGCTGTCTTCTCACTAACAATCGTAGGGGTCTCATCAAGTAAGATAGAAGCATCACAACCCTAATGTTATATAAAGTCACAAATTAATTAGTACATAGTAAAATTTAACTAATGATTTCTAACTTGAAGTATGTAGAGCTAGAAACATAAAATGTGTATCAAGCCAACCTGGACAAAGCAATCATGGAAATGAAGACGAATGAGGGATGCAGCCATGCGACGTTCACGTGAAACTGCTTGTCTTATACTTGTACGAATTGTGGTGAGAGCATTAGGGCAAGTGCGGTCATAGAATGTAGAAGAAAGTTGTGCATGACACTGCATGCTGGAGAGTAGGAGAATAGAAAATATTGCAGCAATGGCTGCAAAAGTGCTGGTCGAAATACTCATGATTTTGAAAATGCAAACGTATATGTGGTTATATGAAGTGAAGAAACTAAGAATATTAGATGCTTATTAGCTTTGGTGAATTGAAGATGTGAAGGTGATAGAAGAGGGAATCAGGCAATGAAATATTTATAGGCACTTAAAACACGTTATTTTTTAAAGCTTTTTTGGGTCACTATTGGCTGCTAATTGTTATCCGCGTTATTGCTAGCTTCTGTCCCTACTTTTTGACTTTTTCTCTTTCTACCTATACTTGAAAGGGTCTTCTAAAACTATACATTATCTTCAAAGGATATTATTAACTTATTTACTTCATAGTTAATATGTGACTTCACAATACTATTATTATATATGTTCCTGTCGTTCAATATGTTGAAGTGTAAATTTAATCTACTGCTAAAGACGTTTGGTACGTCAGACACGAGACAAAAATAATATATCGTTTGGTGGCGTTTTGATCGAATCAGCATCTTATTTCTAAAAATAGCACACTTTAACTAACATTTTTGAGACACATCTAGTATATGAGTCTCCCCCGGACTGTACTAAACCTAAAAAAATAATTCATTATATATTAATACGTTAATACCGTTCATTATATATTAATACAGTCCAGTCCATTACAATACGTTACAGTCCAATATAAAAATATACAGTCCAGTGCGACGTACCAAACGGGCCCTAATAACTATAAACTAATACTCTCTCAGTCTCAAAATACTTGTCGTCCGTACTAAAAATACATGTCTCAAAATATTTGTTATTTTAGAAATTCAAGACAAAATTAATTTCCCCTCATTTTATCCTTAATAATAATTATTCTTGATGACCACAAACACCTCAATTATGACACATAAATTGAATAAATATTCAATGAAGATAGATTATATCTTAAAGAAATATATAATGACAAAATAATTAAAGATCCCTCCTAGTATATATTTTCTTAAGATGACCAAGATCATGATAAGAGCAGACTAGGAGATTAGCATAGTCATGTACTACTTGTATTAGGAGCGTAATTAGTGAAGAATATGATTTGTATTAGAACTCTAAGTGTAGCAGCTGTATACAAGCTATATATTCGTGTATATCGTGTCTGTATTTTGTTCCTATAAATAGGAACTGCATGTACTCATCTTAATGATCAATAATACCAATCTTTCTCCATTAACGTGTCTTAGATTTCTACACATATAAATATAAATATGATAAATATTTTGAGATGGAAAGAGTAATATTTAGCTGAACTATGGTTACGCTATCGCAATGAATCTTAATTACATTTTCCAACTTAATTACTTATTGCTAGGTTTTGTCACACTAGGAAGCTTCATAAATTAAATATTTTATTTCGTATTATAATGGCATGAGTGTCATTTTCCAATAACAATAGATTTGAGTATTACGTTGAAAGTGAAAGATCAGTCTATACCATTACAATAATAGAATTGGAATCGAACTTCTAATAAAAGAACAAGTGAATGTCAAAAAGATAACGCCAATGTGTACGACGGTGGTGGCCCAAATACGAATTGTCAAACAACGAATCCAATTTTTACGAAATTATTGTAAACACTCATAATAATTTCAAATAAAATTCAATGTACTTCAAATTAACACATTTTTAATTGTTATGATTAAGTTACTTGATTTGGTGAAAATAACGATTATATATTTTTTGATAAAATATATCATTACTCCTTTAAATTAGTCATTAAATTTCATTTAAACACTTGAATAATGGTTTGTTCTAGTTGAACACATAAACACATGATAAAACATTTCTATTAAACACTTCTGACTCAATATTTAAAAAATATGTTACACATGTTTACAAATGTTACGTAGATAAAATAATTACATAAAATGTGTCACCTTCTTTATTTATAGTTTATACACATCAATCTCAATTTAAACAAATTTGAGATTCTACGGTTTATTTAAAATTAATTCTTATAATTAAAGAAGATGACATGTTTGAGAATACGCTCAAAAGTCACCATAGGCTACTACAGCGCGTTAATCAGTGCCAAAGTTGTACTTTCCAATAATGGGCTCTAGCTGGCTGTATTTCAATTGATTCTCAAAAATGTATGCGACTATATTTTATATTATTATTGTTGTTTGTTACTAGTACTGTTTCAAGAACAATGGCAATATTTGAAAAAAGAATCAGATGACTGTTTAATGTTTTACTACAATGATTTAACATTTTAAGAAACTTTCGTCAATAATGTTTATTATATATATCATTTACAAAGTTTTATTTTATTTTATACTCCTTATTTATATTATTGCTCCAAAAGGTGGAGCCCTCACACCCCTTTCCGACAGATCTGTGAGGAGATAAATCATGGTGACTCAATTTATTTCAAAGGTTAGACCAGTACCACACTTCGCACAAGGGTCCTCCTTTATTTCAAGAAGAAATTTCACACTGCCGTTGACGGGATTCGATCCTTGATCATTACTCCAAATATTCTATTGAAATCAATTGAGCCGACCAAAGGAACCTCCTTATTTATATTATGGTCATACATCATCTTGTCTTTGACGTTGCCCTTTTATATTCTATCTCTCTATTTCTCCTTTACTATTTTGGGAAGGCGATATCATTATCATTCCAATGATTTGAAGGTATCTAGTTGTAGGATAATTGTCCACGGCATTAAAAAAAATACATATTTTAAGAGAAGATTTCATTTTCATCCGGATACTCTTTCCGTTCATTTTTATTTTTCACGTTTCATGTTCGAAAATCAATATGACTAATTTTTAAGCTAAATTGAATTATTTTATTCAATATTTTAAAATTAAAATTTTGATATTAAAAAACTATACAGAAAATACTATAAATCGCAATTTTTTTTATATTAATATGATGAAAAAATGCATCTTAAAATATTTGACAGAGGCCATATATTTTGACTTTCGACAAATGAAACGTGACTAAGTACGTAAAAGTGAATGGAAGGAGTACAATCTATTTTAAAAGAGATAGTCATGTTAATTTGTCTTTATTATAATATGAATTTAAGTTATATCCTTTTACGCTATTAGTAAATTTTAACTTGATAATAGGTTACCTATTATTTTATTAAATTATTAATTAATACATATCAAGAATTTGTTTATAATTATCTAATAAATAATTTGATTGTATAATATTATTATCAAGTGCATTTTTATGTGCATGCTACGCTTTAAAGTTTCGATTCCATATAGACCCAATTTCATTTTTTAGAAGTTATTAATAAATTTCACTTAATTAGGAGAGCTATGCCTTTTATATTTTTGTAGTACAATGCAAGCGTGCCGGTAATATAATTATTTATCAACTATTATTTAATATTAATTATGATAAGTATAATGTATTTCGATATGAGGTTAATCAAACTTAACAAATGGAGCTAACAAAGAATTTATTTAATTCTTGAAACAATACAAATAATCAAATGAACATAAATACAATTAGAAATCAATTTATAGAGCCACACACAGTTCTTATGATTCCATTTGGACCAGTTAAGAGACTAATATCTCCCATTCTAATCATGGCAGCAGCAAAATCTGAGGCAAATGCCTGACGACTATTGCTATATTCCAAAACAATATTATCAGTGGATCCGCCACTCAAAAGGACTTGATCTGATTGAAGAAGGCCTTTTCTTTGCCTTAAGTTCTTGAAGTAGTTGTTATCCAATTGATTGGGTGTAACCAAATCAAGTGGTGCTAAGTTTCCATTTTGGTCTTCTTGAGGACACCGACGTCTTCTAGTGCTAGCAAATCCAGCATCAATGTCTGTTCCATTACTATAAATTCTATCACGGAAAAGGAAGCATTGTGCTTGACCTATTGAATGTGCTCCTAAAATTAGAAATATTTAGATCGTTAGAACTTCTTATCTATCCAAGTGTATCATCAATAATTTGATCAGTTTTTACCTGACAAAGCAACCATGTCCCTTGTGCTAAGGCCTTTCTTCGAAAATCCAGAAATAATTCTATCAAGAGGATCAAAAGGACCAGGGAGATCAGTTTCTGCAAGAGTATGATTTGCAGTGGTTGAATCTCTTCTTCCGAGTTTCACTGCCCATGATGGACCTCCAACCTGATTCATTTTAACATAACGTTGGTTAGTATTCGACAACTTTAATTTATAGTATAAAAAGTATCTCTTTTATAGCATGAAGAAAAAGAAATTCAAACTACGATCGCTTACAAGAGCTGATGCATCTCTAGCAGCAACTGCAAGTACATCTGCACATGATACAACTCCTGGACATGTTTTCTCAAGCTCCCTTTTTGCATTTTCTATAATACCATAACCTCTAACTGATCCAAGATTTGGCAAGGCAGTCTTCTCACTAACAATCGTAGGGGTCTCATCAAGTAAGATAGAAGCATCACACCCCTAGAGTTAAATTAAGCCACAAATTAATTATTATATATAGTCAAACCAATAATTATAACTCGAAATATTGAGAAATATAAAAATATGTTCGTACTAGCTAACCTGAACAAAGCAATCATGGAAATGAAGGCGGATAAGGGATGCAGCCATACGACGTTCACGTGATATAGCTTGTCTAACGCTCGTACGAATCGTGTTGAGCGCATTAGGACAAGTACGATCATAGAATGTAGAAGAAAGTTGTGCATGACATTGCATGCTAGAGAGTAGAAGAAGAGAAAATATAGCAGCAATGGCAGCAAAAGAGTTGTTTGAAGTATTCATTTTGTCAATGCAACGTAGTGGCGATACGAAGTGAAGAAACTAAGAATGTAAAGGAGCTTTGGTGAATGAAAATGTGAAGGTGATAGAAGAGGGAACGTGCCACTCAAATATATATAGGCACATAAACACGTTATTTTGGTCACTATTGGCTGCCAATGTGCCATCCGCGCTATTGCTAGCTAGTTTTTGTCTTGTTATTGTTTGACTTGTTCTAATAGCTACCTATTATTGTGTTTGGTGAAACGGATCCGTACAGTGTGCAAAGGTGGAGCCATAGTGATAACAACAGGCTCCCTCAGTTAAATTCATTAGATTTGGCTCAACTTTTGTATTTGTTGTATAAAACTCATTTAACACTATTAGAAAGAAATTAGCTACGGAATTTATCGATAATCTCCTGCTAATCTGTCACTAAATAGTTCTTAGGTAATTACATTTTCTTATAATCCATCGCTAAAAGGAATGCATGAGATTTTTGTTATTTAGCTATAAAATTTTATCCGTCTCTAAATCTCTTTTCTAGTAGTGATAATCTATATCCAAAACCTAGTAAACAAAGAAAATCGTGATCTAGAACGCATAAACTGAATGTTTTATTTAGTATTAAATGGTATGAATGTCATTTTCCAATAATATAGATTTGGACATTAAGTTGAAAGTGGAAGGTCAAGGGGGCTATCATTACAATAATAGAATTAAAATCGAACTTTGATAAAAAGAACTAGTAAACCTCCAGCTAGCAGGCATCGTAGAATATTATGCATGAAACCTCGTTACTATATATCCTCATTTTTATTTTTAATTATTTTAAATACCCTAAGAATATATTCAAATAAAATTCAATACACTTTAAATTAGTATGTATTTTTACTTTAATATTAATTATCATTATTAAATTGCTTGATTTAATATAAACATCCAGTTTTAAAAAAAATTATGAGACCGACTCTATAATATGCAATTTAAGTCTGTAAATATTGGATATGAATAAATTACTTTAGTCACTGTTGGCTGCGACACCGCGTTACTCCCAAAGTTAACATATGTAAGAGCATATGGGTTCTTAGCTGGCTGTCTTTCGATCAAGAAAACATTGGGCTCCTTTTGTAAGTCGTATTAGACTGTATAATTTTGTATGAATTGTATTGTATTTTAATGAATTAAATTATATTAATATATAATGGATGGTATTAGAATATTAATATATAATAGATTGTATTTTTAATATAGTTCAGAGGAGACCCATCTATAGATGAGTCTTAAAAATGGCAGTTGGAGTGTACTATTTTTAGAAATAGTCTGATCCAAATCCGAAAACGCCCACTAAAATATTATTTTTATCCAAAGACATTCAGAACTAATACAACGTACCAAATGTGACCATAGTAACTCTCTAATACTTTAAACCTCGTCTTTTCTTTTTTTGAGAGTGGAGGAAAAATTTACTACTAATGTTGACCATAGGTACTTTTAACTCATGCGGTTAACTTTCAAAATAGGCAGGTTGGTACTTGGTAGAGGTTGTTGGACTTTGAAATGGTTAAACATAACTTTTTATTTCAAAAGAATTCACATTATATTAAAATAGTCAATACCTACTCTTGCCAGTGTCTTCGCTAATATAATATGAGTATTAAATTAAGTACTTTTTGGATTTTTCTAATAAGGTATCTTTACAAATTTCAATACTTTTTTTAATTATAAACAACGTTTCTACCTTTCTAGGGGTAAGGTGTGTGTACACTCTATATTTTTCAAATCCCACTCATAAAATTATATTGAATATTTTTTGTTATGTTGTTGTTATCATCTTTCTCTTTTTTTTTAATTATTATTATTATTATTATTATTATTTACAAAAGCCTTGACAAAGATGTCAGTCAAGTCTTTGACGCGACCTTGCAATGATTTGATTCTCTCTTTGTTCCAAAATAAGTGTTCACTAAAAACATAACAAATATAAGGTATAGTTTACTAAGTTATTCTTATTTATTAAATATTTTTTGAGAATTGAGTACTATTTATAAGTAGTTCTTTAATTTAATATAAAAGGTGTAGTTGAAAATAATTACTATTTTTTGTCTTGAAATCCTAAATTATGCAATTTTAAAAATATATTATTTTATTTTGAATAAATTTGAGTAATATATTTAATCACTCTAAAAACCATATGCAGTAGAAACTCCATTAATTAATACTCGATTATTTAATAAACTCTCTTAGATAATATTTTTGGTCGGTCCCGACTCGGGGATAACTTGCTAAATTAATAATTCGCTAAAATTATAAGATAATACATTTTTTATTACTCATATAGACCCCATGTAAAATATAAATTAACAATTTCTTATATACTACATAATACATGAGTGGTTTATGAAGACTTCTTGAAAAATGACTCAATTGTCTTTTGTTTTTTGTTGAATTCAATGTCACATTGAATCTCATCTCTAATTTTTTTATCATTGTAAGAACTTCTGGTGTTGTTTTCTCAAAGCTCAACAAGAATCATAATAAAGTGGGAGATTTAAGGGTGCTTTTAGTTTTAAACACAAGAAGCATAATAAAGTGGGAGATTGAATTGTGCTTTTAAATTGGTACATACTTCATTTGATATAGTACATTGATCAATAATGATGTGGAAGATTGAAGGACGTTTGTAAATTGGGTATTTCATTATAAATTTATCTATAAATTGATAAAGTATTAATTAATATATAAATTAATAATTATTAATTTATCGATTAATTCATACCTCTTTTAATTAATAAATTTTGATTGTCCCGAAATCATTAATTTATAGAGTTTCTACTGTATTAACACTTTAGTACTTTGTGGCCAAGGGGGAGGGGAGGGAGGTTGGAAAAAAGTTTTACTTGTGGCTTTTAATAATTTTAACTCGACAAATTGTTGAGGTGGTAAGCACTTGTCCTTTCTTATTCAGAAAATTTGGATTCATGTGTTGCTTCTGCGCCTAAAGGCGCCTCTAGAGGCATTTGCCGTCTAAGAAAAGATTTAACTATCTAGGCATGGCTTCCTTTTAAAACACACACACACACTACAAGAAGTACCACAAAGATGTTTGATTGTCGAGAAATTTAAGAATATCAGGTAAACAATCCATAAAAATGGCCCTGCGAGAAGATCATTAGATGCTGCACAAGCAGGTGTTTCCGTATACAACGACAAACGTGCATATTATTTTCCCATTTGTTTGATTATTTAGAATTAAACAGAAGTTGTCAACTCATACAATAATCAAAAGTTAATTACTAACAAACCTATGATGCAATATTACTTTCAAGTCAAGTACTGTAAACTTAACTGCCTCAACCAATAAGCCCACTATGTCATTACGATCCATAATAAGCCATTTACTAGCTCCAAAATTGGCATGGATCAAGAAGCTTGACGAAGTGTACTGACCACCAAGATGCTCCCCCTCCAAAAAGGATTCAAGTAAATGTTCTGATTACAAATTGCTCATCATTGAAATCTAGGATAAAGATACATAAAAATAAAGGGCAGCCCGGTGCACTAAGCTCCCGCTATGTGCGGATTCGGGGAAGATACATGAAACATGAAAATATGTCGAGCAACACAGAAGACCAAATATTAAATACCCTGGACCTATTCAGGATCCATCAGGTCGTCGACTTCACCTATGCTTTTTCTGTTAACCACGGTGTCCGGCGAGCTTGCGAGCACCTCGACTAATTCACGGGATACCGACTATCTCCCACCGGCGAAGGTACCAATTGATTCTATCCACCAAGACAGATGGAAAGATATCACCAAGTGTTTATGCCTCCGGTGGATTTGAATCTAAGACTCATGGTTCTCAACCCACACTTCATTGACCACTAGGCCACAACCTTGGTGTGCTAACTTCACCTATGTATTTACGAACTCAAAAAAGAACGTATGGTTCCCGATACGTACATTAAGTTTTTCAGGGATAAGTTATTCCTGCTGATGTTTCCCTTTTTTTCCTTTTTCAATTTTTGAACTTGCGAGACGGACCGGGAAAATTCAGACCAGAGCACACCAAGCTCAGATATCAGAATCCACACATTAAAAGCAAGAAAAGAAAAAGAAACAAAGAGAACACTCCCAGAATAGAGACCTCTGCTACTAGATCTACAGCTTCCGCTGAAAGCAAGGAAGAGAAAGTACTAGAATCTTCTTTTGTCCTCTGAGCGAAGCAGAGAACTAAAGTATCTTGTTAGAGAAGGGGAGACATGCACTGCTGGAGAAGATGATTGTATATGTTATGTCAATAGAGAGGGAAAGAAAGTAATTCATGATTCCAGTGCTGGAAGAATGAGACAGAGAGGAAGAATAAAGAGAAAGGTTAGTGTTTCACACAATAGCTAGCAGATAGAAACATCATTAGATAAGTGGTCAAACATTGTCCCAAAAAGTGTCAAACATATAGAAAAATTGAAAGTGCGGGCAACTAGCACAAGTCTTTAGAAGCAAGGTAAGATCCCTCCTGACAACCTATTCGGGATTTCCATAGGGAGCATCTCATAAGGAATGAGAAAAGACTAGCCGGGTGGCAGATAGAGATTTTGAAGAGGGAAAGAAATTTTAATAGAAGTACTATGACTAGCATACCAACCTATTAGACGTCTTTGATGTTCATCCTAATGAGTGGTACAGAGATCTAAAAGAAACCTGTTGTTGGGTTGAGTCAGGAAGGGAACCCTGCAGTGACCAGTGGGGAAGTATTTGTAGAGGGTGTGGATGGAGGGCATGAGAAAGCTTGCTCGAAGCTGTTCTCAGGCTTGATTTTAATTTGAATCTTTTTTGGACATGCATTTAAACAATATTCAGGAGTTGCCCCTTGCCATTGCCAAGCCCATAAAGTTAAACAAGGCATTCCTATTTGCAAATTCGGATATTCTTAAAACAAGAATGACAACAAGAAATCCCTAAAGGATGGAGCATACAAGAACCGATAATTTCTCCTAGCTGAAAATTTGAGAAAGAAGAGGCCCGTATATGTCAGCTCATGCTTCATGTGCAGATGCTCAGAACACAGACTTTATCCTGTTGCATTTGTCATGTGGCAACCCGACTATGGAGGACGATACTAAACTATGTTGCAGAATGAGTAATTCCATGTGAAAGCTGTGTAACACAATTGAACCTCTAGACGTAGGGGAAAAAAGATTTGAATAATTCCCCCCTCATATGGGTCCTTTGGAAAAGGAGATTGGAGAGCTTTTGAAGGCTTAGAGAACGAATCTATACATCTGAGGAATGTTTTAGTTAACTTTAAGTACTACAAACCATAAGTCGCTGTCGATTTTGTTAATGTAGATTGGTCCACGTTAGTATGGAAGATTGACAGTCTTTTGTAGAAAAGCATATTTTAGTATAGGCTCTCATCTTCTGTTATAATGCATGCATACTAAAGTTCTCTACATCAATTAAATCACTTATCTTACAAAAAGAAAAGACAACCAATCACAGCCCCTACACTAATACTTCCAGATATTCCAAAAATGATGCAACTGTGTAATTAGCTATCTATGTTTTTTTGTTGTTAAAAAGGTATGTCTATAGATTTCAGAGACAAGAGTGTGCTGGAAATTACTTACACGAGGGGCTACACGATGAAATGAGTATAAACTTATCTATGTTCTTCTCCATTTTTAAGAAGGAAACAACTCATGGCACATATAAGAATTCCATTTATTAAACCCACATAATATACCAATGTGCTAAAAAGTAATAGTTTATGCAGGGGCCTCTCTGAAAGATTAATACAGTTTCCATAGGTACAAAAGTTTATTTCAGGATATAATACAAGTTCAATAATACACCAAGATCAGAACACCTAACAACAGGACGCAACAGCTTTACAAAGCAATCAATAACAAGTATTCTAATTCTCATTATTATGGTAATATTCATACAGAGAGAGTATGTCAATGCATCTAAAGCAAGAGTTTATTCCCTTTTCTTGCACAGTTTCTATAGAAAGCACATAATTGTTCTTGAAGGAAGAAATTTATTCAGAAAACGATATTTTCCATGAAACGTAACAACACCTTGGCCACACTGATTAGAAGTCAATACTTGTTCACAATACATGAAGAATCCAAATAATAAAGAAAATAACATTAACTAACCTGAAAATTAAATCATCTCTTAAACTCATTTATATTCAAAGGTAGGTGGGCTAGGAGCATCAAAGCTCTCTAAAACCTGTGTCTTGCTACCACTGCTTGTCGCTGTCTCCTCCTTTCCACCTCCAAAAAGTCCTCCAAACCAGGAACTTGAGAAAGAAGAGGATGGTGCTGAAGATTCTGTCATCAAAGCATCAATATTTAATGGAGGTTGACCAGGAAGCTGCCCCATTGGTTGACCAGGCAACTGCCCAGGTGGATATCCAGGCACCCCAGGAACATTTGGTAGTGGCTCATCCATGGGTGGGAAATTCTGGGGAGCACTCATGACTTTATTTAACATAATTCCAGCTCCCTCTATCAACGCAAGTAAAACTCCACCAAACATTGCTGATCTAGAAGCGGCGCCTAATCCCTGCCGCATCTGTAGAAAGCCACCAGTTGCTGCACCAGCAATAATTGAGTTCCAAGGATCTTCTTTCTGTCGGAGATAAACCATTGTACAATCAAATGTGGAGAATAGTCCACCCCACACAGCAAAACTACCACCAATACGAGGAGCATTCATGCGCACTGCCTGTGTACCACCAATCAAGCGCTCGCCTTTTGGTGAGTTGTATGTGCCTTTTATGAAGTGGAAAGCTGCACCTCCAACAGCACCCATACCAAATGCTCCGCCAACATCATCAAGTATACGGTCAGGGCAAGGTTCACGAGAAGTCTCTGGTGTTCCCATTGTTACAGGGGACGATCACTGACTAGGAGGAAAAAGGTTAAAGGGGATGACACCAACCAAGCAGACTTGCTTTTATGTTCCACACGGAAGTGAGTGGTTTGTTATAATAACATTAGAATGCATAAATCCACCTGCATCAAAACATTTCTCATCAAGCTGCATCATCAATTTGAGTAACACCCCTTCAGGGGACTGTTAAGTGAAAATCACAATGAAAACAATAAAACCACTAACATGAACACAAACCACTTGTAACAAAAAAAGTTCTTATAGCTCTAAGAGGCAGAACTCAGCTCAAGTAATAAAGTAAACTCAGTTTATATATAAAGAGGTTAATAACTTCTTCTCAGCTACTTATCAACTTGTCCATCTTTATGTAACCCCAAAAAAACAGTTTCCCCGGAAAAGATTAATCTAAGGGTTTCCTACAAACAAATACCGACATGAAGGATAATACTTGGATCGGACAACTTAACAACTTCACATCACTCTTAGGACAAATATATTACACCATAAAACATTACAGCGAACTAAACAGTCAAGCTATAAACTTTCATAGACTAAAAGGGCAGCCCGGTGCACTAAGCTCCTACTATGCGCGGGGTCCGGGGAAGGGCCGATCACAAGGATCTATTGTATGCAGTCTTGCATTTCTGCAAGAAGTTGTTTCCACGACTTGAACCTGTGACCTCCTGGTCACATGCATCAAACTTTACCAGTTTTTCATAGACCAACTTCGATAAAAATAAATAGGTTTCTTGGAAGTTATAACAAATATCATGTGTTTGATAATACCTCGACCGGACATCTCAACAATAAAAAAAACTTTCTTTTCAACAAAAAATCATTGTCCTTCCTCAACAAAAACAGAAAATATACAACCCCAAATTGGCAAAAAACAACTTCCGCTACAAAAGCTGAGATCTTTAATTAATCAATCAATCAATTAACTACACCTCAATCCCAAACTAGTCGGGTCAGCTATACGATACTCTGCATCACTTCATCATAGTTAAACAATTTTTGTGTTTGGTCTTTAACCTACCGCAAAATCATAATTATCCGAGTCTAAACCACCTCAGCAAACTAAAGAAGTCGAGCTATAAACTTTCATAGACTAACTTCGATAAAAACCAATAGGTTTCTTGAAAGTTGAAACAAATATCATGTGTTTGATAACACCTGGACCGGACATCTCAACAATAAAAAAAACGCTCTTATCCACAAAATATCACCCTCCTTCCTCAACAAAAACAGAAAATATATAATGGCTTTTTTCATTTTGGACAGTCAGCCGAAATTAATTACGGGGCTAGTCAAAATATACAAAACCTATACACTGATATATCTTGATGTCTTATTTTCCTTGAATTCCTGCACCAACTACGTTTCTTTTGAACCGATGGTCTATCAGAAACGGCCTTTCTACCCCCACAAAGGTAGAGCGTACATCCTACCCTCCCCAGACCCCACTTGTGGGATTGAATCGGGTATGTTGTTGTTTGAAAACTGATTGTGTATATTTATACTTAATATACAAAATCTATACATTTGCTAGCTATTATTTTTTGAGCGGTCCAAAAGTTTAATTATCCCAATATACAACTCCAAATTAGCAAAAAAATAACTTCCTGCTACAAAGGCTGAGACCTCAGCGAACTAAAGAAGTCGAGCTATAAACTTTGTAAACTAACTTTGATAAAAATTCAATAGGTTTCTTGAAAGTTGAAACAAATGTAATGTGTTTGATAACACCTTGAGGCGGATGTTGCCAAAAAATCTTTTTTTTTTTCGAACAGTCTCAACATCCTCGTTGAGAGTCGCTCCACCCGACATCTCAACACTAAAAAAACTTTCTTTTCCACAAAAAATCACCCTCCTTCCTCAACAAAAACAGAAAATATACAAGGGGTTTTTTCATTTTTGGACGGACGGCCAAAATTAATTATGGGACTAGCCAAAATATACAAAATCTATACACAGATTGTGTATATTTATACTTAATATACAAAACCTATACATTTGCTAGCTATTATTTTTTTGAGCGGTCCAAAAGTGTAATTATCCCAATATACAACCCAAATTAGCAAAAAAAAATCCTCTACAAAAGCTAAGATCTTTAATTGATCAATCAAACAATCAACTACACCTCAATCCCAAATTAGTCGATCACTTCATCATAGTTAAACAACTTTTGCGTCTGGTCTTTAACCTACCGCAAAATCATAATTATCCGGGTCTAGGAGCTATAAACTTTGTAAGCTAACTTTGACTAAAAAAACAATAGGTTTCTTGAAAGTTGAAACAAATGTCATGTGTTTGATAACACCTCCACCAGACATCTCAACAGAAATTAAAAAAAACTTCTACTCCCTCCTTTTCCTTGTTCACTTGCTTTGTTTTGTTTTGTTACAGTAGGGTCTATCAAAGCAGATCTCTATATCCCAAGGTAGGGGTAAGGTGTGCGTAAACTCTAAGCTCTCCATACCCCACTTGTGGACTATACTGGGTATGTTGTTGTTGTAAAAAATAACCCTCCCTCCTCAATAAAAACAAAAAATATACAACCCCAAATTAGCCAAAAAAACAACTTCCTCTACAAAAGCTTAGATCTTTAATTAATCAATCAATCCACTACATCTCAATCCCAAATTAATCGGGTCAGCAATACAAATACTTTATTTACCTGTCTGCTTCTTTTTTCAGAATGTTTTGTCATGGCTTATTCGCTTTTGTTACTCTCATTTTCATTCTACTTTAAATTTCTTGTCCATGTCTGCTTGTTTATCTTGTTTTGCTTGTGCTTGTGTTTTGTCTTGAGCCGAGGATCTTTCGGAAATAGCTTCTCTACTGATCAAGATAGAGGTAAGGTCTGCGTTGTGGGACTTCCCAGATCCCAACCCCACGTTGTGGGACTTCAATGGATATGATGATGATGAGTAATACAAATATTATGCATCACTTCATCATAGTTAAAGAATTTCCGGGTCTGGTCTTTAACCTATCGCAAAATCATAATTATACGGGTCTAAGAACTATAAACTTTGATTAAAAAAAACAATAGGTTTCTTGAAAGATGAAACAAATGTCATGTGTTTGATAACACGTCGGAAATAAAAAAAATACCCTTTCTTTTCAATAAAAAATCATACTCCCGCCTTTTCCTTATTCACTTGATTTGTTTGTGCCTTATTCAGGTCTACGGTAAACAGCCACTCTCGGGGTAAGGTGTGTGTACACTCTACCATCCCATACCTCACTTGTTTGATTATATTGGGTATGTTGTTGTAAAAACTATCCCCCACAAAAACAGAAAATATACAACCCCAAATTAGCAAAAAAGCTATTCAATTAATTAATCAACTACATCTCAATCCCAAATTAGTCGGGTCGGCTATACAAATACTCTGCATCATTTCATCATAGTTCAAGACTATTTTCGATCGGGTTTTCATTATTCGGGTTTAAACCCGTCTATACTTTGCGAAATTTACATAAAAAGGTGGAAATGAGATCTTGAAGATTAAAATTCATTTTATTTTCAACAAAATATGTGAAAGTTAAACACTAAGGTGAATTCGAAGAAACAAATTTTTTTTACCTGAAGGGAGAGGCAGTGGCATCGACCCAGAAAGGAGTAGAAGGTGGAAAACCTAGAACTACAAAAAAGGGGGGCTTTGCCCGACATTTCATGAGTAATACCCGATAACCATACGGGTTATTTCTTTTTTTTTATATCCGGTGATGTGCTCCGATAACCGAGTTTGAGATCAACCCCAGAAGAGAGCAGAATGCTCCCACTGAAAAACGATCACACGATGCAAGTGTCCAGAGCGCCTTAAGTCTCCGTCTTTTGTCATTGGACTGTGCCCCGGGGACTTATTTATTTTTTTCTTTTTCTTTTAGTTTGAAGTACGATGGGTGTTGGTTATTCAGTTTGGTTTTCTAAAATTACGATTTTGATAATCCGTAATTGAAAATAGATGGAGTATCAAATATCAACTTTTTTAAGTTTGGTCTGCTACGATAATCAAACTTCACTACGGTACATTTCAATTCGACTCGATAATTCGATTTTCGATAATTTATGTCCATCTCTATTTTAAAGTAACGGGTTTGATTATTTTTTTGACGCTCACATAAATCTATACTCTAATATAAACTATAAAGCACGAAGCTCTATACAAAATGTTGATTGAAGTTTTATTTAATTATATTTGATATTTTAGATTTTAAAATTAATTAAAATGTAACTATTAATTATTATTTTTATTAGATAATAAATAAAATTGAACTTATATAAATATTTTACTCTTTGAATTGTGTAAAGTAACAATGAGTCAGTTTTCTATTAGGGATAGAAAATAGTATTGAAATTGATTCTATAAATAAATAGTTACGTATTTGGGTAGAGGTATTCCCCTACTCTATTCCCTAGCCCTCTGTTTGGATGGTTGTTTCCCGTAGTTCATAATGTACAGTATGGTATGATATAATATGGTGTTGTATTGTACTGTATTAATTAATATAATGTTTGGATAAACTATATCGTTTGTTGTGATTTAATGATATTTTTATTATTTGATTTGAGTGTATGCTACTGTATAATAACGTGTAAGTTTACTAAAATATTCTTAATTACAAACTAATTTTTAAATATTAATAAAATTAAGATAAATTATAAAATGAAAATTTTTAAAAATAAGTAGGTGGTGGTGAGGGTCTTGAGTGGTGGTGGTGGGGTGAGGCGGTGGTGGTGGGGGTGCAGGCGGTGGAGGGCGGTGGTTGGGGGGGTGGGTGGTGAGTGATAGTGTGGGGGTTAGTGGTAGAGGGTGGGGTTGGTGAGTTTGGGTATGATGGAGGGTGGGTATTTGTGTGGGGGGCGGGTTAGTAGGGGTGGGTGGTAGGGTTAGTGGTGGGGTGGTGAGGAAAGGGTGGGGTTGAGTGGATTTGGGTGTGATAGAGGATAAAATTGAAATATTAAAAAATAAGTAGGTGGTGGGTGGGGTGAGTGTCTGGTGGTGGGGTTGTTGGTTGGTGGGGTGGGGGTGGTGATGGTGAGTGGTAGTGGGGTGGGTGGTAGAGGGTAGGGGTTGGTGGTTTGTGTCACGACCCGAGCAGGGCAGTGGTAGTGCCTTACCGGGCACCCTGGTGATCTGACATCAGTGTCAGTAGAACATAAAACAATAACATGAAATAACGAAGTATGAAATAATAATCTGAGAAAAGTTGCCTTTCGGCATGTATAAATCAACTTAAAACCGAACAGTTACATCATTTTTACAACCACACTTGTGTACTACTGCACCTCTAGAATGATATGACAACAATGGCGGACGGGGCCCGCCATACCACGAATGTAAGTACCTACTGACGGCGGACTATACGGCTGATAAGCCTCGGAAAGCGGAGCTTCCCAATGACTGTGATCTAAGAGCGAGGATCGATGGCGGTGTACCTACTGCGGCGTGACGCGGCCCCGAAGAGTCGATCTGATAGGTACCAGTATGTGAAGCGTAAAAATCTTGAAATGAAATCAAGTATCAAAACCATTTGCAAATCTGATCGCTTAAAGCTGCGCGTAGTGCCAACATAAACAAGAGCAAAGCAGATATCAGAATCGGTCTTTTCTAGGCGCGAATGATCGAAGCAAGGCGATCGCCCATAGTATCATTATCGTGCCTAATCACGGACTCGCGATCCGCATAGTCACACGACCGCGTGAGGTATTCGCCGGCGTCGGGGTAGCCAACCGGTACCTCACGGACTCCGCGATCGCGTAGTCTCGATAGACCGCGTAGTCCCGCGGACCGCGTAGGCATCCGCGTCGGGCTAAACACCCGAATGATCAATCACGGAGCATACCGCTGCTCGCGTAGTCTCGCGAACCGCATAGCCGTATAGACGCGTCGAGGTGGCAAGCCACCGGTATAATAAGTCGAGGGTATGTGATACAATAACAGTACAACGGGCTTAACGTTTAACAACGTAAGCACAACAAGAATGACTCCCGTACACAACAATCACAAGATACTAACACACGTAGCATCCTAACATGTTTACTTATCAAATCAACAAGAAAGTATTACAAGGCTATCACAAGCCAACACAATCAAATTATTCACACAAGGTACTTTATGCTAACAAGTTCGGGTATCTATCCCCAAAGTACTTTATACATTAACTCTTTAAAAGATCCGTTTCTTTCACAGAAGTCACACAATACCCGTAGTATAAAATAGAGTGACTATCTTTTTAAGTAAACCAAAACACTTCCCTTGTAAAATCAAGTAACAACATTCTTTTCCCTAAGTTCAAGTTTGCCTAATTTCAAATGTTCAAGTTCTTATTTTCGAAAGGTTTCGTAGTTCATAGTTTTAATCACTTAATGAAACAGTTCTCCTTTAAAATGATTTGAGAAACATATGCCTTATATGTGAGTAGATTATTCTTGTTTATAACAATCTTATTACGTGACCATGATCTAGAAATGTAATATCATTTTGTCTCATCTTAGCTTCATGCGGATGGAGGTTTCTCTTGGTTTTAATAATACATAAATTAGTCGATCATTTCCCTTTATTAACGCGATGGTTTTATGCGATATTTATTACGATTTAGAAATCGAAAAGCGATTCCTTTTAAAAAGACCAAGTACTCATTACTCACGAATGAGGTTTCACACAAAATTCATTTTAATTCAATCGAGTCAAGTCTCTTATCTTTTAAGATCAAGTCTCTTAACTTCTAAAATCAATAAACCATTCTTTTTATCTTTCTTAAGCCGTTATACCTAACTCCCCATAAAGCTAGTATAACTCTTAAGCTTTTAAAAACAAGTATTACTCTTCTTTCAAAAACGGTTCTTAATTCTTTTGAAATACTTCAAAATTCTTATTATTCAGGCTTAAGTCAAAAGACATTGCCGTACAACTACGTTCAGTTAACACACGTACGTCTACCGTACTACATATATATATATTATTCAGACTTAAGTCAAAAGACATTGTCACACGTATGTCTACCGTACTATATATATATATATATATATATATATATATATATTCTTTTAAAATACTTCATGCTCAAGAGTATAGGAAGAATCACATACCTCGCGACGATTATCGACTATTAGCAAAACGCTCCACGGCTATAACCCGGCTAGCCTTGTCCACCTCTCAAGTAGTACATGCTACTCGCAGAACATTCAACCTATAAATGTTATACAAGTCTATCAATGACTAGACTACTCTGTAGATTATTCTTCCGATGCGATTTCAGTTCAAGTCTTTTCTGTAATATCCTCCTATTACAATTCAATTCTCTTCTATGCTACAACAATATGTAATTTCCAATTACAATATAAGGACAAGAGTATTTACCTCGATAAGCCAAAATTATCCAAGTTTAATGTCGATCCTGAGCAACGTTTAGCTCCTTTCGGTGCTCGACCGCTCAAACAACCCTTAGAAGTTCTACGCAACTTCTTCTTAATACTTGACCAATGTGAAGATTTTCCTTAGGGTTCGGTTTGAGACAAAAAGGACATAAGGTAGTATTTAGACTCTACGTATAGAGGTATCTTTGGAATACTACAAGGTATCTGGCTAAGGTAATTTGGGTATAATGTAATACTTGGAGAGTATTTTCTACCAAGAGGGGTATTTATACGAGACAACACCACGAGGGGGTGTACCTCGGCCAACCCCCAGGAGGGGGTACTCTCGGCGAGGGGAGGACTCTCGGCGAGGGCCTCACGAGGGGAGGGAGGCTAGGACGAGAACACAACAAGAGAGGGGGGGAGGATTTTAGACTTAGGAGGAAAGTTTTGGAATGGATGAAGAAGTCTTCAAAGGGGGGGGGGGGTATTTATAGGAAGACCAAGGGTCAAGATCTAGCCAAGTGGGGGGCAAGTGGAGGGCCAAGATGTGCCCAAGTGCCCCCTAGTCCCTACTCCTTAAAACCCTCACAAATATCCTACCAACTAAAGCCCCTAAATCGTGCAAGGCTTGCCGTCCACACTCCACCAACTTGAGGGTGACAAGTGTCGCCCTCTCGTTGGTCCAAAATGTTTCGTCTCTCGGAAAAATCCGCAAAAATTAAAAATGACATAGCCGGAATTTTCCGCCATGAAGTTGTGTAAAGCGTTTAGTCAAAACGACTCTAATCGGGGGTTGTGCACAAAAATAAAATCGGCCAAGCCTACTTTAAGCTTCAAACTTTTCTACGTACGTCCTCACGTACATACTCTGGAAATACGGGGTATAACAGTTTGAGTGTGATGGAGGAGGGTGGGTAGTTGTGGGGGTGGGTTGGTAGGGGTGGTGATGGTGTGGGAGTGGGGGGAGGGTGGGGTGAGGGGATTTTGGTGGGATAGAGATGGGTGGGGTGGACCCCAAGGGAAATTATTTTTGCAACCAATTTATTAGCAGATGAAAGAAACTATTTAGAGATTAAAATTTCTGGACCCCCAAGGGAAATTATTTTCATGTGATAAAAGTGTAAGGACCTATTTACTACTGCCTCGAGTTTATAGATTTCAATTTTTTGAAGTACAAGATTAGGATTAGGATAACCATAGTCCATAGCCTACCAAGTCCCCTGTATCTCCATTATTATATAATTTTATACAGGGTAGAAGTGTGTATAAACAATTTTTGTATAAGTTTGTGCAGTATAATATATCAGTGTAAAAGTGTGTATAAATATCTTTTATACATTATTATACACCTTTATACAATGTTGATACATTATTACATTAAGTGTATAAAGTTGTATATTATTGTATAATATTATATACCGTAAAAAAGTGGTTATGCGTGTGTAATTTAAAAATATGACTACGAGAATGTAACTTTATATGTTGGATTGTCCATTATTGAAATGGAGAAAATAGTACGATCCAACAATAAAATTACACAAATTCAAATTAATTCTAAAATTAGTAAAACAAGAAAGTTGAAAGCAAATTTAACAACAAAATTAAAATAAATAGGAATAATTTGAGCTTAGCAAGTATATTTGTTTGGTATGATTATTTAATATTGATAGTTTTTAAAATTTATGAGTATAAGTCATGTTTCGAATATACGGTAGAGAAAATCTATGGTCAAACACATGAAAAACTTCACCCAAATCAAAATTTTCAAATCTTTTTTGAAAATCTATGGCCAAAAGGTAACTAAATAATGAAATCTGGACCATTTAATTTGTCAAGTTATTTAATTTAGTTGTTAAAATAGCAAATTGTGTTAATCCCATTGGAGGAATATATATACAAGGCTAAATTGGCAGAGAAAACGGTGAAAATGAGTAGCATCAATAGAGATGGTAGCACTTCCTTCTACAAGATTATTCTTCATCCTAATCAAATTGAAGAACTGGTAATGTTGAATCCTTTATTACAGAATTACTATTAATCTTCTTATGTCTTTACATCTATTAGTTGTAAATTTAAATTGTTAAAGAGAATGCTTTCATTTATTTATTTTAGATTCGGATTGATAACGTGTTATTCGTGCTTACTCTTGAATTACACATAGGTGAATATCTTTGCAAACGGGCGTTAACTTGATTCTACTTAAATCGTTAGGTAACTCTATTTTATATTAATTATTTTAGATCTACAAATCTTATTGAGAGCGAGCATTTTTATTTATTATTTTAGATCTAAATATATATTCATATATCTAAATTATTAGAGAGTGAACGCTTTCATTTATTTATATTAAATTCAGATAACGTGCTCCACATATGCTTGTGTCTTCTTGGGAGCAAAAGGCGAAATCCCTCGCCCACAGGGCCCCCACCCCTCCGACTCGACAGAGATTGGTGGAGGAAGGTAAATTATAGTCTTCGGCTAGATGGGAGGCCACGATCTGATGCATGAGGAGTTATCCCTCACAAAGGAAAAATATGCTTGTGTCTTCTTGATCTTACTCATGGGTTATACATATGCAAATATGGTTGATGGTGGAGGTAAAACTTGAACTAATTACACTTAAATAATTAAGAGTTAACTTTTTTACTATTAATTTAGATCTATAAATATTATCAAATACTATCTAGAGAGAAAACACTTGTACATAAATTTATTAATAAATTTGACATTCATTTAATTCTTATCTATAATCTTATTAACAAATTTAAATTGTTAGAGACAAAGCACGTTTCTTTATTTAATTTAGAGATCCAGACTACGTGCTCCTCACACGTTTGTTTGATCTTACTCATGAATTACATATGTGCAAATATCTTTGTTGACGGATGAATGTGAAACTTGAACTCAACCTGTTAACTCTTTTATTTATTAGTTTTAGTTTAATCTACAAATCTTCTAAAAATAATAATTAAGAGATTGAACACTTTCATTTTTTTAAAATCTATGATCCTCACGTGCTTGCGTGCATTTTTTTGGTAAATTTGTGGTTAATGGATGTGTATGAACACCTTTTTTCTTTTAGATCTATGACGTGCAATGTGTTGAGCTATTCACTAGTATACCTAGCAGTATACACATACAATGTTAGTTTTAGTAGTATACACATACAATGTTAGTTTTAGTAGTATACACATACAATGTTAGTTTTAGTATTGTGGTTATTTCTGCAATGACCATATTTGCAAGATTGGTTAGTTATTATAAATAGACCAATAGTTGTAAATTATAGTTTGAACAAAATAAATTGAATACAGAAGAGCCAAGTTTTGCTCCCCAAAATATCTTTCTCTTCTTTCTCGATTTACAACTTCTTCTACTCGATTTACATTTTTCTCTTCTCGACCGTGTGCTCCTGCAAATATTAACATGGTATCAAAGTCGAGTTCGGTATAGATCGATTCAATGCAGTGAGGAATTCAAAATATCCAAAAACGCTAAAAATGGAAGGAACAACATCGCAGTTTTCGCGAAGGAAAGAAATCGCAGTTTTCTTCAGAAAAATCAAAATTGTGAAGGAACTGAACATCGAGGAGTTTGATCGAACATATTGAGATGAAAATCAGAAGCCAGAACCGATTGAAAATCGAAATTGCTATTTTTTTTCTAAAAATCAGAGAATCGAAGATCGATTCATCTTATTTGTTCCACTATGGAGATGTTATCGTTTTCTGCGGATACATTCAGTCTTTGGCTATCTTTGCGACGTAGAAGATCGCCGAAATTATTTATAGAAGTTATTTTCATATTATTCCGTGTTGGTGAATCATTTTGTAATGTTAGAATTGAATTCGTGTTAATGAATGTTGGATTGTTGCTACTGCTTCACAACGACCTTCACTGTGTCTATTAGTGTTGTTCATAAAGCATCAACTTCTCATGTTGGAGTGTTGATACTACTGAGAGTTGCATATGTTGGTAAATTGGAGAATTTGAGAAAAATGTTGTTGTTGTGGTTGTTGATAGCTGTTGTAGCTGTTTGTTGTGTTGTTGTTGATAGTCGAAACTGCAGCTGCTATTGTTAATCAATACAGAAATAAAACCAAAATAATCAGAAAAATTTGGTATTCTGTCACTGTTTCTGTTTTGTGTTGGCGAGTTGTACTGGTTTGGTATTCTGCTGTTGTGCAAGGTGTGGGTGGAGAGAAATCAAGATCATAAGAGTAGAAAATGTCTATCGATAGAAGGATCGAAGAGTTCTTAGCGACAACCGATGGATACTTCGTCGGAGACTAAATGTGGATTGAGTTGAAACTCAATTCAAAGAATAGCTTGCGTGATGAGAATCAAGAGATTCTCTAGTCCAAATGACTAGAGAACGAAGAGGTTCTTGTCGCTTATTAAAATTGCTTGCGTGATGAGAATCGAGAGATTCTCTAGTCCAAGAGAGACTAGAGAACGAAGAGGTTCTTGCCGCTTATCAAATTCTGCTGGTGCTGGTTCCGAGTTAAGATTGGGGTCTGCTGGTACTGGTTAAGAACAAATTCATAGAGATAATCGAGGGATTCTCTAGTCCGAGTGAGACTAGAGAACGAGGGGTTCTCCGTCAAGATGAATCCAGTGATTTCTGTCAAATTAAGAATAAAAACTGAGAGATTCAGTTTATAAAAGTCTGTAATTTTGATATGATGAGCTTTGGTTGAATCGAATTGTAGTGTCTGTTGGTGGAAATATGCAAGTGATGCAACCGTGTGGTACTTTCATTGTGCTAAGGTGAATCTTGAGTACAATTTTCGCATTGCGGTGATGTTCTTTATCCTTTGTTGAAATTTCTTTGTTGATCTTACATCCGTTGTTGTTCATGGTGTTGATGTTGCTGTGACTACAATCGGTGGAAATAGTGCAGATATGCAGATGATCTTGCTAGCAGTAGCAACTATTGTTCTTTGTAGTTGTTGTTTTACTGCGGTGGTCTTCTTGGACATCATTTCTTGATCTTTCTTTGGGCGGCATTTATTCTTCTTTGGTTTCTTTGAATTTATTCTTCTTTGGAATTTATCCAGCTGGTGCAGAAGATGTTGCTATGTGTGGCTACTGTTGTTACTAAGGTTAAAATGCAGAAACACCTAATGCTGGTGCTGGTGCAAATTGTTGTCTGGCTGCTGGAAAGATGTTGATGCTGGACAACATTTGGTGATGCTGGATAGAAATATGCAGGTGCTACTGCAGTGAGGTTGTTGATGTTGGTAATGCTTGCAGTATCAGCTATTGTCCAGAGACTTTGAGAAATAGAAGAAGAAAATAGCTATCCAAGTTACTATGAATGGATACAGACAAAGATGTCCATATATGATCTAGTTCCTGGTGATATAGTTCATCGCGCAATAGGAGATCAAGTCCCTGCAGATGAACTCTTTATTTCAGAATTTTCTGTTTTGATTAATGAATCCAGCTTGACAAAAGAAAGACTGGTTTCAGGACTGATTTTGCGGCTGATTTTTTTGCCGAATTCAGATTTTTTTGGTTAAACAACAAGGATGCCAGATATTTCAGGCATGTCCGACTGAGGATGCCATTGCAAGTCTAGAGATTTTGTCATTGCTCGTTTTGGATGCTTCCTTGAGCTTGAATACCAGGAATGTCAGAAAGTTAAACTAGTAGAAGATATGCTCCTTGATGAAGCTGCTAACAGTCGTACAATCTTATTGTCATACCAGTGTGGTTGTGTGGATGTTATTGCAGAAACAGAAAATTGCGAGGCCTGATGGTTTTGCTATTGCTTCCAACTTCCAAGCTAGGACTGAAACCTCTGTTTTTCAGTGCCTAGCTTGAGGGGGATGTTGAGATATTCACTAGTATACCTAGTAGTATACACATACAATGTTAGTTTTAGTAGTATACACATACAATGTTAGTTTTAGTATAGTTTTAGTATTGTGGTTATTTCTGCAATGGTCATATTTGCAAGATTGGTTAGTTATTATAAATAGACCAATAGTTGTAAATTCTAATTTGAGCAAAATAAATTGAATACAGAAGAGCCAAGTTTTGCTCCCCAAAATATCTTTCTCTTCCTTCTCGATTTACAACTTCTTCTGCTCGATTTACATTTTCCTCTTCTCGATCGTGTGCTCCTGCAAATATTAACACAATGCACGCACACTTAATTATTTTTGTTAAATATATACATAACATACTAATGTATATTATGGGTATATACAGAATATTAAAGAAAGATATCGGCCCAGCAAATCACGGCCAGGCCCATCACGGGTCCAACGTTCATGCAGCCCATCACGGACAGAGTTGTATTCTATTGTATATTTGGTATATATTACTTAGTCTTGTACCTTAATTAGTATAAATAATAGAATACACTCTGTCCGTGATGGGCTGCTGGAACGTTGGACCCGTGATGGGCATGACCGTGATATGCTGGGCCCATCACAGGCAGAATGTTGTTTGAATTGTACGGATTATTTAAGTTTAAATCGACATTTCCCATTTTTTTTCTTTATTGTAGAGAATCCCATCAGAATTTGTGAAGCATATAACAGAAGATGCAGCAGAAACAACACTGTTTAAAGGCCCTTGTGGCAAGTATTGGAACATGAAACTAGGCGAAGATGAAAATGGGATGTTCTTTCACGGTGGCTGGAAGAAATTTTCAATGGAGCAACATTTGAAATTGGGTGACTTTATACTGTTTCACTATGATGACAGGATGACTTTTCATGTACGCATTTTCGACAAGAATGGATTGGAGAGATAAATTTACTATTGCATGTTATATTTTCATTGTATTAATAAATATTGAGAGTGTACTGCATGTCTGCATCTAACATTTGCATGGTGAGGGAATTAGGGTAAAGTGCGGTCATAGAATATCGAAGAAGGTTTGTGCATGCCAGTGTAGTAGGAGAAGAGAAATATAGCAGCAATGGTTGCAAAAGAGTTGTTTGAAATACTCATTTTGAAAGTCGGCGTTATATATGCCATGCCATTGGGGACCCCAATTTCAAAAATTATTTTAATTTGAAATTAATGTTTGTTTATGATTGATTTGTTCTAACAATTCTTTTTCAACTAATAATATAGCTAATTCATTGAATCTCTCTTGAGACATTATTGATCTTAGATAAGATTTTATCAATCTTAGTTTTGAAAAACTTCTTTTGGCTGGGGCAACAGTAACATGAATTTTTAACATTATTCTATAAGCAATATATTGTTACGCCTCATAGTTTTACGTTTCATTGCAATGTCGATTGATACCGGCACTCCGGGATGAGATGTGACCTTACAGGAGGATAACGAGAGTTTATAGGTTTTTTATGGAAGTGCTGGTCTGTATACAAGTTGAACGCATCGAAGAAAATATGTTTCGATGGAAATCAGCGGAATTACATTTTGACAGCTAAGACGGACCATACAAATTTGCACGACCCGTCAAAATATGAACCCCCACTGTATTTTTGAGGCAGGTTATAAGGTCTAAATTGACAAACCGTACAAAATTATACGGACCATCAAATTAGACCGTGAAACCGGTTGGTGGTTGACCTAATTACATGTTTAGATGAATTTTGGGCCATTTTTTTTAATCTATTTTCGCCCAAACTAAACCCTAACTCTCTCCCTAACTTTCCCATGCAATTTTCCATGATTCTTGATCAAATTCAAAGGCTAACCAAGGAAACCCAACGCGAGAAAGTCTGCGAAAATCGTAAAATCATCATTTCTTCATTGTCTAGCTTTTCGGAGGAAATCCCCGTCTTGAAAAAAACTTGAATATGGAAGGATATCCACCAATTAAGGTATGTACCGTCGTTATAATCATCTTCTTAAGGTCCTTCAGGTGTTTAATCTAGAAATTTCGAAGGAAGTCCCATGAATACAACTCTTATGGACTTATGTAAAGTCTTATGGATGAACTTTGTTGTTGGGCTGTTTTACTTTGAAGTTGATAATTAAATTGGTTGTATGTATTGGGGAATTAAAGAAAAGGTGGTTTGGGAGGCCGCGGTGTTGAATCACATAAATTTTCACTATAGAGAAGCCTAAAACTCTACGCACTTAAGTTGTTTGATGAAATGACCAAGTAAATTTTTCTTTAAGTTTTGGATTCTATATTGATACAAACCATTCTCGTAATGTAGATAACCGTTCGTAGAGCTTTCGAGGGCCAACGGAACTGAAAATAGCTTGGGCGACAAATGTATTAAGGCTCACTTCCTTCTTTTTGGCATGATCATATTGAAACGATTGTTACGAGACGAAATCCGATAAGAACTGTATTCTGAAGTTCTTAAGAAAGTACTTGGTATTCTTTCATAAATGTGTTGTGGTGTATTACCATCTATCTTTGAGATTACGTCCTCACTCTTAAGATATTTTTTATATCAATACAAGTCAGCTCCTTTTTGTTTACTGAAAGCTAAGCTACTAATGTGATTTATTATTCTTATGGATTTATTATTCTTATGGAGTCATTGAAAGAGTAACATGTAATGTGTTAATCCGCGTAAGGGAGTCAGAGGTGTAACGATCTTACGCACTCCGACGAGTTCAAAGAGCATTCGGTAATCCTTAAAGAAGTCATCATATGCATTATATATCTATATTACCCACATAGGCCTATGACATTGATGATATTGCTCACACAGACCTATGGTGTTATATACGCAACTCGTACATATATGACACTGATAATATTGCCCCAGAGCATACGACATTATATACGCGATTATATATCATTATGCATATTCTAGCGCATAGAGGCACATTACAAGTTGTCTTTCTACTGCCGTGTTGTAATTATTTACAATTTTAACCTTACATATTCAGTACATTTTTTGTACTGATGTCCCTTTCCGGAGAAATTACATTTCATGCCTGCATGTACAAATAGAGATGTAGATGACTCTTCATAGTAGGTGATTCGACTCAGCTGAAGATTGTCACGCTCTTTTCTTCCGGAGCTGTCTAGGGAGATGATATGTATGATGGGTGTGTATATATGTATATAGTTGTGTATGGCGACGTCTTGACCCGATCAGATGTTGCGTTATACTCATTAGAGGCTTGTAGACAGTCGTCTTTTGTATTATGATCTTGTGTGGCCTTATCGACCTCCTCATTAGACTAGTGTTGTTCATGTTAGTCTTGTCGGCCTTGTTGTATTTATGATCTTGTGTGGCCTTATCGACCTCCTCATTAGACTAGTGTTGTTCATGTTAGCCTTGTCGGCCTTGTTGTATTTATATATGTATAGGTTGGGCTTTTTCTGCGTCTAGGTGATTGTGTTCTTGATTCAGATAGTCAATTATCAGGGGCCTGTCGGTCGGTGAGTTGTGAGTATGTCACAAGTATCAGAGTTGGTACGCTCGAGCCTTTAGGGCATCGGGTGTCGGCCACCCCCAAGGTTGGTGTATGACCGTATATGTATTTGAAAAAGAATCGATTTTTTTTATTTGAATATCAACAAGACAAAATTTTAATGAAAAGGTATAAAATAAAGTTAGAATAATAAAACATGGCTCAAGAATTTGATAAGTTGATATAATGATTAGGAATATCTGTTTTGGTTAAAGTAATTTTGAAATTTTGTTTCTTTCTTTACTCAACTAGACTTTTCTAGGAGTAAGATGGCGTTTGCCTAAATTTATAAGTTCATTAAATTAATTTACTAAATATTTTTTGGTTTATCTACGCGTTTGATAAATACAAACGTACTTGAAGTTAAGATTAACAAAAATCATAAGTTCGTCACCCAAATTTATGATTTGATCTTATAAGCACATATGATTTTACAACTTATAGGGACCTTTGTGTTTTTACCCTTGATATCTTTTGTAATCTCCAAGTTCCTAAAACAAATTTTTACTTATCTTTTAATTTTATTTTTTTATTCAGCATTTTTATGTTAAATTGCGTTTTCAATCTGTATTTTTTATAAATATTTTGAGCCGAGAGCTTTCAAAAATAACCTAACAACCCCAAAAAGGTAGGGGTAATGTATACTATGTACACCTCATCCTTCTCATACCCTACTTATGAGATCACACTGAGTATATTAATTATTGTTGAAGGACATTTCAGTCATATTAAGTGAAAATATATTTATTATTGAAAACCAGTCTCCGTGGACGATATTCGGTCTTACATACTATATTACTTGAAACGATACGTGCATTTACGTGAGCATTTGAAAAATCGCTACCAGGCTCCTATTTATAAGTGTTGTGCAGTCATCATCACAGAGGGGAATCTATGTGATGGATGCCAAGACGATCGTTCATCAGGTAGCATGTGCGTGTCAGATTGGATGTGATGAAGCGACATGCCTGCAGTCTTTCATTAATCAAGGAAAGTCAGAAGACACCGTCATTTCAATGTGGTGATGATTGAAATAGCAAAACGAATGGTGGGCATCTTTTGATGCTCCTGCCAAATCGAGGAGTTTTGATTGGTTATAAACTTAAATAAATTTGTAGGGCGCGCGAAAGATGCGTCCGGAAAATGCGGAAACTATCTGTATAGGCAATGAAAATATTGTTATAGAAGTTGATTGTTATAAAAGGTCTGTCTATACAATAATTTTGTTTCATCACCGGCTATTTATCTTTTCAATATTATAAAAAATATACGTGTTTATGTAATGGGCTGTTTTACTTTATGAACGTTAATTAACTGGGTAGGACGCTTAAAATTATTAATTTGACCCGTGCCTTATATCATTATTGAAGAAAAGAAAAATGTATTTGTTGTAGAATTTGACTATGGTTAGTGAATTCAGACTTATTGAAAGTTGGGAAAATTCTTTGAAATAATACTGGTTGGGGTGGGTGTTAGGGTGGGGTAGAGGGGTGGAGCCGGTGGTTATGGACAAATTCATTGTAAAAATTATCAATGTAAAAATATATCTTAATGATATTAAGATTTTGTTCAAGATATCAATGATTAAGACTTATTCCGACCAAATAAGTACTTAGATCTTAATGTAAACAAATGCACTTAATAGTATTCAGATTCAGACATCCATTGAGTGCAAATAAATGAGGCCTGAGTAGTCATTCATTCTTAATTAAATGTATTAGATTCGAGTCCTCAATCTATGTAGTTTTGTTTGGAAGCACACTACCAAACGTGAGACTTTTCAGTGCGAACCAAATTTAGTTGGACCCTAATACCGATACAGGACACCAGACGGAATACCAAAAAAATTACACTGATCCAATATATATTTGGTAAAAGTGGTTGCATAAATTTATCTCACACTATAATTAACTAATATTTATTTTTTAATCAAAAAATATTGTGATGGAGTGATGAGTACTCTTTCATCCTTAATTACAGATCTTAGGTTCGAGTGACCTTTACTAAAGAGCACTTTACTCTCAAGGTAGAATTTTCCAACGCAAATACAAATTTAATCGGCCTAAATTTGGACACCGGACAATGGATAGAAAATAAAAAAGCCCAAACCTTAGTGTGTGTAATATTTGGGTAAATCACTTGTTAGATAATTTTTTATCTCATTTTGGATTAATTTTTTGGGGTAAAAGAAAGATATAAAAGGTAGTTAAATCAAAGGCAAACATAATATAGGATCTGCAAATTGTCATCCATCACCATCCTGTTTCATTCATTCTCTCACATTTTTCTTCCCCCATAATAAAGGAACTACCAAGATTTAAATAAATAAATAAATCTTTCATTATCACCAGATCTGAGATGCCCCTTTTCTTGATTTTTTAATCTTTCATTATCACCTTTTTTTATTGATTCTTAATTGGGTATTCATTAAAAATGTGTAACTGCAACTGGGTTAGCTTCTTTTAGTTTTTTTTTTGTTTTTGGGCTGGTAATATTGATATACAGATAATTCTATTTTTTTTTTTGTAGATTGTTAGTTGATCAAAATATGTAGATTAAAATTGGGTTAGGTTCTTTTTTCCTTTATTTTGTTTTTTAATTAGTCATGATGACGTCATCATCTCCGCCACCGTCCGGCGGTGGCAGCGACGGCGGAGGAGGAGGAGGATCGAATTATATTCAACACCAAGTTTCAAAATTTGATACCCTTCCTGGTGTAGCAATCAGATATGGCGTTGAGGTAATTTTTGTTTGGATTCTTCGAGTATTTTATAATAAAATTTACATATTTAAAAATTAAATAAAAAGTAAGTTTGTATAATTAATAATTCACAATATATGAAAAAAATTAGAGAAAATTATTATAGTGAAAAATCCTGTATCGACTACATTCTTTATAAGCTGAGGTTCGATCGGAAACTTCTCTACCTCACAGAGGTAGAAGTAAGGTTTGGGTACATCGCACCATTCCTAGGCCCACTTTGTGAGATTACACTGGTTATATTGTTGTTATAGGGATTACAATGATTATGTTGTAAAATTATAGTAAAAAAAAGTTAAACAACTCCCAAATTGGTCTAACCCTCGGGACCGAGTGACTAATTATTTGCATAATGAAAAAATAGAAATATTGGTACTTTTTAAATATTTATTTTAATTTTTTTTTGTACGATGCAATAGTGAAAATTGACCAGGGAGGCAAAAAATGTTAAGCGTTGTGTGTTTATTTCCGTGTGATAAGTCCAATAGAAGAGGAATAGGTGTAGATGTGTTTGATTTTTCTGAAAATGTCAGCTGATTTATATGAACATTTTGGAACAAATGTGAGGATAACTACTGCGCTGATTCGAGGAACTTTTAACTTATTCCATTAGGTGACATGCTAAAGCAAGAAGTTAATGTAATTGTAAACTTGAGTTTGCTTTATTTTGATTGCAAAATACAGTGCACCAGCATCTACTCACATTTCTTTATCATTTTGCACCTGGGATTGTTCCCTCTAAACAGATGATGGCTTTTAACATGGTGTACAATGGTCTCCAATGTGACAGGTAGCTGATATTAAGAGGTTGAATGGACTGGTTTCGGATCTCCAAATGTTTGCTCGAAAGACACTTCAAATACCATTACCTGGGAGGCATCCACCATCACCCGTAGTCTCAAATGGTCAAGACACCCAAGGGTACTATGACTTCCTCTTTCCCAACATTTCCTCTAGTACTGATAATAAAGCCTTTATCTTAATGAACTACTTGTACTAGTCTAAGGATAAAGTTTATGTTCTCATCTTTTTCGTTTTCTGTTTTAGATGTATTTTAATTGTTTGTTTGCATGTGACCAGCTCAGTACCTATCAGTCTATCGCAAAATTTGTGCTACTTGTTTCCTCTCTTATTCTTATGGACATGAAAGCCATACACGGTTCTATATTCCTCTCTGTTCAGAGCTGCTTTCAACTCCATCAGAAAATAGTGCTTATTACATAGGGGCACATAGCTCTCAGTTGCATAACTACCTTTTTGATAGGCTTATCATTGGCAGCCTCTTGAATTCGCTAGTAAATTTCATTTAGGCTCTCGAACTACACTTTATTCCAATTGAGCACCTAAAGTGTTCCTATTAGACACTTTCGGATCAAATTTTCTAAAAACTTTTGCGAGGGTTCTCAAGTTTTACTGCTCAACTTGCGATCTTGCGCAAAAGTTTTTTCCAAAATTTGAACCGAAAGTGTCTAATAGGAAAAACTTAACATGTGTGTAGATACTCAATTGGAACAAGTCGTAGTTCGTATGTCTAAATGAAATTTACTGACAAGTTTAAGATGGTGAGACGGTGTGGGGATCAGAGCGCAGTTACCTAGAGATGCCTTTATAAATTTAGATGTTTGAGCTTTTTCTTTCTTCAGCTTTCTTTCCTTCCATTTCTTTACAAATTGAGCTGCTTTAAGCTTTGGTATTCATGGTGACATTTGCATCATGAATTAGATATTTTGCTTAGCAAACCATAATCTACTCCTTATTAGTTGGATGTTCTCATCTTATTCATCTTTCACTACATGGAACAAGTCATATCAGCTTCTGGTTCTATGTTATTGTGATTTATTTGTGTCATCAGTAGAAGCCAACCAGCCCCTTTTCACAATATTTAAGTATGGCTTGTTTAAGCAAGAGCTTTATATGTGCTTGGTAGAGAAAAGCTTCAGACGAGCCCATTTACCTTAGGTGTAGTGAGTAATTATTAGTCGACCAGCATTATTAGATTTTGTGTTTTGGTGTATAAACTTGTTTGGGTAATCTTGTTTGTGGATGACATTCAGTAACTTGCACCAGCATTATAATATGTGGGACTAACTTATAGAACTATTTTTTATCTAATGACTTAAAAACTCATATTCCAGCGAATTACCCTCAGTTTATGAAGGAGGAAAACATCACTTTCAAGTGCAAAACGATTTTTTCAATGTCTTAAGATTGATAAGCGTGTCCGTATCAAGAAGAAAAAAAAGAGTCTGACAAGCTTTGCTTTGTCCACAAGAACTTTAATGAAAAAAATAAAGAAGAAAATATTGTTCACAAGAAGGATTTCTTGTATCATCTAACTGTTTGCATACTAAGTTGACTGCATAAAGTATTCAATGTTTAAGCAAAAAAATATCTGCAAGTGTCCTGGGAGAACATATTTGACAATTAGTGGAGGATTGCATTAGGGTCTCATTGAGATGCAGAAAACCTTTTTTTTGTATGTTTTCAGGTACATATTCTGGATTACTTTTTCTTGAGAATTAGAATGAATTTAGTAAAAAAGCTTGCACTAGTATGGATTACATAAACCAAGAGGGTATTCATATTATTTCTCATTCACTAGTTTCTGCAGAACAGTGTTCATTCGAACTGCTAATCTATGTAAAGATTGCTTAATTCTTTTTAAGTTGATATAACGTCCATGTTGGGTAGTATCTACGACTAAAGGGGCAGCCTGGTGCACTAAGCTCCCGCTATGTGCGGGGTCCGGGGAAGGGCCGGACCACAAGGGTCTGTTGTACGCAACCTTACCTTGCATTTTTGCCCGAGGTTGTTTCCACGGCTTGAACCCATGACCTCCTGGTCACATGGCAACAACTTTACCAGTTACTCCAAGGCCCCTGCGTAGTATCTACGACTACGGGACTATTTATGTAACTCAGTTAGCTCTCGTTGGATTCTTGAGTACCATATCTTTGATGTTCTAAAGCTTTAGAACTTGTTGTCAAATGTAATTATTTGGTGGTTTTATCTTTTGAGTGAATAGGCTAAAACCCTCCTAAACATCATTTTTGCAAGTTTCATAACTAAGCTATTGGATGTTCCTGTTACCACTCTGGACTATAACTCCCTTTAGATTAAAACCTCCGGTTGAATATGTGGCAAAATGTTTGGAATAACTTATTGAGAGGCGCGTGAGAGATGAAAAAGTCTTAAAACGAGTCCACATGGCACAATGAGTTCATGGTAGTTCTGGGTGTTCTTTGAGTTAACTCGCAAAATGGTGATAGTTTAGGGAAGGTTTTAACCTATTCACTGAAATCTTTTTCTATGTGTACTGCCACTTGCAACTCTTTGGGGGAGCTTTTGGAGTAACATCTAGCATGTCACATTCCTTTCCACTTGAAACTCTTTGGGGAGCTTTTGGAGTAACATCTAGCATGTCACATTCCTCGCCACTTGAAACTCCTTGGGGGAGCTTTTGGAAGTACATCTAGCATGTCACATTTCTTCAGGGGGTATTTTCATATGAGTTCATGGTAGTTCGGTGTGTGTGTCTATGAACGTATGAAACTCTCAAAACGGTGATAATCTAAGTTTTATTTGACCTTTTCACTCTTTATCTCTTTGCTTACAATCAGCAGAGCTATGTGGTAACTGTGATTGGTTTCTTGACAGACCAAGCAGCTCTGAGCGGACCCCTCCTAGCAATCAATACTCTGATTTGTTTGGTTCATTTCAATCCCTGAAATTGAAGTCTTCCCCGCAGCCAAGAGTTTCACCAGCCATGAGCTGTTTACTAGGTTATCAGGGTTCTAAATCAGCAGATCAGAAGGTTGCATCTGAAGGCTTTGAAATGGCTGTCTATCAGAAAGGAGTATCACATTATTTAGAAGATGGACCATTTGTCAAGTCAACTCCTCATCATCATCCTAATCCACGGATCGGTCTTCATAGAAAATGTAAAAGTGTAGCTAATGATATGTCAGAGAACGGAGTAGATAGCACAGAAAATGGCTCTGATAGATTGTTCGAGAAATTGGCGAGAAGGCGTAAAAAATCTGAGGCTGATTTCAGTTCCCCCCGCACCACGGAAGTGCTGTTGAAAGAAGATAACAGCAGTGGTGGCAGCGGGTTTTCTGCTGCTGCTGGAAAGGGTTTGGCTTTGCGACCTAAGTCAGCTAGTCGAATTTTCTCTGGACCAGATTCTGAAGTAAGTTCAATAAATCCGATCCCTATGTTGTTGAACGATTCTTTTCTGAACGAGAGTGCAAGCGTCAGGAAGTCATCAAGTACACCAAGTTTGCAGGAATCAGACAGTGGCACGTTGTCTTCCCTGTGGACAACATCAAAGTGGAATTTGAAGCCGGATTTTCAGGCAATTTCAACTGCAGCAATTACTAAACCAATCTTTGATAGCCTTCAAAAACCTATTGCTGCTCGAAAAAGCAAGACTGCTGTTGATTAGCAATTGTTAGTCCTCCTTCAACACATAGAAACTGAAAAAGTACAACTATAGAAGTAAAACGCTAAATGCTTACTCATTGCTAGAACCTTGTTTTTTTCTTCATTTCCTTTTTTGTGATGCAAAATTTTGGTTCATGTCTACCATTAGCAAAAAGGTTAAGTTTATTCTTGGAGTTGAGAATTTGTAGCAGCACAGCAAAGATTAGGGTGTAGTAGAAATTTTTGTTGCTTGATGGACTTCCAAATCCTATGTATGTTTAATTACATATTTTGGTCTATTTA
Source organism: Przewalskia tangutica (assembly GCA_029844215.1). Lineage (NCBI taxonomy): Eukaryota > Viridiplantae > Streptophyta > Magnoliopsida > Solanales > Solanaceae > Przewalskia > Przewalskia tangutica. The sequence continues at coordinate 5,982,835 of CM056722.1, forward strand.
TATGTAATTGGAGGAAAGCACATTGGTCATTTATATATTAGACATTCTTTCTGCATATCTTGATTCCACATGGTTTTGATTTATTCAATATGTATATCAATTTGCTTCTGCCTCAGAGATTGAAAACAATGTGCATTACATTGGTCAAGTTTTTACTGGAAGATCCATATAGGTGATATTTACAACTACTTGGAAATGTGTTTTAGCCTTGTTAATAGACTTCTAATATGATTATATATTTAGCAAACTAGCATTTGTGCTACCAAATTTAGCAAACTAGCGCAATGATAACTAGTAGTCTCAAAAAAGGCCATTTGTGCAACTTCCCATTTAGGAGGGAGAAATGCACAAATAGTCTCGTTAGGACCACTATTTAAAATATAGTTACTTAAAAGTTTACAAAAGTTATGTCACTTAATTCCTATAGAATATTTGCCGATAGAGGCATAAGTTCAATTTTAGGACCCACAAAGTTATACCGTAAGAGATATAACTTATTCATACGTAACTTTTGGCGGACAAGGCAAAATTCTCTAAACTTATGTCGAGCGAATTAGACACTCCCTCCATCCCAATTTAAGTGTTTTACTTATCTTTTTGGTCTGTCTCAAAAAGAGTGTCTCTTTTTATATTTAGCAAGTTGATAATTCGAATATCCTACATGTCAAGTTTATAACCACAAGATTTAAAGGATATTTTGAATACATTATACATATATTTAATTTAGGATCATAAAATTTAAAAGTCTCTCTTTATTTGTCAAACTCCGCGCCTAGTCAAATTAAGACGGAGGATGTACTATACAATTTATACCGGATAAACTTAATTGCTACAGAACTTATACAATTATGCCTTATGAAATTAGATCATAGAAGCATACTTTATCCCATAATTTTTTATTAAATGAACAGTAGGGACAAAAATTAAAGACCACCCGAAAACAGGGAAATTCGTGCAAAAGCCTAGCACTCTGCTACGTAACCCATAATTAAGCCCGAAGTTACCATGGGCTGGAGCCCAAATCTTTGTCCAGCAAAAGCCCTAGCTATATAAAGCTGGTTTGTCTTCCCTCATTTTCTGGGGTTTTGGACGCCATTAGAGCAAAGGCACTCTCCACCACAAGCTATCGGTCGCGACAATGGTAACTCCTTCTCTCTCTATTGCTTATACTTTGAGTTGTTAAGCTTTAGGTTTGAAGTGAGAAAATGAAAACAATTTTGGTTGTTAGTTCAAAATTATGCTCATTGTTATATTATAGTCTGATTTATTATCCGAACCGCTAATTATAGTAAAATTAGTCGTTTATCAAATGTATTAGACAGATTTGGAGGGTTCGTGTAGCCGATTCCAACTTAGAGTTGGGCCTCGTTGATATAACAACTAAGAAAATAAAAAAGGAATAAATTAAATACGAGAAGTTGCCAATTTATATGGAAGCATACCATAAACAACACGTTGGAAGATGAGAATAAGAGAAACCGAAGAGTAATACTCCCTCCGTCTCAAATTATTTGTTGTGGTTACTAAAAATAGTTGTGTCAAATTATTTATTGTTTTCGAAGTTTAAGTCATTATTAATTGTTTTTTCTTAAACATTTAATAGAGAGATTATAACTTAAACATAAATACCTCTCCTAATTAATATTTCTTAAGGGGCTTGTTACCAAAAAAATGACAAATAATTTGAGATGGAGGGAGTAGTGTAGAAAGAAATAGTAATATGTTGACAAAAGAAATATAAAAGGGAATTAGAAAATTCTATGTTGCTTGGACTCTCCAAAAATGATGCCACAACCATGCCGGATCCCTAAAAAATGCGCTACTTTTAGAGGATCCGACACGTACCCGTGGCCATTTTTTAAGAGTCCTGCCTTAGTTTGAATGTAATTAACAACAATTCTCACCTCCCCTTGAAAATTGACAAGTATTGCTCCTCAATTACACCCAATTTCATTATGTCCAAGTAATTGCTTGGCTTGATAAACATGTAACTGTGTATTCCTAAGTGGCTTTCCAAATATGCTGCAGTCTTAATTATTTCATTGTATGCTTTGGTGCTCCAGTCTTAATAAATAACGAGCGGAGAAATGTCCAGCACCACAAACTGATTGGGAAAAAGCTAAATATATTGGACTACAAACAAAAATATAGAGTTAGAGCTGCTTTGGGTAGCACCTGCAACAGTATAGATTTTGTAAATGACTTGTTAGTATAGAACTATGATAATGTAGGAAGGTCTTGCAGTGTACATATATATGGAAGATGATTCATTTCATCGAATGCATGATTGATTTCTGGTTTGCATGTTTCTTCCTCTTATAATGTGATTTACCTCGTTATGTTTTGTAAAGGAGTCGAGCCTAGATCAGAGTTCCTAGTTCCTGGATCCTTTGATCCAATATATTCATTTCTGTTATGGTATGTATGTATTTGGCCTGTGATAGCATATAAAGTAGTTACTATAAGATTTCCACATGGCTACCAGTTTTTTAAGTTGTTAACTGATGTTGCGTAGGTTACGAGATTAAATTTCTTTGAACTTGAACTTGCAGGTGAACGTTCCAAAAACTAAGAAGACATACTGCAAGTCAAAGGAGTGCAAGAAGCACACTCTGCATAAAGTTACACAGTACAAGAAAGGAAAAGATAGCCTAGCAGCTCAAGGGAAGCGTCGTTATGATCGCAAGCAGTCTGGATATGGTGGGCAGACAAAACCCGTCTTCCACAAGAAGGTAGAAGGGATTTCACATTATCATTAGTTGGAAACTAATTTGTCAATAATTTTTTCTTTCTTGGTATTCATCTCATAAATCAATGTTCCTCCAAAACTAGGCCAAAACTACCAAGAAGATTGTGCTAAGGTTGCAATGCCAGGGATGCAAACACGTGTCTCAGCACCCAATCAAGGTTTATCCTGGTAATCATTATTTTCATAATAATTTGCCAATACTGATATCCAATGTTGTTACTGACCTTGCAGAGGTGCAAGCACTTTGAAATTGGTGGAGATAAGAAGGGAAAGGGAACTTCTCTCTTTTAAGTGGAGAATTCAGGGAGATGGTATCGTTCACTTTTGTATTGTGTTGTCCTTTTTTCTCAAGTGATGTAGCTCAACAGCGTTTCTCTTGCTTGATGAACAACTTACATCTGTCGCAAAATACTTTTACTTCGAGTTTTAAATTAATATCTCAGCTATTTTTTTTATCCTTGCTTCTCTTTAATTGCAATTGCGTAAAATATTTATGATCCTGTTATCGTTAGAATGGAGTGGCAATGGTTCACTTAGGCGATAGTAAGCTCTGTTTGCTCGGAGTTTCTTTTCTTCAACTATATTATGTTTATAGCTTGACCAGGTAAAGCCAAGCTTGTGTCAATGGTGAAAGCCCTGCTAATCCTATGTTAGCTCGGCATGTTTCTACGTTGTCCCTATTTAGGGGGGCAAAGCTGAACACGGAGCAGAAATCTCATATTTTTGTTTGGTTTTTGGGATTATGGTTTGTTGTTTGGATTTGTTCATTTAGAAATTTGGGTTTCAGTTTTGGGTTGATTTTTTTTTTTGGATACTTGGGATTTCGAAATTTAGTATACCTTATATGTGGCACTTGGGCTTTAAGCGCTAAACCAAACTATTGGTGTTTTACTACTGAAAATTTAGTATCCTGATATTTCTTTTTCTCCATAGAAGGTAGACAACAACTAGCATCATTCTATAGATCCCAACCGTGGGTAGCATATTTTTCAGCCCATTTGAGTTCATCATCTCATATCACGGGTGCTTTCTGGATGTCAATCCATAACAATAGATTCTGTCACACCAAGGCAGATACAGTACAAGCAAAAAAATAGATGAGGAATGCTTCCATTTTCCACCTCACATAGTGAGGACACCTCATCTAAACAATATGTCCCTTGTTTTGAGCCTTCCTAAAGAAGTTAATCTTAGGATGAAGACCCATCTAGGTAGGCCAATATTGTTATATACCAGCTTCCTCCAACTAACTTTCTGAAATTGTCCCCAGTTTCAAGTATAGTTGCTTGGTTGATAGCTTTGGCATCAGTACTAACAAAGTACTTCACTGCCTTCAGGATTTTCTTGATGATCCCAGAAGCTTGCTTAGGAACATCAACATAAATGTTTTTATTCCTACCATCATACCAATGTATTCATTTCATCCATAATTTATCTTTTTTTTTTTGCACGAGATAATGGTCAAAAACACACTTGAACTTTCACTTTTTTCGCTAGCTTCAGCTATCAATTGTTTCATTTTTCTACCCGAATTATCACCATCAATGTATTAATACACCTAGTTGAGTAGATGGTGACAGTTCAGGTAGGAGAAAGAACAACTTGACTGGAATGTGTTTTAATCTTTACTATTATAAATAATAATAATATTACTACATGAACTTAAAAACGTGATGTCTTTTAAGAATATTACATTTAAAGAGAACATTTATGGGGGAAAAAAAGCAACACTAAATTATTTCTGTGTGTATGTGTATATATACTTAAAGCTAGGGGTGTTCACGATTTGATTAGAAATCGATCCAAACAGCAAATCGAACCAAATCGATCAAATAAATCGATAGTTATTTGGGTTTGGTTTGATTTTAAATTTTAAAAAAATTGATAATATTTGATTTGGTTTTGGTTTTATTAAAAACAAACCGAATAAAATATCGAACCGACAAATCATATACATAATTTTTATAATTATATTATAAGATATATTAATTTTTATAAGTAATGTAAAATATTTTGGTTACTTTTTTATCAAATTTTGTTTATCTCTAATAGGCTAATGAACTTTACACCTTAAGCTCATTTCTAATTAAAAGAGATCCATCAAATCTAATCTCATTAATTCAAATAAATATTTATGAGATTTACCTAAAAGAGATTGTGTTTATGTGTTGAGTGTGCAAGCAAGTTTAGAGTGTGTTTATGATTGAAATGCATATTTAATTTGTGTTTGAGGGGTTCCTAAGGGGTTTTGGGTGTTTACTCAAAATTTGAGAGACGCTAGAAAAATATGGTGATTGGTTTCCTCTTACGTGATCGCGACGAATGGTCGGGGTGGGGTGGGGCCGCTTTCGCGAGGGGATATTTCATTTCGTAACTTGAGCTAGAGACCTCAGTTTTGATAGATTCATAAAGGAATTTTTTGAGTTTCATCACCGGAAAAGAATCTAACCTCTCTTTTACTAATTATCATGTGATCTTGCGGATTTTAACCTTCTAAAACATGATTTTGGTTTGAAAATTGAGATTTCAAGTCCTAAGTTGAAACTATCTAATTCTTCGAATTTTATTATACTAATTGTACCAAGTGGTTTCAACTTTCAACTTTCAATGACACTCCCAACTCTTTTCTTTTTAAATTTTCTGATAAGTTGTTTTTTTATTTTAAATAATTTATAATTTCTAGTACGTACACTACTTTCATAATTTTGATTCTCTCAAATATTAATTAAAACGAGAAACGTTTGTAGCCAAGGTGGTTCCAATATCTTAAACTACACTAGAATTTGATAGAGTACGAGCAACTTTTCCTATGCACTTTGGACTCGTCAATCCCACAAGTTATACCTCGCGTCGTTAAAGAACTTATGCTCCATTAGGAAACAACAACAACAACATATCCAGTGCAATTCCACATAGTGTGATCTGGAGAGGGTAAGATGTACGCAGAACTTACATCTATCTTTGTGGGTAGAGTTTAATTTTGAAGAGAAAAAATTAAAGACCATCCCATTTGAAGGACAAAAGTTAAAGACCAATTCATTTGAAGGGCAAAAATTAAAGACCAACTCATTTTGAAGGTGTATTAAGCGAGAGGACAATTTGTTGTATAGAGGTTTTGTGTAGCTTATCGAGAAAAAAAAAGAAGACAACATATACCTTGTGCTCATGGGATAATTATAAGGAAAATGGAAGTCAAAATCATATTCTTTTTAATTTTAAATCAATCTAAAATAATTATTTTTTGAATTTAATAGAGTTTGACGGTCATAAATTTCACGATCTTTGAGTGACCTGAAATTTGAGGGGTCATCGAAAACAACCTGGTGAGCGATACGACATGGTGGAACACCCTTAAGAAAGTGAATTAAAGCCATTAATCAAAAGGTAATTTGTCAATATTGCCCTTTTGCTTCTTCCCAAACTTCTCTTAAAACTAGAGATAAATCAATGTTGGGATTGAGAAAACCCATTAAAGAAGGATAATTTTGGAAAGAATTAATTAATACTCCCTCTATTCTAACATAAATGAATTTTTAGCATTTTTTATGATCTAAAATAAATGAATTTTTCAAAATCCAAAAATATATTAATATTTTTTTCAATTTCAGGCCAACCCGCCTATTTTGACACCCCTATTCAAGACTTGTTCTGCAAAAATTAGCCCAAAAAGTTATTGAACGGAATAAAGCGAATAGCTCTAGTGCTCGATCGTCTGAGCTCACAACATCACCATTATGCCAAAAATAGAGTTAATATCAGGGGATGCTTTCTATCTAATATGTTAAATAGGCGTTTGACCATCAAAATCAAATATTTTTCACTTCATTTGAAATTTTTAAAGTTAGAGTTAAGATGAAGTTGTGTTTGATTATAGTTTTTGCAAAAAAATGTATTAAAAGTGAAAAAAGTGCAATCGGAATTTTAGGTGTTCTACAAATTCCAAATACAACTTGATGATTTTTCATGGGCAAAACGCTAATTTTCGGATAAAGGGGGAATCCGGGAAAAAGTGAATAATTCTTATGGCCAAACGGTTAAATCATTCCAGCTCATAAACTCACTAAAACAAATGATTGGGAAAACAAAGTAATGAGAGAATCACCTCATCAAAACAAAATACAAGAAAGTAAAATAGTCCAGCAAGTAATAAGATGGAGAACTAGTTAGCAATGATAATGTTAACTTGAGACTTTTTCTTTGGCTTCATTTGCAATAGCATCAGTTACTAAAGCCATTGGTCTTTCATCAATAACCTCGTCGATTATTCCAAACTCCTTGGCCTCTTCTGGTGTCATGAAATAATCCCTATCCATATTCTTCTGAATTGTTTCTATAGGTTGTCCCGTATGCTTTGCATATAAGTCGTTCAAAGTATCCCACACCCGAACAATTTGTTTAGTGTGGATTGTCAAATCTTTAGCCTGCCCGCTATATCCACCTGAAGGCTGATGAATCATAATCGAAGCATTAGGGAGAGATCGTCTCTCACCCTTTGCACCCGCAGCTAATAGAAGGGATCCCATTGAAGCTGCTTGACCTAGACATATAGTATTGATTGGAGATCGAATATACTGCATTGTATCATAGATAGCAAGACCTAGGCAATGAAAAGATACAATGAGTCAGCATATCAGGAAAACTATGGTAATGTCCTCAAAGATGATCGCATAAGATAAGAATTTAGATAAAGCACAACAAAACCTCAAATTCTATTTTAGCTTAAAGTTAATTGCAACCCCAATGCCAGGACATTTGTTCAAGCTTTAATCACAGAAATAGAAGTATCGGCACAATAATCTGACCAAAATAGAAGTACTTGTCGAGCTATAACCACATACGCAGAACCACACATATTATCAACCAACTTTGTACATATGACTGTCTAGTCCAAACTGAAAAGAAAAACGTAATCTTCAGCTCGTTATTAGCACAGTGATACTTTCTTTTGTTTGAAAAAGGGCTCCAAGGTATTCCAATTACTCATTATAGTCGGACCCAAGACATTTCACTATAAGTAAAGATCTGTTCGAAACTGAGTAGTTGAGATCGGCTACATGAATACTCACTTCTCCATTTAAACTCAACTGGTATCATCATACCAACACCTCGGTAGCACTTCTCCATTTCAACCGTTAGGTTCTAATTCTATGAGTAACATCTTGCATTTTGGCATCGCAATTCCACCTAGACTCACCGACTCACCTCAACTACGCTTTTCTCATGCTGACTAAACTTGCAGTGCATTATTCAGTCTTCCTCTACTTATCCTAAAACTCTTACTTTATAAAGTGCTTCTCCATAGTTCAAACTTTTTATTGACACCCACTAGTTTTGTCAAATAACACAATATCGTCAAACAAATAGCATACGCCATGGACCTCATCTTGTATTGTGCTGGTAGCTCATCCATAATCAGGATAAACAAGTAGGGGCTCAATGTCGAACCTTCGTGTAAACCCTATAGAAAACTTCTTTGTATCTCCTATTATTGTTCTCATGCTAGTGACAACTCCTTCATCATGTCTTTTATGGCATTTAAATAATTAATATGAATTCCTTTCTGCACCATCACCCACCAAAGGACGTTTCGTGGTACTCTATCATATGTTTTCTCTAGGTCAATGAACATTGTTGAATATCTTAAATCAGTCTCACAGTCGTAATGCCGATTTCATTCTGGAATCAAATCATAGATGACATTGAGTATAGTATTCTACTACCTTAGTGTCGGGAGCTATGCCTTACACAGATGAGAAATGAAGTCAAGATTATCCCAAAAACATTTGTATATAATCTAGGCATTGCCTATGGAGTGAGGGTAGGGGGTTGGGAGGTGGGGGTATTGGAGGTGAGGAGAAGACAATCAAACTGTCATTTATGGAACTTGTTTTCTCTACTTTCACTAGGGAGGTCTCATGTTTAAAGAACTTTTTTTTTTGTTGGAAAATGGTAAATTTGTTTAAAGAACTTGTTTTTTTCCTAGAGAAAATGTCTTAAATTTTTTTTGACCAACCATACATGAGAAAATTGAAAGAGATTTTCTGGAAAATACTTTCCACCATACGAAACATACACAGAATAAAAAAAAGGGAAAAATAAGAAACTCACACATCCAAGGAATGGGAACAAACAAATAATCGTGGAAAAGGGTATGAAATAAAGGATTATAGGATTGCATACCAGAGAAATAAAATGAATAAGTGCAGCTTACCGAAAGCTTAAAATTACATACTCCCTTTCTCTGCATGATAATTTATATCAATAAACTACGCCTCAATCCCAAATTAGGTGTAGTCAGAAATATGAATCCTCTTCATCCATTCCGTTCAATGCAGGTACCGGTTTAATCCAACTCAATAATTTATTTACTTAAGGCAAACTAGGAGTTTTCTGAATCCAACACTTTTCCCTATAGTGACATACAAAAAACTAGCGACCCTAGACCTAATGCAAGTATAAAAACTACATCTAAGCCTTAGTCAGCCTATATTGAAGTGTTCAATAGAATGCTTTGTGTCCTCAAAAGAATAATTTGGCTTTTTACTTATCTTTTCACAAATCACATTTTCGTTTCACTTCTTTCTGTGAAGAGTATTTTCCTCTGAGGAGATGAAAAAACTAAAACTCTACGAAACTACATTCAATTGTTTAATATCAAACACAACCAACAACAACAATCAAATCTTAAGATTGAATGATGAATATCTAATTTCATTTCCAGTTTAAGCTAAATCCTGATTTCATTTCCAGTTTAAGCTAAATCCTGATTTCATTTCACACATCTCTGTAAAGATAATTTTCCTCTGAGAGATGCAAAAACTAACATTATATTACTCGAGCATGATAATAAGCGGGCGTGGTGTATTTAAAGTGATATATGGTCTAAGGAGAGCCCTCGGGCCAAGCCAAGTTGGAAGCTACACGAATACAACTGACTTAAGTTTCTAATGAGCGCGCACAAAACCTAACTTTAAATGAACATAACTAACTCTCTATATAAAAAGTTATGTTGTGAACTATAACAACAACATACCCAGTGAAATCCCACAACGTGCGGTCTGGGGAGGGTAGAGTGTACACAGACTTTACCTCCACCTTGATAGGTAGAGCGGCTGTTTCCGGGAGACCCTAGGCTCAAGACAAAGCATAATCACAGGCAAAGCAGAAAAAACAAGATAAACGGTCAGACTCAGACGAGAAATTAAAGCATTATGAATATACAGATAATAAAATCGAATATGTCATGGTAGTGCATTCTAACAACAAAAAACACTAGTTAACACAGCTAAATAAGAAAAACAAATTACGCTAAACAACACATAGTAGCATGAATCAAACTACTGGGGACTATAAAGCACTAATGTGCCTATAAGTGTGATAGGCTAATCGAGCCTACAGTAATAACACTACACTATCATTTTGTAATCGTAAGTAGAACTACGCTCGACTACCTACTACCCTTCTACCCTAATTCGTGTCCTCCACAACCCCCTATCTACGATCATGTCCTCAATAAGTTGCACATGTGTCATATCCCGTCTAATCACCTCTCCCCAATAATTTTTCGGCCTACATCTACCCCTCCTGAACTCGTGATCCGTCCATAGCCAACCTCCGCATTGGAGCACCCGTATCTCTCCTCTGCACATGCCCGAACCATCTCAACCTCGCTTCCCGTATCTTATCCTCCACCGAGGTCACTCCCACTTTATTCCGGATATCATCATTTCTAATTATATCTCTCCTTGTATGGCCACACATCCATCTCATCATCCTCATCTCCGCAACTCTCATTTTTTTATGTGCGAAGTCTTAACTGGCTCCAGATGCGAGCCTCCATTTCATCCACCCTGCCCCAATACGATGTGTGACATCGTCATCAATCTCTCCATTCCCTTGGATAATAGACCCTAGATACTTGAAGCTTCCTTTCTTTGGAATGACCTGAATACCCAGTCTCACCTCCACGCTTGTCTCAAGGTCTCTCCCATTGCTGAACTTGCACTCCAAATATTCTGTCTTGGTCCTGCTCAACCTGAACCTTTAGACTCCAGAGTCTGTCTCCAAACCTCACTCAGCTGCGAGTCTCATCAATCAGGACTATGTCGTCTGCAAATAACATACACCGTGGCATTCCACATTGATCATCTCATCTCCCCTCCTCCAACACACCCCACTGCCACCATATACCCCATAGCCCCATCTCCACCACCACGCACCCCTACCTCCCACCCCCACTTTGTCCAGATTTTATACAAATGCTTTTGAGACAATATTTTCCAGTTTGAGCTAAATCCCAATCTCATCTTCACTTCTCCCTGTACGGATTGTTTTCCTCTGACGAGATGCAAATACAAAAACTCTACAAAACTACATTCAATTGTTTAATCGCAAATTGTTTAATCACAAAGACAACAAACAGCAACAAGAAAAAAATCGATCTTGAAATTCAGTAATGAATATCTAATCTCATTTCCAGTTTTAAGCTAAATCCCAATTTCATTTCCACTTTAGCTAAATCCTAAGTTCATTTCACTTCTCTCTGTAAAGTCTATTTGCCTCTGAGGATATGCAAAAACTAAAACTCTACAAAACTACATTCAACTGTTTAACCCCAAAGACAACCAACAACAAGATAAAAATCAAATCTTGAGATTGAATAATGAATATCTAATATCACTTCCAGTTTAAGCTAAATAACCATTTTCATTTCCACAACCACAAAGCTTATAAAGGCAAAACTAAACCAAAATTTACAACAAAAAAAAAACAAATCAACGAGAGAACAATTGGAAAACACTAACCAGCAGTAACAGCACCACCAGGTGAGTTAAGATACATGTGAATAGGCTTAGAGGGGTTCTCAGATTCAAGAAAAAGAAGCTGAGCAACAACAACATGTGAAGTGGCATCATTAATTGGGCCATTTATGCAAACAATTCGCTCCTTTAATAGCCTTGAGAATATATCATATGCCCTTTCACCTCTTGATGAATGCTCTATCACCATTGGTATAACCCCATAAAATCTCTTATTATTCAAAGGGGTTGCTTTGATTCCTAGGTTCCATAATTTGTGAGCAATTTGGGTTCGCATTGTTGAATGTATGGATGAATCTTGAACGGATAAACAAGGAAAGTGAAAGGGCAAGTAGAGTTTTTTAGGGATCTATAGTGACTTGGTGAGAAAATGGTTCAAAATAGTCCCTTAAATAAGCATTTAACAATTTAATCTTTTAATTTTATCAAAAATTAATATTTTTAGTGTTTGTAAAAGTTAACTTGGTCATTGCTTTACTTTATCATCCGTTTCTTCGTTACCTATCATTATTTTAAAGATTTTTGTGTTCTTTGAACGAGAATCGTCATGTTAAAAGTAAGATAAATTAAAATTTAGAAAGACAAAAATAATAGTATATGTTTTACTCATCATAATGACTTGTCCTCCTTTCACCGATCTAACAAGAAAATTATATTATAATAAAATTACAATAATTATAATTTATCAAAAAATAAATTATTAGGTTTAAAATAAAATTCTATCATAAACTTATTTAACTTAGACTAGGACATGGTCCGGTCTGGGTCCGAGCAGTCTATCAATAATATTAAAAATATTGTACTGACGGATCCCTGCGACATCTAATTTTAAAGAGAAAGTTCCAAAGAAAAATGCAATCAAATGATTAACTAAAAAAAAAGGATAAATTTTAAGTTATTAATTCAAGTAAAATAGGAAGATCACTGATACGGGCATACGTGATTAGAGCTGTTATTAGTCCGGTCCGGGTATCCACATATCCGGACCGACCCGATAAGATTATCAGTCCGGATCTAGAATCGGACCGATAAGATTTCGGTCCTGAGTCAAGATCCGGGACCGGACCGAAATCTTATCGGTCCGGTTCTCGGTTTTTCGGGTCGGGTCCGATGCTCATATTTTTTTTAAATTATTTAAAAAAAAAAAATGAATTTCCAATACTGAAATTGACATTATCTGACATATTACCACGAAATTTGGACGTTGAAATCTATTGTATATCGCGAAATATTTAGCGAAGAAAAGGGAAAATTAGTAACGATTTGGGGGAAAGTGAAATTAATTGGCAAGCTGGGCGTTTTTGGAAAATCGGCTGCGCCAAACCACCTGTGGCAGTTTGATTCGGCCCCGTCTCGAAAAAATACGCGAAATAAAAAAAAAGTTAGGTGAAACGGACGTCCGAGCGCAGAGTTATGACAATTTAAAGTTTCACAAATTTACAACTACTTTACTTTCAAATTAAAACATAAAGTCTACATCACATATATTCTTAAAACAGGTAAAATAGTCCAACATTAGAAAATATTACAATTAAATATAATTAGGTCCGAGAAATTTGGCGGTGGGGGAGGTGTCACGACCGAACCGGTCCGGCCCAGTGCCTACTAGGCATCTTTCTACCCATACAACACAAGTAACCCGCGAAAGCTAAATAACACTCGTCATTTTTTTTGTAAAGGCAAAGCCGGTAAGGCTGCCATAATATATAACACCCGAATGAACTACAATTGTACAACAATATAAATACAACTCACGTCAGTCCAGCCCACATATGAATTATAGACCTGGTATTTATTCCTCTCCTTCAAGTTACAGACCTCTAAGAATTTGGACAGTAACTATGACAGGACAAGGCCCCGTCGTACCCCCGAATATACCTAGCCATACAAGCTCTGAAATACTGGAGCTCTCCCAAAACGCTGAACAAGGATCTTAAGCTCACGGATCACCCAACTGAGTACCTATACATGCGGGCATGAACGCAGCCCCCCGAAGGGGGTCAGTACAACAAGTACTAAGTATGTAAACATAAAGTACAGTTAATAAATCATAACTGGCCAAAAGATGACAGGGACAAATAAAAACCTTACCAGCTCTAACCATGCCATATAAAATAAAAGTCAATTGTACCTTGTATCACTGTACCACTGTACTACTGTACTTTATATAAACAAATGAGAGTCAACTGAGCCTTTTAAAAACATGCCTTTTTAAAAGTAAGATCCACCGCGTCATTTCAATTTATGAAATAAATACCATTTCAAAATATGAAATCAACATTACTCCTTTTAAATATGAAATCATTACCATTTCAAAATATGCAAGTCATGCCAAAATCAGGGACTCCTACCCTCAGAATATACTATCACGGGACTCGAACCCGCATATGTATGTATATAGCATCATGGGACTCAAACCCACATATGTATATATGGTGACATGGGATTTGAACCCAAATCATGGAGAGCTAGTCCATCGAATAGTAGTGTCATGGGACTCTAACCCACATACATCTATATATAATGTCGCCGGGAAAATAATATAATGTCATGAGACTCTAACCCACATACATATATAATATCGTCGGGAAAATAATATAATGTCATGAGACTCTAACCCACATACATATATATATATATATATAATCCGGGAGAATGATATAATGTCATGGGACTCTAACCCACATACATATATATATAATGTCGCCGGGAGAATGATATAATGTCACGAGACTCTAACCCACATACATATATAATGTCGTCGGGAGAATGATATAATGTCATGAGACTCTAACCCACATACATATATATATATATATAATGTCGCCGGGAGAATGATATAATGTCATGAGACTCTAACCCACATCTCACATACATATATAATGTCGTCGGGAGAATGATATAATGTCATGGAACTCTAACCCACATACATATATATATATAATGTCGTCGGAAGAATGATATAATGTCATGGGACTCTAACCCACATACATATATATGTATAATGTCGTCGGGAGAATAATATAATCTCATGGGACTCTAACCCACATACATATGCAAGTTAAATAATCTTTGACTCTCATTACAATAAAATGAACAACCATCACTTTAGACAACCAAGACAATACCATGCATTCCTTTTAAAATAATCAAGACAATTACCATGCCTTCCATTTTAAAATAACCAAGACAATACCATGCATTCCTTTTAAAATAACCAAGACAATTACCATGCCTTCTATTTTAAAATAATCAAGACAATACCATGCCTTCCTTTTAAAATAACCAAGACAATTACCATGCCTTCCATTTTAAAATAACCAAATAGAACTATGTACGTCCGCCGCACACCCTTTACATTTATAAACCTCAATACACTAGCACTTGTAGCATCAATGCACTTTCACTTTTAAATCAAGTAACTTACACTTTTTAAACCAAGTGACTTATACTTTTAAAGTGAAGACAAGTATACTTTTAAACTCAAGTAACTTACTCTTTTAAAATACAAGGCACTCACACCTTTAAAATCAAGTAACCTATTCTTTCCAAATCAAACAAACACCACAATGAAATCCGAAATCATTTAAAATTCTCATTTGGAAATTCAAGACACTTATCATATCAAGTATCATTTTATAAGGTTCATACTCAAATAAGATAGGAAGAGTTCACATACCTCTTCGACTAATCCACACGCTAAGTAGAATACGCCACAAGTAGTACTTCAACCTATAACAACAATAATACTTCTATCAACTTCATACACACTAGTATAAGACTTGTACCAAGTAATGGTCCTCCTCTACAGAAATTTGGGCAGCACTTCCCCCGTTTCTACGTACTTTTCCACCTTTTACAAGGCCCGAATTCAACAACCAACAAGCCAAATTTGAGGCACAACCAACAGTTAACCAAAGGGGATTACACGCCTACTTGACGTGTAAAATTTTGTCCCACAATCACATAAAAACAGTCAATCATTAATCAACATTAAGGGTACAATATGAAGCCTTTAACACCCTTATTCCTTAGGACTTTCATTAGTCATTTTACCACATTAATCATGCATGTTGGGGGATGATTTTCCAGAATAAAAACACCCCCAAACATTCCATAAAAACGACACCACAACGTCTAACAGTTTTGGGCAGTTTCTCGGCCACAACAACTACAACAATCCAAAGCCCTTTTCCAATTTTTTTTTATAATCCAATTCACATTTCAATACTTATATACACTCCATATCAACTTGTAATAATAGGATTACTTCATTATAACATGCAATAGGTGACGTTAACAACAACAAAAATCAACGAATCCAATTGTCACCAACAATGGCCTAGTCTCGGCCAACCCCCAAAAATGGGACATGCACTTCTTATTTTCCATATCTTTCTTAATACAAGTTCATCTACTAGTCATAACAATAAGTAATATGTAATTACTTCAAGAGAAGAAGAACTTTACCTCAAAAATGGCCCAAAAACGCACCAAGGCAGTCCACTATATTTTGGCCCGTAGTTTTCATTTTGCTCCACTTCTTCAAGTTCCAATCACATATATGTATCCTCTAGAAGCTTATAACCAACTCCACTTCACGTTTCGCTTCCAAAAAGTCGACGGAAACCCCTAGGGTTTCACCCTCATTTTCGGCCAACATAAGATTTGGAGGGTTTGGAGAGTTAACTTGTTTTAGCACTTGGTTTAGGAGCTAATCTTGGAGAAAGAAACTTGTCAATACTTGTTGATCTTTGGCTATGGAGATTTTCGAAAATGGAGCTCAAAGGGAGAAGATGAGAGCTATATGGATAAGTGTATAATGTCCAAGTCTTGCAAGACTTGGATATTTATCCAAGTGTAATGCCAAGTGGAGTGGGACGCATGTCCACTTGTCCTTAAGTCTCAAAATATCTAAGTCCAAGTCAATGACAAGGGGTGACACGTGTCACCCTCCTATTGGTCCAAAATTATTTCTTCCCCAATTTCCATACTTGGCCAAAATGTCTAAAAATCTCGTGGGCCCCACAAAGTCGTAAAATTTCCTGTGGTCCCCACATGACCAAATCCGAGACTTAAAAATCCAAAACTTCAATGTACTATAATAATTCCATATACCAAATTTAAGAATCAAATTTCAAATTATAAACTTTTTTCTTTCACGAAGTTCCGAAATTTTCTTAAGAAAAAGTAATTATACTTTCCTTCCAACGTTCAAGTCTTACTTCCTTACTTACGTTCTCATATACATGTCTTGGAACTACGAGGTGTAACAGGAGGGCTGGCCGGGGCTGGGGGTATTTTACCGGATTATCGGACCGGCTCCTTATCAGTCAAGGTAATTTTCTGGTACTCGTATCCGGACCGATTAGGTTTCGGTCCGAGTATCGATCCGGATTTATCAGTCCGGTTCTCGAGTAATTACTGGGAGTATCCGGACCGATAACAACCCTTACGTGATACGACTAGGGGGAGAAAAGTAGGAAGAGAGAGAAAAGTTTTAATATATTTATTTATAGACAAGTTATTAATTATTTGTATCATAGTTAGAATTTTGTTTTAATCAATTAAATTTTAGCCGTTAATTTAACCTGTTATGTGTGCCTAAGCTAAAACTTGAGAAAAATGTAAAAAAAGAAAAATGAAAAGGAGTCGGATCTAAAAAATACTAGGGGTGTGGGTATAAAAATTGATGAACCGAAAAAACGAACGCGGTTTGGTTTAAATTTGCTTAAAAAATTAAAAAAATCGATTCTTTAAAAAATTGAATCTATCAGGATTAAATGATTCGATTCGGTTCTTTAGTATTGGTGATGAACCGAGCCGAAAAATTGGAGCTAAAATTTAAATTCATGTTTTAAACTTTTAATTTATGATGTGAACTTTATAATTTGGAGTTTGGGCTTTTATTTTGTGGGAATGTAAACTTTAATTTGAAGCATATTTTTTTTACATATTTTAAGAATATATGTGATGCAGACTTTATTTTTTAAAAATATATGTGATGCAGACTTTATTTTTAAAGAATATATGTGAATCATTGACATAAAATGTAGGGAAGTGAGAAAGAAAATAGTTGTAAATTGGTGCAACTTTAAATGGTCATAACTCTTCGCATGTTTGGCGCCACTAATTTTTAGGAAAACATCCGTTTTACCAATCAATTTGTGTTTTCCCCCAAATCGGTTTCTAATTTTCTCTTTTCTTTATTAACAATCTCACGATATACAATAGATTTCAACGTACAAATTTCGTGGTAATGTAGGTGTGAATATCAATTTTAGTGTTGGAATTTCAATTTTTTTAAAAAAAATCCCTCAATTCCCGCCCGCCTCGGCCCACTGGCCACCCTAGAAAAACCCGATATGTTCGTGTTTTTGTTTAAAGTTTGATTCGGTTTTTTAAAATAAAACCGATTTTTATTGGATTCATACTTTTTTAATACAAAATCGAACCGAATCAATATAGGATCACCCCTAAAAAATACTACTATATAAAATAATTTAAACTAGGTTGAAATTAGACAAACTTCTAGAGCAAACAGCCATCTCTTTTGAACACTCCCACATATATGTGTCTTAACAATTTACACACACAAAATTCAATGGAATTGAAAAACACATGTTTCTCCCTTTTTTCCTTTCCATTTTCTTTACCCTTCTCGTTTTTTTTTTGTTTAAAATAAATGAATAGATAATATCCCACCCAAAAACGTCAAAAAAAGAACAAAATTCATTAGCAAAAGACCTACAAAACTCCAACACCATTCCTATGATTTCTCTCCAAAAAACCTTCCAACATAACCTTCTTCTTGTACTCCTCCGAGTTCAGATCAACGCCACCGGCGATCCCGCCAATTTTACCGGCAATAACCGCTTCATTTTCCGGTCGAAACCGAGGGAGAAAATAAAACCATGCACACGTACAAATAATTGCACAAGCCTTGCCCCAAAACAACATTATCAATAGGGTCACCATTAGAATTGACATCCCAATAATTGAGTCAAAATTATCACTCAATGCTTGTTCTTGACGTTGACTTGACCTCTGGTCGTTGACTTTTCCGGTGGCGGTTGCTGCCGGCGAATTCTTCCGTTTTGGTGACGGTAGGGATGCTGAGTGGGGAAGTTTGATCTCATGTTTGTCTTTTGTTGAATTTATAAGGTGGCTCAAATTATGAGAACTAGAAATAGTAACACTTCTTGAAAATTCATTTCGACACGTAGAATAGTCATGTACGTTGTCTAATAAGTGATTCATACTTTGGTTCTTTTTGTGGATGATGTCTTTATGATCCTTTGTCTGAAAATAATGAGGCAAAAAAACAAACTAAATTCTAGATACTGATAAAAAACATTTTCCAAAAAATCCCACAAAGAATTATAAATTTAAATTTTAAAAGATTCATCATATTTTGAATATTTTTGTCATTCGCGTTATCAAGCTAATATAATCGTACTCTTTTATTCAAACCGATTATACTTTATTACATGTCAAAACATATTACACCATATGTCTAAAAAGATTATCCTACTTTTTTTATAAGTTTTTCGTAAAAAAAAAAAGATTTATAGTAACACAAATATCTAATGTTTGATTTGACCATATATTTTAAAAAAATAATAATCTATTTTAAAAATTCCGTATCAAGTAAAATTAAAATAATATTTTTGAGATTTTAATGACATACCTTCTGATCATATATATTTGTTTGACTTTGACCCTTAACCGGCACCTGATTCACATCGACGGTGGTGGTCGCGGGAGTCTCCGGCTTCACCACATGCATTTCTTTACTACTCCAGTTGTCCACCGGAATAGTTTTCGCGGCCGATGAATGTTCCCTTACAAATTTGGATAAAGAAAACAAAGGTTTCCTTTTTTTCTTGCCACCTGTTGATTTATTAACAGAGATTTTATTTTTAATTATGAAAAATCCAAAACAACCCAGAAAATTGTTCTTTTTGGAGCTATCAAATTCCATTTGAGTCATGGAAAATGAAGAAAAAAGTTTTAGGCATTAATGAAGGACTTTCATTTTTTGGAGAAGAAAAAAGAGTGAGTTGTTGGAATTCTCTTTGGGTGTAGAGTTGAAGTCGTTGGCAAATTCTCTTAAAAGGGAGCAAGTGTTGATTTATATGTCTAGATGGTCAAGGTATGAGTGCTTAGTCAATATGTGTTTATATGAACAAAAAAATGGAAATTTCATGTCAATTTCTAACTTTTTTTTGTTCTCCCCTCAGTATTCAATATTCGCATTAGAGCCCGATTATATCTTAATTCACATTGAGTAGAGTCAAATTCTAACCTCTTATTATTCTTGATAGATACATTTTTCTTTTTTAATTTTTCTGCTAAAGAATGATATATTTTTAACTTCAGAACAAATAATTTTATAGAAAATATAATTAAATAAATAATATTTAACATATTTTAATGTTATATTAGAACAACTAAAGATCCTGAGTTCAAATCTCATCGTCACCAATATCAAAGTTGTGCTCTCTTTAATAACAACATAACTTTTTAAATGAGATAATTACGTACTTTAATATTGTTAAACAGTAAAATTTCATTGTCAATCGTTAAAGATTATCAAAACATTCTCTTAGGGCATGTTTGGTACGCTGGACTGCACTAGACAAAAAAATAATACAACGTTTGGTGGGCGTTTTCAGTCGGACTTGACTGTACTATTTCTAAAAATAGTACACTCCAATTGTCATTTTTGAGACACATCTAATCCCCTGGACTGTATTAAAAATAAAATAAAAATAACAAATACAGTCCATTATATATTAATACTCTAATATCATCCATTATATATTAATACAGTACAGTATATTACAATACAGTACGGTCTATTACAATACAATACAGTTCATGCAAAATTATACAGTCTAGTGCAACTTAACAAACGAGCCCTTAGTTACAGGCTATTTAGCAACAATTATATAGCTAGTTCCTATTTTTATTGACTTTAATTTTAATTTTTAATTTTATCTGAAATGAGAAAGTTTATAGCTATACGAATCTTATAACTTGCTTTAGGCGTAAACAAAATTATTCTTCTCTTTTTAAATTAATAAAATGACATGGGTTTTTTTTTTGTAATATTTAATTCCTAAATATTAGAAAATCTTTTTACTATTCAGAACTATGAATGGATAAAATGTGTTAGTTTATTTTTTAATTGTCGGCCGCCTATCGCCTATCGGGTTTGATGGGGATTTAGGGTTGGAGTTCGTGGAGAGATTAGTTTTCCAGAAGCACGTTTACATTAATTCTTCTTTTTTCTTGCTTAGAAATTTTTTACTCTAAATATTACGTTTAAAATATTAGTTATACTAAATATATTTATAGCGTCAAATTTGTATGTACTATTGATACAATTAGGGTGGAGTTAGAATTTTGAATTTATCAATTACGTATCTTATAATGTTAAAATTGCACAGTCAGTGCAGTCACTGGATTAATGCTCGTGGATCAATCTGTATGGAAGAAGAGAAGAAGAAATGAAGAAGGAAGAAGAGAACGAGAGAGAGGAAGAGAGATTGTATTTTGTGGAGACTTTTCAATTAAACTCAAATCAAAGGCACAAATGCCTTATTTATATATGTAGTGTAATTAGCTTACTAACCACTCCACTTGTATCTAATCACTAACAAACTAACCAACATGTAACTAATTATCCTAACAACTTATTCATACTAATAAAATGATATATATTGTATCAATGAGGCTTCATTATCTCAACATCCCTCCGCAAGCTAGGTGCTAAAAACAGTTTTTTGACACCTAGCTTGGATAACATGTAATGGTGTTGACCTTGTAGTAACCCTTTCGTGAGCATATCCGCTGGTTGCTCAGCAGTAAGAATATGCAGAGTGGACACCAGTCCCTGTTGTACCTTCTCCCGTATAAAATGACAATCGATATCAATATGCTTTGTCCGCTCATGAAAGACTGAGTTTGCTGCTATCTGAATAGTTGATTTGCTATCACTGAATATGGGAATGGAATGCTTCACTTGTATGTCGAGCTCAGAAAACAGTCCAGAAATCCATACAACTTCAGATACTGCAGAAGCAAGACTTTTGTATTATGCTTCAACCGAGCTTCTCGAAATAGTATGTTGCTTCTTGGACTTCCATGATATGAGGGAAGATCCAAAATATACTAAATAGCCTGTAACTGACCTCCTAGTGTTGATACACGATGCCCAATCAGCATCACAATACGCAAACAGAGCTGCAGACTCTTCAGCAGGCATGAAAATGCCCAAACCTGGTGTTTGCTTCACATATCTGACTATCCTCTCTGCTGCTGCCATGTGAGAGACTTTTGGTGCTTGCATATACTGACTGATACATTGGACTGCAAAGGCTATATCAGGCCTTGTATTAGTCAAATACAACAATCTTTCAATAAGTCTTTGGTACTCAGAGGAATCAGTCATAAGATGTATGTGATTGTCCCTTCAGGACCAGCTGTTGTGTCTCTCAGATGCTTGTCATATGCATAAGAGGTTAATTTAGCATTCCATTCAATTGGAGACTATGATGGCTTAGCTCCTGTCAATCCCATATCAGTAATTAACTCCATAGAATACTTTCGTTGGTGCATCACAATTCCATTGTTGTTTCTGGCAAACTAAAATCCCAGAAAGTATCCTAGTTCACCCAAGTCCTTAATCTTGAAGTTGCAGTGTGGCTTTGGTCTCAGCAATAAGTGTCTCATAAGCAAGTCATCCACATACATCAAAATCACTACTATTTTTCCATTGATCTTCTTTGTGATAAGTGAATAATCCAGGTGCCTTTGAAGAAAACCAACAAACAGTAAGGCAGTGATTAATTTGATGTTCCACTGTTTTGAGGCCTGTTTTAAACCATACAAAACCTGAGGAGTTTACAGATCTTCCCTTGCTTATGAATCACTCCATGTAGTATGCTCATATACACTTCTTTATTTAGATCCACTTGCAAGAAAGCATTGAATACATCCATTTGATGTATGCTCCACCCCTTAGCTGCATCTATAGATATAACATCCCTTACAGTGACCATCTTGACTACAGGTGAAAATGTGTCTTGATAGTCTATTTCTTCCCTCTGATTATATCCTTTGGCAATCAGTCTTGCCTTAAATCACTCTATCTCCCCAGTAGCCTTGTATTTAATTTTGTATACCCACTTACAACCAATGGCCTTTTTTCAGTGGGTAAGTCTACTATCTCCCAAGTATTATTGTCCCCCAAAGCTGTGATCTATATCTTCATAGCTTCAACCAATCTCATGTTTCTTGCTGCTTCGTAGTAGTTCTGTGGTTCACAATCTTCAGACATCTTTGCCATACAACTCTGATAGGACACTGATAAACCAGCATAGTTGAGATGGTTAGACATTGAATACTTAACAGTGTCTGATTGTGACACAAAATCTTTCATCCAAGTAGGAGGCCTCCTCAGCCTGGATGATCTCCGTGTGGCATCATATGACTGGTTACTGGCACTCTACATATCTCCATGTGGATCATCACTTGTACATGAAGAAATCCTTTGAACCACCTCTGGTGATTGGACATCACATGTGGAAGGTGAGAGATTTGTACCTGCATCAATATTAGAAAACATTTCAACAAGATCATTAGTGTTAGGTCCTCCTTCTGTATCCCTGTAATAAGGAATATTCCCTGAGCCTTCAGCGGAATTATCATCATACATTCCAGAATAAGAATCAGAATAAGTGTCATTCTTATCCTATGAACTACCATCTCCAACTTCTTTAATGCCCTCAAAAGGAAATATATCTTCATAAAAATTAACATCTCTACTCACGAAGATGCTCATACTATCCAAAGCTAGCAACTTATACCCTTTATGTTTAGTGGCATATCCCCCTAGCACTGTTTTGATTGCCCTACTATCAAATTTATCCTTCTTGACTAGGTTGGTTGCATAACATAGGCAACCTATGATTCTCATATGAGCCAAAGAAGATGGCTTGTTAAACAATCTCTCATAAGGTGACACATTCCCAATCATAACAGATAGTATCAGGTTAATCACATACACTGCAGCCTTCACACATCCACCCCAGAATATTGCTGGTAAATGTCCCTGAAACTTGATGGCCCTTGCAATTTCCAAAATGTGTCTTTGCCTCCTCTCAACCACACCATTTTGCTGAGGAGTGTAGACACAAGAACATTGATGAATAATGCCATGCTGGCTAAATAACTAAGAACAATTATGATTAAAGAATTTTGTCCTATTATCAGTCCTTACACATTTAACATTCTTGTCAAATTGATTTTTTATTTCTGCAAACAGATTCTTAAGGATAGTAATCACATCAGATTTGACATACAACAAGAACACCCAAGTCCATCTAGTAAAATCATCTACTATGGTTAAAAAATACCACATACCACTGTGGGTGGGAGCCCTATAAGGCCCCATACATCAAGATGCAAAAGTTGAAAAGCAGACTCAGTTCTGCTCGTACTAACAGGAAATGGTTTTCTAGTTTGTCTAGCCATAAGACAAAACATTACAATGTCTTATTGTAAAGTTAGATTTGTTCCCAAGTTCACTTATTTTCCTGAGCATGGTCATTGGAACAAGCCCCATCCTTTTATGTAATAATTCTGCCTGTAATTCTTCCTTTGTGTGTATGACAGCTAAATGAACTTGTTTTGTCAACAATCTCCTGGATTGCAGCATATATAGTCCATATACCTCTTTACTAATCTCCCCCACCTTCCCAGTTAAGAGATCCTATAAAACAAATAAATCAAGGAAGAACCTTACACTACAATTTAGTTCTCTGATTAATTTTAAAACTGACAACAAATTGAACTGAAAACTTGGTACACATAGAAGATTCTTAATGAGATCGCCTCCACTTAACCTGCAACTCCTAGTTTGTGTTATTACTGCCCTATCACCTGTGGGTAGCTGCACATGACCTGCATTGTCTATAAGCTCATGTTTTTCAATCAAACTCCTATCAGTCACCATGTGATTAGTTGTCCCATAATCAATAATCCAATTGGGACTATCATTAATTACAGGATTACGTACTATGTGAGCTTTAGGTACTGACATATTACCATATTATCCACTGTTGATTCAGCAGTGCAGCAACCTGCTGATACCTCTCTGGAGGACACGATCTTAACATGTTGTTAAGTTGATCATGATGTTCTTGGGACAATTGCTTAATCCATGCCTGATATTGATCTGTCTGTTTGAAATTTGGTACATGTTGAGCTCCTTCTCCCTGTGTCTGCCCTGTCATGGCCACATTAACTTTCTTCCTGTTTTTGAAATCATCTGGATAGTCAACAAGTTTGTAGCATTTATCTCTTATGTGGCCATTTTTCTTACAATAGTCACAATACATCAGTTTATAACACATCTCCCTATTATGTCCCTTCATGTTGTAAAAATCACAATATGTTTTTGATCTATTATGTGGAGCTGGAGTCTTGCTAAACATAGCTATGTGTGCAGTAACTTCACCACTCAAATATCTCTCAGTGATCAATCTCTGACTTTTCTCTTGAGCTACCATAGCATATGCATGATTTACACGTGGAATATGTATCATTAGAAGAATATGAATTCTAACTTGATTATAACTATCGTTCAATCTCATTAAGAACTCCAACAGTCTTTGATGTCCTAGATGTACTATATACTCCTTAGGACTAGTGCAGTCACAAATTGGTACAAGAACTATGGAATCAATCTCATCTCATATGTCCTCCATTCTAGAGTAATAGCTTGCCACAAGAGACACACCTTGATGAAGCATGGCCAATTCCTTTCTCAACTGATACACTCTAGACAAATTGATTTTATTAAACCTTTCGCGCAGATCCTTCCAGACTGCATGTGCAGTAGATTTGTACAGAATTCCACTAAGCAATTTTTTATTCACATCTCTTATAATTCATGAAATTACCATCGCATCATTCCCATTGTTTTATCAGATTAGTACCATAGGTGTCTCATTTAATCGATCCATCAATAAATTCAATTTTATTCTTTGTTAGCAAGTTTAATCGCATCATTCTACTCCATAAAGTATAAATTTTCATTCATATTAACTGTATTTCAATTTGCAATTCAGCAACAGAATCAGATCCACTCAAAAATAGTGAATGATTATGATCGACTACATTCGATGTCGAATTCAAACCATCATCCACACTTGATGTCGCAGTCGGATCCATATTTCACACAATTGTAAATTGTTTATACTAGAATTGTAATTTCAAAACGCTGAAAACTCACAGAATTAAGGAAACTTTACTTGAACTTGAAATGCAAATTGGCTCAGGATCGCAGATCACGAATCCTCCAATTTCTGATGAAAACTGTCGATTCGCTATGCACAAAGCTTTGATACCATGTTAGAACTGCACAATCAGTGCAATCACTGGATTACATGCATGATCCAATGCTCGTGGATCAATATGTATGGAAGAAGAGAAGAAGAAATGAAGAAGGAAGAAGAGAACGAGAGAGAGGAAGAGAGATTGTATTTTGTGGAATCTTTTCTATTAAACTCAAATCAAAGGCACAAATGTCTTATTTATACATGTAGTGTAATTAGCTTACTAACCACTCCACTTATATCTAATCACTAACAAACTAACCAACTTGTAACTAATTATCCTAACAACTTACTCATACTAATAAAATGATATATAATGTATTAAAGAGGCTTCATTATCTCAACATAGAAAAGTTAGGTGTTCGATATCCGCATTGGAACTCGACTATATCCGGATTCGCGTCGGATAGAGCTCATTTTTGGGGAAGCGCTCCTTATCGATGAGTTTTTATACTCAGGACTCGAACCCGAGACCTCTGGTTAAGGAGGAGCAATTTCATCCACTGTAGCACATCCTTTTTTATGGTATATAATTAGTCAGTTTTAATATGTTCGTATGCTATTTTTTATTATTATTTCAAGTTTGTTATATATATATATATATAACATAACATAAAAATTTACGTAAAAATAAACTTTACATATCAAACTTAGAGCTTCCTCTATTCTTGATCTCTCTCACTCTGTCTCTCTTTTTGGTTGTTCATTGCTAACTGATTTTATTCTATTTTTGCAATATAACAATATAAATGGTCTAGTGACGTCAAACAAATTAAAATCAGTTTCATGATAACTATATGTAAGAATGAATTTGGCTTTTACGTCTTAGTTTTGCTAATTGCATGTTGCTTCTAAAAGAGATTAATGTTGTTTTGTTGGTTTTCTTTTTCCCATAATGTCCTAGTTTGTTTCTATGTATTGTAAGGAGAATACATAGAACTCAACGATATTAGGGTGTGCTTGGTAAGGAGAATTTTTTTTCCCGTTATTTCATGTTTCGTTAGTCAAAAATTTTGGATAACATTTTTCTAGGAAAATAAGTCCATTGAAAATTTTAAAAATAACTTCCTAATGCAATAAAAGTTTTTAAAAAAAACAAGTTGGTGACATTTCATATAAATTGTCACCTTTCACCTTTCAACACCTTTCATCCTCCCCCACTCTCATCTCATAGTGTGCGCTTAGATTATATAAAATATTTTTGGCTTTGGGACAATATTTTTATTTACGTACAATGCACAAGAAAATAAGTAAGAATCCACTTATTTTTTTAAAATCATTTTCCTTTGTACCAAACACACCCTAAAGGTAAATTAATTATTCCGCTAACAAAAAGTTCTAGAAAGTGTTAGCAGTCATTTTATGCAATTGCATTCTATCGGAAGTCATAATTTTTATCTTTAATAATCTTTATTTAGTCTTCGATGTTTGTTAAACTATTCGTCCTCATAATTTGATTAGTCTTTAATAATCTCACGTTGACTATATGACGAAGATCGAATCAACAAGCATGTGATACAGAGAAAGAAGAAAGAGTTGAGAAGGTAGAAGAAGAAGAAGAGGCGGTTAAGGAAGAAGAAGAGGCGGTTCATGAAGAAGAAGAAGAAGAAGCGGAAGAGAGAGAAGAGAGAGAACTCAGAATTAGGTCATTGTATTATGAAAAAATGTATTAAAAGAATATTACATTGTATCACCTATTTATACACCAAGTCTAAGATGGCTAATTATGTATCTAATAGTTACAACACTAATTAACCTCCTAATTAGTAACAATTAACAATTAAGTAACTATTCTATACAATGTTTCATCACACTTTTACACCACCCCACCCCCCTCAAGCTAGGGGAAATGAAGATGTTCTTCATGTCTAGCTTAGATAAAAGATGATCATATTGGCGTCATACCAAGGCTTTAGTCAGTAGATCGGCAGGCTGATCATGCGATGCTAAAAAAAATCTTGATCAACCCTTTCTGGATATGCTTCCGGATGAAGTGGCAGTCGATATCAATGTGCTTCGTTCTCTCGTGGAAAACTGGGTTCGCAGCAATCTGCATAGCAGACTTGTTGTCTGTGTATACGGGAACAGGTTGCTGAACCTCAACACCCAATTCTCGAAATAGTCCTGCAAGCCAAATAACTTCAGCTACTGAGGATGCTAATGCCCTATATTCAGCCTCTGCTGAACTGCGAGACACAATTTCTTGCTTCTTGGATTTTCAAGTCACTGGTGACACACCAAACATCACAAAATACCCAGTAACTGACCTCCGACTGTTAACACATGCCCCTCAATCTGCATCGCAGAACACTCTGAGCTGAGGGACACTGGAACTAGATAGAAGAATTCCCAAACCATGAGCTTGTTTGACATATCGAACAAGTCGCAAACCAGATTCCATGTGGGAATTCTTAGGTGTATGCATAAACTGACTCAAGCAGTGAACTGCATAGGCGATGTCGGGCCTTGTAGTTGTGAGATACAGCAGACGGCCAATCAGCCTTCTATGACACTCAGATCCGAACGATGGGATCGGTGCGAAGGTGTAGATTCTGAACCTGAAGTGGATGCTATAAGCTTGTCAAATTCAACAGTAGTGAGCTTGACATTGGCATCCATAGGTGAAGATGAAGGCTTGGCCCCTGCCAACCCCATGTCCGATATTAATTCCAGTGCATATTTTCGGTGGTGCATAAGAATACCTTGGGAACTTCTGGCAAATTCTATCCCAAGGAAATACCTTAACTCTCCAAGGTCTTTTATCTTAAATGATGATTGTAATGCTATCTTGGTAGCTTCAATAAG
Source organism: Przewalskia tangutica (assembly GCA_029844215.1). NCBI lineage: Eukaryota > Viridiplantae > Streptophyta > Magnoliopsida > Solanales > Solanaceae > Przewalskia > Przewalskia tangutica. The sequence goes on from CM056722.1 coordinate 6,011,616, forward strand.
GCTCTGATCATTTTCAGTAACCAAAAGATCATCGACATATACCAGAACAATCACAATTCTATCTGCAACCTTCTTTGTAAACAGTGAGTAGTCCCTGTGACTTTGTGTAAAACCAGAGGAAAGAAGAGAATCAGTCAGCTTGATATTCCATTGTCGAGATGCTTGTTTCAGTCCATATAATGACTTCAACAGTTTACACACATTTTGTCTTCCCTCATAAATCACCAAAACCTTCAGGAATTGTCATATAAACCTCTTCAAAGGATCACCTTGCAAGAAGGCATTGTAGACATCCATCTTTGAATTATCCGATTACGTCGCTGCAATAGATATGATCGCTTATCAGTACTCATTTTCACCACTGGTGAAAATGTCTCATGATAATCTAGTCTCTCCTTTTGATTATATCCCTTTGCAACTAATCGAGCCTTGAATCTTTCTACTTCACATGTCGCCTTGTATTTGATTTTATAGACCCATCCACATCCAATGGCCTTCTTCCATGCTGGTAGATTAACCAGCTGCCAGGTACCATTGTCCTCCAATGCTTGAATTTCATTTTTCATAGCCTCAATCCATCTCCCATCTTTAACTGCTTCTGAGTATTTCTGAGGCTCAGTATCAAGAAAAGCTTTAGAGATAAAACTTTGATATTGAGAGGAAAGACCTGTATATGCAACATGATTAGAAATAGGATAAAAACAACTTGAAGCACCATGGTGAGTAATATAATCTTTGTGCCATATGGGAGGTCTGCTGACTCGAGCAGATTTCCTAGTATCATATGTTGAATTTGGCTCTGTGGAAGTATTCTCATTGTCAGGAAGAACGCCAGCAACCTGGTCCTCACAGGAGAGTTGTGTATCCTGACCTTGCTGTGTTTCAGGGCTTTCATATGTGACAATATGTTGTATTATTTTGGTGATGTCTACTAGGTCATCATAGTAAAATTGATCATGGGCCTGGATGGGATCAATTTCTTCACTGTCTCTGCCTTTAAGTGGAAATACATTCTCCATGAAGACCACATCCCTGCTCATAAAAAAAATTCTATTTTCCAGGTCATAAAGCTTGTAGCCCTTCTGTAGAGATCCATACCCAAGTAGTATGGCTTTCAGAGCACTGGGACTAAATTTATCATGGTTAGTTAAAATAGTTGCAAAACACAAACAACCAATTACTCTAAGATGATTAAGAGATGATAGTCTTTTATGCAATACTTCGAATGGTGATTTGTTTTGTATGACAGTAGATGAAATTCTATTAATTATATAGACAACATTTTCAACACAAAATCTCCAGAACCTGTCTGGCAGACCTGCATGTATCATAATTGCCCTTGCTGTTTCAAGTATGTGTCTATGTTTCCTTTCCACAACACCATTTTGTTCTGGTGTATATATACAAGAGGTTTCATGAACCACATCATGCTGTGAAAACAATGCTTTACAATACTTGTTAAGAAATTCTGTCTCATTATCAGACCTCACCTTTTGTATTTTAACTCCAAACTGTGTACCAATCTCAACAAATAAATCCCTGAGTAAAGTTGACACATCAGACTTTAATCTCATAAAGAAAGCCCAAGTCCATCTAGAATGATCATCCACAATAGTGAGAAAGTACTTCATTCCATTATGTGTTTCAGTTTTAAAAGGGCCCCATATATCCATATATAGTAATTGAAAAGAGTTTGAGGCTCTACTGGTACTAATAAGAAAAGGAATTCTAGCTTGTCTAGCAAGAGGGCATACTTCACAGTTATACAAGTTAAACACACCAATATCTTTTTTAAAACAAAGAATCATTTTCAGAACATTCATAGGAACATGGCGGAACCACTGGTGCCATGTTGCTGCATCAACATGCTGAGAGGCTGAGAAACACTTATTTACTCCTTCTCCTATATTCTGAAGATATCCACACAAGATGTATAATCCATCTTTTTCAGTCCCAATCCCCCTCATCTTGCCAGAGGAGAGATCCTGAAATATACAACATGTAGAAAAAAAATTGACACTGCAATTCAGTTCTCTAGTGACCTTGGACACAGACATCAAGTTGAATTTAAAAGATGGCACACATAAGAAATTTCGAAGGACAACACCTCCTCCCAAGTGACAGTCACCAACATGTGATATTTTGGCTGATTCACATGTTGGTAACTGAACCTTGCTGGTGCTTTCTGTGAAATTATTCCCACGTAAATATTTGTGATCACTAATCATATGATTAGTTGCACCTGTAACTATAATCCACTGCAGTATATCTCTTGGATTAGAGAAACAGTTACATGCTGCTACATTGGCACTGATTTTGGCATTGTGCTGATTGAGCAGGTTAAGGAGTTGTTGATGTTGCTGAGGTGTGAGCTGGTTATATGCCTGGGACAATCTGAAATTCATGACTTTGTTGAGGCTGTGACTGCTGGTATCCATGACTCAGAGAACTCTGAATCATTCCCTGTTGCTCCTGATCAGTTTCTTCAAATGAAGAAGAACTTTCTCCAGTAACTGCATATGCTTTCTTGTTTTTATTGTTCTTGAAATTCTGATTCTGAGAATTATCAGGATAACCATGTAGCCTATAACAATCATCTTGAATGTGTCCTGTCTTATGGCAATAGTCACACTTTATTAGTTTGATACAATCTACTTTCCAATGCCCCTTCATGTGACAAAAATCACACATGACACTTGAATTATATGGCTTTCGTGGTTTTGGTTTTACTCTTCCATTTCCACTCTTTCCACTTCCATTTCCCACTGTGAACATGACATAAGACTCCATCTGCTCCTGCACTGTCCTGCTTGATCCAGTCATCATCCTTTGGCTCTCTTCTTGATTGATCATAGCATATACTTGATTTAGACTCGAAATTTGATGCATCATAATAATCTGGCTTCTCTCCTGGATATAGCTCTCATTTAAGCCCACCAGAAACTGCATCAGCCTCTGGTATTGAAGATGATCAACGAACTCTCTCGACTTTGGACAACATGAAGGAAGTGGAATGATTGAGTCGTATTCATCCCATAGATCTCTCAATCTAGAGTAATACATTGAGACTGATAATGATCCTTGTCTCAATGTAAAAATGTCCTTATGCAATTGGAAGGCCCTGGAACTATTAATTTTATCAAATCTTTCTTTTAATTCCTCCCATATAATGTAAGAGTCTGAATTAAAAAGTATTCCAGTAAGCAGCCTTTTACTCACATTTTCCATTAGCCAGGAAACTACTATCGCATTGCATCTGTCCCATAATTTCGCCAAATCTCCATGAAATGAGAATCTCTTAACCGATCCATCAATAAATCCTATCTTATTCTTTCCTAACAACACAAGCTTCATAGCTCTACTCCAGAGTGTGTAATTATCCATTCCATTCAAGATAATACCAACTGACAATGAGCCAGGGGCATCCGAAGGAAATAGATATAAAAGATGATTGTGATCAATGGTTACATTCACTGTCACATTCGCACCAGTCAAAACATCTTCACTATTCTCCATTATTATCAAATCAATATATGAAGAAAAAAAATATAGTCGAACAAATGTCGAAATACCAGAAGAAAATAGGTGATCGAACAGATCACTCCTCAATTTGTCACTGCACGTGACTCATTCTTCCTGATCTATCTGCGATTCAATTGCATGCAACTGATCTCATTCGATCTGTTCCAGTTGAGTATCGATTCACAACTTCAATCACTTGATCTTTACAGATTAATGTTCTGGACTGCATATAGTCTTTTCGATTCGATCTTCGATCTATTACTTAAACCACGACTTTGATACCATGACGAGGATCGAATCAACAAACATGTGATACAGAGAAAGAAGAAATAGTTGAGAAGGTAAAAGAAGAAGAAGAGGCGATTAAGGAAGAAGAAGAGGCGGTTTAGGAAGAAGAAGAAGAAACGGAAGAGAGGGAAGAGAGAGAACTCATAATTAGGTCATTGTATTATGAAAAAATGTATTAAAAGAACATTGCATTGTATCACCTATTTACACATCAAGTCTAAGATGGCTAATTATGTATCTAATAGTTACAACACTAATTAACATCCTAATTAGTAACAATTAACAATTAAGTAACTATTCTATACAATGTTTCATCACACTTTTATACTATAATAGTAAGATCCAAACGTTTGGAAATTCTATCTACATCGTGGTTGCATATCTTTCCACAATTTCACCAAAATATTAACAATTAAGAAGAAAATACCAAGATATAACGTAAATTAAAGGACATAAAAGAAGCTTAATGGGGAAAAAACAAAAAGACAAAACTTGAGGGCCTACAAGTAAATATGCTTATGTTCAAACACTTCATTTTCTGTTAATTTTACAAATGGGCCCTAAATTTTATTCAAATACAAAAAAAGGAACTGAAAGTCACTCGCCTGTAAAATTGGAGAGGAGTGAAAGCCACTTTCTTGAATTTTGTTTGTTCCACATATGGGTCCTAATCAAAACTAAAAATTTATCAATTTCAACCATTCCACAATTGTGATATACTATACTCAATCATGTTTAGGTAAAGATGATTCCAAAAGTCAAAATTTGGCTAAAACACTAACTATATATTATTTTTTAAATAAAAATAACAAAGGTACATGTTTTGCGTTGCAGTTTTATATTGTTGGTCTTTTGAGGTTTGTTTAGTTTACCAAAAATATGTTTTCTTTGAATACTAATATATTATATTTCACGAACTCCTCTATAATTACTCTCTTTTCCCTTTATTAGATGATCACTTTTGAGCCGAGGATTTTCCGGAAACAGTCGTTTTACCTACTAAGATGGAGGTGAGGTCTGTGTACATTTTACCCTCCCCAAATTCACATTGTGAGATTTTACTGGGTATGTTATTGTTGTTATAGATGATCACCTTTATGTGATGATAATAAATCTTAATTTTATGCTTTGATCGTATATAATTAATTAGTGTCAGATTTTCTCTAATGTATAATTACTAACAAAGTGGTCCATCAATTAGAAGTACCATTTTCACCTTCACATTAATTTTTGTGCAACTAATGGACTACTACAAAAAAAAAAGTAGAAAACCGCCGTAATAAGCAAATAGAACTGCCATTTTATAAAATGTATAATTTGCGGCGGTTGTTCAAAAACCACCGTAATAACTTTGTGGCAATCGAAATTACAACGTTATTGAAATGTTTAGGGATTTAAAACCGCCGTAATATACATAGAAAAATTGCCGCAAATAAATAAAAATTGTAGTGATATAATTAATTAAATTTGAGGTGTTAGCTGGAAAAGTTTTAGTTGATCAAATTGTGTACAAGTACAATATATAATAAAGGTGATCAAATTATTTTCACCTTCACATTAATCGTTCTTGATTTTAGATCCACTTAGTGTCGTTTGGCAGAGTGTATAAAAATAATGATGAATATGATATATTAATAATGCTGATATTAATTATGTTGAGATTATTTCTTATCGACGGTTTAATTTGATATATATTTAAAATAAATGCACTGCATTTAAAAAAAAAACTGTTTGTTTACAAATTACCCTCAAAGTTTTTTTAGCTTTGTACATTTGTAGTTATCTAAAAGGAATATTTTTTTTGTAACAAAATTTTAAGCTAATTATGATTTATTCAAAATAATTACAATCTTAATAATTTGCCTTTTCCTATATCTATTAATTAACTGATGTCTTTGGAACAAAAAATAAATGAACTAATTCCTAGCCCATATTTGTAAATAATGGATCTTTGACCTAACTCAATCCTAAAAACTAGCTTGTAGGGTGAAAATTGTTCAAGTCCATATAAAGAGTCCATGTTCCCATTCCATTTTCGATGTGGGACTCTTAACACTCCCCGCACGCCAGACCTCGTTAACTGAAGCTTGAACAACATAGTTTGAGGCCTCAACATCGACGAACAAAGAATTAGAATGAGTTTGGCTCTGATACCATGTAAAGAATAAATCTTGGACCTAACTCAACCCAAAAGCTAGCTTATAGAGTGAGAACATATTTTCATTCTATTTTCGATGTGACACTCTTAACAATATTTTACTCAGCAATATTTTCTTTTATCGTCATCTTCAAAGTTCAATCCTAATCAAACAAACTCAATAAGAACATATGAAGCTACCAACTCTCTCCGAATATTACTTTTTCTCCGTGTATATTTATTTTCATGTTATTGTGAAATAGATAATTAGTTATTAATTTAACACGCACACACGTATCTGGATTTTCCATTTTTTCTAGGTGGAGTATTTAGATTTACTTTTAGGTGTTGGATTTGCCGTGAATTATCAAAATCTAAAGCAATTTATGTGGACTGAATATTTTGGGAATTAACACATTCTGAGGTTTTAAACTAAGCTTATGTTGTACTACCTTGGTATTAATCAAGCATAAAAGTTGATGGGCACTTTTATTTTTAACCACACTTATGTATGCATTAAAGTCTTGGTATTGCTAATATCACAATTTTCTATGTATTAATTATACATAAGATAATAAAAAATATGGTGTATAACTAATACTTTCATTTTAATACATAGGTTGAAAAGATATACCAAATAAGGGATAGTGTATCAAAAGTTAATGCATACATTATTTTTTTTAATGCATCCAATAGCGAAACTTGCCCAAAATATCAAGGGGGGCCGTAGAAACTGAAAAAGTTAAGATAAGATGGATTATCCGGTCAATCAAGTAATATGTATTTGCTTTCCCTATTTTTTCAACTCGACATTGATAGGAACCCCAATTGAGATAAGCTATTCGAACTTCATCTCTTCGATTCACGGGATATTCCCAAATTTGGGGACGCTTTTCGGGATCACATTCTAAACAATTGACATCAAATTCATCTATGGTGACTTTTTGAATCTTTGCATGGCTGCTCATCCAGTTGAACCGTTTGATCATCGGAATTGTGTTTTTCAAGTGTCGATGTTGAAGTTATACAATTTTCATCTTTGTTGGAAGTTTTCCTCTTGAAAATGCATCAATTTTCTTAAGTTGGACCATAGTAACACTCCTAAAAATACATAAATCAATTATCAAAGATAACATCTAAATCTGAAAACATAACTAAATCAGAGAAATTCGGCTTTTAAAGCCTTAATCTGTTAATTCCACTCCCATAAGCTCAAAATAGCCTCGTATATGATGAAACAAACATAAAGTTTCCCCAATCTCACGACTCAACCACACAGAAAAAGAAAATTTTAGACTAGAGAAACCTTGGAAAATAAAAGAATAGTTCGGATTTTGACAAAAGATAAATTTCAGATCGTAATTTCAAAATTTAGGGTTTCTATACTCGAAAATGAGACTTATAAGGTTCTTGAATTAGTAGAAAATATAGAACTCCAAAACCCCATAATAGCAAAATGGGAGTTGATGTCTTGTTTAGAACGTGAAAATAGAGTGACGTGTGAGAGAGGAGGTATATATAAAAAAAAATTGATTTTTTTAGGAGGGCCACAACCCCCTCAAGCCTCTACTAAGCTCCGCCACTAAATGCATCCAACCAAACGATCCCTTATTTTGTATGTTATTTTCAAATATGATAGTTTGTAACACTATTAATATAAAGAGTGAATACAATGATTGCCCCTTAAACTTATAAATTTTATTTAGACACACTTAAACTATATTCTATTTTGATTGAGCACATGAACATATAATAAAGTATTTTTTCGACATTTCCTACTAAAATTTCCAAAAAATAATTGTGCATATTTTCAAGTGCTCATTAGGTGGATAAGTTAACCATTTAAGATATGTCACTTCCTTTAGTATACACAATATCTTCAATAAGTTATAAAACTCATGCATATTTCAATTGATATTGATATGTATAATTAAAGTAGATGACATATTTCATGTGACTACGCAATGAGTGCTTGAGAACAATGCAAACAATATTTTAAAATGAGACACGAAAATGTCTAATAAGAATATTTTATCATATATAGAGGTGGTCAACTCAAACAAGTCATAGTTTACGTATCTAAATGAAATTTACTCACAAATTTAAGAGGTTATTGATGTATTCAGCCTAAAGAATAAAACAATATCCGTAACTTCCACTTCACTTTGTATATATCGTTCCTTCTTTGCTGTAAAAGAATATCTTTAGATTTATAATGTTTAGTAAAAAATGCTAACGATATTTTAGTCGAATAAGTAACACCTGTCTTATTAAACACATCAACTACTTATTAGAATATCAATTTCAGCCCTTCAAGCTTTATCAACTATTTATCAGAGGTAAATGACACATATTATACTCGATTTTAGGATCGCCGATAAAGCCACACATGCAGTGCATAAAAGTTATAAATTTACCAACTTTCAGGACAACTTCATACATATGGGTATGAAGTAGCAAAATTCACATCTAAAGTAGCAAAATCTACATTTGAAGTTAAATTTTTTTTAGACAACTTCAAACATACCGGTCTGAAGTAGCAAAATCCGCAATGAATTACAAATTTGGTCTGAAGTTGGGACAATACATACATGTACAGACTAGACAATTATGATTGAAGATTAGGCATTTTTGTATGCACTTCATCTACATATGACTGAAATGCAATAATTTTTATTTCTGCACCTATATTTGCATGTATTTCAGCTATACATGATTAAAGTACATGTAAAATTTGGGCACACTTCAATCATATTTGACTGAAGTACAATTATTTTTGTGTACAGTCATATACAATGACAGATTCAGAATTTTCATTAAAAGAGTTCGAAAAATAAAATTATAGCGCTTAGGATTTGAATTTGAAATCTCAAGGTGAATTTTGAACCACCTAAACCACTGAGTCAACCTTTAGTCTTGTGTTCAAGAGATTCAAAATCTATGTAGGTACATAAAAAAAATTGTCCGTCCCAGTTTATGTGACACTATTTGATCGGACACAAAGTTTAAAAAATAAAATAAAAATTGTTATGTTTACTAAATTGCCCTTACTTTAGTGTCAACTTTTGTTGATTTTTCTTCATAATAAGTATATCTTTAAAATTAAGTGGAACTCAAAAAGGATAAAATGAGGATGGTGTCACTAAATAATTACAAAATAAGAAAATGTGACATTCTTTTTTGAATAAACTAAAAAGGAAATGGTGTCACATAAATTGAAATGGAGGGAGTACCTTATGTTCGGTGTAATTCGGTAGAAATCGGTACGTAGATTTGGCTCAAATTATGTATTAATATTAAAAATTCACTTAATATGTACAAATAATTAATTCAAAACCCGTTAAGCAAAAGTAATAGTAATAATTATAATTTATAATTCATAAACTAAAAATTCTCTCCGCTTCTCTAACTACTTACTTTTCCTATTATCTTAAATAACTCTTTATTTTGCATATCTCTTTTATTAATTGAACAAATCTGTGTCATTATAAGATATAAAATAAAGAGCACAAGTAGAGTAAGTATATAATATCAAACGTGGTTGCACCAATATTAGCCTCGCATATATTGACGTGAATCGCATGCCTTCGTTGAATAATCTCCACCTCTAGATTTAGCGACTTGGAAGATCTATTAATTAAATTGATTAATAATATTAGGATATAGACATATATTATTATATTTAATAATGATGACATATAGAAAATAAAAAAAGTGAGAAAAGAATGAAGATATATGTCTGAAACCATAGTCCTTTTCTGAAAATACAAGTAATGCTTAACCTCAAAGCTGACAGCTTTGACGGCTATAGTTCGTGTCTGCACTATAGACAACGGATTCTGAACTCGGTGGATTCAGATCTATTTTATAGGATATGAATTTTTAAAATTTGGACCTGATGGATTCGGATCGGACCCGAATCCATTTATAATGGATCGGATCTGGATCTGGATCTTGTCTTTGAGATCCGTATGATCCAGATCCGACCCGTGAATCCATTTTTTATTAAATATATTTTTTTTCTTTATTTTTAACAGCAAACACGGTGACAAAAAGAGCAATCTGCAAATCAAGGAAATTACACCATCAGGCAGCTAGAAAGGCTATGAAATTCTACTACTATGTTCAGCCTTTACCAAGTCTTAGAGATACAAAATTAAGTATAACAATTATTACAGTCTTGACATTGTTCAATAACACAGAAATCTTTTAATGTAAACAGATCAATAGGCTCTTCCAGCCCCTTAGACTCCCCACTGTGGACCGTGCTGCTATAACACAGTATGATGGCACCCTCAATCACAGATGACTTCAACAATATTACCTGGACAACAATATTAAATACATTATACATTTATTATAATTAATGATAGTTTATTATTCAATTAAGGATAGGTGTGGTGAAGGCTAATCGTTTCATTTTTTGAATGTTTCGAAGTGAAAATGTAAATGTAAATTCTTTTCCTTTTGAACTAAAACGTTCAAGTACTACTAGTTTTTATAAACTTAAGAGTGAATTAATTAAGTTAATGAACTCAAAGAGTCAAAAAAGACCAAGTACAAATATTGCATAACAACTAAAGACTTTGTGTCTTCGCATTGAATGTTGGAATATTATTCAAGGTAATTTTTTTTACATGTGGATCCAGATCCGATCCATGGACCCGGTGAATCTAGATTTAGATATGATTTTATGGACGATTGATCTGGATCCAGATACATATATAAAAAACGGATCTGGATCTGGATCTAGTAAGATCCTATCCAGATCTTATTCGTTGTCATCCCTAGTCGGCTGAATGCTTAGGGTCCAACTTAGTGACTTTGTCAATTTATCATAGAAATCTCAAAAGAAATAAACAAAAATATCACTCTTATAATATTAAATAGAAAAAAGAGCAGTTTGATGCACTAAGTTTCCACTATGTGCATGGTCTGAGGAAGGCTTTAACTACAATTATTTATTGTATGCAGTCTTACCCTATATTTCAACAAAAAAATGTTTCTTCGGTTCGAACCATGTTCTCCTGATCACATGAGAAAAAATATATTAATAAAGTGTTTGGAACTTTTCTCCAATAAATTCTAAAGAATCTATTGCCAATGAAACTACCTTATAATTTTGGTGTTATTACCTAAACTGTAGGGTTTTGTCGGATTCGTACACGCAGCAAAATTTAAAAATTTATATTTCAAACCCGACGGGCGGTCAAACTGATGGATAATTATATAATAAAAACACATATAAACTGTAATCCTTCGAAAGAACACTTACAATTTGCAAAATCTGAAATCTTCTCTTCAAGTGTAAGCCGAAGGTGAGCACGCAATTGTTCCTCGATTGCAAGTCAAAGACTCCGATGTAATTACTCTTTCGGAAAGCTAGAAAATCCGACAGAGTTTTAGCAGAGAATAATTCTTGTGAATTATGTGTATTAAAATAATGATTGAACCTTCTATTTATAGCTGAAAAAATCAGCTAGAGTTTCCAAGTGGGCCAGGCCCAGAAATCGGGGAAGAGTGGGTCGTCTGGACACACTGGACACGTGGTGCCGCGACGCTCAATAGGTGGCGCCGCGACGTTGAGCCCCGCTGCCCTTGGTCCTTTGAACTGCGACCCTAGTCCAATTTCGCCTCGTTTCTATTTTAATTAAATTCGAAAGATCATCTCGATTTAATTAATTAATCATTATTTATTCTAATGTCTCGATTATAAACCGAACATTTATATTCTCTCTAATTACATCCTTGGATCGACGGAACAATTTACTTTGTGTTACCCTACAGGCCTTCACATATCGACACTAATATCATTAGGGTCTACACGGAACTCCTAGACTGCGCCGGAAGATGAACTCAATATATGAAGTATAGTTACACGAAACCTGTGAACTGAACCTCTATGTGGGAAGATAAAATCCTTTCATTCATGACACATTCGATAAAGCTTAGGATCTGCCAAGTGTCTATCCAATGGCTTGATCACTATATCTCATCTATATTAGCTGACAACAAGACCATATCAAAGATATGTCTACTGCATTGGCCACTGACTTAGTAAACCTAATACCATATGAGAATTTGAGTGTTCTCTCGAAGATACATTCGAGGAATGAATCACAATCTTGGCACAACTACCACCTTTAATCTACATCGCAATATACCCAATACAAGTCGCGTCTCAACCTATAAGACATTTGAGCTTAGGACAGGATCAAAGTATATTACTCTGTAAACAAGGCGCGTATCGACCTCAAGTCTAAGGACTTCTATCTCCCACACGCCGATGATACTTTAGAAATCTATAACAAATAGTACATCTGTAGGATATACCAATACTTCTACAAGTATTCATGTGTCCATCACAAGTTGTCATAACTCGTAGCAGGTGAGACATACTACATCCCTAAGGATGTGATGCATACCACATATCGACGTATCACATATCATTGATATTCCATTCTTGATGATCATTAGGCGAGACAATTTAAGAGTTACGTATAATATTAATCTCTCACATTATTAATAACCACGTAACCTCTAGGAATTCATTTATATAATATTATAAACAATCAACTAATAATTCAATAACTGCAAATGTCATAATATTAATCTCCATTAATATAAATATGAATGTGAATAAAGTACATTTGTCCTAATACAAATTATCTCTAAGACATTGTCGCGCCCTTTTCCGACCGCAGACATTATTCTCGGCGAATCCTGCTTATATGTTAGAAATAAAATGCAAAAAGATAATGCTCAAGGGGTTCGAGGAGTCGTCACCTAATTATTTGGGTGAATTAGGACACTTAAATGTCAACTAGGTTAAAGTTAACACTAACTCCATTAAATGGTGTGCTAAACTTAACGAGATTCTGGGTAAGGATTCTTTATTATTCTAAAGAGAATGGGTTAGACACTCTTTAGAATCCGTTAACTCACGGTTGTCCGTTCAAACCTAGGGTAATTATTTATGCTAGAAAATGCGGACTTGAAAGTAAGAAAAACATTTGCAGTGTATAAAAAACATTTTGGTAAAAGAGTTATGCAAATTTAACTTTGGACGAAAGCATGTATTTTTAAAGTACTTAGAGAAATATGCAACTATGCTAACAATGCTTTATGAAAAATAGGTTTCTCATATTAAAATAATATATTAGCTGTCTAAATAATTATGCAAATGAAAATTACTAAATGGTCTAAGTAAACTTAAGCAATGACAATCCTAAAATAATTAATTTAAAGGGACTAAACTCCTAATGTCAAACTACTTCTTAATAGCGACTCCAGACTTAAATGTACTAAATGCTCTACTAGTGTAATGTTAGCGTTAGACAATTAATTTACAATAAATGAATGGGGCGGGACAGGAATAAATAAAAAGGACTCGAGGAGTGGCGATGTCATTCGCCTGCGGCTTGGAATTTCTGAGGCAGAGATAAATGCACATAGATGTGGGTCTTCACGTTTGCCATGACGAGTCTCACCATGAGACTCTTTGTTGCTCCGGTGCATTTCCTGTGAAAAATAAGAAAAGATAAGGATTAGTATATATCCCAGAAAATAGACAAATAATCATGTAGCTCAAGCATGTATATGGTTCCATTTTAAATATTAGTCAAAATATGAACTAACAAGTCCAAACCAACAAAGGCCCAAAAAGGAATTGTCAGATATCATTCAGGAAAATCATAACAGAAACAGTGGACAGTTTTAGCCTTCGGAACATGAATAAGAAACATGTAAAACAGACGAGGCACACAACAATTTATCTAACAGAGATAGCATCCTATATGGAACATGTTTTAGCTCTGACGCACAAGTAACACATACTCGGATGAGGGGTGAAACATAGGAAGAAAACTAAGATGGAATAGTGTATCATATATATAGCAGCAAACTAGAGAGAACAAACTATCAATATATGTAGAGTATGAACAGGCTCAGATAAGAAAAGCAACTGGACCAGTATGACATGTTCAGGTTTTCTCTATAAAAGACTTATGACAAACATACAAGCGAGTTTACTAGTTCGTAGAGAATCAACAACATACTTGATGTAAAGTACTAAGCTGGTTTACAGATTCATGAAATCCTGAACATGAGAATCATTATTCAAACAATTTCAAAACCAAATAGTTCCTTGTATGTATCCTACTACATGAAACATTATTATCATTTTAACTGTGTAAGACAACAGGGATTACAACTTCAGAAAAATGGCTCATGTGATGTAACATGCTAATATATGTAACATTCATCCATTAGATATGCAAAAATATGAGATTGCTAGTTTATGAGCGTGTGGGGTCAACCGAAAGGTGTGCATAAATCCCAATGCTAATATCGTTTTCTTTTTTCTGATTTTCGATGCTTCAAGGCTTCTTTGTATGGTTCAAAAAGGCCCCATCTTGTGTGTATGATTGGTTCCTTTTATAGTCTCCATTAGGGTTCTGAATTTGGTAGCTTATGATTTGGTGCTATTTTAGGTGGTATATGGTAAGATTTGATTCTGAAATTTCGGTTATGGTAAGTTACCGTTTTTAGGGATGATTTTGGTATTGTTCTTGTTGGAACGATTCGGTTATGGCCAATTATAATTTGGGATGATTTGAGGTCGATTTAGGGAGGTGATTCGGTAAGGGAACGCTGGATTCTCCGGCGAGAATCTTGGCTGGGGCGTTGGGGGGTGCGAGGTGCGTGAAAGGCTGCTAGGTTTAGGGTTCTTGAAGATTTTAGGTCATTTGCTTGTAATGGGAATTTGGTGAGGATGAGGAAATGAAATAAGGCTAATGGGCTTGCTGGAAATAAAATAGTGGGGCTGAAAATGTCTTGGGCTTTGGGAGATTTATTTGGGTATTAGTTTTAGGAGTTAGTTTTAAGTGTTAGTTTTAGGTATTAAATTTATTAGTTTTAGCTTGGTTTTTTAATTAATGAAAAATAAGTGAGGTTTAAGTTAATTATAAAATTAAAAAATGATAAATGCGGATATGATATTTAAGCAATGCTTAACGCTTTTATAAATGCAATGCCATTATTAAATTGCTTATTTATGTATGTTTATGCTTTATATGCATGTATTGTTATTATTAAAATTATTTTGCAATGTTACAAAATTAATTTAATTTATTGATTATTAATCGAAAGGAAGAGATAAACTGGTTAAAAAATTAGTATTCATGGCTGTACACAATGTGTGTTTGTTGCCTACATAACATAACTGGTTTAATAAGTACTAATAATAAAAGCTAAATTCTAATTGAAAATGAGAAGAGATAATTTTGGTTATAACTCCCCATTATCCACTTTCATAGAGAGTGAGATTAATGAGTACTTTCATTTATTCTATTCTAATGAAAACAATAATGGAAAAGGGGAGAGAAGAAACAATTTTCTCAAAACAAAGCAAAATCAAACACTTTCGTTTAAGATTACTCAAGAAAATGCTATGAAATTAGGAAAATATGTATTTTCTATTATACTCAATATATCCCATATTTAGTCCAATAAACTAACCTTTTATGCATAAAGTATATCAGCTAAATAATTCTATTATTATTCATACTCAGACCCCACATTGTAAGATTTCACTGTTTTGAGATGAAACTTTTCAAACTTCAATTCTACTATTTTAAAATTGGAATTGCCAAAGCCTAAATTCAGAATGTTTGATCTTCAGGCTTTGCAATTCCAACATCAGACATGTAGGACTAAAGTTTAAAATCCAACACTGTTTTAATTTGATCTTGAGATTGATTATTTAAGTATATATTTCTTTTTTGGTTCATCCTTTAAAGTTTGTCCCTATTTTTTAAAAATTATGCAAATATATTCCTTGAAAATTACCTTATGAACAACATTAGATTAAGTTTAATGTTTATTTTTATATTGCTCAACCTTCGGATAAAATATTAGATTGTCATTTAATATTTGCAAAAATTTACCAAATTTAGATCGTGGTTTGATGTTTTTAATAAAATTTTCAAATTTCTCAGAGAGATCTTTAGACTGTTATCTAAAAAGTCCATAACTTGTAAGAGAAACAAAAAAGCCATTTAGGAATAACCAAATTTTAGTCTTGAAATGGCTAAACTTTATAACCTTCATAAATTTCTGCTATTCTTTAAATATGGTCCTAAAAACGGCTATTTATCCACTCGCAACCCCGCTAAGACACAGCATTGGGCTTGGATCCATAATATTTAGCCCAAAAAATCCACATGATTAAGGATGTACCACCTGCCAAAATGTTTGTACTTTCTAATTTTGTTTAATTGATCCATACCATTAAACAGCTATGGCGCTACTGCTTTCAACTTCAGCAGCATCAACTGCCTCTCATTTATCTTTGAATTCCACCTTTGAAACAAAGCATAATTTCTTGGTACCCCAACTCCAATTTACAGGTATTCCAGCCCCCCTTTCAATTCTTTCAACATTTACATATCATGTTAAGGGTGTGTTTGGTATGAATGAAAATGTTTTTCGGGAAAATAAGTGAGTTTCTTGGAGTCTGTTTGGATTGACTTATTTTAAGTGTTTTAAGCCAAAATAACTTTAATCACTTTTATAGCATTTGAGTAAAATAAAAGGTGCAAAATAACAAAAATAAGTATAAGCTAGAATTTCTAACTTAGAGGTGTTTGAATTGACTTTTTAAAAGTGACTTATAATTTAAAAGTCATAAGTTTATCTTATCCAATTTTTGGCTTTTAGCTTATTTTTATACCTTTTAGCTTAAAAATAAGTGCTTAAAGTTATTTTTATCTCATCCAAACACCTCAGAAAAACACCTCAGAAAGTAGAAAAGAGTTTAAAAGCAAAAAAAAAAAACACTTAAAATAAGTCTTTCCAAACACCTTCTTAAAACTTTAGGCTTTTAAGGCAAGCGTAAGTAGGACTACGCTCGACTACCTACTACCCTTCTATCATAATACGTGTCCTCCACAATCCCTATCTAATGACATGTTCTCAGTAAGTTGCACCTGCGTCATATCTCGTCTAATCACCTTTCATCAATACTTCTTCGGCCTACCTCTACCTCTCATGAACCCGTCCATAGCCAACCTCTCACACTTCCGCAATGGAACATTTGTGTCTCTCCTTTGCACATGCCCAAATTATCTCAACTTTGCTTCCCGCATCTTCTCCTCCACCGAGGCCACTCCCACTCTGTCTCGAATATCATCATTTCTAATCATATCCCTCCTTGTATCCCACACATCCATCTCAGCATCCTCACACATCCATCTCAGCATCATCGTCTCCGCAACTTTCATCTTTTGGATGTGCGAAGTCTTGACTGACCAACATTCCGCCACATACAACATAGTCGGTCTAACTACCGCCTTATAGAACTTGCCTTTAAGTTTTGGTAGTACCTTTTTATCACATAAGACTCCAGATGTGAGCTTTCATTTCATCTACCCTGTCCTAATACAATGCGCCAATACGATGTGTGACATCGTCATCAATATCTCCATCTCTTTGGATAACATACCCGAGGTACTTGAAGCTTCATTTCTTTGAAATGACATGAGTACCAAGCCTCACCTCCACGCCTGTCTCAAGGTCGCTCCCGTTACTGAACTTGCACTTCAAATATTCTGTCTTGGTCCTACTCAGCCTGAACCCTCTAGACTCCAGATTCTGTCTCCAATCCTCCAGCTTAGCGTTCACTCCACTACGAGTCTCATCAATCAAGACTATGTCGTCTGTGAATAACATACACTATGACACCTCCCCTTGAATTTGTCGCGTCAATCCATCCATCACCAAGACAAATAAGAATGATCTAAGAGTTGATCCCTGGTGTAACTCCATCATCACTGAGAAGTGCTCTGAATCTCCTCATACTGTTCGTACCCTGGTCTTGGCTCCATTATATATATTCTTGATCGCCCTAGTGCGCCACATGTACACCTCTAACCTTCAAACATCTTCTATCTCCATATAATTTCCATATGTTAAGAAGTCTTATTTGTAGATATCATTTGGATAAATGTGATAGTATAAAATTTCTCATGTTGATATGTATATAGTTTAAACTCAATATAATTACCTTAACTTGCACTTCAAAGTAATACTTTTTTTTTCAATTCCTGTAATCCAACCAAACTAGATAACTGGCAATGAGGAGTACTTAACCAGAAGTGTAGAGCTAATTGTGCAGAAGAAGAGAGCGCGGGACCGCAGTCACGAAGTTCGATCCTCGCATAAACCTTCGTTGAGCTCACACATGGCTTGCCAAGTGGTTTACATGGTCGACGTGGTTTGCGCGCTATCATGCGTCGGTCCGGTTTACCTCATGACTCGAAAAGAAAGAATACGCGGCCTTCACAACAAAAAAAAAAAAAAAGTACTTAATCTTCAGACATAAACTGGAAAATTCTTGGAACTTTAACAAACACAAGAAACCACATTACGTACAAGGATATAATTCAAACCAAAACATAATTAAACTTTCAAGTTTAAACTCAACAACACCATTACAAGAATAAAACATTAATGACAAACAAAAGAAGAACGAAACAAGATAGAAATTAGGAAAGTACCTAGACAAACAAAAATGATTTTTCACTACCTAGACAAATGGCACAACCTAAGGGTTCGTTTTGTACGTCGCACTGAACTGTATTAATTTCATTGGACTGTACTGTAATGTATTGGACTTGAATTTATTAATATATAATGGACGATATTAGAGTATTAATATATAATGGACTGTATTTTTATTTTTTTAATACAGTCCAGGAGAGAGCCACCTGCTAGATGAGTCTCAAAAATGTCAGTTGGACTGAAACACCCATCAAACACTATATTATTTTTTTGTCCAGTACAATCCAGCTTAATACAGCGTACCAAACGTGTCCTACAAATTCTAAAGTTGGGTTGCAAGTAACATGACCATGTTTTTTTTAATTAAAGTCATGAATCAAATTTTGCTTAAATTTTTTATTTTGTTTTAAAATTTAATAGAAGTAACTCCAAGAAACATCTTATTTATAGTTTAGTTTGTCTTTTAATAAACTTTTTAAATGTATTTGTATAGTCTGTTTATTTGTAATTTCCCTACTCTTATACTTATAACTTCTATTATATAAAACCCTAAATTCTTTCACTTCCATTTATTTCTGTCAATCAAATATGTCTTCCACCGGAACCACTGTCACAGGCGGCGGCGGCGCCCTTTATTTCTGCTACAAATGCAATCACACCGTCACCATTACTCCTTTTCCGACCGGCGATCTAATTTGCCCTACTTGCAACAGTGACTTCGTTGAAGAATTAGAAAGCCCTAACCCGGAACCCGTACCCGACCCGATTTTCTCCTTATTGAGTAGTATACTCATTTCTCCTCGTTCCCAAAACCCTAACCCTAGAGAATCGTTATCGTTCTTCGGGTCGGATGATTTTAACCCGTTTGAGTTTCTTCAGGCCCATTTAGCATCTCGTAGAGCTAATGGTGTTAATTTCGAATTCATTATCGAAGGGGGTAATATAGGTAATTCACAGTTACCGTCGAATATTGGGGATTATTTTATTGGACCTGGATTTGAGGAATTGATCCAACATTTAGCTGAAAATGATCCGAATCGATACGGGACACCACCAGCATCGAAATCGGCTGTGGAAGGGTTACCCAATGTAAAAGTTAATGAGGAATTGCTTCGTTCCGAATTAGCACAATGTGCTGTTTGTAAGGATGATTTTGAGTTAGGGTTAGATGTGAAACAGATGCCTTGTAAACATGTTTATCATAATGATTGTATAATGCCGTGGCTTGAGTTGCATAATTCGTGCCCGGTTTGTCGATATGAGTTGCCAACCGATGATCCCGATTATGAGAATAGGCAAAGAGACGATGCTGGTGACTCGAGTGGTGGTGGTTCGGCTTCGGGAAGTGGAACAAATAGGAGAAGGTTTACTACGATATCGTTGCCATGGCCTTTGGGGAGTTTTGGATCATCATCTAGCCCGGGAGGAGGATCAAATTAGGTAGATATATACAAACTGTTATCTTTTTGAATATGTGATTGTTTAGTTCATTTGATTCGAATTTGTTGACTTTACTTACTGATCAAAATAGAAATTAATAGAGTTTGACTTTAAGAGTTGATATACCCAAAGGGGTCGTTTGGTAGGCTGTATTAGAATAGGAATAGTACTGGTATTGTTAATGTCATGATTTACTATGTATAGAAATAATACTAAATAGGGTGTATAAGTAATTCTAGTATTAGTTGTACCAGTCTTAAATTTGCAACCAAACATTGGACTCGACTGGATTTTGGATCGTCGTCGTCTAGCTAGGGAGGATCGGAGTCTCATGGGCAGCGGAACTGGGAGTGGAATTAGGTAGATATTTACAAACTGTAGTCTTTTTGAATGTGATTGTTCAGTTTGTTTGATTCAGATTTATATACTGATCAAAACAGAAATTAATATAGTTGTATTTAGGAGTTGATATACTCTAAGGGTGTTTGGGATGATGGAAAATGTTTTCTTGGAAAACGGAGTTCTTACTTATTTCTATTGTTTGGTACGTAATCACAAAAATATAATCCCAAGAACATTTATATATAATCTAGCAAAACACTGGGGAGGTGGGATGGGTTGGGGAGTGGGGGTTCGGGGGTGGCAGGGGTTGGGAGTGTTTGGTGGGTTGCAAGGAGACAATAAACTTGGAATGTCACGTATGGAACTCGTTTTTCCTAGTTTCATAAACATGGAAAAATTAGGGAACATTTTTCGGGAAATGTTTTCCTCCATACCAAACACACCCCAAGTGTTGGTATAATGAACTCTAGAGTAGGAAGTAGCTAAACTGTTGCTTTTCATTCCAAAACAGTTGGGTTCAGTTGTTTGCCTTCGTTCAGTTTAGGTCCATTTCTATGTTCTATGTTTACAGTGTATAGCTGGCCCCTACGTGAATCCAATGACCTAGAAGACTGATTCATATTTAAGGTACATTGGAAATGTGTTTAAAAATGGTTGTTACTTCAGATTTATATTTTCATTACTCCCATATATGCCTATATGATCTGTATAAACCAACTAATAGAGTTAGCGACTTATATAGATATGTCAAGTGAGCGTAGCTATTAGAAGTCACTAAGACAAACTCTCCCACTATATATGTGGGATTTTGAACTGCATATTTAGTTGTGAAATGTCTTTGGAGATATATTCGGTGGCAGGACCAACTAATTATTTTAGCCTTGTACATGGGTATTTGTACATCTACAATGTTATTTACAGCATTATAGACGTTATATTCCTAAGAAATTATTTGCATTTGTCTTTTTATGCATGTATAAATACTTAGCCATCAAAATGCCCATTATGCCATTTCTTGAAACAAGGGATGGCGACCAAATCTTTAAAATTAAAATAGGACAAAATGTCGAAACGAGGAAGTTATGTCGGAAATTTTATGTCTCCAGAGAAGATTTGAGTTTCCTAAGTTATTGATGAGTAGAGTTATTACAAGTGAAGCCTTTGTTGAGCTCTTAGATGTGAGATTATACATCTTATTGGTCTTCCATTTTGTACATCTGCTTGTATTTGGTTTATGATATTTTTAATGATATTTCACCATTTAGCTTTGTCTTGAGCCGAGGGTAGGTAGAGGTAAGGTCTGCGTACACTCCACCCTCCCCAAACCCCACATTGTGGGATTTGTTGTTTTATATTTCACCATTTAACCTAAAGTTTTGAATTTGCTCAAGTGTGTCAAATATACGGGCTGGGCTAAGTTTAGGTGGGTAAACCGGGTCGAATCAATAAACATGTTTGGTTATAACCCGCCAAAACTTTGCTTAGATCAAAATAGCGGGGCAAATTGGCTAAACAACAGGTTATAATCCAACATTTCCAGCTCGAAATCATTTTTCATTTGTTTATTTGTTCTTTTATAGTTTGTTTAATTATCAAATCAAATTAATTTAAAATATTTTCCTTTATTTATTAAGACTATCAAACTCAATTTTTTTCTATGTTTTGATAACTTTTTGTCGGGTCAATTATTCTCTGCTCAAATCCCTAATCTTTTGGATGAGCTGACTGGGATTATGTCAAGTTGACCCCTCCCCCAAATGAATATGTACCCAACCCGCCCGCAATGTATTTTTATGGGCTTATTATGACACTTTGAGATGTATTTATTGTTATAGGATCTCTTGGGGTGTGGTTCAAAGTTCAAACTAATAGATTCAGTACAGCTAGAGTATACAAGAGGAGGTCTAAACTGAAAACACAAACAAGCTTATTTCTAGTAGGCTCTTGTTATAGGATCTCTATAGGTAACGGGAATAGACAGAACATTGATGTTTTGTAGAAGTCTTAGTTGAAAGCTAGTTTCCAATGGCAATGAAGTCGTTCAATTCAGACTCAAATACTTTTGTCATATCTGGTTCTATCTTTCAATTTTAAGGGCTTTATGAATACTCCATGATTCTGCTGATCCCCCCTTATGTACTGGATACTTTTGAAAAGTACTTGAAATTGTACCATTAGATTGTAAATAGTCTAAAAGTATAATGTCTTGGAAAAAGTAGTTCCAGTTCTTGCTAGATTCCATAGAGTCCTTAGGGTGAAATGCGACTACTTTTGCACCTGCTTGATGTACCCCCCCCCCCCCAAACACACACATCAACATAGTGGTGTGTAGTAGCAATATAATATTCTCTGATAAAAAGAAATGGTACAACTTCTTGATCTCTTGTCTTGTAAATTAGGTAGTATTTCTTGCTCTTTATTGAAATTTCTATTTGAGGTCATACATTGTATTGATCATACACTTTAATTGTCAACTCTTTCATATGTTCATAGCTGATGTCCAGAAATCTTGCAAATTTGTATATTGATTTTGATATATCCAAATATGCTCTACCACTTTGAAATGTATTTTGTATCATATAGAGGAAAAGGTTTTGCCATGGGTTAAATCATTGTCGGGTTGACCATTAATGATTTCTATGTTTTAATTACTGTACAGGTTAAAGGTTACTTGGCATCCTTGCTTGCAGCTTGTATCATGCATGATATGAGGAGTTGTTGGGTAGATAATGAAAAAATTGTAGAAAGCTTAAGGGTTAGATTTCATCTCTTAACGTAGATACAGGGTTTACACAAACCTCAGATAGTAATACAAGATTTTTGCACATTTTGCGTCAGAGTTTGTGCTCCATCAATCGTGAATACTGCGGATTGTTTTGATCTTTGTGCCGTTGATCTGACATTATTGTTTTGATTGATCTTTGCGCTGCTAGTTGATGATATTCTTTGCCATATATTTTTCTCTCGTCCAAGGCCTATGATGTTAGTGATGGAGTAGGCTTTACTATGTTGTGTGGCAGTGACATTCAAAATGCATGGGGCTTAGTATCATTTACGCTATGCGCCTGAACTCTGAGTCGTATCTGCTTATGCACATTTAAAACAAATCCCTTTAACTACAATGACGCTATCAATTACTCCCGGTTGGTAAATTACTTTCGAATGTTTCTGTAACTCCACCCCAAAAGCGTGGCTGGAGCATAGACATAAAGGGTGAAAAAGTAAGAGCACATCTTTATCCATCTTGCTCAAGCATTGCAATTGGGACCCCCAAGCCCATCGGAAGCATATTGCAGTGTAATTTATGTTGAAATAGCATCTCTTAGTGAGATGCATAGTTGGATGGTAATGATAAAAGTACACAAACTTTGGTAGAAGCATATTTGCAGAAAAGCAATTCCCCCCAGCCTCTACATCGAGAAGGTTACATTGGATTCACTCTTACTGCATAAATGGTGCTAGCGTTCTTGAAAGTCCTGCCCTTCATTTGGCTTTTTCTATAATTGTGATCATAAACGTGTTAAAGTAAACTCTTGGCTTGCCCCTATCTCTAAGGGGCTTGTGGATGACTGGAATGCTCACGGTCATGGTAGTTGTGAGGCTCCTGGCTCTTGCTCTCTTTCCTGTAACTAGTCCTTTCTCTTTTGCCGCACCTTTTCATGCATATTGACATCCAATCTGAATTGGGTGAGTGATAGCGGCTCTTGTTTACTATTGTATCTGTGTGGTTAGTGTAACAAAAAAAGAAGACAATAATTTAGAGAATTAAAACAATAGCTAGGTAAGTGAAGCTTGAGTAGGCACGAAGGAAAAGCCAAAACAATTCGTCTAACAAGAATAAGCAACAACCAAACGAGAAGATGAGGTGCCTTGGTACCCAATTTTGATAGAAAGGTCGAAGGTCTTGGACTACCTTTCCTGTCCCCCTTTCGTCGAGTGATGTTTTTAGCTCGATGTATATAAGTTAAATTTTTATATAGAAAAATAGTAGTAAGTTGGAAAGATTCAACTGCTAGCAACGACTAAAAAGCCTGTTGCTCACTTTCTACCGTTTTAGCAAAAAAAAATAGATCAATAAAGGCCCACATAAATGGGCCCTTGTAAGATGCTCGCAATTAGAAAGACCATGCCCAAATAGTGACGGGAAATTGATAAAAAGTCGCGAGGAATATGAGGCGAAACCCTCTTTTATATTGGCCCAATTCATAGGGCCCTACAAATCATTGTTGTTTTGTTAAAAATTAATATAATATGATCACAGATCATATTCTCAATATTAAACTATGGATTAGAAAGGTAATGTCCTATCATTTACTTTTAAAAAATTGGATATTATCAACTCCCAAAAAGCACATTGATATCCTTACCAAAGATCTTGCATCGTCGTTTAGTTAATACTAAATTAACTAGTCTTTTTTTTTCAATTTAACTATATGATATTTGAAAATTTCTGATTTAATTAATTCGAATTCGCGCTAAATAGGTCTATTAAGGAGATAAAAGTATTCTATATGAAAGGTTCTCCATTCCCTGGGTCGTAGACTTGGGGTATACACAAAAAATTTCATTAGCTATTTTCATATTTAAAGGTATATCCGCCCCTCCTCAAGGTTAAACACCCAAAATGACATCGTTTTGAGTGAAACGATGCGTTTTAATTTTCTTCGATCAAATATTTTATTTGTCGGCACAAATACATCTCTGCACCACTAGAATTTGTTTGCTGGCTCAGCCACTGATTATGATAGAAGGGATCCTAACTATTTATCTATATCTCTCAATGATAAAAGTAATAAATCAATCTTTTATTAAGATGACAATCAAGAAAGTGACATAACCTAATGTGGATCATGGGGTACTATATCTTTTAAGTTGTACAAACACCGCATTACACGGAGACATAAGCCGCCCTTAATTAAATTAAACAAGACAATTCATAAAGTTATAGAATATATCAAACAATATTTCAATCATAGCATTTGTTACGTCGTTAACAAATTGAAATGATTGGAGAAAAAGTTATGTAGGGTATTATTCTTTGTTTTAATTAAGTCAATCAATTAAAACGCATCAACATTTATTTTTTGTTTCTTAGTTCCTTCAAAACAATAATTATACTTGGTTATTTTCTAAACTTTGTTTCTTTATGTCGGTCAATTAAATCATTGAGAAGGAAAAAAAAGAATTAAATCATTGAGACTTGAAGTGCCGCCTAATTCTCTACTAATTCCTATTATTTGTTGGAAATATTTATTAAACGTGAAATAAAATTAAATCATATCTAATTACGAATCGAACAATTAGAGGCCCACACGCCGGAAATTTGTTTCCACACACGTATACATACAATGTCTAGGATCATAATTTCCTTAAATGGAAGAGATATTGGTACGTATACGAATTGTTTGAGACGTAAGGTAATAGACGGTTATTGGTCAAATGACGTTGGTTTCACGTTGGTAAATGAAGGAAGAAGTGTACAATGTGTTAAAAGATGAAACGAGCCATGAATCGCCGCGACCCGATAAGGGCCGTGGTGCTGGAGCATCGCGGCCGCGCTCGGTTCTCACACGCTCGCAGGTCGCTGACGCCGCGATCTTTAGCTTCGGCTGGAGAAGAATAAAAACTGGCTGACTTTGGAGGATTAACTCTTCATTACTTTGCTCTTGAATTCAGTCATTACTTGGTTGAATTGTAACTCCATACTAATGGTCATTACTTGGTCATTCAAAGCCATAAATTGGCTAGTTGGACGGTCTTCTTCTCAACACTATAAAATGAGGCCTTTGGCTCATTTGCAAAACACACTTGACATCTTACACTCAACAATTTTTCTGAAATTGTCTTTCTCTCTTGCAATCACAAACACTCAAAGATTTTTTTTCCAAAGCAAACACTTGAGTTCCCTTTGCTCATTTGTTTTATCTTGGGAGATAAGTTGTCATTACCACCGTTGAAAGGATATACGGGGCAATATTATCTTAAGGATAGATCAAGAATTTGGTCGACTCAGCAAACCCTCATATTTGATCATTTTCAAATTTCTAACAAATAGTTGTTGTTATTTTACCGTTCTACACATTATCTCCCACATTATTATTATTATTTTCAAAAGAAAGTATTTATATAATTCTAGAGTTTCTTGTTATAGAATTTTTATTTTTATTATAGAACCCTTAATAAGAAAATAATTTATTTATTAAAAGTACATAGAAGTTTATGTTCCTCGTTATCCTTAGATTACATAGGTTCATGTGTCTGGAAAACTTGGGGGTGTCATTAGGTTGGTTAGCTGATGGAAAATTAATTACTGAACATGAATTCTCTACATAACTAATACAATATTTATTTTATAAAAGATTATTTGATACTAATACATAGACGTATTTAGTTTGCCAAATTAAATATTATATTAATATTATAATACCCACATAACGGATGGACTTTATATACTATTTAATGTGATTACGAGGGATAAAAAATAATGTTTTAAGAATATTTGACTAAGATGAGGATAATGTGGTAAAATATTTTATACACTTAAAATATGAGTTTGAGCTCCGAAAAAAAAGTCATTTTTCAAGAGTGTTCGCTTTCTTATCAGAATAGATAAGACGGTAAATAAAAGAATTCTTTTCATAACCCCAATACATTTTTATGCATATACTAGAGTAGCATGATAAAAATAAAAGATTATATCCCATTTGAAGCGATTTCAATTGATCAGTCGTTACTGCTAGAAGCAGTAATATGTAGGGATGACAGGATTTGAACCCGTAGTTTTGAATGAGATTTTTATATGAATTTGAGCTAATGGGGCTCAAAGCACACCTATGATAATTTTCTTTTGATAAAGCATTTTTTGCATTTACATAAATGGAATTATGACGTCATTAACCCGTAAAATCTAGTGTTGCGCACGTGCTGTACGTATGTATTCCCTGTTTTTACATGTAACCGACTAACCGTATAAGATGTGTGTCCGTGTGAGCTTAAAGTGGCAAATTACGTAATTTTAGTGTTGTTTATGTCTAATTTCGGAATTTGAACATATGAGTCAGTACTGCACACACTGGCTACTGAGTGCATTAAAACCATTTCAATAAAGACTGCTCTACGTGCTTTCCTCGGCGCGTGTATTCACGATTTGCCTATTGCTCTCGTGAGTGAAATGGAGAGCAAATATTATCAAACTGGTCCATGATGTATGGGTTTTGGTTTATTTGGTCCTTAATGTATCCTAAAAAGTACATTTAAGTTTGAGTTTTAAGTTATATAAGTAAGGTCTTGTTTGGTAGCCGGATATGATACAAGTTATTCATGTATAAATTTCTGCATTAACTTATATCATATTGATAGCTAGTAAAGAGATACCTTATTCATGTATTAATTTATACATATTTATACCGTGTTTAGTAGCTAGTCAGGAAGTAAGTTATTATGTATAAAATTAGTATGTCGTTTGATTTGCAATTTAGAAACCCTCATAACTAATACATGTATAAATTGTGAGAGAAACTATATATTATTTTATGCGACGTAGAAGATAGAATACTAATACATGAATAAAAAAATTGAAATATCAATGTTACCCTTATCATTCCCCACTTAAATACTTTCTTTTTCTAAACCATATATTTATATAATTTTTATTATAATATTTTAATCATTGGTCCCGTAGCTCAGTTGGTTAGAGCGTTGGTCTTATGAGCCGAAGGTCGCGGGTTCGAGCCCCGCCGGGACCAGGTGGTCAAATAATGTTATATTTCTCCCAGACCCATATTATGAAATTTCAACAGGTATGTTGTTATTACTATAATATAAATTTATTTTTTAAATAAATAATATTTTAATTTTAAGAAGTAGAGTAATATTTATTAACTTTTAATATAACAACCAACATTCAAAAATAATTTATGCATAACTAATACATTATTAATACCTGCATAATTATTACTTTCATGACTAATACACACATAACTAATATCTGCATTATTAATATCTACCTAATCTTAACCATCTACCAAATGACCCCTAAAGGTAATTACTAAATTTTTTTTTGTCAAACTAAATTGAGACCTTAATGATTTGATGAAATGTAAAGATATTTTGTGGTTTGAAGTAATATAATATTTTTTCTTATTTTTAACAACATTATGGTTGTTATATTCTTACCTAAAACTTTTAATTTAAATTATAAAAAATGGCACGTTAAGTTATTTAAAATGATTCAGAATGAGTCTATGTGATGCCTTAAATTAGTGAGATTGAAGTTAGAAATTAAATTGGATCAAATATGTCATTAATATATGCGTGTATGTCCAAGTTCAGTTAAGTTTTGTGAGAAATAAGAACAATTTTTGCTCAATTAAGTAACTACAAACATATTTGATTGAGCCAAAACTATTAACAAAGGATAGATATTATAAATTTCACATACTTTAGATTTGTTTTTTTAATCATTTATACTAATTATATTTATATGATACAACTTCTAATTTAATCAAGTAGAGTACAATAATAACAACAATATATCCAGTAAAAATTCCACAATATGAAGTATGAGGAAGATAGAATGTACACAGACGTCATATCTATCTTGATAGGTAGAGCGACAATTTAATGAAGTAGAATGAATGTTTATAATTTATGTTTCCAAATGATTATTATTTGTCATCTATGGTTCCAAATAGTGGACGCAATTGCACATGAGACATTTATTATTCTTGAAAAGAATGAAAGAACTAAAATGGAGGCTCCCTCTAAAAATGTTTGTTCTTTTTACCTGTTTTAAGAAAACGATCGAATGATTTTGTAATTGCATGTCTCTGAATTAGGGAGCAGATAATGAAATTGGAGTAACATATATGACTTTAATATTCTTTACTCCTCAAAATGTTTCACCTGACTTTAGAAATACACCACTAAATGTGAGTTCTCACTAATTTTTTTCACAGGTCCTGTCATATTTAACAGACGTGATTTATTAAATATTTGGCGGAGACGAAAAGTGTTCACTTTTACAAATTTAAAGAATCAAAACAACTCAAAATATATTTAAGCGACTATTTTGGAGCTCTCGGATTTTTTAATTTCATGCATGTTATTATTTATGTAATAAAATTGATAAAACTTTATCTAATGATTTTTTAATTGCATGCATGTTATTAATTTATCAAGTGTTTGGAGTGATCCGATATAAGAACTACCACTATTAAAAATAGATGGTTTTCTACTTAAATTCAATGAAAAATTTGTGATATAAAACATAATTTCACTTTATTTTTATCGAATTAACTCACTGGAAAAATTCATGGTGGGAAACAGGTTCCCGTTAAAATGATGGAAAACTTCTTAATTTTTCGGGTGAAAATACTAGTATTATTTTAATTTTTTCTATAGATATTTAATGAAAAATAGCCATTAAATATTTTTGAATAAAAATTTTAATGAGAAAATATAATTTTTTTAATAGTGTACGACATTCGACATGAACTATTAGTATTTATTTTCACCATGTTGTCCAAAATATTATACGTTCTATTATTTTATTTTTACTATAAAATGGATATACTTAACTGCTGTAGATTTTTGTTTAGGGGAAACAACACCAAATACTCCTAAAAAATAAAATAATTACCCGCTTCATGAATGCCTCCCCAAAACTAATTTTACTTCTTATTCATCCACCTGAAACTAATTATCGAGTACTCCCTCGCCAAAAGTTCTTCCTCCATGATATTATCACAATATATATTATATATCATAATGGTATCACGAAGGACTAAGAGAAGGAATGAATTTGTCTGTCCTTCATAATATTATTTCATTATATTTATTTACCACGATGGTATCATGAAGGACTGAAGAGTGTCTCATTGAAAGACTGAAGCAATCCTCGTGATACCATCACAATATATGTATATAAGATGATGATATCTTATATGTTTTTTTTCAAAAAAGTGTGTATTTTTAATAAATGAACATGATCTTCCATAATATCATCTTAATATATTTATATATCATGATGATATCATAGAGGACTAAGAAAAGGACTGAAACAATCTTCAATAATATCATTTCGGTATATTTATACATCACGTTGGTATCATAATTTTGAAGCATCTCGAGTAAATAGTTTCAGTTTTTTTGAATTTATAAAAATAATAGAGATATGGGCGGATAATTACTTTGACTTGCGGGGTATAGATATTGTTTCCCCTTTTGTTTATTGGTAATCGGTCGAAGTAGTCCAAATAAATAGGCACATAGATGTAGAAGGAATAAAACAAAAAAAGAATCATTATTGGTGTTATTTTGACTTAATATCCATAATGGTTCCCTCCTTAACGAGCCTTATCCATTTGAAATTTGTGATGTTGACAATTTAACCACAAACAATTTTCTTCATCCATGTTTTATCAACCAATCATAGGTTAAATGGGTTTGAAAATTCTAGCCTTTTATATGTTATCTAACTCATCATGCCTCCTCATACGGTATTTTTGGATCTTTGCGAGATGTGCTACCGCATAAGGTCCCAAAAAAACAAAAAAAATTTAGGGCTTTTTTTTATTATTATTAAATACTATTAGCCAAAATTTATTGTAAAAACTCATAATTCGCATGTCTTAGTCCAATTAAGGGTCCACTTTTACGAATTAGAATAGGACCTCCAAAATATTTGAGACGACCCTGCCTCCCGAATTCACTAATCATATGTTAAATTTATTAAAAATATAAGTACTAAGTAAAACTATATTTTTCTTAACATTTTGAAAATTTAGTTAAGATGATCACATAATTTAAAAAAGTAGTACATATATACCTCTGTCGTTACACAAATAGAGCAAATATATCATTTTGCTAAAGTAATATTTTTTTAAAATTATTTAACTTATTTTTATTAAAAAAAATATCACGCGACTTTAAAAAAAAATTACCCATTTTTATTGAGTAGACTTATTTTTTAAAAACATGTGGTAATTTTTTTTCTGGTGGGTTGGGTCCGGTTTGTTTTAAAAAATTGATAGACTTATTTTTTAAAAACGAACCAGACACGATCCATCATAAAAATATATTACCACGTGGCTTTAAAAAATAAGTATATTTAAAAAAATAGGTAGACTTATTTTTTAAAGCCTCGTGACATTTTTTAATTAAAAAATAAGCTAAATAATAATTTTTTTTAAAACCGTCAGATAAAAGAGTATATTTAAACAATTTGTGTAATAATATGAGTATATTTGCACTATTTGTTAATGGTAGGGTCATATATGCACTATTTATTTAATGAGGGGTATATCTGCTATATTTGTACCTTTATCCACAAAAAAAATTTAAATAAAATCGTCACATATTTAAAAGAATACTCGAAAGCGTTAATAGTTTCTATGAAGGGTAATGTATTCTACTACCTATATAAAATAAATGTGCAAAACTACTACGATATAATCTTAGAATGACACAGATTACTCTAAAATTTGTGGAGGATATGAATGAAGGTGCATAGTTAAATATTTACTCTCCTTTATTGTTTATGTTAAAAGTTAAATAAATGATGAAAGTGTGGGGTTGCCTAGCGAAAGTTCAGGTTCTTTTATTAAAGAGAACTAAATTTGAATAAAAAACGGTGGATTGCATATATATATTGGTCATGTCAATAATAGTGCAACATATAAGTTTTTGGTGTATCATTCCGATGTTGAAGGTATTCACAAGAACACACTAATGGAATCTGCAGAAGCATAATTTTTTGAGGAAATTTTTCCTTACAAAGACAATGATAAAAGTGTTTCTAATAATAATAAGAAGAGGACACTGCCTCAAAATGAGTCAAATCAAAATGATGATAATCATACTTCATCGGTGCAAGAAGAAAATTCTGAACCAAGGAGAAGTAAACGTGGAAAAGTCGCCAAAGATTTTGGACCGGACTTTATGACTTTTTCCGTTGAAGGAGAACCTCAAACATATAGGGCTGCAATGGAATCATCCGAAGCACCTTATTGGAAGGAGGCTATCCAAATGGGGTAGAATCCATTGTACAAAATAATACATGGAAATTGATTGATCTCCCTCTGGGACAAAAACCAATAGGCCATAAATGGATTTTCAAACGGAAACTAAGGCCTGATGGTACTATAGAAAAATACAAAGCGCGTATAGTAGCCAAAGGGTTTAGACAAAAGGAAGGTGTAGATTTCTTTGATACCTACTCACCAGTATCTAGAATTACGTTTATAAGGACGTTAATTGTTATTGCAACGATTCAAAATTTAGAAATACACCAAATGAATGCGAAGACCGCATTCTTGAATGGTAAACTAGATGAAGAAATATACATGGAACAATCCGAAGGATTTGTTGTTAAAGGTCAAGAGAAGAAAGTCTGTAAATTGATTAAGTCTTTATATCGACTTAAACAGGCTCCAAAACAGTGACATGAAAAGTTTGATAATACATTATTATCAATGGTTTTCAAATAAATGAATGTGACAAGTGTGTCTACATTAAGGAGTGTAATAATGCATATGTCATTATATGCTTGTATGTGGATGATATGCTAATAATGAGAACAAATAAGGATGTAATTAATCAAACTAAGAAGATGTTGCATGACGCTTTCGATATGAAATATATGGAATAGCGGATGTCATTCTTGGCATTAGAATTCAAAGGAATTCTGAGGGTTATATATTAACTCAATCCCATTATGTTGAAAAGGTCCTTAGAAAATCTGGACACTATGATGATAGGTCGGTTGTTACCCCCTTTGATCCCGCTAGTCACCTTAAGAAGAATAAAGGTGATAGTGTGTCTCAATTGGAGTATACACAAGTTCTTGAAAGCTTGATATACATAATGAATTGTACGAGACCGGATTTAGCATATACAGTGAGTCGACTCAGTCGACACCTTGTATAGGTTGGGCGGAGCTTAAAGAAGCAAGCCCCTATCAGAGAAAGCCTCGATACTCACACAATCCTGGAAATGACCATTGGGTAGCGCTAATAAGGGCACTACATATTTAACGCTTACAATGAACTATGGATTGCATTATACAAAATATCCTCTCGTGTTAGAAGGATATTGTGATGCTAATTGGATTTCTAACAATTCAGAAAGTAAGTCCACAAGTGGGTATATATTTACACTTGGTGGAGTGTCGATATCTTGGAAATCATCAAAGCAAACGGTAAATACGCGATCAACTATGGAATCAGAGTTTGTAGCCTTGGATAAAGCTGCCGAAGAGGCAGAATGGGTAAGAAACTTCCTAGAAGGTATTCTGTTATGGACAAAGCCTGTGACAGCCATTTGCATACATTGTGATAGTATGGCTGCCCTGACGAGGGCAACGAATCAAATATACAATGACAAGTCAAGACATATAAGACGACGTCATAATACAATACGGAGCTTGCTGAAGAAAAGAATCATATTCATTGATTATGTAAATTCAAAGGACAATATAACTGATCATTTGACAAAGGTCTTACAAGAGAGCAAGTCGTATTTAAATCGAGGGGAATGAGCTTAAAGCCAATACAATGAGTCGTTAACTGGTGGAAACCTAACCTATCATAATTGGAGATCCCATGGTTTAGGTTCAATAGGAAAATTAGCTGGGAAAGACTCAAGGAGCATAAAACACACATATGCTCATTCCTATGGTGTACTAAGTGTGTTCATCCGTTGATGTTTTAAGGGATGAATACATTATTCTTAATAATACTCAAAAGCCTTTATGGTGGGATAGTACGGAATATTCTTGTTTGGTATTACCTATGTGAAATTGATATGGGATCGCATCTGGGAGTACCGATATGGCTACGTTCTCTAGAAATTCTCATGAAGAAGGAGTTGTTCATGACTGAAAAGAACACAACTGTAACAATTGAAATATGTTGATATGGTATGTGTGATACTTATTGTCTCGATTTACTACAAAACGTGAATAGTTCAAGGCACTACATCCACTACTTCACAAGTAGATCCGATAGGTACTCACTACGAGCGGTTCAAGTCCAAAAGTCACCGTCTCCGATGCATGTCATATCACGTTTGACAGAAATAATGATAAGTTCATTTTATCTTATTTTCTATCCACATGTGGGGTATTGTGAGATATGTGAATAGAAAATGTGGGGTATTGTTGGAACTTGTAAAAGAAGAAGTGAAAAGTGATCGAAAATCTGGAAAAATTGTCGAGCGCCGCGCCAAGACTGGCTACGGTCTTAACGGTGCAAAAATCGCCGACAATGCCACGACGCGTCGAAACTTGCAGGTCTGCAGGTTTTGGAGCGCCACGGTGCCGGGGCTTAGGGCCGCGACGCTAATCCCAACGAGAAATTCCAGAATGCCCAAAAGGTGTGTCTCTTCATGTAAGGTCACAGCCTTTGATGAATGGCTGTTTAAGGACGAAAATTTATGCTATAAAAGCATGTGGATCACTTGTTTGAAGATATAGAATACTCATAACATTACAATCAATCATTAAATTCATCTAATGATCTAAGATTGTTGTTCTATCTTCGTCTTCTTCCTCAAGAACATTTCTGAAGAACACATATAGTAAATTTGCCAGAAGTGAAGTTCTTGTGGTAGAACTCTCACTTAGATAGTTATATCCTCAAGGCAGACGTCTGAAGAACTACAACACAAGTGGAGACAGATTTTTGTCTTAGGACACTGCATCAAGCAGACCTCTATCTACACCAAGTTAGTATGTGTTGTTCATACTGTTGATTTCATTGATGTTGATTTCAATTTTATTTAAATTATGGTTACATTATTATGGTTATACATTAAAGGTTTAGATTGACACTAACATTTAATGCAGACATATGTTGCAAAGTTTTTTTGTTTTTTATTTATTGTCCACTTTGTTTATTAAACAAAAAAAAGTCTACAGATTACAATGCCAGACTAGTCAACTCTCAAGTCATTTAAAACTCAAGCCTCAATAGACCAATTATTGATCAAAATACATAATTAAGTGGGCCCCTTTAAACAAAAATGTAGGACCCACCAATGACCTAACGATAAGTAAATAGGGAAATGGGGGGACCAATTTTAACTTCAAATAAAAAATATGTATAAAAAATTTGGCTTCAAAATAAATTTCCCTCTCTGGAGACTTTTGGTCCACAGTACGGACTAAAATGGGTCCATTCTGACAACCTATATAAAAATGACCCATCACATATTCAAATAACAAAATGGAGTAATAGAGTTTTTTTTTAAAATAATTTTTTCACTGTGAAATGCTCACAGACCTTAATGGCTAGGATGGATGATTGTTAAATATAATGTTCGTTTTAAATTTTACTTAAATTTTTATTCATATCGCTAAATTTATCGTGATGTAATAACGGAAAGTCCATTTGTCACGATCCCTTTAGGGCATCGTGATGATACATATGCTTCTCCCACCAATAGGCGAATCACATCTCAAATAATAACATATAATATACAAATAAGCGAAAATAAAAGAAGAATTTACAAAAACTGTCTCATCATAATCATAAGGAAAGGAACAAAATCTGATAATCTAAATATTACAATCCCAAATGATCTAGTCTGTAATACAAGAGTTCTAAAACAAAAGTAAAATAGTCCGAAAATATGATAATGTCTTCCGAACACAAATGGAAGACAGGAGTAACAAGAGAAGTATTCAGGGCAGGCTGGAAGAATGCATGCTCACCCCAAACCTTACAAATCCTCAAAGCTTGACTCATCCACGTGGTTCGAAGTTAGAAGATGGTGTTGTATTTGCATTCAAAAAAATACAGTAAGTGTAGAATGAGCACACAATGTACTCCCATATGCATCAATTTAGATCTGTCCAAAGCTCGGGTCGGGTCGGGCCAGAGTCGGATCAGGGTCGGGTGCCTTTTTTCCCCTACATGCCCGACCCTGACTTCTTTTTTTTTAGATTTCCCGATTCGAGTCCTGAGCCTTCGGGGACCCTACGGACCTCGAGTAGGCCCTGACCCGCCATACAAAACAAAAAACAGAGAATTTTGAACGGGTCGGGCCCGACAATTTAAAAAATATAATTAAATTTTCAATACTAAAATTGACATTCTCAGAAATATTACCACGAAATTTGGACGTTGAAATCTATTGTATATCGTGAGATCTCAGCTAAAGAAAGTGGAAAATTAGAAACCGATTTGGGGGAAACGTCAAATTGATTGGGAAGACGGACGTTTTTTCTGAAATTGGCTGCGCCAAAAGGCGGTTTGCAAGGTTCAGTCTCGAAAAAATACGCGAAATCAATTTTTTTTGGGTAAAACGGACGTCCGAGCGCAGAATTATGACCATTTAAAGTTTCATCAATTTACAACTACTTTCTTCTCTCCATATATTATGCTTCACATTAAAAGATAAAATCTACATCAGATATATTCTTAAAATATGTAAATGTTAATAAAGGAAAAATAATATAAATTATATTAAAAATATTAAGTGGCGGGTCGACGTCGGGTCGGAGGTCGGACCAGAAGGGTAACAAATTATGACCCTACATAAGATCGAGTCCCCATTGTTTTGGATCAGATGGCTCACGGGTCAGGAATACACTTACCATGGCCCTGATTTTTCGGGTCGGGTCGGGCCGGCTCGGGTCCCCAACCCGATGGACAAGTCTAGGCATCATAGGCCGACAATGATGGAAGATACGTAACTAACATAAATACCAAGTTCACTCTCATAAAACTCTAGTCTAAACTGTTCAGAAATTCATTTATGTCACCTTGTTCGCCTAGGTGGATTACTTCTGTGGAAAAATAGGCTGTCGAGGCGGAACAACTTAATATACCACAAGGACGCAGAAGTGAAATTTTCCGCAGAATCGAATCACCTCTGTGCAATCAAGTTCGCAAAAGCGGACATAACCAATACCACAATGACCCGCATCTGCGAACCAACCTCCGCAGAGGCAATTTCGCCGAAACGGTCAAGGGCCCGCTGGTGCGGCACACTAGACACTAGCAACATACAAATTAAGTCAATTCTCTACCAAACACCTAAATATTTCCGATACCCCCGAATACAAATCAAACATGCTACCCTAAGGTAAACGATGCTACAAACTCGCTCGCGCATTCGATTTCTCATACAACCGACCTAAACCTTATTTTTCTACGAAATCAACCAAATCACCCAATATATTTTACAAATTTATAAATAGTGGCATAAAATACATCTGAACATCTCGGGAAGCAAATCAAGACCTCGATTAAGTCACAAATGATGCTCCAGATATATGAGAAGAGACGAAATTCAGGAATAGATCCATATACTCAAAAGTCAACTTTGGATCAACTAGTTCAACTCTAACTTATCAAACTTAGATTTTTCTTCCGGATTACACATAAAGGCATCTCTAGAACTGTGTTATCCATGCCCATGAGTCACAAACCCCACACATAATTTACGGTAAGGGTAATTTGATCAAACAAAGATCTTTGGCAAAAAAAGACCAGACGGGTCGTTACACCATTTTATGCGATGGTCAATTTCATGTGGCCGTATTATTATCTTGTTATTTCTTCGTTTACCCTTTGCTTATTATTTAATAATTTTATTACCTTCATTTTACCTTTTTTATAATAATTTTGTCATGTATTCTACTTTTCATTATATATTGTAAGTTTATTCTTTAAAATTGTGATTTAGGAAATTATGTAACACTTGAAAACTATACAATCTATCCAAAATATTATACTCATGAAAAAATACAGCACAATGTACTCCTTCTATTTCAATTTGTACGTCTTACTTTTTTTTACTCCGTTTAAAAAAGAATATTTATTTCTTAATTTGACACCTTTTTACTTTCAACATCTCACATTATATGTTTAAAATTGTAATTTATGATGTAACAATT
Organism: Przewalskia tangutica; assembly: GCA_029844215.1. Taxonomy (NCBI): domain Eukaryota; kingdom Viridiplantae; phylum Streptophyta; class Magnoliopsida; order Solanales; family Solanaceae; genus Przewalskia; species Przewalskia tangutica. Next base: position 6,049,808 of record CM056722.1, read on the forward strand.
GAAAACTATACAATCTATCTAAGATATCATATTCATAAAAAATACAATGCAATGTACTCTCTCTATTTTAATTTGTTTGTCTTACTTTTTTTTATTTAAAAAAAATATTTCTTTTTCCAATATGATATACTTTAATTTCAAAATCTCATAACATGAATTAAAACCACAAAATTAAAATATATTTTTGATACATCACATATATATATATATATATATATATATATATATATTTTAAATCATAAAATTCAAAAAATTATTTACTTTCTTATATTTTGCGACAAATCAAATTAAAACGGAAGATACAATACAATAGCATATGTTATAAAATGATATGTGACTCCAACCAAAACAAAAGAGAAAAAGATATGTGACAACCATACAAAGGGAAGAACTTGAAAGTTGAAACTAGTGAATATTTAATCAAGGGCAAGGGGGTAAATATACCTCTTATCTCTGCTATATAAAATAAATATACCTTTTGTTGAAAAAATAGTGTATATATAGTTATATACCTATGAAGTTATATAAATAGTACAAATATACCTATGTCATTATATAAATAGTGTAAATATATTCTTTTTGCTGATAATTTTAAAAAAAAATTATTTAGCTTATTTTTAATTAAAAAAATATCACGAGGCTTTTAAATATAAGTCTACATAATTTTTTGATAGACTTATTTTTTAAAGCCACATGATAATTTTTTTCTAGTGATCGGGTCTGGTTCGTTTTTTTTTGTGATTTAAAAAAAATAATTCTAACCGTTTTTAAAACAAATCAGACCCAATCCACTAGAAAAGAAAATTATCATGTGGCTTTTAAAAAATAATTCTACTAAAAAATATTGGATAGACTTTTTTTAAAGTCACGTGATATTTTTTAATTTAAAAATAAGCTAAATTTTTTTTAAAATATTTCGTGAACAAAAAAGTATATTTATACAATTTGTATAAAGACAAGGATATATACATCACTTTTTAACGAGTATTATATATGCTTTATATTGCAAAATTGAAGAGTATTGTACCTTTTTCCTTTAATCAATATGGGTTGTGATGACTTGTGAGTTGGTCGGAGTTCCTTCATTCTTAATTAGATGGGTCTCAAATCGAAGAACTGAGAATGTAAAATGTCGGCGTTGTCTCAAAATGAATTCTTCAATGTGCGATTTGGATATAGTTAAAGATTTTAATACAGATATCGAACACCGGGTGGAAAACGGATAAAAAGAAATTAGTGAAAATTTAGCGTGAATGACAAGAGAGGGAAAGGCGCGTGAAAGGGGATAGTGTAGTACTGGATTGTTAAGCAGGGATGAGCTGTGAATATATGTAAGGGAGTAATAGTAGTGTCCCCACCACCCATGTGCCTCTCTTCCTGTCTCCACCACTTCCTGCTCCTCAATCATTAGACCCCTCTTTCATATCCCTATTTGCTTCCATTGTTGCTTCTCTTATCCTTCCTCACCACCACTCTTTCACCTCAATTTTCAAATATTTGTTGCTTTTTTTGTTGGGTTTGCTTCATTCAGTTCTATTTGCCTATAAACCCCACATTAGTACTCCTCCATCACTCTATTTTGACTTAATTTTCAGTATTTGTTGCATTTTCTTTGTTGGGGTTGCTCAATTCAGCTCTATTTGTCCAAGTAATTTGTCATATTTATTGGGTTTGCAAACAAAATTCTATCTGCCTGTACTCAACACTTCTACCATCAACTAACTTGTTTTGTCTCATACTTGTTTCTTGTTCCAGCTAGGAAACAATTGGCTGTGTGATTTGTATTGGTGTTCTTGAACTATGTCGACGTCAGCAGAAGGTAACGGAGCTATAATTGATCCTCAAAGGCAACAACAACAGCCTTGTGGTGGTGCAAATGGTGTTTTAACAGTTAAAAAAGCGCCAGTAAAAGACCGGCATAGCAAAGTTGATGGCCGAGGAAGACGTATAAGGATGCCAATTGTATGTGCAGCTAGGGTTTTCCAGCTCACACGTGAACTCGGTCACAAGTCCGATGGACAAACTATCGAATGGCTGCTCCGGCAAGCTGAGCCGTCAATTATAGCAGCCACTGGTACTGGTACAATACCTGCTAGCTTTTCAACTGTATCCGTTTCAATGCGGAACTCCTCATCTTCGTCAATAACAGCTCCGCTTGATCTGAAGTCGTCATCACAGCCGTTGATTTCTCCGGCTCCGTTTATACTCGGGAAGCGTCTCCGTTCGGACGATGTAAGCCTCGAAAACGGGAATAAGGACGATAATGTGGGTCCCACAGCTACGACAGGGTTCTGGGCCGTTCCGGCTAGGCCGGATTTCGGCCAAATTTGGAGCTTCGCCGCTGCGGCACCACCAGAAATGATGGTGCCAACATCGGCGGCGTTAAGCTCGCAGAGTTCGAGATTCTTTCAGCAGCAAATGGGAGAGGCTTCAGCAGCTAGAGTTGGGAATTATTTACCTATGACTCAAGGGCATCTCAATTTGCTAGCTTCCCTATCAGGTCCTCCACAGCCTTCTTCCGGGAGAAGAGAAGACGACGGGCGTTGAAGATATGAATATTTATTATTATTATTGTTGTTGTTGTTGTTGTTGTTAATATATCGCATAGATGTGTCTTAATGTTCTTGTTTGTGTTAGATAAGAAATTGTTGTTAAAATTTGGAAGTTAGGTTCTAGTGAGTGAGAATTTGATCAATTATTGCTAGGATTAGGTTGTTTGCTTTATCTCATTTGTTAACAAGAGACACACAAGTATCAGGGGAGTTGCTGCTTGTGATGAACTTGGTTGGGGTTTATGTTGATGATGCAGACCTCGACATAATAAGCTGCTTGTCGCTTTGTAACAAGATATAATAGAGATCAGTGTGGACTATGAAAACCTATAGTTCCACATGAATGTTTTGTAAGGAAACCATGGAGGTTTCCATTGAATTCAATTCTGTAATTTGTTGAAAAACTATATCAGTTGTGAGCTAAACTTTCCTACTCAAAAGAGTGCTATGGACTTTGTTGATTTAGTTGACACCTATGTTACTCGGACTCTTCAAAGATGTTGAGGGGTGCGTGATGGATCATCCAAGAGTCCGAGCAACATAGGTGACACCATACTTGATAAAATGAAATATTCATTTATTGCTCTACCCCCCCCCCCCCCCCCAATCATTTTGCAAGCATTACTGGATTCACCCTGTCGACTGGTCAACTAATGCATGGGACAGTGTGAAGTGGAATCAATAGACTGATGAACAAACTTTGGCAGGATCTTGATTGATCATGTGAAATGATGTGGAGCCAAATGTATACAAATGGAGGATAGAAACTCTAAATTTCTACACTCAAGCTTTCTTAGAATCCAGATAATTTTGCTGCAGCTTAATGTCTATTGTCATATTCCATGTATAAATGTGCAATCTGTGCTAGAGTTTCAAAATAGAACAGCTCAAGTTTTAGACGAGAACATTTGGTGGTTTTACGTTATATCTTCATGCTATAAGTTCCTCAATAGTACTCAAAAGATTAAACTATAGTAGTTGTTAAAAATGTTACAGTATCCCATACATTTACGGACGGCATGATGCCCTATTCTATCATGTGCTGCTTCTACTTGGAGGAGGAAGGATTTATGCTGCAGCATAAGGTAAGTTATACAGCAACCGAGAGGATTCTGCTATTCAGCATATAAGATTAACAACACCTTTCAGCTTTAATTTTGCATCAGATTGGGTAAGATGTACATGGTTAAATTCTTTGAGCTTTACTTGTGAATTTCTTTTCGAATCTTGTAAGTTTAGAACATAAAGCATACAGATAAGTTATATTGCTTCAGAAAGCAATAGAACAGAATGATTTTGTAACATCTGTGTAAGATGATATTAATCTCCCTTGGGGAATCTTTCATTAATATCAAGGTATATATAGAGTACAATCTGGTTAGTCTTATTTCAAGTTTTAGCTAGGCATGCCCGCTAGCTTTCCTGGTACGAAAACGAGAAGAGGTTTATGTTTGTCGTGGAGATTTCAGCGCCCCCTTACGTTCTGGCTAGTCTTATTTCAAGATGACAGAGAGCTAGGCATGCCTGCTACCCCCCCCCCCCCCCCAGATGGGTTTACCTGAAGGCTACAAACAAAGATACAATTTCTAGAAAGAGTGCTACTGGTTTTTCAAACTTTGCTAATTTTTTGAGTTGTTGAAGTCTTTAGATTTAAACTAAAATTTCGTGTCTAATACTATTTTTTCAAGCCAGCCAGAAAATATGTTCTCCATGATCACTTTTAACTCCGTGAGCTGGCTTATTTTTATCCTGCATTAGTTTCATCTAAAGTAATAACCATCCAGAGTAGGACATGGTTCTAGACCACCTATCTGGTAGAAGCTCATAATATCAAAAATTGTTGAATCTGGACTCTTTAAGCTTTGATTGATATTCTATTTGCTTCCTACTTTACGACGCAATTCATATACCCTTGGAGCTCCATGGGATTTTCAAAGCCAAAGTCTACTGAGCCATAACACCGGACAGCTGCTCGGGAAAGGTAATGTTATTGTTCTACACATGTCTGCTACTCACATTAGTCGAATTCTCTCATGTTAATCTTGCTGTATCTATCTGTCTCTTGTCAAATTCCTAAGCAAATTTATCTATTGCAATTATGGGAGTAGTCACACCATTTCAGCATTATAAGACAGATGGTTTGGCAGATGTTGTTGGTATACCCATCGACGCACCTTAGTGTTTAAGTACTTCCATATAGGGAATACAAATTTAGGACGTGAACTGTTGGTGTCAACTACTTGACACTATGTTACCTTCGCTGTTACTCTTGCTAATGTAGTATCTCATAATGATTAATCACATATGAATTCTCAATTTAGTTGTCACATGAACAATTAATTGGTAGTCTAACTTAGCAGAACATATTTTCTCATTCATGAAAAATAAGAATGTAGATGTGATCAGTATCATAGTTTGCCTTGGTCCCGTAATTATGTGTATTGGTCTCATATACAGTTGCTTGCTGTCAAGGAGATTTTCATTTCAGGGCACAACATAATATGCTTTAGACTTTGTTATATGAGAAAGTGATGGGCTTTTCTTTCTCGACCTTTGGGCTCAACGTGAAAGAAAGGCATGAAAAGAAGCCAGAATTTCGCGATTTGTTCATTTGCTGCATCAATATATGCTAAGCACCTATTAATACCACAATCTCGTTTGATCGGAACAGCGTGGGAGATCCACTTTTGGAAAAATAATTCGTTAAAAGGAGTGACATTTTAACCCGACAAAAAATTAACATCGAGGACAATTATGGTTCAATAGGTGGATGATGTGATGTTTTTTACCCAAAAATTAACGTCAATAGCATTTGAAGTTCAACGGGCAGAAGGACAGATTTAGTCATTATTAATAACAATAATTTAAATATCTAAAAGACATAGAAACTTGGTTGATTTCATAGTTCGAAGAGACAAGGGTAAGAAACCAACCTAAAATATAGTTTTTTTTTTTTTAATTTCATACCTAAACTATAAGTGTGAGAATTTCCCACGTATGATGTAAACTATCACCAAGAGAGATAAAAAATTAAAAAAAATGATACTTAAATATATTTTTGATCTTTAACTCAAATTCGAATGGTAAGACATAAATTAGCACGGGGATAGATTAAGGGTCTGTTTGGTCAAGCTTCTGATAGTTCTGCAGAAACTGTTTTTGGAGAATCAGTTAGGGTGTTTGACCTATAATTATAGAAGTGCTTCTGAGAAACAGAAACAGTTTCTTGTTTAACCAACATTTATGCAAATTTACTAGAATATTCTTTTTAATAGATTTAAAACTATTTAAAATATTCTTTTCTATAATATGTTTCTAAAAATTAATATATATTTATAATTTAATAATTTTTTAAAATTTTTTAATTGCAAAATTTAATAAAAAATAATATTATATTGTACATAAGAAATGTAACGACAATATGATAGTCAATGACTCAAATATGTCCAAACCTTGCCCCGCCCTACCCATACCTACCCCACCCCATCCTCAAATTTCTATGTCATATTTTTTTTACTTTTATAAAAAATATGAATTTTTTTCTTCCCCCTTACCCCCGCCCTAGATAGGTAAATTCATTTCTAGTTCGTTTTCTTTTCGGGAAGGCATTCGATCTAAACCCGGAAACCCATATCTTTATATACGAAATTACTTCCCCCAACCCCACCCCATTGCCCTACCCCATTCTCAAACTTCTATTTCATATTTTTTGTTACTTTTATAAAAAATGATTGAAAATATGAATTTTTTTCTTACCCGCCCTACCCCTACCCATCCTCAAATTTCTATTTCATATTTTTGTTACTTTTATAAAAAAAATTATTAAAAAATATGATTTTTTTCTTATCCCCGCCCTACCCCTACCCCCACCCCACCCCATTGTTGTACCCATCCTCAAATTTCTATTTCATATTTTTGTTACTTTTATAAAAAACAATATTAAAAAAATATGATTTTTTTTCTTATCCCCGCCCTACCCCTACCCCCACCCCACCCCATTGTTGTACTCATCTTCAAATTTCTATTTCATATTTTTTGTTACTTTTATAAAAAAAAATGAATTCTTTTACCCCCGCCCTACCCCTACCCCCACCCCACCACATCCCATTGCCCTATCCATCCTCAAATTTTTATTTCATTTTTTTGTTACTTTTATAAAAAAAAATGAATTTTTTTCTTACCCCGCCCTACCCCCTACCCCACCCTACCCTATTCCCATATTTCTTTATATGAAATATTATATTCGATTAAAAGGAATTTTATGAAAAGAAAATGGTAAATGAATCCAAAAAAAAATTCAATAGAATGAACAAAAATGACTTCTCCAGAAACACTTCTCCATAAACACCAAATTGGTATTTCTGCTTCTCTTCCTATCTGAAAACATTTTTTTGACTTCTGAAAAAATATTTCTACTTCTGAAAAGAGCGTGTTTGGCTAAAAAAATGTTTCTGAACACGAGAAGCTTAGCCAAACAGAACCTAAACAACTCTTGGATTCTTGCTTTGTTCCCTTTTTAGCCTACTCCCAAAGGTTGCGGAACATAGAAAGGTACACTTGTCAAACTTCAAAGCAACAAGTCTACGTTGTCTCACATTTTTCAACAACTCTTTAATCCCCGTGTCTCCGTACCCTGCGCTGAGCAAATTCCAGAAAATCTAAATTGGAAAACAACCTTTTTTCCGGTCGGGGTTCCTTTAACCATCAGAAAAAAAAAATGGCAGTGAATCCTCAATTATTTCCTAATGGAATGCCGGTGCCTTTCCTCAATGAATTGTTTGTTCTTTCAAGAAATGGTGTTGAGTTTGAGGTTGATAAGATCCCTGGGTAATCATCCTTTCTGTTATCTTCATCTTCTCTTTCCTTTTTGTTGGTGAAAATTAGTTATCTTTATCTTTTACCTACTTTACTTTAAGAAAAAAGCTCAAATATGTGTAACTATCGAAAATAACTCATTCATGTCACTCGTTAAAGTTTGGCTCATTATGTCATTGCTGTTTCCAAAATAGCTCATTTATGTCATTGTCGCTATCAAAATGACTCATCCATGCCATTTTTTTTAATGACGTAATGAAAAATGGTAGTATTATAAAACTGACGTTAATGAAAAATGACATGGATGCACCATTTTGGTAACGACATAAATGAGCCAAACTATTGACAAGTGACATAAATGAGTCATTTCCGATAGTTCGATGACATATTTGAGTTTTTCTCTTTACTTTATTTATCTTGTTATTCTATTGTCGTTACTTATTTCAATCGTGCTTTAATTACACTTTTTTTGAGTCGAGTGTCTACCAAAAAATGCATCCTACATCCCAAACCTCACTTGTGGGATTACAGTGGGAATGCTGTTGTTGTTGGTTAAAATTAGTTATCTCGGGAAGCAACGGGTCTAAATGGATATTTAGGATTAACAATGACCTTGAATAGTTCGGAATTGGTTCTCATTTTTTTCCTCTGGGTCTGTAGATAGTCAATCAGTAGTTTTACAATTCTCATTGATTGTTTGAACTTCCATCTCCTTAATGTTTTTTTTTCCTGTTCTTTTGTGACTCTGATTTCTGCTTTGGAAATAAAGGTTATTCATTTTTTATTTAAGAAAAAAGGGTCAATCCTGTGCTCAAAGTGCGGTTTGTCTAGTGGATTATCCATTTATGTAAGAGGATGTTTTCACGCTAGCTCATGTGGTGAAAATTGACCAAAGATCGTGTAAGGAGATCAAATAAACCCATCACCACTGATGTGGAAACTTATCGTCAACAGGAGGTGAACATTATAAGACTAGGGCCCAATATCGGGTATATCATGAATTAGGATGGCCTAGTTATGATAACAATAACATGACAAGAAAAAATAAATTTTGGGCCTAACTTAACCCCAAAAGGATGAAATTACACATAATGTCCTTTAAAATGCGTGGTCTTGAACTTTTGACCCCCCGCTTGGCCCATAGGCAAACATTCAAGGTTAAAAGTTAAAACTTGTTCATGTGGCGAGGATTGCTAAAGACCATATAAGAAGACGAAATAAACACATCACCACCAATGTGGAAACTTAACAATATCATTCTGAAATTTTATTTGGAAGATGTTTTTTTCGGTGTGTGTGTGTGTTGTGCTTTGTCTAGCCAACAGAACAATGTTTTTTCCAGCTAAAGTCAGGTTGGGGAAAAGTTGGATCTTGAGCCTTGATGTGTGAATGATCACTCATAGGGTGGTTTTTGTTAATGCAATTATCCGCCATTCTTGTTTTTCTCGTTCCTGGCAGTGAACAGTATAAACAATAGAGAATACTACCTAGAGGTTGATGCGAACTATCAGATGATATCCTTTATACATCGCCTTTCCTGTCTTCTTATTTAGGTTCTCCCATATGTTACAATTGCAGTAATTGGTGTTCGTCCTAACGCGTTAGGGGTTTTGCCTGCATGTGGACGAAGAGGTTGTTCATAAAGTTGCATTAATAACAGTTCCTTCAATAATATGAATTGCGCTAGTTGGCTTTTGCATGCTATACTACCATTTATTTCTACCTATCAAAGAAAAATCTACTCTTTATTTCAATTAATATAGTTATTTTGACGAATTCGCTTGGGCTGCAACATGAACTGCTTAGCATTTTAGTACAGGTATCCGTACATTTTGGGCTTGCTAAGATATATTCACATGGATACTTCTTTTATATAAAATAAATGTCTTACGACATGCTTGGACATTTCAGTTGAAAGGGAAGGCATAAGGAACTTATTTATCTTTAAAGTGGATATCTAGTAAAGAGGAATAATATAGTTAATGCATTTGGCTGTTGAGTTTGCATGGGATGCCTGCATTTGCTTTACTTTATAAGTTTCTTTCTCCCTTTCTATGAAAACATAGTTCTTGCACTGTATTCCCTCTTTATCTATCTCATTTTCTTTAATTTCTATTAAATCAGAGGACTTTGTGTTGATGAGACTGTTTGCTCGCAGTGTAGGAAAAACAAGAACAAGAGGAACGGTCTACTTGTCAAATATCCGGATTGTCTTTGTTGCAAAGATGCCTGTGGATTTCATTGCTTTTGACATGCCCTTGGTATGTAATAGTTATACATCCTTCACCGTCCCCTGATTTTGCAAACACTACATGCTAACAGGGTCATCTATTGGATTCCCCATCCTTATCCCAGTCAACTTTTTTGCCAACACTATGCTGGTCATGACCGATTGAATTGTTGTGGATCAGTGAATGGAGACACAAAAAATTTCTTTTGCTACTCTCACTTGTATATCAATATTTTATTATCAAAACTAAAGTAAAGGGGAAATATTTGTTTAATCTAAGTAAAGGGATAACATGTCGATCTCCGACTCTGGTAATTCTGGCAAAAGTTAAAAAGGTGAGACTTTGTAGTTTGTATGGCGTTCCTTGAAAATCTTCTGCAATTGGAACAACCACCTTTTTTAGCATTCCTTAAAATCTTATGTAATCAACATATGCATAATTTGCAATCCAGAATGGTGGTGCCAAGTAAAATAACATTAGTTTTTTGCCTCTTGTAAGGCTGACCAAAATATTGCTTATGTTAGTCGTTTTTCTTGCTTTCTATTTTGTTAAAATCACTAATTATAATGAGCGAGCAGTAAGTAAAAAAATTGAGAAATGCGAGCTACATTTGCTTGACCAAGTTTAACTTCATTTTGCAGCTTTTTATTCATGATGAAAAATTCAAGCAACCAGTATTCCACTGCAACAACATCTCTGGACATGTAGATCCGGTAAGTAGAATAGATAAATTCAGATATATTTGGATTATGTCAGTGTTGTCAAAGGTGCGCTTAAAGCATGCTTAAGTCCTGAAGCGAGGGGCAGAACATGTTGAGCGCTTCGTTTAGCTTAGCGGGCGCTTTAGTGTCGGCATCAAGGCTCTAAGACATACTTTTTCTTGCCAAATGAGCGTAATCCTGAGAGGCAACATTAGATATTTGTTTTTTCACTTCATCGTAATTTCTTTCTCCATATATGTTATTCATACTTATAATTATAGTCTTGGACTACACATACATATTTGTTATTTTTCTCTATTTGCGTCTTTCTTCATTAAAGCGACGCTTGTTTGCACTTAAAGCTCCAATGAACCTTAGAGCTTTTTTGCGCTTTCCACCTTCGATAATACTGGATTATGTGCGTGTTACACTAGATAACTGATTCTGGCCTATATTCAGGTTGTTCCAGATAATGAAAACAGGGCCTTGTACTCGACGCATTCATTCAAGATCTTGTTCAAGGATGGTGGTTGTGGGACTCTCGTGCCATTATTTTTCAATTTAATCGCCTCTGTGAGACGAGCTCAGCAACAGTCTGGGGGAGAGCCACGGGCGGATCCTCTCCAAGCTGCACAAACTCCGGTTGACGAGATGATTAGACATGCGTATGTCACATTGCTTTCACCTTTTATAACGAAAATTGTTTGATATCCTTTTTCTCGACATGCTATCTAGTTTTACTGAATTCTTATTGTATTTGTTGATTTTGCAGTTATGTCGACCCCAACGATCCAACCAAAATTTACTTGCAGCAGCCTACTCCAGAGTCGCAACTCAGGCGTCGTTCATACCAATCACATCCTTCTTAAAACTCGATATACTTCTTGTTTAATGTTACCTGGAACATTTTCTGATATACTTTTCTTTGGTTGATTGCTTCGATTCTATATAAACAAAAAAGAAGAAAATGAGCTTGCATGTGTATATGCAGTTGGTATATATATATTTGAAAGGGTAAGTAATATATGCAGTTGGTATATATTCCGTTTTAGTGTATAGAGACTATAAATCCCCGCCTTTCCATATTTTAGAAAACTCTGATCCTGTTTCTAATTGGTATAACTCTATTTCATGGGTGTACATTTTGAAAACTAGACCAAAGGGCAGCCCGGTGCACTAAGCTCCCGATATGCACGAGGTACGGGGAGGACCACAAGGGTCTGTTGTATGCAGCCTTACCTTGCATTTTTGCCAGCCATCCACGACTTTAATCCATGACCTCCTGTTCACATGACAACATAATTAGGTTGTGTAATAGCCATCACATTTTGAAGATAATGTTTTTACACGGGTCCTTTTTTTTTTGTAGTTTATCTGTCCAACTGGGAAAAAAGAGGCGACTTAACAAGTTTCTAAATAGTTCTTGAGTTTTCACAAGTTTCGATTGATCGTTACTTCATATTAAGTCTCCGAAATCCATGTGAATTTAACTAAGAACACAATACAACGAAAGCAGATGATCCATATAGCCATATAGGTGATACTAATTAGTTGAAATTACCGGTTAGTCAGTCCCTGTTGTTAATACTTGCATTAGTTTTTTTTTTTGGCTAAAACCATCTAGCAATGCTAGTGGTGTTTTATTTCATTAACAAAACAAAGTATTTACAGAACGAAAAAGGAGCAACCAAAGTAAAGAACAAAATAGACAACTTTGATCAGTGATGCTCCTATTTGCAACATCTTGTACTGCTGAATATTGGAATAAGCATGGATCCTATAAGGATATAGAGAATTCATGTATTTGACTCCACCTACTTTGAGATTTTAAGTTAGTTGTTGACCTCAACTAATTTGATATGCCTATGGTTTCTATCAATTGAAATTATTTTCGATATTTATAGAATTCAAGTTTAGTTCTAATATTATGCCATTAATGTGTAGGACATAAATTCTAGAGAAGAGTAGAATTCTCACACACACTACTACAAAAGAATGTACTCCAAATGACTACAAATAGCAGCAAAAAAGGTGGTAAAATGGTACATCATGTTTTCTGAATAAACGATATGCTACAAAACTTCTCATTACAAATCACCTTTTATTTAACACAACAAAAACTTAAAAAGGAAAATTCTCCACCTAGCATACAAAAAGGGAAAGAAAGTCTAGTGGTTAAATTTGCTTTAGAACTTTTTCAGCTGCAGCTACAGTCCTTTGAATATCCTCTGGATTGTGTGCTAAGCTAGTAAATCCAGCCTCAAACTGTGATGGTGCAAAATAAACACCTTCCTCCAGCATCCCCCTATAGAATCTGCCAAATTTCTCTGTATCACTCTTCTTTGCATCCGAAAAGTTATTAACGGGACCCTCCGCGAAAAAGAAGCCAAACATCCCCCTTATGTACCCGCCGCACATTGCATGCCCAGTCTTCTTTCCAGCATCTAAAATCCCCCGTGTAAGTTCACCGGTGATCTTGTCCAAGTATTCGTATGTACCCGGTTTCTGTAACCGCTTAAGCGTGTGAATGCCAGCTGTCATGGCCAACGGGTTTCCGCTTAGGGTCCCCGCCTGATACATTGGTCCCGCAGGAGCTACCATTTCCATAATATCCCGCCTTCCTCCGTATGCACCTACCGGCAAGCCACCACCAATAATCTTCCCGAGTGTTGTCAAATCCGGAGTTATTCCGAAATACTCTTGAGCACCGCCGTATGCCAACCTAAATCCAGTCATAACTTCGTCGAAAATAAGAAGTGCGTCATTTTCTTCGGTGGTCTTGCGAATGGCAGCAAGAAAATCTAGATTTGGTTGAATGTAGCCGGCATTTCCAACTACAGGCTCGAGAATTACAGCGGAAATTTCTCCTTTGTGTTCCTTAAAGAGGCTCTCGATAGCAGAAATATCATTGTAAGGCGCTGTTAGAGTATCAATAGTAGCTGCCTTTGGTACTCCGGGTGAGTCGGGGAGTCCTAATGTGGCAACCCCACTGCCTGCTTTAACAAGAAATGCGTCGGCATGACCATGGTAACAACCCTCGAATTTGATGATTTTAGATCGGCCAGTGAAAGCACGAGCCAGCCGTAGTACTCCCATACATGCTTCTGTACCAGAGTTGACAAACCGAACCATTTCTATGCTTGGAACAGCTGAAATAACCATCTCTGCTAGAGTATTTTCAAGGAGACATGGAGCGCCGAAACTCGTTCCTTTCTTCATTGTTTCAGCCAATGCTGCTAGCACCTGCAGGGAAAAAGCATTAAAAACTTTCACTCTATTGAATCCACACTAACAAAGCAGCCTCCCCGGGCAGCACTAAGGGGTCGTTTGGTTGCTGGTTAGGAAGTGAATTATTCGTGTATTAAAACCAGCATAATTAGCACCATACTTGGTAGTACTTTAGTTGCTCTATATAAAATTCAGCACACCAAGTACGGTTTTTGGTTACTAGTTTACAATCGTGCTTAACTAATACACGTATAAGTTATGAGAAATCTATGTATTATTTATGCAGGGTAGAAGATGGAGTAACTAATACATGAATAACTAAATCCAGACTAATCATTGCATAACCAATCCCTGCATAACTCAACCAGCAACTAAACAACCCCTTAGACTTTCAAAAAGACTCTACTTCAACCACATTTCACATTGTACAACACAATAAGACAGAGGGGTATAGAAGATTTTGAGGTATCTTGCACAAAGTTCTTAAAGCTGAGCTTAAGAGAATCCAGTTGACATATTGGTTCTCCTTATTCCTTAGAAAGAAAAGGAGGAGAAACAAGTGGAGGAAGAATTTAGACATTCGCACTTAGGTCTAGTATGTCGACATGTTCTACTTGAGTTTTCACTTTATTCATCCAATAAGCAACTCAGCTCAACTCAACCTCCAACCAAATTTTTCCAGTTTAACTTAACGAAGCTCATCAATCAACTTTTTATAATACTTATTTATACACTCTATCACGAGAACCGTCTACGACATGGACATCAAATGCCAACTTCTATTTACACAACGAACAGAAGAACAAACTTAAAACCATATGTTCTTGGTAGTCATCAACATTCATCTAAGAGCAAAATAATTGCAGGACACGGGTTCTCTTTTTCAAGCAGCTTTAAGATGGAGATTCTGAAGCATGTTACCAAATACCAAGCATGCAGACAGAGTAATGAACCAGGCCAAATAAATGGACAGTGGCCAATGAAATTTCAAGCTGAACATAGAGTTAAAAGCAGAGAACTGAACCTCATCATCTGCATGACCAATTATAGCTGGACCCCAAGATCCGACATAGTCAATGTACTCGTTACCATCTATGTCTCGCATATGAGAGCCCTTCACAGAGTCAATAATGATAGGTTGTCCGCCAACTGACTTGAAAGCACGAACAGGGGAATTTACACCTCCTGGCATCAACTCCTACCAACAATAAAACAGAAGATGAAAATCAATCAACTTGGATGAATATTTTCAGCTTCTTTGCTTTTGGAAATATTATACTGTAAGAGATAATAGCATAAATCAAGTTTACCTTTGTAGATTCAAGGCGTAAACCGCATAACTAAACAATTAGTTTAACTGTATTTTGAGCACCTCCTTTTAGTGCAAATCATAGCAACTTGTCCAAAGCGTTATTTCCTTTTCAAACAAAGGAAAACTATTGTACAATTCGTTCTACCTCATTCGCCATTTTTTCTAACCTTTTCCCCCATTTAGAAAATGTGATAAACTTTTAGCATTTTGCCTTATAGGTTCCAATCTAAATAAGTTACATCTAAAGACATTAAAAACAAAAGAATGTAAACGGAAAAGAAACCAACTAAAGCAAAGAAACATATTTTGCAACAGAAAATTTGCTACATTATCTCCCTCTTTGTAGTCAAACACCTACAATTTTCAAGAACATTAAAAGGTTGTTATAAATTGTGCCTTTTCAGCACTACTACACACCTAAAACATACTCAAGGTTCTCATAGAAAACACAAACATCCAGAACAGAAAGCATTAGCTGCACATCAATTCATCAGATAGATTCCAATTTGGCAGGTGCACCAAACTTCATCAAACCAAAATCGCCTTCTTCTTCTTCTTCTTCCCCTCACCCACCCCAGATATCTTAAAGCTATCATTTTCACTGACAATATATGAATCTTGAAGACACCCAAGTCAAATCAAAGAATAAACACTGAACAATAACCCCATCAAAGAACCCAATCCATAATCTTATATCTTGTAACCATCTTATCTAAAACACAGAGGCGGATCAAGAATTTTAAATTTACGGGTTCCAAACCATACATTCTTTTGTTTACTGGGTTCTGAATAAATTACTTATACATACAATATTAGGTGAATTTCTTACTACATCTACAAAATTTGAGCAAAAGCTATTACGACTGAGCACTTCAATTTATTCTTTTTGGTTTTGCAACACAACCCTCATGTGCATGAGTTGGTAACATTACCATTAGGGATGGCAAATGGGGCAGGGCAGGGCGGGGTAGGACAAGTCAAACGTTAAACGGGACAGGGCAGAGCAATGCTTAAACGGGACAGGGTAGGGCGGGACAGGTCAAAACACATTTTTAGAAAATTCTAAATAGGGCAGGGCAGTTAATAGAACAAAGCTTTCTTTGTGCAAATTTAAAGATATAATATGTTACGTTGGGTTGTACTTGTTAGAATTGGATAAAATTTTATAGAGTTGTACATCTTGTTACGGTCATATTGAGACTTTACGGGGATTAATCCGACTTACGGTTTGAAAGTTATCACTGTTTAAAGTTTCTGCCTCGTATCAACCGAAATCTGAAAGGGCAAAATGTATAACGTAAAAACTGTACAAATCGGTAAAGAATCTGAAAGTTTGTGCTGAATAAAAGTTCTAGTTTTCTCTGTTCTCGACAGTTTTATACTTTATGGGGATTAATACGACTTACGGATAAGAAGTTATGAATGTTTTAAGATTGTGTCTTGTTTCATAAAAATTCTGACGAGACAATTTTTATAGGGTTGTTCTTGCGTGAATTTGTACTAGTTACACTAAGTATTTCAAGAGTAAACTTGGGATAGTGTTAGGTCTCCGTGTTATCTTCAGCTCGGCGTAAGAAATACCTTATTTAGGGTTACGGTTTGAGAGTTGTATCCCTTACAAGTGGGAAGTGCGAAAGATGGAAAGAAAAGAATAACATTTAAAAAATAAACTCAGTTCATAAATTACTTTATATTAGGAAATTATGACAATAGAATAGATTGATTGTTCATCCATTTTTTTTTAAATAAAAGAAGTTAACAAAATAAATACCAAGTTGAAAGTGAAAAATGAAAAATAACATAAACAGGGCGGGAAGGGCTTAACGGGGCAGTGCAGGACAATTTTTTTTAAAATGCTAACGGGACAAGGCAGGGCGGGTTAACATCTTAGCAGGTCAAGGCTTGCCCTGCCCTAACCCGCCCTAACCTGCCCCATTGGCACCCCTAATTACCATATTGAATTATATGAAGATTAAAGAACATTAGTTCTAAAAATGAAAATCTTGATCTACCTTTAAGCAATACAGCTCGAATCAAAGAATAAACACTGAACACTAACACCATCAAAGAACCCAATCCGTAATCTTGTATCCCGTGACCACCTTATCTAGAACACAAAGGCGGATCCAGGATTTAAAGTTTATGGGTTCCAAACCATACATTCTTTTTGTTTACTAGGTTCTGCATAATTTATTTACACATACAATATTAAGTGAAATTCCTACAATAAATACAGAGCTTAGGAAAAAGCTATTAGCACTTTAATTTTGCAACAGGACCCTCATGTACATATTTTGAATGGGTAACATTACAATATTGAATTATATGAAGATTGAAGAACATTAGTACTCCCTCCGTCTCCGTCTCAATTTATGTGATGTAGTTTGACTGAGCACATAGTTTAAAAAATTGAATCTTGTGGTCTAAACACAAGTTTAGTTAAGCGTAAAAGATAAAATTTAAAATTAAATTATTGTCAAATAAGCAAATCTTGTCATTTTTTGGGGACTGACTGAAAAGGAAAGTGTGTCGTATAAACTAGGATTAAAAATGAAATCTTGATTTACCTTAGCTTTGGTGAAAGCTTCTTGAGATTTTTGAAGTGTGAAAGTTTTCTTGTTTTCATCAACTGAAGCTGCTGTCATTCTAATAGATGGAGAGAAACCCCTTTTGGGTGTTTGAGTTTTATTCAATTTTGTTGTCCATGAAATCCCTACACCATTAACAGAAGCCATTGTTACCAACTCTTCCTCTCTCTCTTTTGAGTCTTGTTGAGTTGGTGATGCAATGGGTTTTGTTATGAATCTTTTGGTTTTTAAAGTGGCCTTTGTCTTGACTTTTGATGAAGATAAGGAAAGTAGATAGACAAATCTTAAAGAAAATGGAAGTGACAAAAGTTTCTAAGATGTCTGGTAAATTGACAGCCTGGCCCAAAACTTCTTTTATTGAACTTTTGAGCCCCCATTTTACAACAAACCTTTAAGGTCAAAAATAAAAGTTTTGCTCACTTGTTAAATTTGATTTTTTTTTCCATAAAACAAGTTACATTAAAAAATTTAAGACCACTCACCACCAAAGTCATTAGGTGTTGGAGATTTTCTATATATGTAGGTGTTGGAAACGCTGATGGGCCCGTAGCTGCGAAGGCATACAGAGGTTGAGGCCCCAACAGACCATCCGATTGGCAAGGCCCAACAGTGGACTGAGACTGCTGCTGGAATTGAGTAGTATTGAATCGAAATTGCTGCTGAAATTGTGGATAACTGGGTTGATGTTCGCCGGCCCACATCGCTAGATAGGTGGAACAAGTCAGGGGTGGTTGGGCCAGTTGGGTCACTGCCAAGCCCACTGGTCAGGCCACTGCCCTAGCCCAACGACCTATGGGTGCCTCTGCCGCTTGCCACCGTGATCCTGACTGCCGCCACTGGTACTGCCGCCCTTGCCGCGACCGTCGTTCTCTTTGTCGAATTTCCGATTTTGACCCAGTTTTCCACCCATGTTGTTCCAATTGGTAGAAGAATTGAGGTGTTTCCTCCATCATGACAAAATTTACTCCGGTGGCGACCTTTTTCGCCAAACCACCCTCTTCAATGGTGAGCATAGAACGGGCTTGGTAAAACGGAGGGAGTGGGTTGCTTTGACGAATGAGGGTTCCAACACCATTATAGGCCTCAGATAGGCCTGCAACCATTTGAAGAACGAGATGATCATTGGTGACTAATGCCCCAACATTCTTGAGTTGATCCGCTAACTTCAGCCTTTTACAAATGGACGAGACATTCGGAAAGACTTCCATAGAGACATGGGAAAATTCTTGTTCCATAGTGACTGTACGAGAATTCTTGTTATCTTGGAAAATATCACACCCTATTCCAAGTTTTCATTGTCGTAGTGTCAGGCTCAATAATCGTCTGTAAGAGGTCGGTAGAGATAGTGGAATAAATCCATTGAAGAACAGTAGCATCAAGGGTCGATCATAACACCGGGTCCTCCTCTGGGGCAGGACCCTTCTCCTTGCATGTGACCGAGGAGATGATGTGATGTAGAATTGATGCGAGCATGCGTGAACCTTAAATAATTCCGTCCACATCGCGTATTGAACGTTTTCCATTTCAAGAACAATAGAGATGTGGTTCTTGATGTTGGAGAATGTAAGGGCTGGGTGAAACGTGTTATTTGAAGTAGATATATTGAAAGAATACCGGAAGAATTTAGGATTGTGGAAGAAAAGAGTTTTGAAGGGTGGTGCTAAAGGTGGTCGTCGGTCACTGTAGCAGAGGGAAGCGGAAGAAAAAAAATTGGAGAAGGAGAAGTTTTCTCTAGACTGCTAATATAATGAAAGAAATAATCCCTTGATTATTTTCATTAATGAATGAGTATATACAATTTACAATATCCATAATATGGAAAATTCTATTCCTATTCTACTCCCAAAAACTCTATTCTATTTGTACAAGAATTCTACAATTATGATAAGTGGACAATGCTAATTAAATACAAATAGAAATTTACCAAACATAGATATGGACATGTGATATACACGGTCGGACCGTGTATATCATGGACGTGTGTGTAGTCTTTCAGTAAGGTCTGTGTACACTCTACCATCCCCAGACACATGTTATGAGATTTCACTGGATACATTGTTGTATTTTTTATGAGAAATTTCCTTTTTATGCATAGAGATATGAAAGAGGTCATTTCCACGAAAAAGTAACTCAAGAAATATGGAGTAAAGTGTACACATGCATTGCACCTTCTATCTTTGCAGGCATAACCACAAAAAAGAAACATCATTAAAAGAGTGCATATTCATATAAAAAAATTAATGATTCTCACAAAGAATTTGATTGGCAAGATCGTGCTAAATCCACACGAATGAAACAATTGGCATGTGCTTTGGTTTATGCCTTATACTTTCCTACCTCGTACGTCTCATAATATATTGTCTTTTGAATTTTCTTCATTCAACAGTTATCTACTTTGGATTTTGTTTAAAGGGGTAAAAAGGAACAACACCAGACTATTTAAGGTGCTCAATGGACTTGCATTGTGTGAAATCTCCTGCAGAAATTGGAATAAATACTTACCACTAATGTTACTCGGGCTCTTCCAAAATGTCGACGACAGGTATGTATCGAATTCTCCAAAGTGCATTTCTGAAAATCCTACATAGGCGCAACAACCATGTTGAAGAGTCCAAGCAACTTGGCTTACCACACCTATTAACTACGATTAAGTGCTAGACATCTATGAGCAAACACATAGTGCGTATGTATTTATTGATTTGGAGTAAACACCATAAATGAATAAACTTTTACCCAAAAACATGAACCATAGTGCCTGCTGTGTGTGATCTAGTAGCATAATGGTCCACTTGGTAATACCTTGATGTCCAACATCTATCAAAACTCTAAACTTTGCAGAGAAAAGAAAGGTAGGCATCAGGAATCAGCTTTTTATTTCCCAACCAAGCGTTATCAAGAAGCTCATCATAATCATACTTCATCAAATTTTACAGTTCAATTGGATATCATTCTATAAGTTATTACAGCTCTATCATTAAGTACAATATATTCCAGAAACCAAATACAGCATGAACAGGTGCTTAGTATCGGTATTTGGTAGAGTAATCTTTTGGTGCAATAACTAAACCACGACCTTTTCTTGCACCACGATACACTGTCTCAATAATGTCGATGAATTCCTGTTTATCCTTAAGCGCCCAGTTGATCTTGTTATTGTTCCCGGTGCCAAGATCAATCATAATGTGCTTGTTCCTGAAAAAGAACATGACGGTGGATGGATCATAGAGCTCGTACATTGTGTTAAAATCAGGGACCTCGGTGATATCTACCAGGTAAATCACAGCAAAGTTCTTTATTGTCTCTGCAACCGAAGCCAGCACCTCGTCCATCTGGACTCCAGAAAAAATACGCAATTAAAACCAAAAGGACTATCTACAGATTTACAGGGAAAAAAATCTAAGACACCTAAGAAAAGGCAAACAAGCATAGAAATGTACTTCAAGAAAATTGCAGCCTACGCACCACTCTTCTCTCTCTTTACACACTAGTCACAAACAAAATATTACAAATAACTAATGCCAACTGTAAATGAACTCATATTTCAAAAAGCACCAATAATGCCAAATCAGTTCAAAGCAATGGTTTCAGAATCTATCCATGGCTGGATGATCTGGAAAAATGTGGTCCTGAGATATGTCGCTCAAACTTATGGTATATTGTTGTTTTTATTTGTTTTTAGGATGAATTATGTTGATAAACATTGTTGGAAGATGTAATGTAGGATACATGGTAACAACAACATACCCGGTGAAATCCCACAGTAATGTAGGATACATGGTCAAAATACAAAATGTAAGCAAATATTAGCATATTACCATCTATAGTAGGATCAGTGAGATCTTATGTTGCTAATTCTAGTCCTATAAGATCACACTATACCATCTTTCTATTTGATTCTGAAGGATCTTTTTGTGATCATACTCTGAGCAACCAAGTTGTTGGTCCTAACAAGATTTGGATCAACTCCATGAACTTGGATCATCCCAGTCAATACGCAAGAATCAACAAACTCTCAAACAGCAAAACTCGACCTCTTTTTCACAGGCAAAAACAATTTTGAATCACTTAGATATATAAACACAAAAAGAAACCCGAAACAAAACAAATGCACCAATAGGGGGATGTAGTTTTAGGTACGGGCTTGGCAGAACTGCATAGTAAACGTCCAACCCCTGTATTTGTCTTAAAATCTATTTAATATCTAGAGATTATAAATATAGAACCCAGTAACTCCAAACAGCTAGACTCTAGAATCCATAAATTTCAAATATTGGACCCGTCTCCATTAATTCCATTACCATGTCAACTCTATATCAAAAGATGGCAACTTAATTCTGCAGAACTTAATAGAACAATCAATCAACTACAACTCAACTCCAAACTAGTTGGGGATCGATTGTATGGGTCCTCTATATCCACATATTAAAAGGATTCATCATAATTGCGCTACCATCCACAGTGACGGAGCGTGTTCAAAATATTAAAAAGTATACACACGAAGAAACCAGACTGAACACTACTACAACAAACAACATATCCAGTGTAATCCCACAAGTGGAAACTGGGGAGAGTAGAGTATACGCAGACCTTACCCCTACCACCTTGGAGGGTAGGGAAGCCGTTTCTGAAAGACCCTCGGCCCAAGAAAAATAGGGTAAAAGGTCAGATAAGAATTGACAAAAGTAAAGAAGTCATGGCACAATACTATAAATAAGCATTATGAAGAAATATATATATATATATAAAAGTAATTTTAAGCTTGTATATATAGTGTAATCTTTCTGGGGTTTGGTTGAACCCCTTGCCCCTACTTGATCCGTCCCTGAACATCCAACCTACTGCACCCCTCGCCCTTTATCTTGGACTTTGGACGGACCATGCCTTCCAAAGCTCACATAGGTTCAGTTTTATTCAACATAAATAAGCAAATAAAACTACTATTTCCAATAACACTCTATTTGTCATCAACAATGACACATTCAGGTGATTCAACCCAGTAAAAAAGCTGAATCAATAACCTTTCTCAGCCGTAATCAGTTAAACCAACAGAAACAACAAATTCACCAGACCCAACGTTTCAAACGGACAAATAAGACAATCAAAGTTGTCCTTCCAAATAGAGATGTATGCAGAGTACTAATACTGGGTTCAGCTGAACCCGATATTTTCACTGCATAGCATAATATTGTGTGAAAATCAACGAAAATTGTAACAAATAGTAGATATGAAATCATAACTTTATAAATACAATGGGTTCAACAAAAAAAAAAAATTCATCCCGTAAAGTTTAAATCATGGATCCGCCTCTGCCTCTGCTTTCAAATAATAACCAACCAATCAATCAAAATCCGAAACTAATCGGGTTCGTCCCCTATAATACTCTACATCTATTCCGCTCATTCTAGCCCATCAAGTTTCCTCTTTTATCTTGTCACCCATCAATTTTTTTTTAAAGAAACAAATAAAACACATGTATATGTTCAATAGCTTATACCTAATTCAAAACTAGTTGAGTCTACTAGATGAATCCTCTATATCAACTGCAATATTCTTCTTTTTATTAATGACCCATCAAACTTCCAATAAAAAATTCAAGAATTTGACAATATATGTTCAATAGCTCATATCTCACTACTAGAAACAGAGGCCCACCGACGTTCAGTAAGAAATTTGTGCTATAAAACATGATTTTTTCACCAAACCAATTCACTGGAAAAACACATTTCCGTTGAAACACTTAGAAACTTCCTATTTTTTTTTTTCGTTTGAAAACCCTATGTAGGGTTTTACCACCGATATACAATGAGAAATAGCCACTGAACATTTTTGGGAAAAGTGAAAAAATAGAGATTTTTTAATAGTGTCTAATCCAAAACTAGTTGAGTCGATTGTATAGATAATCTATATCTACTCCAAGATTCTTCTTTTAACTAACAACCCATCAAATTTCCTGTAAGAAAATTCAAGAAATTGACAAGTGTATGTAAAAAATGTTCATACTAGCCTAGCATACCTGCATGCAAGTATCATCCCAATCATGGCCAAAGCGAATGATGACAAGGCGTTCCTCTTCAGCAAGGATAGCTTGATCTACAGCCCACCCAGAATGAAGATGTGGCAACAAGTATGACATCTCTCTCTAGTGGACTTTGGCTTTCTTGATCTTTATGTACTGAAAAAACAAACAGAGAAGAGACAGAAAAAGTGTGTTGCGAGGTCGATTATATTTAGGACCAAAAGTGCTACTCCTATAAGGGTCTCGAATCTGCTAGTACCAATTTTAGGGTGTGTTTGGTTGGAAGGAAATAATGTCTTTCATTCATGTCATGAAAATAGTAGACTGCATACAATATTGTGATCCATGTCTTTTTTCAAATCACAGATAAGCAGTGCCTCAGCATCAGACGCTTTTTTTTACTGATTTGTTAAAAAAAATAAAAAATATTTTTCTTAGCAAAATAAGTTCTTTAGGTAATGAAAATAATAACTTCTTTTGGTGAGAATCAAAAAATAAGTTTCATAAATAACCTTTCATATTTATTGTCTTTCTTCCACCCTAACACTCTACCACGCCACCTCCCCCAACTGTCGCCCTTTATCCCCTCCACCTCCATCTTTCGAGGAGAATATTTTTTTCATACCAAACACACCCTTATTCTTTTATTAGAAAAAAGATCTTGCCTTAGTATCTGAAATAAAGTAGATATGCATTTTGTTAATAGTTTAACTCATATATTCCTTTAATTTAATTGAAGTCCGCCAATTAACCTAATTAATTGATTAATAAGCGAAACAGGCCAAATATGTCTAAGATATGCCTTTGTTAATAACACTATGAACGATACTAGTTTCAGAGACATCGCTAATTTTTTTTTGAGAGAGTCATCAGTCAATGATATGTTACGGGGTACGATTTCATAGAAAATGTGGCCAGCCTCATTCGCGGAACAACTTACTTGGTACTCTTTCATATCCTACTCTTTTTAGACACTGTGTGTACTAGGCGTCTTCTCCATCCTTCAACTTACTTTTGGTGAGTCCCACTTCTACTTCTATGAATGCATTGGTATAATTAGTATTCTTTTGGATAAGTCGGGGATTCACGTCTCGTGCCATCAATCTCATATACTTTCTTATAGGTTTCAGGAACATCGTGGAAGATCCATGAGTACATCAGAATGATCATTTTATTTCTCGTGTTATGTTATCGATGATGCTATTTCTTTTTGTTCTTGCATGCTTATATATTATGGCGACAGACCCAACTCAATTTTTTGAAGTTGGAATCGAGTTCTCTTTTAGATACTTAATGTTATTGTTGAAACCTTGTGTTAGTATCAATATGGGAGTTGGGTAGCTAAGATAAAATGGTACACTAGTGTAAGTTAAAGGCACGGAGTGCTTTCACTACAAGAAATCAGGCTATTAGCTACGAACTTTAGCTAGGAAAATCAAGTTCTCAGCTAATATATATCATTAGCTACGAATTTAGCTAGAAATGTTATATTTCCTAGCAAAGAAATTCGTCGATAATTTAGTCAAATTATAGCTTTGAATTAGCTAGGGCCAATCCCTAGCTAGGGATTTTTTCTAGCGAATCCCTAGTTAATGTTCTGCGGGAAATCAAATTTGACGCTAATGTTTAGAGCTAGGATACGATCCGTAGCTAATCCATTTTAGCTAGGGAATTTTCCTAGCCAACGCTAGCTATTTAGCGGAAATTCTAATCTTGTGCTATTTTTTTCATTTTTTTTTATCTTTAGGTCACATCTCTGCTAATATATAGTAGTAACTTTTACTAATACTGTTATATTTTCATCATTATTATTGTTGTTTATATTATTTATAGGAAAGATGTCTAAATATTGACAACAAGAGTTTAATAAATATTTTTTGATTTCTTAATTTATTCACCATTTGCCTCAATTTACGTGCGATGTTTGGCCCAACAAATAATTTAAGAAGGAAATAAAAAAGTCGTGGCTTATAACAAGGAACAAATTGCAAAAATACTCTTATTTAAAAAAGTAATTTCCAAAATACTCTTCTTTTAAAACTAATTCTCATTTTACTATCATTTTGCCACGCGAGCTGCCACGTGTATTGCCACATAAATTTACTATCAAAATTAATTCCAGAATCTTATTTTTCTCGGGTCGGGTCGATTCGTTTTTTTACGCGTGAACAGTGAATCTGACGTTGTTCGCCGGAAAATTCCATTATGATCCAATTGAGTAGAATTCGTTGCGTTGTTGCTGCTTGGATGAATTAATGGCGGAAAATCAGATGGAAGGGACTGAACGACCTCACCGAGGTAGCCCGATGGCGTTGCACCATGGAAACCGAGTAAAGCTTCTTCAAGCAACCAACAATGGTAGATTATGAAAATAGATAAATCGATGAACGGGCGGTGCAAATTAAAGCTCGCACCGCATTTAACACAAAGAGACCACCCACGGCTCGTCGTTATCTGGTGGCCGAAAATCGAAAGTTGCGCGTAGGATTTGCGCTGACGCCGATCCGTCGACGGATCGTGGGATGATTCGAACAACGGGGTGGTATAGAAATGACGATCAGACATCGCTGGTTCTAACCGCACCACCTCACCCATCGACTATATCTAATCCACCAAAGAAATCGAAAACTCGATCGAACAACCTTGTAAATTTCGATCAAATTGGCGTCGCCAGACGAATCGAGGGTCGTGGTTGGTATGAAAATGACGGGCTCGACGAGACGAATCGATTGGTATAAGATTCGTCGTCAATGGTTGCGTGTGATGGCCGGAATCACTAAAAAAATGGATCGACCCGTCTGAAAATTAATTTTGATAGTAAATCTATGTGACAATACACGTGGCAGCCCGCGTGGCAAGATGATAGTAAAAATGAGAATTATTTTTGAAAGAAGAGTATTTTGGAAATTACTTTTTAAAATAGGAGTATTTTGGCAATTTGCTCTATAACAAGCCATAGTCATTTGTAAGACATGTAAATTATCTCATTAAAAATAAAAATAAAAAATTAATTTAAATTATTTCTAATTATAGAATGATATTATTCTTTTGGGATAAATTTAAAAAATGTGCTTATTAAAATGGAAAAGATGTAATATTATATTAATTTCTTAAATCTATTTATGTGTTTTATATTTGAATCTTTTTGTTTATTTCATATTGAAATTTAGTGATGATTTTATTTTATTGTAAGTATTTTGTTTAAATTCAGAGAAAATTAGGAAACGAGAAAAAAGAAATAAAATGAAAAAAAATATAAAATACGGAACAAAGACCTCGATCTCCTTAACACGCTGATCCCTATTATCTCCAAATTAAACAATTGTTCCAAATGCCAACCATCAGAACCCTTTTAGGACAACGAGTCCCTAAGGGGGTGTATATGGTTCCCCTAACGGACGACGAGCAGGGCGGGCCAAGCATGACTGACAGTTTCTAGAGTGACAAGATTCTGAATATGAGGTACACATGAGACTTTAGATGAATCTCACATCAAAATGAGAGAGAAAATGAAAATAATTAAAAGGCATAACTGATGAATTTGTCTATTTACATATTGACAGATGAATCCAAACTGAGAAGAATCAAAAGAGACAGAGAAGAAGAAGAATAAAGAAGATGAAGGGCGTAAGTGAGAGAGGGGGAAAGAGCGTATGAGAGAGAGAGATGAAAGAAGAGAGAAGTTGTATTCAGTAAAATGAAATGTGTTACTATACATTTGATGTATACACAATTTATATATACACACTTACACATGACTAATTGCACTTAACAAACTATTAACCACTTTACAACAAATTTAACTACTTAACTGCTTTCTAACAACTTTCCAACTAATTAATCAACATAACTAATTACACTACATGTGTATTTGTTAATTCTTCCACACCCCCCTCCCTCCGCAAGCTAGGGGAAATGAAGACGTTATTCATCCCAAGCTTGGAAAGTAAACGAGAATGTTGAGCAATGCTAAGACCCTTGGTAAGAAGATCAGTCGGCTGCTCAGTGGAGGGTAAGTGACATGGACAAGCCCATCCTTTATTTTCTCCCGGACAAAATGATAATCAATGTCGATATGCTTCGTGCGCTCGTGAAAAACAGGATTAGCGGCAATCTGTATGGCAGATTTACTATTAGAGAAGATGGAAAGAGGCAATCGACCGAGACTCCCGCCTCGCGAGTAACTGTAAGCCACACAACATTCGCATCAAGCAGCAAGTGCTCGATATTCAGCTACAACTGAGCTTCGGGATATGGTGGTCTGTTTCATAGATTTCCAGGAGATGGGAGATTGATCAAATAATACCAGGTAACCAGTGACAGACCTCCTAGAACTCAGGTAGGATCCCCAGTCAGTATCACAAAAAACCTGCAGTTGAGAGGTGCTGGAATTCTGAAGAAGATTGCCCGACCCTGGAGCACTCTTAATGTACCTCACTAGCCTCAATCCTGCTTCCAAGTGAGAATGTTTGGTATTCTGCATGAACTGACTGAGATGTTAGACAGCAAAAGCAATGTCAGACCTAGTATTTGTAAGATATAGAAGTCTGCCAATAAGTCTCCTGTAAAGACTAGGATCTGACAGTAGAGAGTCTTGAATTTGTGAGTCCTTAGCCTGAGTTTCCTAAGCTTGAGATAAGGACTGAGATGTAATAAAAACATCATACTCGATAGTGGTGAGTTTTTGATTCACCTCCATAGGTGAAAGTATAGTTTTAGCTCCTACTAAGCCTAAGTCAGAAATCAACTCCAAGGCATACTTTCTTTGGTGCATGAGTATTCCTTGAGGGCTTCGAGCAAATTCAATGCCAAGAAAATATTTGAGCTCCCCTAGGTCCTTGATTTTGAAAGCAGCTTGTAGAGCCTGCTTGGTGGACTGGATGAGAGACTGATTATTGCCAGTGATCAATAGGTCATCAACATACACCAAGACCACCACAAGTTTATTCCCCTGCTGCTTAGTGAACAAAGAGTGATCCAGTTGGCTTTGATGAAATCCTGAAGATATTAAGGCTCAAGTTAGCTTAATGTTCCATTGTCGAGAAGCCTGTTTTAACACATATAATGATTTAATCAACTTGCA